>CM077168.1:54520444-55207944 GCA_039654105.1 Coreius guichenoti | reverse complement strand
GAGAAATACATATTTTCATCATTGTACAGTACTGTGTTGTGTTTGGTCAATATATGTACTTCACTATAAAAATATATCTGAAAAAAAAAAAAAAAAATCAAACCCAGACTATATCATTAGAAAAGTAGTTAAGTGTTTAAGACTGAGCACAGCAGTGTGTAAATGAATCAAACAGAATCAGATTGTATGAACCATGTGTGTGCCATACGGTGTCAAAATTGGGTTTTGTTAAATTATTGTAAAGTTTTGAATGAAGTGTTTCGTTTTGCAAAAAAACTGAGGTGTTCTGCTACTTGTGTGTGTGGATGTGTGAATTGTGTGTAGGGTTTTGACAAAATGAGCCTTGTTTTTAAAATTGTGCTTAAGCAATCATAAAAAAGGTCACAAAATCAATATTGACACTTATTTCATGTTCCTGCTCATATTATGAATGATTCATCAGTCACGTTATAATAAAGAAAAACAGTTTGTCTTCATAATCCTTCATCAAAGTATATTAATATTCTGACATCACTAATCCTTGATATTGTTCAACCGCCTTTACACCATCCAATCAAACGCCTCATGAATAAATAAGTCCCGCCCACATATTTCTCATTGAGCTTCTCTCTGAAAAACGTGCATATAAATACTGAATGTAACATGAAATTAATATATATTCAGCCAGTTTCAACACACTCTAAACTAAACTTATTCATGTGGCTGATTGTGATTTATTATTTGAATTAGATTATAATTTGTTATTATAATTATTAAATATTCATTTTTTATTTTACAGTACAATAGTATTATTACAATAGTCTTAATTTTATTATAGTTAAACAACAATAATAGTTTTTATTATTATTACTGCTGTTATAATAATTACAATTGATTATTCAAAAAATAACAATTATCATTGTTATTTTATATCATTATCTGAAATACAGTATAATAATTATTATAACAAAATTATATAATAATAATAACAACATCAATTAATCAAAATAAAACTAAAATCATTGTAAATTGTTATCATTTTTAATACATTTTGTTTTTATTCTACAGCACAATTGTATGACTTCAATAGTAAAATATTCTTCATTGTTTTATAGTTAAATAAAATCAAAAGCCAGTGTGTGTGTGTCTTACTTGCTGTTGTCGCTGTAGAGCTGTTTGACGTAGCAGTCGGAGCGCGGCGCATACACGTGCAGGAAGAGCGCCAGATACACCACCACCGCCAGCGTCAGGAGGAAGACTTTAGCAGACACACACACACGCACGAACACCATCACGCCCAACATCGCCAGCAGACAGCAGTACAGATAGTACTGCAAAGACACATCAACATACCATCAATATAACATCAACACTCACATCTATTGATCGCCTATAAGGGTAAAGCTTACCGGCACAGTGTACAGATTGAGATGGTTCAGTTCTGTTGCATTGTGGGAAACATTTAAGCAGTTATCGCCTGGTATAAAAACCTACGAAACAAACACACAAGCTATAGAGGTTGTACAGACAGACATAAAAAGGCAGTCGATCATTTGTGTGTGCGTGTGCTGACATTTATTTTCTTTTAATAAAGCAATATATATGTGCCGTTAACTCTGTCTGTCATTTTATTCCCCATAGTAAAGTTGCAGCAAGCAGAACAACAAGAAATTTAGCTGTAACAAATTAGATGCATTGTGATAAACTAACTGATAAAATATTTAATGAATAGATATCAGTTTTCTGAAATTTTGAAACACAGTATGTCAATGGAAGACGTTGGAATCCATCTAATCCAACTAATCCATCGTCAGTCAGGTCATATTTTGGTTGAAAATGAAAGTCGGGTTGAAGTCCAAACCCAACGTGTGTTTGACGTCATGCTCCAGCGTCAGACAGACGTTGAATTTTGGTTGGAATAAGGACCGCACCGCAAAAAAGGGTGAAATGCATGGCAGCACATTAAATCTGTGAAGATCTCAGCAGAGGAGGATTAAACAGCATTACCAGCTTCACGCATTACTGACCAGACTGACTTTATTTCTGTCAGACGTCTACAGAAGTTCTTATTGATAATTAACAGAGGTTTAGATGTTGATGTTTTATTGAAAATAATAATAGTTTGGTTTGAAGTCACCATTATGGTGATCAGTGTTTGATTTAGTCGGGTACACTCAAAAACAATAACTCATTGGACAAACTCAATTTAATTGAAGGCAGGTTTTCCATCTAATAAATAAAAAAAAATTGGTCCAACTCAATTTTATCAAATACAGTTTAAATGATATTTATATACTTATAACATAACTTTTTTATACTTGTCAAACTTAAAGGGTTAGTTCACCCAAAAATGAAAATTACCCCATGATTTACTCGCCCTCAAGTCATCCTAGGTGTGTATGACATTCTTCTTTCAGACGAACACAATCGGAGTTATATTAACAAAAGTCCTGACTAATCCAAGCTTTATAATGGCAGTGAATGGCTGTGTCTGTTTTTGAAGTCCATAAAAGTGCTCCACACGGCTCCGGGGGGTTAATAAAGGCCTTCTGAAGCTAATCGATGCGTTTGTGTGAGAAAAATATCCATATTTAAAACATTATTAAGTAAAATAACTAGCTTCTGGCAGACAGCAAAAGAATAAGAACTGAACTGATGCATGCACAGGGGATAGAGCAAAACCTCTGTGCAACCTCTACGCATGCGTCAGTTCAGTCCAAATATGGATATTTTTCTCACACAAATGCATCGATTCGCTTCAGAAGGACTTTATTAACCCCCCGGAGCCGTGTGGAGCAGTTATATGACAGACAGATGCACTTTTATGGACTTCAAAAACAGACAGAAACTACCATTCACTGCCATTATAAAGCTTGGAAGAGCCAGGACATTTCTTAAAATAACTCCAATTGTGTTCGTCTGAAAGAAGAATGTCATACACACCTAGGATGACTTGAGGGTGAGTAAATCATGGGATAAATTTCATTTTTGGGGGGAACTAAGCCTTTAAAGGAAAACATTTAATTGGAAAATCAATTATAAGCAGTTTAATTCATCATCATACACAATGTACAGTATACAATGAAAATATAAGAAAAGACTAGTGTCAATCCAGACATTAGCATAGATCACCGAGCACAGGCGCCACTCTTCTGCATAATGGTAACCACAAAATTTAAAAACACTACAGAAACTCCTCTAAATGAATAACTGAACATTAAACACTAACATTAACAACATCTTTCCCTTTACAGAAAAACACATGAAATAACACTTTAATCCCTAAATTTACTCTCCTAATGCAGTCCCCTGCAAAGCATGCTGGGAACTACAGATCCACTCCCCAGTTAGTTATGTCAACAAAAATGATTCATATAGTTTTAACACAAATTAATTAAGTAAACTTCAGTTTTAAATATATTAGGTTAACTGAACACAATTAATTTTTTTTTTGACAAAATTAGATATGTTTAAGTAAAGTGAACAGAATTTAAATGTGTCATATCTATGAAGGGCTGATTTTTTTTAGTGCAGTTTGATTTGACTCATCTTTGCTTCTGGCTTCTTTTGCAACAAATTATGTGTTTTGGTAAACACTGTTACAAAGACCACCAACTCACAAAAAAAGACAAGAGTCGAACTGCCCAACTAAAGGAAACACTGATCACCATAATGGTGACCAAGCATTTTCAATAAAACATAAACATCTAAACCTCTGTTAATCTCAATAAGAGCTTCTGTAGACAAATGACAGAAATAAAGTCAATCTGGTTAGTAATAAGTGAAGCTGGAACTGCCATGCACTTAGCGTTTTTTTTTTTTTTGGTGCTTATTCCAATCAAAATTTGACGTCTGCCCAACGTTGGAGCTTAACATCAAACAAATGTTGGATTTATACGTCAACCCAACTTTCATTTTGAACCAAAATCCATCGTCTGCCCAACGTTGGAGTCTACATCCTGTGCCAGCTGGGAAATATGCATACATTTCCAGAAGATAAATCTGAACATTGGATAAAGCCAGATTCAAAACTCTTGTTTGATTTTGTTGACACATTGAAGTTAAATGTTTTTACTGAGGGGATTTTGGATATCTCTTTTTATCACTCCATAAATCAGAAAATACTGTCAACAGACAGAAAAAACACATTTTCACCATGTTTTTAGGAATAAAATGTCATATAAATCAGGTTGAATGATGTATGAACAAACCCCTCAGTAAAAACCTTCAGAATATAGACAGGAATAAAACTCTAAGTTTCGGTGTATATAAGTGTTACTGAACTGGAGGAAAAACTCATTTAATAATATGTATTGTGACTGAAATACAGAGACGCAAATGGATAAAGTGCAATAAAATAATCACTTAAGTGTATATCTTGTATTTTTATCCTTCCCACAAGTCTGAAATGATATGGAAGCAACCAGTGCATGAAAAAACAATGGTTTTGCCTGTAGTGTTGAATTCTTAATTTTCCACGCTTGTGATTCTATTGTAAATAAATCCATTCTGCCTCTGTGCTACACTACAAACATCTTTATGTTGTGTGTGTGTGCAGGTATTTCTCACCATGTTCAGCACTGCCATGAGCAGCGTGATGAGCAGACACAGAAACACCAGCAGCAGCCGCAGCGCCGCCCTGGTGGCCACACCGTCAAACAGCAGCGACACCCAGAGGATGCTGGAGGGAATCTTAGAGCTCCAGCGCTGACACACACACACACACACATAGTGAAACTTAACAAAAGCCCCACATTTTACATACTTAAATACAAAACTCTATCGAACATATTCATTGTAATATTTTAAGAGTTTACCATTAAAAAGTCATATTGGTCAACCACTACTCTGACTTTTCTCCAAACACACACACATATATAAGACATGCGGTCGTACCTTCAGGAATCTAGTGAAGACCACCAGCACAATCAGTATCTGGACAGGGAAAGTGGCAGCATACGACACCGCGAGCGCAAAGTTTCTGTACATGCACAAAGAGAACGAGGGATTTCTGTTGTGTGTTCGTGCAGATAAAACTAGAAAACTGCGGAAAACTCTTTCAAACTTTTCTTAATGTGAGGAAATAAGTAACAAGCTTATGCAGTCTGACCCTCGCCAAAAATATGTGATCAGAAATCTGCCATTCTGGATCAAGACCGGTCCCAAATTATGTGATTTCCAGAATATATTTAATAAAAATAAATGTTTTAATCAATGGCAAATTGATTGCATGGTGAAAAGTGTACCAAGATTTTTTATCAGCGAAAATATTATCTTGTCTCTCGAGATTTTAAGTTTAATCATTTAAAATTATAATAATTAATTCATTATTAATATTTCAATAATTTAACAACACATTCACATGTTCACAGCTCTCTGATGTCGGTTAATGGTCACATGACATTCAGGCAAAGAAATAAAATATTTCATCCAACTAAGTGTTTTATTTTGATTGTTTTTATTTTACAATTATTTATTTTAATTTTATATTTAAATTTAAATTTAAGATTTTATTGTGTTTTATTTATTTAATTTTATTGTTTAATTTTATTTTATGTATTTTATTTTATATATTTTATTTTATATTTTATTGTTTTATTTTATTATTTTATTGTTTTATTTTATTGTTTTTTTATTTTATTTCATTTTATTTATTTTATTGTGTTTTGTTTTATTTTATTTTATTTTATATTTTATTTTATATTTTATTTTTATTTCATTTTATATTTTATTTTATTTTATTGTGTTTTATATTATTTCATTTTATTGTGTTTTTTTATTTTATTTTTTATTTTATTTTATTGTTTTATTTCATTTTGTCTTATTTAATTTAATTTTTAATTTAATTTTTTTTTATTTTATTCTATCACAATAAGATCAGAAGCATCCTGTAAATGATTATCGTTACGTACGACACTCACTTTTGCGAGGTCAACATCTGAACCACAAACACAGAGATGAAGATGACGGCCAAACATCCGACAGAGTGATGAAGCCCCTGGACTTCACTCAACGAATACTGACACACAAACACAGACGGATCGAAGATAAGAGTGAAAATCAAACATAAATGGGAAAACAACAACATGCTTTTAAATGAATAAACAATTCACACCTCTTTCTCCAGCTCAATGTTATTAAAAAATAACGTCACACAGTTCAGCTTCGCTCTTCTCCTGAACAATAAAAAAAGACAACATTAGGTCAAATGCTCGTTTATCATTGATTCCCTGTGAAGATTGTACGTTAGTGAATCTTTTGCTCACCTTTCATTTTCCAGAGGGTCTAACGAGTCTGTCACTCCATTTTCCAGAACTTGTGATGATCTGAGAAAAGAAACTAACCTAAATTACAGCGTTTTCAAAATTGAGTATTAAAAAGCACCAAATTCAGACCCCCTTTATATGAACCACAAAATGGCCATTACGTTAACTGGTCTACTTTCATATCCCTGAAACAAATTCACCTGTGAGTGTTCACCTCCACGGGCTCCTGTTGATGAGAAAGTAAACGAATGCCCGTAATTAATACGCGCCGTTGAACATATTCAAAGTGATTGAGTGTAATTGGACAGTGATAATGATTGACACTGACTCTAGCCGGCTGTGGTTGGCTGATGCTTCTGCCAGCAGTGGGCGGAGCTGCAAACGAGGCCTCTGGTTGGTTGAGGTTGTAAAACGGTTTGACGGTATTCCAGGACTTCAGGTACTGCGACATCCGCACCGACGCCCGGAGCTTGTGCCGGTCTGTGGGTCTGTTGTTCACCTTCAGCTCATGAGTCTGAGAGACACACGCAGAGTGAAAACAATCACATCTACACTATTGTTTGTTCATCGAAGACGCATATTGCAGTAAACTTGGAAAGTCAAAAATACTGCTGCTTCGGTAGTAAGTCAATACTAAAGCTAGTAAACCATTAGTTAATAGTCATTCAGTCAGTAAGTAAACAAACCATCAAGTATCCAACAGATAATTTATCCACAGAGTCAAAAATCATTTTTGGTTATTCACCTCTGGTGTTGTACTGCACTTTTCTGTATTAGGATCAATGACCAGGAACGTTCTCCTTCCCTTCAAACTCGAATCCTGACTTCCGCCGTTTCTATCCTCTACCTGGTATGTCCCCCCCAGGTGACCCAGCGTCTCCTCTGTGATGTGGACTCTCCTGTGAGGGACCGTAATCATCACTAATATTACTAGGATAATCAGGAATGAGAGGAAAAGTGTAATTGTGTGATAGATACCCAGGCACTCCTCCAGACTCCATGTGATTGGCCAGAGTCACGTCATCTGACCAGACGTCATACTGCCACTTCTGAAGGCCGATCACGCCACATAGGACGTGACCCGTGTGCACGCCAACACGCATGTTGATGTTCACGTCTGTCGCTTCCCTCAGTTTACTGCAAGGGTCAAAGGTCAAATAATCTCACCTTAAGGCCTGAAACTTATGGTGTGTGCACACCAAATTCGAAGCGAATATTTGCATCGCGTTACTCGCTCTAGATTACTCGCGGGATTACTTGTTTTTCGCAATGTTTTTATTCGCGCGATTAGGAGTGTCTTCACACACATCAACAACAACAACATTTCTTTCCGCCATTTTGTCTGTCATCAACCATGTTGGAGATAACTACTATTGCTGCTCTGTACCTGTTGTGGAAGTCCCAAATACGCTGGAAAGCCAAACGCCAACGTGTCTGCCCTTACGAAAAAGAAGTGTACTTCAAATTCATTTTATGAAGTATACTTAAGTAATGTTCAAGTATATTTTTAAGTATACTTTATGTAGTAAGTATACTAATATCAATGTGTACTAGTAGTATACTTGTAAGTGTACTATTTCAATACTGCTTGGGACTAAATTGGCCCACTTTTATATATAAAAGTATACGTTTAAGTGTGTAACAGTAGTAAACTTTAAGTGCACAACTAGGTTTATCATTTGTACTGCATCTGTACTACAAGTGAACTTATAAGTATACTAGTAGTTTACTATTTTAATACAAACAGTACATTTTCTAGTTCATAAAAGTACACTTTCTCAGTAAACTACTAATTTAGTAGTTTATACTGCAAGCATACTTGTAAGTTTTCTTTAAGTGAACATAACATTATACTTATAGTTTACCATTTATATATTATTTTTGCATTTTCAGCATACTATGTTCAAATGTAGGTATTCAGTTTTTATACTTGAAATATACCTTTAACTGTACTTTAACTAATTTTTAAAAACATTTTATTATAGCTTAAAGAGTAAAGTAGATTTTAAGTAAATTCCTATGTACACTACTAGTGGACTAGCCTACACAAAAATTCAGATACGCAGAATTGTTTTATAACAATATTCTAATCAATATTTTCAAACAATGTAAGTTTAATAAGACTGTATGTAAAAAAAGTTCAACTCAATCAAAAGACTAAACACAATTACAAGCCAAGTATACTTTGAATACTTAATTATACTTTTAAGTATATCTCGATCAAAAGATTGAGTACAAGTATAGGCCAAATATACTTAGACTTTTCTGTCAGTACAAGTCAAGTATACTTAAGTGCAATTCTAAGTATATTTCTGAGGAGTACATAAAGTATATTTCTGAGAAGTATATAAAAAAGTAGACTTGCTTATTTTTAGTTTAAAAGAAGTATCCTAATAGAACACTTGAATAAACTTCTTTTTCGTAAGGGTGGGTTCACAGCACCATCCAGAGGCGCACACAACTCTGAATTTCACCGTCTTCTCCATAAACTGCCTGTGGATGACAGCCGCTTCCAGCGCAATCTGAGGATGACAGATGCCCAGTTTGATAACATGTCAATAAGCTCTTCGGTGATTGGCTTGCGCGACAACGCGTCATGTGAATTTTCCGCTCAAGCTCGATTTTTCAACTTACGCAGAAGACGCGATTGAGCCGCTTGCGTCATTCGCGTAGCCCAATTTGCGTCGCCCAGCGTGAATCTTTTCGCGTCTTTGCATTGACTTTGTATGTGCAAATAATTAAATTCGCTTTTGGTGTGCACACACCATTAAACTTTTTATTTTATTTCAGTTGGCCTAGGCAAACACTGATAGAGAGAAGATGATTTTTGGCCTGAATGTGTTTGTGATGGTGGGACTCACTTTATGGCGGTGCACATGTCCAGGCCCATCTGAACGCAGTTGCGAGCGTGATGAGGGATCGGATCAGGAAGACCAGAGACACAGTAATAACAGTCGCCCAGGATTTTAATACGCAGACAGCCATTCTTCTACAGAGAGCGAGTGGAACATCAGAAAAGAGTCAGACACAAGAGAAAATCCAAAGAGCGACAATGACGGAGATCTCTTCACCTTGGCGATGTCGTCGAACCTGCCGAAGAGTTTGTTGAGAACGGCGACGAGCTCCTCAGGTGTGCAGGTGCTGGACAGGTGCGTGAAGCCCACGATATCAGCATACAGGATGCTGCAAAATAATAACCGTGTGTGTTTATTACAGCCAGTGTACACTACTAATAATTAAGGCTTTTGTGTGAGTGTGTGGGTGTGTGACGTCACACCTGATGTCTCTGTGCTGTCGGATGTAAAGACTGTGGAAATTGGGTCGATTGTCCTCGGCGGTACATTTAGCAGTCAGACGCTTGACGATTTCAGTCTTCAGCTCCATGGCGATGTATCGAGGCAGGATGGACAGCAGGAGATGCTCCTGGACACGAGTAAAACTGATTAAAGACTATTCCATTAAGAATGAAATATATTCTGTTTAAGCAAACACATCGCAAATGACTATTATGTTTAATTTAATTTAATAAACTGCCATGTGATATGATTCATTAATCTAAACGTAGGCTGTTTACTATGAAAACTAACGTAGTTTATATCTCACAATTCTGACTTTTTCTCACTTGGGAGCCCAATCACCTTTGAGTGGTAGGAAAACAGGCCAATGGACATTGGCGAGTGAGATTTGCATGGCAAGACACTCCCCCAGACATACAGGTATATAAGCTTGCCAGCAACTCACTCCTTTAAGTTTGTGCTGAGAAGCCAAGACGGATCCTGGCATTCAGCAGGTGGTACAGGGTTCTGGCAGGCGGGATGTAACGTCTCTGTTCCCTCCTTCAGGGAACGAGGGTTATGACAGTAACTGAGACGTTCCCTTTCAATCAGTCAAAGGGACGCTACGGAGGCCACATCCTGCTCATAGGTAACATGTGGAAGAAGGACCAGTGCTACATATGGAAGATCTCTGCGATAGGTCCTGCCTAGATAGGGATAGAACCACTACAGACGCAGAGATGGGGCAGAGCGAAATCTGCCCAGGGAAAGTTTGCCGTCAGGGGAACTATACACATATGGGTCCAGCACAGGGGCTGACCAACTGGGCAAGCAACTCAAGTACTGGGCCTGGCATCAGATGCCTCCGCCTCGTCTGACTGCCAAAGGATGCTTGGAGGAAACTCCATTCAGGGTTCGCCAAGTGGGGAACTCACCTGGAGAGTAAGAAAGCACTCGTATCCCCTCCTTAGAGGGGAATGGAGATGCAAGCGAGACACGTTTAGCCAGTGCTGAAGCCAAGAGGCTCTGAAATTGTTTAAGTGGAACCGCTGTCCTGCCCCTGGCTGAGGTGCCTGAGCACCAGGTCCCTGGGTTCGCACAACAAATCTCGAGAGTGAGCTAGAATAAGTCAGTCATTGAGATAGTTGAGAACACGAACGCCCACTTCCCTTAGCGGAGCAAGGGCAGCCTCCGTGACCTTTGTGAAGACGCGGGGAGACAGGGAAAGCCTGAAGGAGAGGACCTTGTACTGGTATGCCCGACCCTCGAAACAATGTCCAAAGGATATGCTGGGTCGCCCATGAGAAGGACCCATAGGCTCATCAGGAAACTCCACAGCCAGTGACGTATGTGAGGAGTGGGAGGCCCGTGGGGACGAGAGCTCCCACTATAACCCTCAGATCACCGTGCGTATTAACCGAAAAGGTTCTCTGCGGTGCAGAGCGACCAGAGCGGAGAATAATGGAGGGGACATATATTTCAAGGTATTGGAACATTGCGTTATTTACATTGTGATGGTCATGTTACCGCAGTGACCGTGGCTGTCGGACGGGGCCAGGAAACACACGGGTGAAATGCCATATTTAAAAAGACGCAACGTCACTTGTGCATGCTCTTTTTATTGTTGAAGCGCCCAGGGGTGAAATCGCTACGATTCAAGTTTGCTCTTTCAATGTGAAAATGCTCCTTATGTCCAATGAAAGACATCCCTGATTCAGCCAACTGAAGCTGAAGGAGTGAGTTGCCGGCAAGCTTATATACCGTATGTCTGAGGGCGTGGCTTGCCATGCAAATCTCACTCATGTCCATTGGCCCGTTTTCTTACCACTCGGAGGTGATTGGGCTCCCAAGTGAGACCCCATAACGTCAGTCTTTCGATGTAACGTCAAACGTGACTGACTGAAAGGGAACTTAACCGCTTTAGTGAGGGAAACATGATTATTTAAAAAAATAAGTTGAAATAATGCAGGCTGATGGCTTCAGCAGAAGCAAATACCAACATTTAACAAGCTCGTAACTCACAATAGGGCTGTCTTTAACGGTTTATACGTTTACATTAAAAATCAATTTCCCTATGGAGAGTTTTTACTTCTGGAACCAACCGTTGCACTCTATAACCTTTTTTATTTTTCATTCTGTGGCGGAAACAAGCTTCCATAGTTTAAACAAATACAAAACTTAATAAAAATAAAATTTGAAAATAAAAACAATTATTAGTGCTATTATTATTGTGATGCATGTTAGCTGAGCAACACACTCTCTGTGAATTTCACGTCAGCAGCGCTGTATGTCAAGCAGAGTGTTTCAAATCACTCATATGGGAATGTGTACCTGATCGCGTTTCTGTTTGGCCTGCGTGGAACGGTTTTTGCTGAAATCTTCTCGTTTCTTGCTGGATTTCCGGTGAGCGTGCTCGGTGTGCCACAGGTGAAACACGCCCACACAGTTGACGCACACAAACAGCACTGCATTCGCTACCAACTGAGACACAAAGAAAGGGGTTTTGAATACGTGTGGAGACAGGAAAATCAGCCGGTGGCCTCCGCTGCACAGGTTTTGCATATAACATTTCCTCTGACCAGCCATGAAGTGTTCAGGTGTTTGTAAAGCTGTGTGTGCGTGTGTGTGTGTGTGAGAGAGTGTGTATGAGCTGTTGGTGTGAATGTGTGTGTGTGTGTATGGGAGTGTGTGTGAATGTGTGTTGTGTGTGTTTGTGTGTGTGTGTGTGTGTGTGAGATAGTGAGTGTGTGCGAGTGTGTGTGTGTGAGTGTGTGCGAGAGTGTGTGTTGTGTGTGTGTGTGTTGTCTGTGAGTGTGTGTGTGTGTGTGTTTGCGTGTGTGTGCATGTGTGTGTTTGTTTGTGTGCGAGTGTGCGCGTGCAAGTGTGTGTGTGTTGTCTGTGAGTGTGTGTGTGTCTGTGTGTTGTGTGTGTTTGTGTGTGTGTGTGCATATGTGTGTGTTTGAGTGTGTGCGAGTGTGTGTGTGTGAGTGAGTGTGTGTGTGAGAGTGTGTGTTGTGTGTGTGTGTGTGTTGTCTGTGAGTGTGTGTCTGTGTGTTGTGTGTGTTTGTGTGTGTGTGTATGTGTGTGTGAGTGTGTGTGTGCGAGTGTGTGTGTGTTGTGTTTGTGTGTGTTTGTGTGTGTGTGTGAGTGTGTGTGTGCATGAGAGTGAGTGTGTGAGTGTGTGTGTGTGTGTGTGTCTGTCTGTCTGTATGTATGTGTGTGTGTGTGTGTTTGTGTGTGTGTGTGTGCATGAGAGTGAGTGTGTGAGTGTGTGTGTGTCTGTCTGTGTGTGTGTGTGTGTGTGTGTGTGTCTGTCTGTCTGTATGTATGTATGTATGTATGTATGTGTGTGTGTGTGTGTGTGTGTGTGTGTTACCTGCACGGCGAGGTCGCGTGTCTTCGGACTGACGACGGACACATACACACTGATGATGACGATGTGACAAACACTCACTCCGATGCCGAAGCTCAGAGCCCATGAGAGCCTGAGAGGAAGAACCGTATAAACGGACAGTGACAGAAAGAGGAAGAACGCGACCTGAGGATGAAAAACAGCAGGTGTAAAGGAGAAAATCTCTCAGATACACAGCAGGGTTATTACTGTTGAACAAAAACTAAATCATTAAAATGGCATTTTTGTTACATGACATAAAATAAACATTAACTGAGATAAAATGTAAAAAACTAGTTGCTAAAATAAAATAACTAAAATAAAATAACTAAAACTGAAATAAAAATTACTAAAACTACATAGACATGTTTAAAAAGAACCTCTAAAAATGACAAAAATTACTAAAACGAATTGAATTTAATATAAAAAAACTGTAAAATGAAAAATATTAAAAAAATATTAAAAATGAAAATGAAAACAAAAATATATATTAATAAAAACTATATAGACATTAAAAAACAAAAAAACTAATTTTAACAAAAAATGTAAATGAAAACAACATACATAAATCAACTAATTTAAATAAACAAATTAACAAATTTATAATATTAATAAAAATATAGACATTTAAAAAACAAAACTAATCAAGATAATGACAAAAGCACACAACAAAATGATTGAAATTTTAATGAAAAATTTTAAAGCATGTTTCTGCTTTAAAAAGAAAAACTAGTGTGCGAGTCATGGACTACTTTCATAGGTGTGTTGATCCGCCCTGTCACTGTTTAGTAAACTAAAACACACAATAAGTGATCTTAATAATCATCTGACGTATTGAGCGTCTGACCTGCTCCCAGGCGGTGACGACGCCTCCGGTGAAGACGAACACGACGGCGACGATGAGGAGCAGAGACCAGATGAAGAGCGCGAGCGGCGTTTCTCCCCGCCGGACCACCGGCAAACACGGCAAACACGCCAGAAGAGCCGCGCAGACACACACCGCCACACACACCACTGCGAACGCCGCCAGGTGAGCGTTGAGGCTCTGAGAGAGAGAAACAAAACCTTGATTTAGAAACACACACCTGCTGGAAACACACGTCTGTTCACCCGTCACTCGGATCTTACCCTGCCGGTGGACGGGATGATGATGATGATGGTCACGCAGAAGAGGATGGCCAGCACCAGTCCGGACACCATGAGCGGCGTCTCCTCCAGACAGCGCAGGAACGCCATCCGCACCGCACGGAAACAGCCGTGCCTCCGGCGGGATCCATCGCCTTCAGGAGTCACGAGGAACCTGCTCTGGGAGCTTTGAGAAAACGCAATGGTGGTATTGGAAGTCCTGGAGGTCTCAGACACAGCGGCCAAACTGATTCTCCGGTTAACGACGTCAGGTTCAGTCCGTTCTGAGATGTTTCGAGAAGAAGAAGTGCTTTCCTCACGCGGATTGGGGACGTCGCTGAGGCGGTTCTTATCCCGAGGTCTCAGGGGTTCGGGGACGTTCTCGAGCTTGGCGACACCCAGTTCGATGTAAGCCTTGGCGTCGTCCAGCATTACGCTTGGGCTTTATTTGTGCTTCTATTAACGCAGCAAGACGCCCAATTGATTATTTCTGCATACTCAGTACATATAAATAAATAATGTCTGGGTTAAAGCTTACATCAGGCGAAGTCTGAGGGTTTGAGAGCAGATGTTTCCCAAATGAATGTTTTCAGAGGTTCACTCGTAGGTCTGTTGAAGTGAATCCATGTAGGGAAGCTTTGTTCCTGGATCTGTTATCCATTACGCCTGTGCTTGAAGAACACAACGGTAAAAGATCAGCAAGAGATCAACCGGGTTTCGCAATGCAATCCAGTTCAAAACCGGATACAAATCAAGGTGAAAATGGGTTTATTACACTTCTTTTTAAATTGCCTGCATCTAATTAACCAATCATTTTTGTTTCTGGCTTTCTTTGCAACAAATAATGTTTTGGTAAACACTGTTTCAAAAACCACAAACTCACATAAAAAGCCAAGAGTCAAACTGCCCAACTAAATGAAACACTGATCACCATAATGGTGATCAAACATTTTCAAAAAACATCTAAACCTGTTGATTCTCAGCTGAGGTCGTCAGAGATTTATTGTCTTCTTTTATCTTCAGTTGATTTCAGGCTTTAGTTGTAGTTGTTGTGTTTCATGATGTTGAAACATTGTAACATTGATTCAATGCCATTACCATTGATTTTTGGATGAGATTTCAAAAAGTTTTCAACATTAATTGCGGGTGCAAACGTGATGTTGATTCAGTGCAGTTTACATTGACACATGAACATTGATTTAACATTGTTTTGATGGTGGCTTGCTATCTGGTTATGTTTCATGAGATCAAATAAAAAATATTCACCAAATTTCAAGATGAAATTACTAACCAGTGTTTCAATCCAATAAGGGTTTACAATGTGAGAGTGTGCAATGAAACACAATGAGAAACATGTCATTTCACTGCCAAATCAGATTGAAGATAAAGAACGTCTTTGCATTTCTTCCTATTTATACCGTGAATGCACTGTATGTTACTAAAAGTGTCTGGTACATTCACACATTATGACGCTGACAATACGAGAACAGCTCAAACACACACTGACAGAAAACATGCAAATGCACTCATTTCCCTAAAGTTCAATATTCAACCACTAACAAACATCACATCTTATTCTTTAGAAGACAAAAACGAACAAGTACAGATACAAAGGAGCACAGCTGTGACAGGTTTATTTATAGTGTCTACTCTGGACAACACAAACACAGACCGACTGATGTCACGTTCAAAGTGAAGTTACTGTACGTGAACAGGATGAACTGGATACAGAGAATAATACAAACACCTGTGTAACCAAACGTCTGTTGCCTAAGCAGAAACACCTGATGACACTCACTCTCTCTCTCTCTCTCTCTCTCTCACACACACACACACACACACTCTCTCTTACACTTACACTCTCTCGCACACACACGCACACACACACACACACACACACACACACACACACACACTCTCTCTCGCACACTTACACTCTCTCGCACACACACACACACACACACACTTACACTCTCTTTTACACTTATACTCTCTCGCAGAATATACAGTGCATCTCAGTTTGTTGCGTATGGGGCTGCATAGCCGCAGACCAGTCAGGGTGCCCATGCTGACCCCTGTCCACCGCCGAAAGCACCAACAGTGGCACGTGAGCATCAGAACTGGACCACGGAGCAATGGAAGAAGGTGGCCTGGTCTGATGAATCACGTTTTCTTTTACATCACGTGGATGGCCGGGTGCGTGTACGTGGCTTACCTGGGGAACACATGGCACCAGGATGCACTATGGGAAGAAGGCAAGCCAGCGGAGGCAGTGTGATGCTTTGGGCAATGTTCTGCTGGGAAACCTTGGGTCCTGCCATCCATGTGGATGTTACTTTGACATGTACCACCTACCTAAGCATTGTTGCAGACCATGTACACCCTTTCATGGAAAGGTATTCCCTGGTGGCTGTGGCTCTTTCAGCAGGATAATGCGCCTGCCACAAAGCAAAAATGGTTCAGGAATGGTTTGAGGAGCACAACAACGAGTTTGAGGTGTTGACTTGGCCTCCAAATTCCCCAGATCTCAATCCAATCGAGCATCTGTGGGATGTGCTGAACAAACAAGTCCGATCCATGGAGACCCCACCTCGCAGCTTACAGGACTTAAAGGATCTGCTGCTAACATCTTGGTACCAGATACCACAGCACACCTTCAGGGGTCTAGTGGAGTCCATGCCTTGACGGGTCATCAAAAGGGGGACCAACACAATATTAATAAGGTGCTCATAATGTTATGCCTGATCTATGTATGTAGTGGTGTAGTTTGAGGTCAGTAAGATAAATAAATTAATACTTTTATTCAGCAAGGATGCATTAAATTCATCAAAAGTGACAGTAAAGACATTTATAATGTTACAAAATAAATTCTTTTGAACGTTCTATTTATCAAAGAATCCTGAGAATCCGGTTTCATAAAAAATCTGAACTGTTTTCAACATTTTCTTGATCATCAAATCCTCATATCAGAGTGATTTCTAAAGGATCATGTGACACTGAAGACTGGAGTAATGATGATAAATTCAGCTTTGATCACAGGAATAAATTACACTTTACTATATATTCACATAGAGAACAGCTGCTTTACATTGGAGTAATATTTCACTGTTTTTATTGTATTTTTGATCAAATAAACGCAGCCTTAGTGAACAGGAGATACTCTTCAAACAAAAAAAAAATCTTACCGACCCCAAACTTCTGAACGGTAGTTTGTATATAAGAGCATAAAACTCAACACATTTGCTTAGATTCATTAATTAAGAAAAAATGTCAACTGGGTAAGAAAAACAAACTTAATTCAATATCTTACACAATTTTGCTCCTTAAGTAACAACAAAAAATGCTGTTTAATAAAAGTTGTGTTTTTACATAAAATCCCAAGCCTTTCAATGAGAGTTATTGAGAGTGAGCGACTCCATCTATCTCTGATCTGGGATCAGACGAGTTCTCCTTCTGAACCAGTGAGTCACAGACAGGCACAAAGCCTCTCACAACACCGCATGAGTCAACCACTGACAAAGGACCGCTTTACCTGTATTATCATCACTGAATTGGATCTTACAACACACATCACATCAAAGGGAAGCGCCAGGGCTCATCCAGACCTCCCGAAAAACTGTAAAAACTGCCGTGTGTATCCACTGAAATCTCTGATGCAGCCAAAGAACGTCCTGAAATAAACCCTGAACCGAAAGACCGACACAAGCATGATTCAATGAGGAAAACGAACAAGATAACGTACTACCTATGAAGGTTTCCTAGTGAAGAACGTCATGTTTCGCTCTGGATCTGTCATAAAGTCTTTGTCTGGTTGCATTCGTTTGCATATCTGGCCTTTTCATATGACACTGTTTTCCATAAACCCTTATTTTCCCTGTAACTCACAGCGAAGGTCATTATGCCTCTTGCTTTATCCCACTGTCTAGTGCATTTAATTATTTATTTGGCATGAACGACTTATAGTGTGCATCGAATAAAAAAAAGCCTAATGCATAAACAAAGGATCTTTGCAGGCATGTTCATGACCATAAATTAGAAATAGTCACACAATTTCAAGAAAAGCCTTATAGGTTAACCAGCATTTTCATCAACTCAGAAATGTGTTGTGCGGGTCAAACTGAAATATAAAACAGCCCTATTGTCCTGGTCTGTTTATGTTGTGTCTGATGAGATCCCTGAGAATCAAACCCATGATCTAGTTACTCCCACTCTGTCCAGGTTGTATAAGGTTAATCGGTGTTGTGTGCTTGCTCAGAAAGAACGTTCTCTCACATTTATGAACAAACATTCTTCTGTGACGTTAATAGAATGTTTGTTCAAAGCTACCTGGACTTCAATAATGTTCTATTAAATGTTACTATTTGTTTTAGAATGTTCAGAGAACATTCAAAAGTAACGCTCAGAGAACATTCAAAAGTAACGCTCAGAGAACATTCAAAAGTAACGCTCAGAGAACATTCAAAAGTAACTTTCAGAGAACATTCAAAAGTAACGTTCAGAGAACATTCAAAAGTAACGCTCAGAGAACATTCAAAAGTAACGCTCAGAGAACATTCAGAAGTAACGCTCAGAGAACATTCAAAAGTAACGCTCAGAGAACATTCAAAAGTAACGCTCAGAGAACATTCAAAAGTAACTTTCAGAGAACATTCAAAAGTAACGCTCAGAGAACATTCAAAAGTAACGCTCAGAGAACATTCAAAAGTAACGCTCAGAGAACATTCAGAAGTAACGTTCAGAGAACATTCAAAAGTAACGCTCGGAGAACATTCAAAAGTAACGCTCAGAGAACATTCAGAAGTAACGTTCAGAGAACATTCAAAAGTAACTCTCAGAGAACATTCAAAAGTAACACCCAGAGAACATTCAAAAGTAAAGTTCAGAGAACATTCAAAAGTAGCGTTCAGAGAACATTCAAAAGTAACGTTCAGAGAACATTCAGAAGTAACGTTCAGAGAACATTCAAAAGTAAAGTTCAGAGAACATTCAAAAGTAACTCTCAGAGAACGTTCAAAAGTAGCGTTAAGAGAACATTCAAAAGTAACGTTCAGAGAACATTCAGAAGTAACGTTCAGAGAACATTCAAAAGTAAAGTTCAGAGAACATTCAAAAGTAAAGTTCAGAGAACATTCAAAAGTAGCGTTCAGAGAACATTCAAAAGTAACGCTCAGAGAACATTCAAAAGTAACTCTCAGAGAACATTCAAAAGTAACGCTCAGAGAACATTCAAAAGTAGCGTTCAGAGAACATTCAAAAGTAACTCTCAGAGAACATTCAAAAGTAGCGTTCAGAGAACATTCAGAAGTAATGTTCAGAGAACATTCAAAAGTAACGCCCAGAGAACATTCAAAAGTAACGCCCAGAAAACATTCAAAAGTAACGTTCAGAGAACATTCAAAAGTAACGCTCAGAGAACATTCAAAAGTAACATCAGAGAACATTCAAAAGTAACGCTCAGAGAACATTCAAAAGTAACGCTCAGAGAACATTCAAAAGTAGCGTTCAGAGAACATTCAGAAGTAACGTTCAGAGAACATTCAAAAGTAGCGTTCAGAGAACATTCAGAAGTAACTTTCAGAGAACATTCAGAAGTAACGTTCAGAGAACATTCAAAAGTAACGCTCAGAGAACATTCAAAAGTAACATCAGAGAACATTCAAAAGTAACGCTCAGAGAACATTCAAAAGTAACGTTCAGAGAACATTCAAAAGTAACGCTCAGAGAACATTCAAAAGTAACGTTCAGAGAACATTCAGAAGTAACGTTCAGAGAACATTCAAAAGTAACGCTCAGAGAACATTCAAAAGTAACGCTCAGAGAACATTCAAAAGTAACGCTCAGAGAACATTCAAAAGTAACGTTCAGAGAACATTCAAAAGTAACGTTCAGAGAACATTCAGAAGTAACGTTCAGAGAACATTCAAAAGTAACGCTCAGAGAACATTCAGAAGTAACGCTCAGAGAACATTCAAAGTAACGTTCAGAGAACATTCAAAAGTAACGCTCAGAGAACATTCAAAAGTAACGCTCAGAGAACATTCAAAAGTAACGCTCAGAGAACATTCAAAACTAACGCCCAGAGAACATTCAAAAGTAACATCAGAGAACATTCAAAAGTAACGCCCAGAGAACATTCAAAAGTAACTCTCAGAGAACATTTAAAAGTAGCGTTCAGAGAACATTCAAAAGTAACGCTCAGAGAACATTCAAAAGTAACGCCCAGAGAACATTCAAAAGTAACATCAGAGAACATTCAAAAGTAACGCCCAGAGAACATTCAAAAGTAACTCTCAGAGAACATTTAAAAGTAGCGTTCAGAGAACATTCAGAAGTAACGCTCAGAGAACATTCAAAAGTAACGTTCAGAGAACATTCAAAAGTAACGCTCAGAGAACATTCAAAAGTAACGTTCAGAGAACATTCAAAAGTAACGCTCAGAGAACATTCAAAAGTTACGCTCAGAGAACATTCAGAAGTAACGCTCAGAGAACATTCAAAAGTAACGCTCAGAGAACATTCAAAAGTAACGCTCAGAGAACATTCAAAAGTAATGCTCAGAGAACATTCAAAAGTAACGTTCAGAGAACATTCAAAAGTAACGCTCAGAGAACATTCAAAAGTAACGTTCAGAGAACATTCAAAAGTAACGCTCAGAGAACATTCAAAAGTAACGCTCAGAGAACATTCAGAAGTAACGCTCAGAGAACATTCAAAAGTAACGCTCAGAGAACATTCAAAAGTAACGCTCAGAGAACATTCAGAAGTAACGTTCAGAGAACATTCAAAAGTAACGCTCAGAGAACATTCAAAAGTAACGCTCAGAGAACATTCAAAAGTAACGCTCAGAGAACATTCAAAAGTAACGTTCAGAGAACATTCAAAAGTAACGCTCAGAGAACATTCAGAAGTAACGTTCAGAGAACATTCAAAAGTAACGCTCAGAGAACATTCAGAAGTAACGCTCAGAGAACATTCAAAAGTAACGCTCAGAGAACATTCAAAAGTAACGCTCAGAGAACATTCAAAAGTAACGCTCAGAGAACATTCAAAAGTAACGCTCAGAGAACATTCAGAAGTAACTTTCAGAGAACATTCAAAAGTAACGCTCAGAGAACATTCAAAGTAACGTTCAGAGAACATTCAAAAGTAACGTTCAGAGAACATTCAGAAGTAACGTTCAGAGAACATTCAAAAGTAACGCTCAGAGAACATTCAAAGTAACGCTCAGAGAACATTCAAAAGTAACGCTCAGAGAACATTCAGAAGTAACGTTCAGAGAACATTCAAAAGTAACGCTCAGAGAACATTCAGAAGTAACGCTCAGAGAACATTCAAAAGTAACGCTCAGAGAACATTCAAAAGTAACGCTCAGAGAACATTCAAAAGTAACGCTCAGAGAACATTCAAAAGTAACGCCCAGAGAACATTCAAAAGTAACATCAGAGAACATTCAAAAGTAACGCCCAGAGAACATTCAAAAGTAACTCTCAGAGAACATTTAAAAGTAGCGTTCAGAGAACATTCAAAAGTAACGCTCAGAGAACATTCAGAAGTAACTTTCAGAGAACATTCAAAAGTAACGCTCAGAGAACATTCAAAGTAACGTTCAGAGAACATTCAAAAGTAACGTTCAGAGAACATTCAGAAGTAACGTTCAGAGAACATTCAAAAGTAACGCTCAGAGAACATTCAAAGTAACGCTCAGAGAACATTCAAAAGTAACGCTCAGAGAACATTCAGAAGTAACGTTCAGAGAACATTCAAAAGTAACGCTCAGAGAACATTCAGAAGTAACGCTCAGAGAACATTCAAAAGTAACGCTCAGAGAACATTCAAAAGTAACGCTCAGAGAACATTCAAAAGTAACGCTCAGAGAACATTCAAAAGTAACGCCCAGAGAACATTCAAAAGTAACATCAGAGAACATTCAAAAGTAACGCCCAGAGAACATTCAAAAGTAACGCTCAGAGAACATTCAAAAGTAACGCTCAGAGAACATTCAGAAGTAACTTTCAGAGAACATTCAAAAGTAACGCTCAGAGAACATTCAAAGTAACGTTCAGAGAACATTCAAAAGTAACGTTCAGAGAACATTCAGAAGTAACGTTCAGAGAACATTCAAAAGTAACGCTCAGAGAACATTCAAAGTAACGCTCAGAGAACATTCAAAAGTAACGCTCAGAGAACATTCAGAAGTAACGTTCAGAGAACATTCAAAAGTAACGCTCAGAGAACATTCAGAAGTAACGCTCAGAGAACATTCAAAAGTAACGCTCAGAGAACATTCAAAAGTAACGCTCAGAGAACATTCAAAAGTAACGCTCAGAGAACATTCAAAAGTAACGCCCAGAGAACATTCAAAAGTAACATCAGAGAACATTCAAAAGTAACGCCCAGAGAACATTCAAAAGTAACTCTCAGAGAACATTTAAAAGTAGCGTTCAGAGAACATTCAGAAGTAACGCTCAGAGAACATTCAGAAGTAACGCTCAGAGAACATTCAAAGTAACGTTCAGAGAACATTCAAAAGTAACGCTCAGAGAACATTCAGAAGTAACGTTCAGAGAACATTCAAAAGTAACGCTCAGAGAACATTCAAAAGTAACGCTCAGAGAACATTCAGAAGTAACTTTCAGAGAACATTCAAAAGTAACGCTCAGAGAACATACAAAAGTAACATTCACATAACCAAGAAATAACATTTTTAGAACATTTAAAAAACCTGGATGTGAACTGAATATATAAAGTCTGATACATCACTCAGTTTTCATCACGTTTACTCCATGTGACTATATAAGTGACTGTCATGTTCTCAACACATCAAAAAATAATTTAAACATGTATAAAACACTCTTTTATGGCCATAAAAACAGATTAAAGTGAACGTACCTCCGTTCTGCCAGCTTTCCTCTGATACTTCTCTCCGTCACTCAAGTTCTCAAAATAGTTTGCGGTTCCATTTTTTGTTCACTTGAACTGGACAAACCGGTTCGACAGCATGACTGACGGTTCAGAGCCGAACCCAAAGGTCTCATCATAACTCTGAATCCTGCTGGCTTTATCAATCATTATATTTATAATCGTTTATTCATGATTATATAGGCTGGTGCCACTATGATAACAGTATTACACACACCTGACAAATACATACATTTACAAATTATATAAATTATACTTTCCTGAAAATGTTTCCTATTGCTTTTCCTTTTTACCTGCTGATGTTTATTCAATTCTTTATTAAAATTGTTGCTCTAGAACATCTTGTTTCTTTTAACATAATTGCTATATTTTTGGTGTGCCAAATCCTCTTGTTTTTGATTAATTAATTTAGAATAAAATGAATAAATCAAAAAAGTTGTTTGTTTTTGGACCAAAAAAAAAAAAAAAAATGAACATTGACATTACAGCTTATTTTAATTTAATTTGAAAGCATGACATTAAATTAACATTATGATTGCAAGCCTTAATTATATTTCATCAAGTTCAACATAATATAATAATAATGATAATAATAGTTAAAGGGATAATCCATCCAAAAATCAACATTCTCATGTGTTCTAAAACTGTACGGCTTTCTTTCTTCTGTGGAATATAAGATATTTTGAAGAATGTTCATAACTAAACAGATTCCAATCCCATTTATTTCCATTGTATGGACAAAAAAATAATAGTGAATGGGAACCAAAAATGTTTCTTCAAAATATCTTTTTATTTTGTTCCACAGAAAGTAATATAGGTTTGGAATGACATTAGGGTGAGTAAATGATGACAAAATGTAAACATTTTGGGTGAAGTATCCCTTCGACCATGCTAGATATTGAAGTATGTAACTTTTGGTTAATTTTTTTGCTTCTGCATTTGATAGTTCTGCCTGTGCATCCTCGAGATGCTTTCTCTGTCCTGATACAGCCTGTCATCATCATGATGGAAGGACTGAAGGACAAAGGAATGAGAAACAAGAAAGAATCAGTCATTAATGTCTTGTAGTTGTTCACAACCCTCAGTTACTTTATGGCAGATGCATCACTCCCTCTAGTGGTTGAACTATCACATTAAAGTTTGGCTACACTTAAAAATAAAGGTTCCAAAAGAGGTTTTCTCAGTTTAAGTTACCATAGCTGTACACTGATCATCAGGCATAACAGGTGAATAACACTGATTATCTCTTCATCATGGCTCCTGTTAGTGGGTGGGATATATTAGGCAGCAAGTGAACATTTTGTCCTCAAAGTTGATGTGTTAGAAGCAGGAAAAATGGGCAAGCGTAAGGATTTGAGCGAGTTTGACAAGGGTCAAATTGTGATGGCTAGATGACTTGGTCAGAGCATCTCCAAAACTGCAGCTCTTGTGGGGTGTTCCCGGTCTGCAGTGGTCAGTATCTATCAAAAGTGCTCCAAGGAAGGAACAGTGGTGAACCGGCGACAGGGTCATGGGCGGCCAAGGCTCATTGATGCTCGTGGGAAGTGAAGGCTGGCCATGTGGTCCGATCAAACAGACGAGCTACTGTAGCTCAAACTGCTCAAGAAGTTAATGCTGGTTCTGATAGAAAGGTGTCAGAATATACAGTGCATCGCAGTTTGTTGCGTATGGGGCTGCATAGCCGTAGACCAGTCAGGGTGCCCATGCTGACCCCTGTCCACCGCCGAAAGCACCAACAGTGGCACGTGAGCAATGGAAGAAGGTGGCCTGGTCTGATGAATCACGTTTTCTTTTACATCACGTGGATGGCCGGGTGCGTGTGCGTGGCTTACCTGGGGAACACATGGCACCAGGATGCACTATGGGAAGAAGGCAAGCCGGCGGAGGCAGTGTGATGCTTTGGGCAATGTTCTTTCCCAGCAGAACATTGCCCAAAGCATCACACTGCCTCCGCCGGCTTGCCTTCTTCCCATAGTGCAAACCTTGGGTCCTGCCATCCATGTGGATGTTACTTTGACACATAACACCTACCTAAGCATTGTTGCAGACCATGTACACCCTTTCATGGAAACGGTATTCCCTGGTGGCTGTGGCTCTTTCAGCAGGATAATGCATCCTGCCACAAAGCAAAAATGGTTCAGGAATGGTTTGAGGAGCACAACAACGAGTTTGAGGTGTTGACTTGGCCTCCAAATTCCCCAGATCTCAATCCAATTGAGCATCTGTGAGATGTGCTGAACAAACAAGTCCGATACATGGAGGCCCCACCTCGCAACTCACGGGACTTAAAGGCTTTGCTGCTAACATCTTGGTGCCAGATACCACAGCACACCTTTAGGGGTCTAGTGGAGTCCATGCCTTGACGGGTCAGGGCTGTTTTGGAAGCAAAAGGGGGACCAACATAATATTAGGAATATTAGGTCACAATATTAGGTCATAATGTTATGCCTGATCGGTGTATGTCCTCTGAGCAGTGTTGATTTGACGCTGGGGATTTTGCTGTGTACATTAAGTGGGGGCCCCAGGCAAAATTAATCAATGAGATTTTTTGTTAATATATCTTCGTTACCTAGAGCTATAATAATACAACACACATAAAGTAGTCATACTGCAAAAACCCCAGAGTTAAATTAACACTCCTCAGAGTTTAAGTCCAGACTCAAGAGTGTTAACATTAACTCTGACTCAGTGTTAAAGTTAATGAAATTCATTAAGTGATTAATTGAGTGATGATTGAGCATTAGTGATGAACACCTGATGATAACAAGCAGAATCACTGAAGGAAAGAGTCGCCATTTTTAGGTCACCATTATGGTGATCAGTGTTTGCTTTAGTTGGGCTCTTTTCCCTTGACTTTATAACATTGGATTTTTTCTTATTGTGAGACAAGCCAAGAGACTCCAGCATGCATTGGGGCATGAATAATTTATGATTTATGAATTTATTATTTTTGCTGTTTTATGTGACTTTTTAGTAGCTTGTTTTGTGATGTTCAGAGTTGATCTGTTTATCTGAATATGCTGTTTGTCACCATTGTTGAGATTCATACGCTGATTCTTGATGTGTGTGTCTAAAAGAAAAGTAGTTCAAACTTTTTTTTTGTGCAGAATCTCATGTTCACAGGGCAGCTGTAATCTATAATGTAAAATTAACACATCACCCACATAATCAGAGATTGATCTCAGAATGATGTGGTGATTGTTACTATGAAAATGTAACACTTGAAAAAAAATTATCTGTTCTTTCTCTGCCATAACAAATATGTTTTCCAAACACACAGTTATAGCAGCCAGAGAAAATCTAATGTTAAAAAGTTAAGGGTCAAGAGGCCAACTAAAGCAAACACTGATCTCCATAATGGCGACCTAAAAATGGCGACTCTTTCCTTCAGTGATTCTGCTTGTTAACAGCAGGTGTTCATCATTAATGATCAATCATCACTCAGTTAATCACTTCATTATCTCATTAACTTTAACACTGAGTCAGTTAATTTTAACACTTTTGAGTCTGGACTTAAACTCTGAGGAGAGTTAATTTAACACTGGGTTTTTTTTGCTGTGAATATATACTGGATGCATGGAGGAATATAACCTATTCCTCGATCAAGCGCAAGCATAAACTCGTTGTTATTTTGAGTTTACACAAATAAAGGACCTTTTACAGTTTCGAATGATGTATTACTCTTATATGACAATAATTGGAGTATTTTAAGCTGTTTCCGCTGTTATAAGGAAAGAAATGCAAGTGATCACACCGGAGTCTCCCTCTAAAGGGGGTTATATTAAATGTTATATTAACATTTCTGATTGTTTAAATGATCAGCCCTCTGCAATTGCCTGCTTTGCCTGCCCTATTGCTACGTATCTGATTGCTCACCAAAGACAAGTTTTGCCAGACCAGCTTTCAGATAACTCAGAGCATCTTTATTTGCTTCCTCTGAGCGGTTCTTCTCATTTCCTCCAGCTCTCAGACCCAGTCTTCTTTCCCAGCCTCCCTCACTCTGGGGATGAAGAAGTCCAGATGCTGAAGAGTGAAGGCCGATTCTGGCTTTAATGCGATCTGAGACAGATGCTTGATGGTCATGTAAGCTTCGGACAGAAGAATTCACTTTTGGTCCTCAAGCGCCTGCAGATCTTTGTCAAGATCATCCATTATAACCGAAAATCTCTTGGTTTGTACTTGAGCTTTTTCATATTCCTTTCTAAAATTGTCAAAATCTATCAATTTGCTTGCATTTCTGATGACGTATTTCTTGTCTTCTCTGACGTGTTTGCTGTGATGGCACTTCCCTGTGCACACGGTGCAGTATCCGTTTTTCACGACATTTGCTGAGATCAGAAACCCCACCAGCAGTCAAACTCATGGCAGTTTTCCTCACAGGTGGTGCAGGTCGTCGCCTTCCTGTTCTTCCATAAAGCGCTTTCAATGGGCACCTTAATTTTGACAGTCTTTTTGACTTTAATGGTGAAGTTATGTTCCTCAGTCTTTTCCTTGTTTTGCCTCATTACCTTCTGGATCTGAATTTTTTCAGACTTCTTCGACTCTTTCTCTTCGACTCGCAGCTGTAAGTTGCAAATAAATGCTTCAAATTGAATGCGCTTTATCAGGACATCTGAAGTCAACTCCAAACTTCTTCTGTTCTTTTCATCCAGAGACTGAAGGAAGTCCTTCATGCCGTCCATGCTGTCTTCCCAGGCGTCTCTTTGAGCACGAAGGTAACGTCTCTCATTGTGACGTGCGTCAGCCTGCCGGTTGTTGAATAAGAAATAAACAGGTTGGCCGCTTTGGTCTCGTCTGCAGGGGATTCTAGCTTTTTTAATGGCGCCGAGGACGTTTTTGGGTTCCATGCCATCAGCGTGTGTGATTAAAAACACAATGTTGTTCACAATGTCTTTTCCAAACAAAGACAGAACTGAACTGATAATGTAATGCTGTCTGTCTGAGAGACGATTCTTCGATGCTTGAGTCACAAAACACACGGCGTCAATCTCACGAACACCATCGCTGCTCTGAAACAGCATGGCTAAATTCTCAGCGACTTCCAGATCTTTTTCCAGTCCTCTAGTGTCTCCATATCCTGGAGTATCAATGATGGTGAGAGATACAGGACTCTCTACAGGACAGACCTCATACATGGTGATTTCAGAGGTTTGTGATTCTGATTGGTCTCTGGCTTCTTCTTCTGTGATTTCATACCACTCTTCATCCTCAAACTTCACTCCCAGTAAGTAGTTGACCATGGTGTTAATCAGAGCCGTCTTGCCAGTGCTGGTTTCTCCCACCAGCAGAACAATTTTGTTTTGTTTACTGGTGTCTTTTTCCCCATAAGTCCATTTTCTGACTTTTTCATTATCATCAAGCACTTTTCTCTCTGTATGTAGACAAAATCGTTTTGGAGGACCTTGATGAATCAGAGTTGATCTGTTTGGTAGAAGACTCAGCTCTCTGTAATATAAATATGGAGGCAAATGTCAGGCATTTGGTGTAGAAAGAATTAAAGAGTAAACACCTATCAAAATGCAGACATTTTGAGTTATATACATTTTTAACAAGAATAATAATGTAAAGAAACAATATTATTACTCCAATTTTAAAACATATTCATATTTATCTTGAGGTCAGCAGTCTTCTAATGGCATGTTTCCATGTTACGTTTAGATATAGATGGTTGGAATTGGATGGTTTTTGCATCAATTAATTTGACTTAAACATATGGGAATACTTATCATTGTCATCATTTTCCTCACAAAGTGGTTAGAGGAGAAAATGACCTTTTGACTGACAGCCCCACCTACTGTCCGGAACAGAATAAAAACAGCCTAAGAATAGGGCTTTAAAACTGCGTTGAGCTGAATGAGCACAAAATGCGAAACATTGCAGTATAATGGAATAGAGTGCAAATTCTTTTGAAATTGAACTTTTGTGAAATTGAGCACTGTAAGAATTAATAGAATTAATAAGAATTACAGTGTACATAGAGCGCAGGCTTTTTGTATCCTCATCAGGAGACAGCAGTTCTCAACTTTGTAGGCTATACATTTTAATTAATCTATAAATTCATTACTGTGGCTGTAGCCTAAATCATTTTATTTTATGCAATGCAATATACTCAAGATGTCAGTAAGCATCTGTCGTTTCACATGATGGAAACTAGGCCTGTCACGATAATTAAATAACCGTTTGATCGCGGTTATTTAATCTAATCATAGCGCTCTTTTATAGGCCTACGGCACAAGGGGAGTTATGGACCAAAAGAAATAAACAAGCACCAATTAAGGTTTCATGCAGTATTTTCAAAGTCATTTGGAGCCATTCCATAGCTTAATGTGAGAGACAGAAGAATATTTACATCGTTAAATTAAAGTTG
Organism: Coreius guichenoti; assembly: GCA_039654105.1. Taxonomy (NCBI): domain Eukaryota; kingdom Metazoa; phylum Chordata; class Actinopteri; order Cypriniformes; family Gobionidae; genus Coreius; species Coreius guichenoti. The sequence continues at coordinate 55,178,622 of CM077168.1, read as the reverse complement.
ACGGAAACTCGTCTTCCCTCCGTTGTGGCTGTCCATCATTCTCCGTTCAGCATTCAAACAGCGCTCCACGACAGGCAGCACAGTAAAACTCTCTCCGATTGGCCAGTTTGTTGTGATTGTTTCAGTTATGTACTGAATTTAATAGATTTCTTTAATATTTAAAGGTGTTAACTATAATCTTACGCTGCAACATGATAACTTACAAAGGATTAAAATTCAACACAATTACTTAATGAATGAAGAATGCAAAAAAAAGTATGACAAAGCCCTAAAACAGACAATTAATCATCAAAGCCCTAAAACTGGCAATTAATCGGCATAACCGCAATTATTTTTTAGACAATTAATCGTCAGCCAAATTTCATAATCGTGACAGGTCTAATGGAAACGCCTTTGCCTTGAATAAATAAACTGATTTTATTTTTTATAATATTGAATCTAACTGCTCTGGATATTAAAATATGTATTGTTTGTTTATGTGCAGGTTCCCAGCTAGATTTTTGTTATAAGAACGTTCTCCAAATATTCACTGTTGGTTCTGGGAACGGAAAAAATTTCCGTGGAATTAGAGGAACGTGTTTTAAAAGGTATGATGCTCCTTAAACGTTCTTTCAACTTAATTTTGATTAACAATTCAACATTCATGGGAACGTTGATTTGTAACATTCCAAGAACATAAAAATGTCCAGTTTCCTTAATGTTAATGTTATTTAAAGGTTAGTTTGATGTTCCTCAAACATTCTTTCAATCATTCAAACACCTGCTGTGAACAAGCACTGAAAGAAAGAGCAATAAAAACACAAACCACAACTTTCTTCAGTCACAGCTTTAGATGAAATCAACTGAAGATAAAAGAAGACATTAAATCTCTGAAGATCTCAGCAGAGGAGGATTAAACAACTCCACAAACAGCATTACCAGCTTCATGCATTACTAACCAGACTGACTTTATTTCTGTCAGACGTCTACAGAAGCTCTTATTGAGATTAACAGAGGTTTATATGTTGATGTTTGGTTTGAAGTCACCATTATGGTGATCAGTGTTTCCTTTAGTTGGTTAGTTTGACTTGACTCATCTTTGTTTCTGGCTTCCTTTGCAACAAAGTATGTTACAAAGACCACAAACTCGCATAAAAAGCCAAGAGTCAAACTGCCCAACTAGAGTAAACACTGATCACCATAATGGTGACCAAGCATTTTCAATAAATCATCAACATCTAAACCTCTGTTAATTTCAATAAGATCTTCTGTAGACGTCTGACAGAAATAAAGTCAGTCTGGTTATTCTCTGCTTTGTGTAGTCTCAAGTTAGGTGTGACTAGAAATTACCATGAGTTATTATATGATATAATGAGTATTCATTCAAGAACTAAGCATAATGGTACTGAGGTTGTATTAATTTGGGTACCCGCACATAAAGGAATAATGGGAAATGAAAGAGTTGACAAATTAGCCAAACAACCTTTGAAAAAAAGAAATTATAGACACAAACATCAGCCTTTCAAGACCATAGTTTGGGAAAAAGTTATCAAAGAATGGCTAAAATGGATAAAGAATCAAAAGGAAGACATCTGTATTCAATTAAAAAAGAGTTGGTGTTGTGGAAAGCAAAAGGGGAAACTACTATGAATAGAATATTGTAGGGGTTCGTTGCCACTAAGAACAAAAGTTTAACTAATAATCATATTGAATAATACCAAATGAAAATATTCTCAATTTCATAATAGTTATTAAAATTTGTGCAAACGAAAAACTAAATGTGGTAACGAAAAGAGGTGTGGTTTGGCTGATTGCGTGAGGAAAAGGAAAGAGGGAAAAGAGGAAGCAGGGAAGCAGAAGTGAGAGCCTGGTCGGGAATTTTGAAGCAGCGTGAAGAAAAGTCAGGGGGAAAAACGAGGCCGTTGTTTCAGCGTGTTGTGAAGGTGCTCTGTTGGATTACTTTTCATGCGGATACAGTCCGAATGTCTGCGTTGTGGAATGATAGCGGACGGACGTGCTTGCATGAATTAAGAGTGACTGAACGAGCTGAAACCGGAAGAAATAGTTATGACCAGATTAAGGATAGGTCACAGTAATTTGAATGGCACACTACACATTATACGGAAGCACCCAACTGGTTTCTGTGGCTATTGTCAGGTTGCAGAAACTATAGAGCACTATGAAGAACAGAGATAAAAAATGATGGAAGAATTAGGAAAAGCTGGAATAACAGGGACAGGAATGAAGGAAATACTGGAAAGTGGGGAGAATGAACAAAGCAGAGGAAGTTTTTTCAATTTTTTAACAAGAACAGGACTGAAGAGAAAAATATGATGTAATGGACATTACAGGAATGTGAACCCGGAAGATGGCAGTAGCGCAACGCTAATGGATGCAAGCTCTCGTTAAACCCTAAAGAAGAAGAAGAAGAGTTGAAACCGGGACGTCGCCTGTGGAAAACAACGCTTAAAGGGTTTGGTAAACTATAATGAAATGGATGAATCGCAAGTCTGAACCTACCAGTGTTAATCCCTTCTGCGAGACTTTCCCGTTGTGTGACCATCGAATATGGAATGCCACGACTGCCAAAATTAAAAATAAATAAATACATACATAAATAAATATACATAGAAAAGCAAAAAAACATTTATTTCCTTATTTATGTATATATTTATTTTTTTCCACATTTATTTATTTATTCTTTTATTTATTTCTACATTTATTAATTTCTACATTTATTTATTTCTACATTTATTTATTTTTACATTTATGCATTTTTACATTTCTTTGTCCGTAGGGTAATGAGGTGGGCGTGGTTTACCTCAGACACAGCAGTCGAGCTCAGAGTAGGCGAGGGCGAAGCGTTGAGGCCACAGTGACACCTTGTGGTGCGGCCAAAATACAGTAAGTACAGCCTACTGACGCTGATACTGTCTGTGATGAAGGACTTGGATAGGTATATGGCCAAAATCTTATATCACGGGTTAAGTCATATCACCCTAACTGTACTGTGTGACATGGATAGGCTACTCTTTATTCCGGACATGGCCGTAGAACATCATCTGGTCTGGATTTGTAAAATGTCCTGGGCTAACAAACATGAACAGCAACATCTTCAACAAATCTGATAACAGGGACTCTGAAATGGAAGCGCTTGATATTTTCCATTACCGGTCAGAACACACGGAAAGAAGCAGCACACATATAGGCTACAGTGAAGTCGACGCAAGCATATTGATCAATGCATTTGAAAAGAAACCACAAATTCACTTCACATTCATATTTCCTATTTGTACATGCACAACATGTGACAAACGCTTAAAATACGACGCATATTTCAAAGATCCAGAATAGAACGAGGCGTCGGTTACATTTTGTCACGTCGCGTCACTTCACGTGTGGACAGTCACAGCATCGCTGAGTATAATGGGGTTTCTTGGTGTGGTCTTATTATTAATCACACGTCTTAGGCTAAGTTATCAACTGGAAATATCCAGAATTAGATAAATCAAATGTGCCCATGGAAACAGAGCTGGTGAAACACACACGCCATGCTTTAAACACACACAGATGCATCATCCTCTATCAAACAGCACCGGTCGCGTGCCCTCATATTTCTAAGCTAACTGCATTTTAATGTAACTTCCAAAAACAATACTGACAGCAACAGAAACAAACTTATTTTCTATTAAGCAGCGGTAGTCTTTAGCCTACTTCCATAAACTCATGTCCAGGGGCAACCTTACGTCACGTTAATCCATATCGATACATTCAGTTAGATGATAAGGCTGTAGGGCAGTTAGCCTACCAGTAAAATCCAATCAGAGCTTCATCAGAGCCATCAGTACAGAAGAGATATTAATCCATTTACACAGCAATTAGCCTACAAGTGCATACAAATATTATGAGATAAGTGTTTTACATTTTGAAGACAGAAATATGACAGACAGCAGGTGGCAGCAAGTCACCGTCTTAACACGTGAGTTCAATCCATTCGTTTGATTCCTTCAAACACGCCGAATCGAAAACAACACGACGTGTAGCGGTTCAGCTGTAGATTTGTTTCTGTGATCATTTCTATTTAGGTCTATGCGTTATTTAAAAAATAATAATAATAAATAAATAAATAAATAAATAAATACATGACCAAATGTTCAAAAAGGTGGCAGAGAGGGGTCATGTTCGGGGGAACTACATAATTGTTGATAGGCTATTTCTCGGGGCCATGAGTTTAATGCACAAACCTGCGTCACCATAGCAACTATTCAGAAATGGAAATTATGAATGCATTAATAATTTGTTTTGAATTTCAGAAAAATCGATTGAATATTTACAGGTTTGTATCTCGTTATTCTTTTCAGAAGATAATTATTAGTGTCACTGTAACCAAGTATCATCATACGGATCAAATATCGAAGCTATCTCTATCTAATAGGCTACTCAAAGATCAAATCAAATTATTTGTTGTTAAATTTTTTCTGTAGCCTAACAACTGGCAAAAACAGTAAAAAAAAAAAAAAACAGTACTGAAACTAAAAGTTATGTCTCCTCAAAAATATGAGGGCACGCGACCGGTGCTGTTTGAAGGAGGATGATGCATCTGTGTGTGTTTAAAGCATGGCGTGTGTGTTTCACCAGCTCTGTTTCCATGGGCACATTTGATTTATCTAATTCTGGATATTTCCAGTTGATAACTTAGCCTAAGACGTGTGATTAATAATAAGACCACACCAAGAAACCCCATTATACTCAGCGATGCTGTGACTGTCCACACGTGAAGTGACGCGACGTGACAAAATGTAACCGACGCCTCGTTCTATTCTGGATCTTTGAAATATGCGTCGTATTTTAAGCGTTTGTCAGATGTTGTGCATGTACAAATAGGAAATATGAATGAAGTGAATTTGTGGTTTCGTTTCAAATGCATTGATCAATATGCTTGCGTCGACTTCACTGTAGCCTATATGTGCGCTGCTTCTTTCCGTGTGTTCTGACCGGTAATGGAAAATATCAAGCGCTTCCATTTCAGAGTCCCTGTTATCAGATCTGTTGAAGATGTTGCTGTTCATGTTTGTTAGCCCAGGACATTTTACAAATCCAGACCAGATGATGTTCTACGGCCATGTCCGGAATAAAGAGTAGCCTATCCATGTCACACAGTACAGTTAGGATGATATGATTTAACCCGTGATATAAGATGTTGGCCATATACCTATCCAAGTCCTTCATCACAGACAGTATCAGCGTCAGTAGGCTGTACTTACTGTATTTCGGCCGCACCACAAGGTGTCACTGTGGTCTCAACGCTTCGCCCTCGCCTACTCTGAGCTCGACTGCTGTGTCTGAGGTAAACCACGCCCACCTCATTACCCTACGGACAAAGAAATGTAAAAATGCATAAATGTAAAAATAAATAAATGTATAAATAAATAAATGTAGAAATGAATAAATGTGGAAATAAATAAAAATAGAAATGAATAAATGTATAAATAAATTAAAAGAATAAATAAATAAATGTGGAAAAAAATAAATATATACATAAATAAGGAAATAAATGTATAAATAATTTTTTATTTTTTTATTTTTTTGTGCTTTTCTATGTATATTTATTTATATATTTATTTATTTTTGCTTTTTTACATTTTTTTGTATATTTATTTATGTATTTATTTATTTTTAATTTTGGCAGTCGTGGCGTTCCATAATCGAAAGGTAAATGGATAATTTAATCTTCCCCGCGCTCTCCAAGTTTCCTGACTCTAAATATTTTCCTCAAACTCTTTCAAATTCAAACGGCCCCTCACCAAAACGACTATTATTCTCTCGATCTGACACAGAATATATTGTTTGTTTTAATTTCGTTTCCATTATATATTTACTTATATTTTGGACTTTTTTTGTTGGTTTCAAAAGGCCTATTGTTGAACTTTGTTGGTCTGTGTGACAACGCACGGGCAAATCCAGTGTAAAGAATCCATTTATTTTCTAAATTTTGAGGGCCTATGCTACTCTTGGACACTGAGTGATTGAACTTATTATTATTATTGTGATTTATTCTTATGATTTTTGTGGATGTAAAATGTGAACGGCCTTAATGAAATGACTAAGACTTATGTTTCTTTTTGCCGTAAGGGTGGTTATCGGAAAATAAAAATTGGGTAACACTTTACTTGAAGGGGTGTGCATAAGACTGACATGACACCTTCATAATCATGATATGACAAGTCATGAATATAGGAGTTTTTATGCATGTTTATGACAACTGTCATTAAGTGTCATTCGCTCAATTATGTCATTTTTAATGCAAAGATGACATTGTTTGAGATGTCTTTATGACAACTTGACATAAACCAATACATCATAACCTGTCATAAACATGACATAGCAGATTAATTATCACACTTAAAGGATTAGTTCACTTCAAAATGAACATTTCCTGATATTTTACTCACCCCCATCTCATCCAAGATGTTCATGTCTTTCTTTCTTCAGTCGAAAAGAAATTATGTTTTTTGAGGAAAACATTCCAGGATTTTTCGAAGGGCTTCAGCGGCTCTGAGCGATCCCAGATGAGGAATAGGGTCCTTCCTGAAGCCCTTCCTTTGAAACTGCATTGATTTGGACCTTCAACATTTTGGTTGCCATGGAAGTCTGTGATGGGGAGAAAAATCCTGGAATGTTTTCCTCAAAAAACGTAATTTCTTTTCGACTGAAGAAATACATGAACATCTTGGATGAGATGGGGGCGAGTAAATTATCAGGAAATGTTCATTTTGAAGTGAACTAATCCTTTAAGTGTGATAATTAATCTGCTATGTCATGTTTATGACAGGTTATGATGTATTGGTTTATGTCAAGTTGTCATAAAGACATCTCAAACAATGTCATCTTTGCATTAAAAATGACATAATTGAGCGAATGACACTTAATGACAGTTGTCATAAACATGCATAAAAACTCCTTCATATTCATGACGTGTATCATGTCATGATTATGAAGGTGTCATGTCAGTCTTATGCACACCCCTTCAAGTAAAGTGTTACCCAATAGGACACAGTAAATTAAATAGCACACTCCATATCATGGGGAAACATCCAACTGGATACTGTGAGCATTGTCAAACCCCAGAAACAGCAGCATGTGATTGTTAATTGCAGAGAATATGAAACAGAGAGAGAGGACATGATTAAAAATATGGAAAGTATAGGAATAACTGCACTGTAGTGGAGGAAAAGGAAGGGAATATCTGTTCTGCTTTCTAATAAATACAAGACTTATGACAAGGATTTGACATATTGCTGTGTGTTAGTTGAGTTAGTTAACTCCAGAAGATGGCAGTAGTGCAACATAAAGGATGAAAGCTGCCGTTAAAAATCATTGAAGAAGAAGAAGAAGAAGCCTGTGGTGCGTCACGTTCTGTTTGTTGGCAGTATCTGCACTTCTGCAGGTGTGTGCCGTTAGCATGTAGCAGTTTGCTTAAGTTCTAGTTGCTGTGCATGTGGCATTAATGATTCATTTGTTGCATTCTGGCTTGTCTTTTCATCTCTTTGCGTGTTCCTTCGTCTTGCAGACTGTCCAGCTTTGCTTGGGGCTCAGGGATTGGCTGATGTTTTGAGTTATGTGCAGTTCCCTGTATCCCAGATGCTGTGTACCTGTGCGTGTGAAGGGATAATAGAGCACATCGTGATAGTTACAGCCCTGTCGCTGATAACGCAGTTATCTTGCAGCTAATAGAGGGGATTGTTGCTGTCTGGTTTCAATGCTTTTGGATATTTGAATCCAAAAATCTTACATATTTTGGCTTTAATTTAGGGTTTGTGCCTTATTTTTGATTTTTTTTTTTTTTGACCCACAGGTGGAAGGATCTTTTGTGGTGGTGCTCCTTCAACCTGTGCCGTGTGACACTTTTGAAGTGTTTGGTTGTGTGATCTGCGTGCAAGGTGGGTTTTTTTCTTTTTGTGAGTTGTGCAGACCTTCGTCTCTATGTAAAGTGTTTATGTATTTGTTTTCCTTTTTTTTTTTTAAATTTGATTTATTTGAAACAGTTGCCAGCCATCTCACCTCTAACAGTGAGTAATTTTGAGTTTTTGTCCTGTTTTTTTAGTATAATTTGTGTGTTTTTGTGAATTGTGTAAATTTCAGCCTTTATATACGAGATTGCGAATTGGACATTCAAGACTCACTCATTCATATTTATTGAAAGGGGAAGAAAAAACAGTTTGTGATTTTTGTAAGAATTTCATGTGTAAAACATATTTTAATAGAATGTCCTTTTTAAAAAAAAATTATATTAGAGAACGTTTTTATTCAGAAAATTATATTAATCGACATTTTCAAAAAGGTTTCTATCAAATATTAAATTGAACGATTTAAGACAAAATTGTTAAATTATTGTAAATGTATTGCTATCATAATTATTTTTAAAAATTGAAATACTGTTGATTGCCATGAATATAGCCATTGCTGCTGATATGGCGTTAAATCATAAATAAATAAATAACTGCAAAATTGCAGATTTTTTTAAATATTTAATTAAAATATATAAAATATGTTTTTATTACATAACATTTTTGCAAATTAAATACAAGACGTTTCATAAGACACATGACAACTTCTGAATGGCCAGTAATCTACAGAGAGATCACTGTGGCCGGATGGTGTAGTATGGACCCCTAACCAGCTAAACTTCACCCATTGGCAGCAACTGCAGAGGCTCATGCATTTCATCAATACTTCATCAATGCAATATGTAAATTCACCCTATTTATGCACATTACCCATAAGACCTCTTCTGCACATTGCATCTTGCACATAAATGCATTTTGTCACCTATACATATACAATGATTGTATGTGTTCCCATGGTGACATCAGCCAATCAGCGATATCATGACACAGAATGGTGTACTTATTTATGTTAAGTCATTAAGAAAAATACAGATTATGGATTTAGTCCATTAGGGCTCCTTGTATGAATCATTTTGTATAATAATAATAATAATAAATATAGCTGCAAGCAGTAATTATACATTTTCTTAACAGAAGCAAACAAAGAAGCTAGCAGCAGACCAACTGCAAAAATGAGTAAAGACATTTGGTGACAATTTTATGCAAAAAGGTTTAAACCCATAAATACATTGTTGTATAGAGCCAATTTCACATTTTGTTTAATTATAGCGCCACCAAGTGGCGCAGTCCAACCGCTTTTTGTGTGTGTCCTCAGAGTGCCCCCATACACAAGCGTGTCAAATTTGGTGAAAATATCTAATTTCGTTTAGGAGCTATAGACATTTGTATTTATGAGCATATAAAAAATTACCCAGATCTGACTTTGATTGCATTTTTTTGCCGCTTACTATCAATTTTGACATTTGGCCATTAATATTCTGTAAACCCGCTATGATTCTGATTTTCCTACGGTGGTTTCCTCTCGATCGGACTAACGGTTTCGAAGATATTCACGAAAGTTATTTAAATGCTAAATCACAATGTTGAACAAACCATAAGGCGAAACCTAGCATGTTTGGTATCGTTGGACTCGGAAAGGATTCAGGAATCTAGGGATATGACTCCCGTGAAAATAAGTCGACCACACCCAAAGTTATAAGAATGTGAATATTTGATTTTACCACTAGGTGGCGCTGGCTCGAAACTTCTCAGGCTCATTCAGGGCATCGTGTCGATGACCCATACCGAGTTTCGTAACATTATGCTAATGCGTTCATAAAATACAGCATTTTGCTACAAAATTCAAAATGGCTGATATGGGACAATTGGATACCATTCGACTTTTGTGATTTTTGGGCAAACCGTTCAAAAGTTAGAAGCAAAAACAGCCCAAAAATAGCAATATTTCGTATCTCCGGACCAGTAGGTGGCGCTGTGAAACACAGCAAGTAGCCTCAGGTCATGCTTGTGATGACATGGACCAAGTTTGGTCCGAATACTATAAAGCGTTGCGGAGATAGTCTAGTTTCGCAAGCGTTACGTAAAATTAGTTTGCATGTTATTCGAAAACAGTTTGATGAATCGAATTGAATTCCATACATTTTTGTTGGCATTGTCTGAAGATTATCTGGTTCAATTTTGGGGGACAAAAAAAATGTAATAAATAAAAAAATTGTGCAAATCGGATAAACCGTCTATAGGAGGAGTTTGAAAAAGTATTTTTTTAACAACAAAAACAGTTGTTAGGTTTTAGTGCTAATTCAATTTATGTTGTAATTACTCCTCCAAAAAGTTGATTCTACGCTAATTTGATCTCATATTTAATGTTTTTTTAAATGTTGTAGATTTATGTAGCAAATGAGAATCGCTAAAACTATTGAATATATTTTGAAACAAAGGTCTTGTTAATGATTTTCAGGTTTGTTCAAGGTAATTAAAGCAACAGTTTTTCAATAACAGAATAATATGTAAAAGTATGGTATTTGGGGTAAAAGGCACAATAATGAACATGATAATAAATAGTTAGCTGACTTTTCCATTTGTTGACATGATTCAGATGGGAAATATCATATATTAAGTTGGATGTCCACCTTAGAGATAATCATCATATTTATAATGAAACATCATATTTAAAAATCAATTAATCATATAATAAAATATTATATTTTAATTATTTGTTACTACTGTAAAGCTTTATTAAAAATTATTATTAAATATTGAATTATCATTCAAATCTTTCAGAATCTTTACTTTAAATAATTTTTGTTTCTGTATTTTTAAAATATATTCTTATACTAACATATTTTAATGACAGTATATTTACTGAACAATAATGAATTCTTTTATTTATCAAAATAAACAGAAAATAGTACAAACTTTGCTAAAGTGGTTTTGAACAAGTATTAACTAAGACATGATTTAAACATTATTTTAGCTGAAGTGTTTGTATCAATACTGTGTGTTTGACCCCGTGTGTGTGTGTGTGGGGGGGGTAAAAAGACCCCCTCACCGCCTCATACATTTGTAAGATTTTTAAACAAACTATTTTTATGATTTATTTTCACAGAAAATCTTTATGCTTCAACAATGTTTAATACAAAAATATATATTTTTTTGAAAAGCACATTTTTTTTCTAGGGTGTGCATTAAGCCCCATTGTACCCTACTATGCTAAGATACAACTCGTTTAGAACATTTATTAAAGGGTTAGTTCACCCAAAAATGAAAAGTCTGTCATTAATTACTTACCCTCATGTCGTTCGACACCCGTAAGACCTTCGTTCATCTTTGGAACAAAAATAAAGATATTTTAGTTGAAATCCGATGGCTCAGAAAGGCCTCCATTGGCAGCAATGTAAACAAAGTTCCTCGCTTCCGCCGGCTCGCCGTCATATTCTCGCGCATCCGTCGTGTGCTTCGTGAGTTCACGTCAGAGGCCTAGACGGAAGACAAGAATAAAGTTGAATAAAGACGTTATTTAGATTTTTTTTGCGCACAAAAACTATTCTCGTCGCTTCATAAAATTATTGTAGAACCACTGTAGTGAGATGGAGATTTTTGGGTGAACTAACCCTTTAACTTTTTTAATTGTGTATACTATTAATATAGACTTAATAAAACATTATAAATATGATGTGTTATAGATACTAGTATTAACTCACAATTGATTATATGCTTTACAGGAGTTAAAGTGTGACAAACGGTCTGCTAAATATTGTATATGATGATTTACCCGCTGGCATGCTGGAGCTTTGAATCCATGTTTGCAATGTTGAACTGACTTTAGCCTCCCGCTGTCTTCTTTTTTGTGACGTTTTTGTCTACAAAGTGTGCTGACAACAGCAGATTTGGTGTTATTTAGCTATATTGGGGAGGGGGGCAAGAGGGGCAACCCCCTGTGCACGGCCCTGATGTGCAATATAGATGGTTTACAAAGAGGAACAAAATCACAATAATGCAATGTATGAAATTATTAGTGTGGCAAAGCGTTTCTAACTGGATCACTGCTATCTTGTGTGATCGTTGTAAATTATTAGCCAACAGCACTCTTGTCACAAACAAAGTGAGTTCAGGGAGTGTTGCCTTCAATAGTTCTGAGACACAAGCAGATATTCTTGAAAATAAGGTGAGACCGTTTCTTTTCTGTGGAAAAATGTACTTCTTTACTTTATACCTAAGAGGTTCATGCTGTATTATTATTATTATGCCATCTTGTTTTGCCATAATCATTAATTTGGTCTTAAAACTTCATCACTAAAACTTGCATCATAAATAAGAGACTCGAGCAGAAATATCTCTGTCCGTCAGTAATGACGCTTGATGAGGATAAAACTTCATTATGCTTTCCGTATTACAGGCATATTAAATGTGTTGAATTTACGACTTTGCAACATATTTGACGCATGAGGAAATAGCAGCGTATAAACAAATGATAAATGTTTAATAGGAGGAGTAAACTATAGCTATTGTAAACAATGGTTAAAGGAATAGTTCACCCAAAAATGAAAATTCATTCAACACAAAAGATATTTTGAGGAATGTCTGTAACCAAGCAGTTGACGGTCCCCATTGACTTCCATTACATGAAAAAAAAAAAAAAAAAATACTATGAAAGTCAATGGGCACCATCAACTGCTTGGTTACAGACATTCCTCAAAATATCTTTTGTGTTCAGCAGAAGAAAGAACTTCCGCTTTTCCGGTCATGAGTATGAAGGAACGCAGCTCTGTTTATCATATTAGTTACATTTGAGTGTGTTGAAAATTTGAGTGTGTTGTTACTCTGTGCGTTTGCTTGGCGGCTGCTATGACACTTGTTCACACTGCAGTAAGAGTAAAGCGTTTCTGCAAAATAAAACCGGAAACCGAGGGTAACGCAGATATGACGCAATTGACAGGCGACTCCCTCACACATCCCGGTTCCTTGGTTAAAATAGCAATTTTCTCACGATTACCAAATAGTTGGAAACATTTGGGATATGTACTCAACTGAACAAAATATATAACACTGGCCTAGTGGTTTTTGGATATTTTACTGAAAAAATGTTACATAGTGCACCTTTAACCACGACTCTTCATATTTTTTTAATCAGCCTCAAGGTCTCGGCATCAGGTGTTTCTTGGCCTACAAATTGTCCTTTTCCAACACAATCACATGAGAATGTGTATCAATAGTACGAGTGTGCAATGTAGTGGAATGTATACGCCAAAATGAGTTTTGGCGTGCGTATGGTACGCAGTTTTTCGCGTGCATATGATACGCATTTTATGGCGTGTATATGACACGTTCTTGGGTAGGATGGGGGTGGGGGATTAGGATGTTCGTGTGTATAATATGCTAAAAACTGCGTACCATATACACGCCAAAACTCATTTTGGCGTATACATCCCACGACATTGCACACTCGTATTATTGATACGTATTTTCGTGTGATCGGTCTTGCAGATTATAGGCGTTTCTTAATACCAAGAACACAAACTTCGGACTTGCGTCCTTGGTAGTTTGGACTTGCCAAGTTCGACTCGGGAGAACGAACTCCCGAGGACGGGAGGACACAAGTCCGGTGATTCTGCACATGAACAGCAGCCACTCTTCCTCTTTTCATTTTCATTTTAAAAAATCCTAAACGTATTAATAGCCACACAAATGTGGTTCAGGCAGCGCGTACATTGATTATCTTTACTGTATGTATATTTATAACAAAACGAAATATAAAACACAACCATGCCTCTTTTCGTGTACATTTTAAAAATATTAAACATATTAATATGTGTTTAATATGTGCACATGCACTATGATTATCTTCACTGTAATAAAATGAAATGACATAAAGCAATGTCAGTTGGTATATGTCAGTTTTAATGATCAATAATAGACATTATAAAAGTAAATGCAAAAGGTATAAAAAGCTATACGATAAGAAATAAAGCAAACAATTCAGTCAAACATACAAAGTCAGCACTCTAGTAGGCTACAACGGTAAAGTTAAATAGCCTAAATATATAAAGTTATGAAACTTTGCCTTCAGCCAAAACGATTTGCCAGGGAACAAATTATAGATTCATGATCTACACAAGATGAATTATATCTCATGTTTAGCACTACAGAGACATCAGAGCCAGCGGCAAACGTCAGAAGGACTAGCCGAGGTAAGGCTGCTCTCTGCGGGTTAATGAGCGCTGCGCGCCCGGTGATCGACTGGATCACACAACTCCGAAAACACCAGATCCAATTTTCAAATAGGCGCTATCTTTATAAATAAACCACAGATTTGAGCTTTAAACAAGTACAAAAAACTCTTAAAACTACATTTTTTGACACAATAACAGTAGTATTTTTAAATTACGGATTCCCTTTCGTTCAGTCACTCCGAGTAACGTCAGTGACTGACGAATGGGGGTTTCGCCTAGAAGCCTATCATCTTCGAGATCTAGAAAACGCCCAATGGCAGTGCCAATGCCATGGGTATGCGGAATTTGCATAGCGTAACTCCGCCCCACAGTGTGGGTATATAAGGAAGTACACTGGCAACATCGCATTATGTTTCTGCTTCGGAGCCAAGAGCATCTATCTCTTCACTCCTTAAGCCTTTTTGAGTATATCGTCAAGCTTCTTCGAGACGAACAGCTTTCCAGTCGGTGTTGGTGTTATGGCGCGTTCCAGCGAGTGTTTACTTCCTGCCTGCTGATCTGTGCAGTGATCTGCATCCAGCTGGTATTCGTTCCCTGGGTGCTTCGGCATCGCTGTGAAGCTCCCTCTCACAAAAGAGCTCGCATGTGGCACGTCTTTTTAAAGACGGTTTGCCCGTGCACTTCTGGGTGCGGTCGATCTCTGTTGCCATCTGATGGGCACGATCTCTGTTGCCATCTGATGGGCACAATCGCTGCGTGACGTGTTTGGGCTTCAGCACGTTCAAGCAGCGTTTGTGGATGTGTCATGTTCTCACTGCGGGAACATGACCATCGCGATGTTGCGGTCGAGACTCAATGACCTCCGCAAGGAAAGAGAGTCCCCTCTGCCACACCCCAATCTACCGTCTCCGAGAGAGATGGTACTTTGGCTGGTGGCCAGGGTGACCTGAGGGTTACGGTGTGGCATAACCCCGACGATCATTCCTCGGGCCACACCCCCCTCTCGCACATCGCTACCCGCGAGTGATCGGACTGAAGCAGCGGGACCGTCTGCGGACGCCC
The DNA here is from genome assembly GCA_039654105.1 of Coreius guichenoti. Taxonomy (NCBI): domain Eukaryota; kingdom Metazoa; phylum Chordata; class Actinopteri; order Cypriniformes; family Gobionidae; genus Coreius; species Coreius guichenoti. The sequence goes on along the minus strand of CM077168.1, from coordinate 55,163,504 downwards.
CGTGTGTTTCGTTCGGCGCTCCAGTTGGCGATGAGATGTCGATCTCCGCATCTCAAGGTGGGCTGGAGTCCTCTGGGGATGAAGATTCGGCTATGCTGCTGCCTTCGGGCGTGCCAGCATTGCCTGAGTCCGACCCGGAGTTGACAGCCATGTCATCTCGGGGGATGTTTGGTCTTTGGGTGTGACGCGTCCTGACAGCTGTTGGGCCCCGCCCCCAATTACTTTCTCTCCCAGGATACATGAGGAGGTCACGTGGTCCTGGAAGTCCCCGTTGTCTTCCCGCGACCGTTCGGCGGCCTCCTCCGCCTTCTCTGCCCTCGATGGGGCCGCGGCCAAGGGTACACTGGGGTCCCCCCTGTTGACGCTCAGTTGCAATCACGGTCGAGACTCAATGACCCCCGTATGGAGGGAGAGTCCCCTCTGCCACACCCCAGTTATCCTCTCCACGTGACGGGATGTTTGGCTGGTGGCCAGGGTGACCTGAGGGCTGCGGTGTGGCATAAACCCCGACGAGTATTCCTCGGGCCACACCCCCCCTCTTGCACAGAGTGCTTCAATGTGGCGCGGTGATCCTAAGCACCCCTCCAAGGCCTGTAGTTCTCGTCTACTCTGGTGGCGAGGGACTGCAGAGCTGCGGGGCAGGCCGCCGCCTCTCAGCACGCCATGGCCATCCTTCAGGTCTTCCAGGCCAGGATGCTCGTGGCATGCACAAGGGTAGAGCTGTCCCAGGGCTCTTAATGAGCCGCGTGCCACCACCGACCTCACCCTCTGGGTGACGAAGGTGACCGTGCGCTCCCTGGGTCAGGTGATGTCCACAGCTGTGGTCCAGGAGAGACGAGGCTCAGCCTGGTCGATATGAGAGAGGCTGAGCGAACCCGGTTCCTCAACGCTCACATATCCCAGGCTGGCCTCTTCGGCGGCACGGCCAAGAACTGCGCCCAACAGTTCTCGGCCGTCCAGTAGCAGACTAAGGCCATTAAACGTACTGCCCCGGCGGCTGTTACTCAGCCGCAGGCTCAGTCGCCTCAGTCTGCTTGCCGCCGAGGGCGCCATCCTGCGGCTTCGACCCTCCCGCCGCCCTTTCCGGGCTGCGCCGTAGGGATGGTCGCAGGAAGGCGCCCCCGTCCGCTCCCAGCCCCGCAGCCCGCCTAACGCCAGGCTAGCGGCGCTCCTGACGCGGACAGCTCAGGGATGGGCAGTTCTTCCAAGGAGTTGGTAGCAGGGCCACTCCTTCCCCCGGTGGAGGGCCGGGGGAGAATCTTCTGTTCATATGTAGAAGAACTAACTAACCCATCCCTGAGCACCCAGAGACCGATGGCAGTGTGCGCCGCCCCCGGGCCACGCCACTCTCGTCCCTCTCTAACGCCAGTCTCCTCTCAGAGCAGACCCCAGTGGAACGCGCGTCCTTCCCTGGTCTCCTCTGTCAGGACGCGGCTGATGACCGTGCCCCCACACCGGGACGCTACGCCTCCCACGTCCGGGCCGGTCACGCCGCCTCGCTGCCCCACCCGGGGTACGTCTGTGGTCCGCACGACCCCGCTGGTGCAGTTTTTGGGAGCCTGGCTAGAGCTTCCCGGACTGTTCCGCTGGGTCGAGAAGACCATCAGGCTCGGCTATGCGATTCAGTTCGCTCAGGCTCCTCCCCGGGGAGTCCGCCACACCATGGGGGGCCCAACGCCCCTGTCATGCGTGCGGAGGTTGCTACCTTGCTGGCGAAGGGTGCGATCGAGCCTGTCCCTCCAGCCGAGATGAAGTCCGGCTTCTACAGCCCTTACTTCATTGTACCCAGGAAAACCGGTGCGTTACGACCGATCCTGGACCTGCGCGTCCTGAACCGATCCCTTCACAGGCTTCCGTTCAGGATGTTGACAGCGAAGCGCCTTTTCGAATGCGTTCGTCCAGTAGATTGGTTTGCAGCGATCGACCTGAAGGACGCCTACTTCCATATCAGTACACGGTCCTCCCATTCGGGCTAGCTCTGTCCCCTCGCGTCTTTACGAAGATTGTCGAGGCAGCCCTTGTGCCACTCAGGCAACACGGGGTTCGCATCCTGAACTACCTCGACGACTGGCTGTTCCTGAGTCACTCTCGAGAGCAGGTGTGCGAACACAGAGACCTGGTGCTCCAGCACTTAGCCCGTCTGGGCCTTCGGGTCAACTGGGAAAAGAGCAAACTCTGCCAGTGCAGAGGATCTCTTTTCTCAGTATCGACTCGGTCGCCAGGTGCGCGCAGCTTACGAGCGAGCACGCGCAGTCACTGCTGACTTGCCTCCGTCAAATCAGGAGCAAGAGTGCGGTTCCACTGAAGTTATTTCAGAGGCTCCTGGGGCATATGGCATCTGCAGCCGCGGTAACGCCGCTCAGATTGCTTCATATGAGACCGCTTCAGCACTGGCTTCGCGATCGAGTCCCGAGATGGGCATGGCAGTCGGGCACGCTCCGGGTCCCAGTGACTCGGGCCTGCCTGCAGACCCTCACCCCGTGGTCGAACCTCAGTTCTACGGCCGGTGTGCCCTTAGAACGAGTTTCCAGGCAATTTTGTTGTGTCAACAGATGCCTTCACCACGGGCTGGGGTGCCATGTGCAATGGACATGCTGCCGCGGGCTCCTGGACAGGACCCCAGCGCCTTCTGCATGTCAATTGCCTCGAGTTGCTCGCAGTACGGTTTGCCCTGCACCGCTTCCGATCGCTGCTCAAGGGTCAACACATGCTAGTCCGGTCAGACAACACGGCCACAGTAGCGTACATCAACCACCAGGGTGGTCTACGTTCCCGCCGCATGTCTCAACTCGCCCGCCATCTCGTCTTATGGAGTCAGAAGCACCTGAGGTCCCTTCGTGCCATCCACGTCCCGGGAGTCCTGAACCGTGCAGCCGACGAGCTCTCACTGCTTCAGCCACTTCCTGGAGAATGGAGACTCCATCCCCAGACGGTTCAGCTGATTTGGGAACAGTTCGGCGACGCACAGGTAGATCTGTTTGCCTCCCACGACTCTTCCCATTGCCGCCTGTTTTATTCCCTGACCGAGGGCTTCCTCGGCACGGATGCTCTGGCGCACAGCTGGCCGCGGGGCCTCCGCAAGTTTGCGTTTCCCCCAGTGAGCCTTCTCGCACAGGTTCTGTGCAAGATCAGGGAGGACAAGGAGCAGGTCCTTTTGGTCGCCCCGTATTGGCTCGGCCGGACCTGGTTCTCCGAACTCGTACTCCTTGCGACAGCCCCTCCCTGGTTGATTCCTCTGAGGATGGACCTCCTTTTTCAGAGACGGGGCACCCTTTGGCACCCGCATCCCGACCTTTGGATCCTCCACGTGTGGCTCCTGGATGGGACGCGGCAGGTTTGAGTACCCTACCACCTCAGGTGGTGGCTACCATCACTTCCGCTAGGGTCCTGTCTACAGAAACGACACGCCTATGCGTTGAAGTGGAACCTCTTCGTCACTGGTGTTCTTCTCGCCAAGAAGACCCCTGGAAATGCCCGATCGGGTCCGTGCTCGCATTCCTCCAGAAGGGTTGGAACGAAGGCTGTCTCCTTCCACCCTCAAGGTTTATGTGGCCGCTATATCAGCCTACCACGACCTTGGGGAGACGAAAAAGGTAAGTCAGCACGACCTGGTCATCAGGTTCCTGAGGGGAGCGAGGAGACTGAATCCTCCTCGCGCTCCCCTCGTACCCTCTTGGGACCTCTCAGTAGTCTTAAGTGCTCTGCAGAGGGCTCCCTTCGAGCCATTGCGGTCAGTCGAGCTTAAGTTCCTGTCTATGAAGACAGCGCTCCTGATCGCCTTGGCCTCCATCAAGAGGGTAGGGGACCTGCAGGCATTTTCGGTTGACGAAGCGTGCCTGGAATTCGGGCCGGCCTACTCTCACGTGATCCTGAGACCCCGGCCTGGATATGTGCCCAAGGTTCCCACCACTCCCTTCAGGGACCAGGTGGTGAACCTGCAAGCGCTGCCTTGGAGGAGGCAGACCCAGCCTTGGCACTGCTCTGTCCAGTACGCGACCTCCGTGCTTACGTAGACAGAACGCAGTGTTCAGGACCTCAGAACAGCTCTTTGTCTGTTATGGTGGGAAGCTGAAGGGAAAGGCTCTCTCCAAGCAAGGTTGTCTCACTGGATAGTGGACGCCATTGTTTTGGCTTACCTGACGCAGGGGCGTCCATGCCCCCTAGGGGTCAGGGCTCACTCCACCCGGAGTGTGGCCTCCTCTTGGGCTCTAGCGCATGGCGCCTCGCTAACAGACATTGCAGAGCTGCAGGCTGGGCGACACCCAACACATTCGCCAGATTCTATAATCTCCGAGTGGAGCCAGTGTCCCCTCATGTACTCGCCTCTACTAGTGGCCGGTAATGGACTAGGCTCAGGTGTCTTCACTTGCTCGCCATTCCACTCCACGGACTGGATACGTGCGATATTTTCCTCAGGTAGTTTCCCTAAAGCCCTGAGTTCCTCCAGCACTGTTGATGCCGACACCAGTACGTCTGCCCACTCGCTCAGGCCCTCGTGTTGGCTAGGTGCCACCGTGTGCATGGTTCCCCCGTTGGGTGACCCCCACATGTGTATTTCCACTGTAAGTCTCCCTGAGCATGTGTCTTTCCCTTGGCAAGCCCCTTGCCACCCCTGGGGGTAAAAATTCTTCCACCTTCGGCTGGTTACCCCAGAGTTCTCCATATGTAGCCCTGAGCGGGTCATATGTGTTTCCTTAAGTCCTCCCTATGGGTAGGCGTTTGGCGCATACTTCCACCTGGAATATGCTTCCCAGTGTACCTTGGTATTCCTGTGTTAAGTGGGAGTCCTTCGTCCGTACTAGCTTACGACAGGGAGCTCACGCTTACGCAGGGCACTGGATGACAGCCGAGTGGCGTGATTACATTGGGACCCCCATTCGTCAGTCACTGACGTTACTCGGAGTGACTGAACGAAAGGGAACGTCTCGGTTACGTATGTAACCCTCGTTCCCTGAGGAGGGAACGGAGACGTAACGTCCCTCTGCCACTTCCGCTGTACCGCTGGAACAGCCGGGAGTTCAGTCTTGGCTCCTCAGCAGGTAAACATAATGCGATGTTGCCAGCGTACTTCCTTATATACCCACACTGTGGGGCGGAGTTACGCTATGCAAATTCCGCATGCCCATGGCATTGGCACTGCCATTGGGCGTTTTCTAGATCTCGAAGATGATAGGCTTCTAGGCGAAACCCCCATTCGTCAGTCACTGACGTTACGTCTCCGTTCCCTCCTCAGGGAACGAGGGTTACATACGTAACCGAGACGTTTTCTTGGTTGGTGCGAGATGCATTCTGGGATACTTGGCTGTCTCAAGTCCGCACAAGTCATATAAAATAATCATTTGTGTTAAATCAACACTGCTCAGAGCACATATGGTCCCACTCTACAGACTGTTAAAGTAACACTGAAGCAGTGTTAAAGTTAATGAGATAATTAAGAGATTAAGTGATGATTGAGCATTAGTGATGAACACCTGATGATAATGAGCAGAATCACTGAAGGACAGAGAAACACAAGAACTACAACTGACTTCAGCCACAGCCTTAGATGAAATCAACTGAAGATAAAAGAAGACATTAAATCTCTGAAGATCTCAGCAGAGGATTAAACAACTCCACAAACAGCATTACCAGCTTCACGCATTACTAACCAGATTGACTTTATTTCTGTTATACGTCTACAGAAGATCTTATTGAGATTAACAGAGGTTTAGATGTTGATGATTTATTGAAAATGTTTGGTCACCATTATGGTGATCAGTGTTTACTTTAGTTGGGCAGTTTGACTATTGGCTTTTTATGTGAGTTTGTAACAGTGAAACAAGCCAGAAACAAAGATGATCAGGTCATACAGTTTTTATTATCATAAGGTAGAATAATTCACTATTTTTATCACTGACCAAAAGTGGTAATTCATTATTAATAGATGGTTTTCACTTTTCTTGCCACAGATCAGACGTTTTGATTTTTAAATACATTGCTGGAAAAATGTATTTAAAGAAATTTTTTTTTTTTTTAGACACAAACAGACATCAAGAATCAGCATATGAATCTCAACAATGGTGACATGCTTCATGCTGCAATGCATGCTGGGAGCCATGAGTTTTATACTATTATTATATTATACAAAATTATGAATGTCTGATCTGTGGCACGAAAGTATTGTTGGTGAAAATAGTCTATTAATAACAAATAACCACACTAGGTCAGTGGTAAGATTAGTGAACTATTATACTTTATGATGCTGAAAACTATATCACCAGATCATTTTTTGTTTCTGGCTTTCTTTGCAACAAATAATGTGTTTTGGTAAACACTGTTACAAAGACCACAAACTCACATAAAAAGCCAAGAGTCAAACTGCCCAACTAAATGAAACACTAATCACCATAATGGTGATCAAACAATTTTCAATAAAACATCAACATCTAAACCTCTGTTAATTCTCAAAGATAACTTTTGAGGAACATTATACCTTAAAACACGTTCCTCTAACGTCAAGAAAACTGGACATGTTTTATGTTCCCAGAACCAACACTGAATATTTGGATATTCTTATAACAAAAATCTGGGTCTGTGATGTCCTTATATATACACAGAAATAAAAACCTTCTCCTCTCAAACATTTTGCTTCGCAGAAGTTTTCAGCGATGGGCAACAATCAGTCAGCAGCCAATATATATCCTGGCTACACATTAGTGAGTGAAGACGAGCAGATGATCCTGGTGAAAAATGAAGGTGGCGATCAGTTCATCATTAAAAAGTTCGATGTTGGCCAGGTAAGACAGACACTTAAAGTTTATAATGATATTTAAACATTTAGTTAAATGGAAAGAGAGAAATTCTGATTAATGCGTGTCTGTCTGTTTTTAGGAAAATGTATTAAACTTCTTACAACTCAGTCATCCACACATCATCCATCACAAGGAAATCATCAGAGGTTGAAAGAAGCTTAAATTCATATTCTGTTTATACATCTAAAGTTAACTATAGGAGTATATGTATTCTCACTTAGTACTTGTAAATCATTAATATGTTGAATTAACCTGGTTTCAGATCCTAATGGTTTGTATCTTGTACTGGAGCACTGTGAGGGTGGAGATCTCGCTCAGAAAATCAAACACAAAATAGAGGATGCAGATACATTTTCTGAGAATGAGGTATGATTGTGAGGTAAAATTTAACTGTTACACGAGTTAAACATTGTTTAAACTCAAAACATGGTTTTCATGCCAGGTCAGAAAAGAAGTGGTTGTACTCTCCAATAAAAGCATTAAAAAATATTGGTAGTCAATCTTTTCATGCATATAAAATTTAGAAATTTGATAACATTTTACAGTGTCCTTGTTACATATGTTACATGTACTTACCATAGAAATAACAGTAAATTATGCATAATTACATGCGACTAACCCTCAAACAAATCCTAATCTTATCATAACCCTATAGTAAGCACATGTAGTTACTAAATATTACTCAGTACTTAAATATATAACTACACTGTAACAATAGCTGTATTTCCATTACCCTTGAAATTGCGCAAATTGAAATTGTGAATTGAAAATACGCCCAATGGAAACGCGTCAATTTCGCAAAAACTCCCATATATCCTGAAAAAGTTTTTGCGCTCGCATGAGGTGGTTTTTCAGGCAATTTGAAAAAGGAAATTTTCGCAAAACTGCAATGGAAACATTTACAGGTCACCTGGCGTACGTAAAAGTCGATAATTCTTTAAAGATGACGCAGACAGAGTTCTTTATTAAACTCATAAAAGACAATAAAATTACAGGAATAATGGATTCTAAACAACAAATAAATGCCACAAATGATCATGAAGACCTTGAAGCAGATATGAGTGAGAAACACCTCATACGTGAAGCTCAAGTATAAGGGCTTTCCTTGCCATTAATGCTTGGATAACACGCCTACGTCTCCTTCCATTAATAATAACGGCCAGTGCGGTGGCTGGGATATACATAAACCTACCAACATACGTGGCATCATTTTTGAAATGACTTATCGCAAGAGGAAAAAAATAAGTTTTAGTCACATAACATCGGTTAATGGAAACGCAGTCATTTCGCAATAGTTTTTTATCAACATTTAGAAAATATTGCAAAAGTTTTGCGCAAATCTGTAATGGAAACACGGCTAATGACACCTTAAAATAAAGTGTAACCAAAATGTAATAGGATGTCGAATATCTTCCGATTGCGTAACCCATAATACTATCACTATAACAATGTGCGTAACAGGTGGATAGTTCATCCTGTTTGTAAACTCAGTAATATTAATTCAATCTGTAAAAAAATGTGTTTACACACTTAAAATCTATTAATATAGCCTAATAAAGAAACTTCTCCAAAGAATCCATACAATTTTCATTGCTCTAAATAGTGATGTATAATGTTCTGTTTATGTGAATTAACAAGTCTTCATACTTGTATAACTAAAAAAAAAAAACTATTGCCAACATTTCTGATTTGACATTTTATCAATTTATAGATTCTGGACTGGATTGTGAATATAAGCATGGCATTAAAGTACCTGCATGATCAACAGACTCAACATAAAAACCTGCAGCCCAAGGTACGAATGCAAATCAGTTCATTTATGGTCTGGAAGCACGTTTTCATGTTTCAACCACAGATGCATACTATGGAGCTCTATTGACATTTATTCTTAGATGAAATAATTGCAAGTTTCCCTGCAATCAGACATGGTCACAAAATAGCTAGAGGCTGTATTTGAGTTTGACTGATATTGTTGCAATCAACTCATTCCCACCATCCTTATCAACTTATAAAATATGTGTGTTTTGTCATGACAGAGCATATTTTTCACTGCATGTGGAACCGTTCGTCTTGGAGAGTTTGGAGAGATTAATGAATGGTACTGTAATTACATTGGTATTGTGCTCACTTAAATCAAAACATGACAAATTCTTCAAAACTAAATACAAAATAGTCCATATATGTGCAGACATAATGATCTTTACCATGTATTTCTGTTTTTAGCAGGTCCAGCGATGCACAAACTGCAGAAACTGAAGCTCTTGTATACGTTGCACCTGAGAATTTGAGTGGCAAACCTTATGATGAGAAATCGTAATAAGCATCCTAGATTTGCAGTGTTTACTATTTATATTTCCATATCTGAACCCTGAAAACTCAAGCCTTTATATTGTTCGCTATTTTACAGTGAAATCTGGAGGTTGGGATGTGTCATCTATGAGCTCTGCATGCTGAAGTGTGCCGTAAGATCTTTGCTTCAGTTTAACGCTTTGTTTAAATACACATTGAGTTTGTAATGTATTGCAGAGATTTAACTGAAAGAATTTAGAAACAGCCAACACTGTTAAATTGGTAAGAATTCACACAAGTTATCCAGTTGGCAAAATTGTAAGATATTGAACAATATTCTGACACAAAAATGTCTTTTAAGGTGCGTTCACACCAAGAACGAAAACTATAAAGATAATGATATTAGCGTCCACACCATAGACCGTGAAAAATATGTACGACGCGTCTTCACTGCCTTCCACTGAAGAAAAGTGAAGCTGCCAATGTCCGAATATGGCGCTGACATCTTGCGCAGATTTGGGACCGAGTCTGCGCAGTAGAGAGCAGGAAGTAGAGCCGCGATATCAAAACCCCACCCACACTCTCACAGATGCAGAACAATTCATTATGTCGGTGTGAAATAAACAGTTGTAGAAATTAAAGGATAAAAACTGCCTAAAATGACAGAAGCCATCTTTGGGGAAAAATTATTTGAAGTGTAATTTGATTGTTTAGTTCGTCTCGCATCTATTAGAATACATGGAGGGGCGAGGTTTATGAGCTATACAGGGACCAGCCACCTGGGGGCGATCGAGACGCTTTGGCTTCAGTTTTCAACACGAGTGCGGCAGGCTTGGTCCACACCAGCGAACGATATATCGGTCTGTTTATTTTTGTCGTCTGCCGCTTTAAATGCTTGAGCTCTTTAAAGTCTGGTGGATTCTGATTGGCTGTCAATGTTTGTATCGTTCATCAGCTGGAAAAATCATTCCGAAAGTGATTCGAACTGCTCGGAGACACGAAGGTTGAAGATCCAAGCGCAGTATTTATTGAAAGGGTAATCCACAATCGAAGTCATAGGCAAAGGTCACACAAGCAAACAATCCCAACAGCAACAGAGTTCAGGGCTGAGGCGAACAGGGAAATCCAAATGAACAGGCAGAATAAAAATAAAATAAAATAATTATACAAAAGCTTAGAAATGCAGGCACGTGCAAGACTGAATGACTGAAATGACCAGGGCCCGTATGTATAAAACCTTGACTTGTCAAAAGATTCTTAGTGAAAGGTAGGACTTATCTAAGAGTAGGAGACTTTTATAAAGAAGCTAAAAGCAACTTTCAGCAAAGTCTAAGACTGATTCTTAAGTGCTGACTGATGTGGCCCTTAAGTGTTACAAATTAAGGACTACAATGATGTCAACCCAAAATGGCCGCCCTCAACCAGTGAATCATCCAATAGTGAGCCTGCGCACATCACTTTTGGCCATTACTGTATGTTTGGTGTGGTCAGTGCCACAATAGTGCTATTTAAGACTATTTATTATTTTCATTTCTGCAGTCAGAGCATTGATTTGTAGAGTGGGAGAAGTTATAAAATTTCTTACTAGGTCAGTTACAAAACAATGAGTGCCCTCTGGTGGCTATGAAGGGAACTCCAGCTGGTGATCATGACAGATACCAACGATATTGTTTCTCTGTCGTTATCGTTATAGTTGTGGTGTGAGCTCTGCTATACTTTTATATTTAGAACAATTTTTAAAACTATATCTTTAAAGTCATTGTCCTTGGCGTGAACAGGCCAATCAACCTTTCATCGCATTTTTAAACCAATACGATACATGCAATTATTTTAGCTGGTTTACTAACCAAAATATTGTTTATAAAAAGAAACGCTTACCATAATGTATGAAAATAATCTTTGAATGATAGTAGTATGAATTATTGTTTTTTCACAGAATATTCTGGCTGCTCTTGTTCATAAACAAATTGAATGATTCCTTAGTTGTAATTAATTTGTTTTCAAATTGTAAACATGTTTGGCACAGTGATCATACTCACGATACTTGTCTCCTCCTTTTATCAGTTGTGAGTGGCACTTCTTGCATGTAACCAAATAAATTATGGTGTGCATCTAATATGCGCCATGATAGAAATTTCAAAGCTATTGAATGGCTTCAAATGATTTATAGAAAGAAATACAAGTAGTACACAAATCCAATGGACGACTTTTGTGTTCAGTTACTTCATACATACTATACACCGATCAGGCATAACATTATGAGCACCTTCCTAATATTGTGTTGGTCCCCCTTTTGCTGACCCGTCGAGGCATGGACTCCACTAGACCCCTGAAGGTGTGCTGTGGTATTTGGCACCAAGATGTTAGCAGCAGATCCTTTAAGTCCTGTAAGTTGCGAGGTGGGGCCTCCATGGATCGGACTTGTTTGTTCAGCACATCCCACAGATGCTCGATTGGATTGAGATCTGGGGAATTTGGAGGCCAAGTCAACTCCTCAAACCATTGCTGAACCATTTTTACTTTGTGGCAGGGCGCATTATCCTCCTGAAAGAGCCACAGCCACCAGGGAATACCGTTTCCATGAAGGGGTGTACATGGTCTGCAACAATGCTTAGGTAGGTGGTACGTGTCAAAGTAACATCCACATGGATAGCAGGACCCGAGGTTTCCCAGCAGAACATTGCCCAAAGCATCACACTGCCTCTGCCGGCTTGCCTTCTCATAGTGCATCCTGGGGCCATGTGTTCCCCAGGTAAGCCACACACACGCACCCGGCCATCCACGTGATGTAAAAGAAAACGTGATTCATCAGACCAGGCCACCTTCTTCCATTGCTCTGTGGTCCAGTTCTGATGCTCACGTGCCACTGTTGGTGCTTTCGGCGGTGGACAGGGGTCAGCATGGGCACCCTGACTGGTCTGCGGCTATGTTTTTGGAGATGCTCTTACCCAGTCGTCTAGCCATCACTAGGCCCTTGTCAAACGCGCTCAAATCCTTACGCATGCCCATTTTTCCTGCTTCTAACACATCAACTTTGAGGACAAAATGTTCACTTGCTGCCTAATATATCCCACCCACTAACAGGTGCCGTGATGAAGAGATAATCAGTGTTATTCACTTCACCTGTCAGTGGTCATAATGTTATGCCTGATCGGTGTATATGGAAAAGGTTTTTCTATTCCAAAAGAACTAAATTTCATTCTACACATTTTGTGTTCATATTGCACTTTCAGTGCTGTAGAGCTTATTTCAAACATGAGGTTGGGTAACATTAGGGTCCGGGTTAGATTTTGGTTTAGCAGTGACTGATTGGTGTTGATTGGTTGGACAGTTGTTTTGTCTCAATGGGTGTAAAAGTTGTATGTTTTTGTTTGAACTTACTGATGCATTATATTTAAAATTGCAACTGGTTAACTCATATTTTAATTCCATTTAGTTTACAGGAAGAAGCACAGTTGAGATCATTGCAAAGATACTTAACTGCTCCTATGAATCTCTTCCTGAGACCTTCTCTGAGGACCTTCGTCAGCTGGTAATGGACACACTTCAGATCGATCCAGAGAACCGGCCGTCTGTCAGTGAGATCCTGACCAGACCTTTCATCATTAAACACCTTCATAAAACGGTGAGTTAGCTTTTCACTGTACAAAAACAGGTTTTATGAAATGAGAAAATAACAATGCTTCAGATGTTGGCACTGATTTTAATCAAATTAATTTTGAAATTTGATATTTTTTCAGAGCATACAAACTATTGGAGAGCTTTATAAGACTCTAGATGTACTGAGATCCCTGGCTGATGGTTTGGAAACGGTCCACTTCAACACAACCGTCAGCAGTCTGACAGGAGGTGTAGTGGGATTGGCTGGAGGAATCACATCTGTGGTTGGAGCTATTCTTGCTCCGTTCACTCTCGGAGTCTCTCTGATAGTAACAGGGGTGGGAATCGGTGTGGCAGTAGCTGGTGGAGTAACAGCTGGTGTGAGCAACATAACAGACATGGTTAACCAGCGAACAAACCGGCAAAGGATTAAAATGATCATAACAGAGTTCCAAGAAAAAATTACCTCCACAAGTAGCTGCATCCAAAACATCCAAATAGCAGTGGAAAATCTAGAAAAAGAGTTTTCTATAAGCAATGGGTCATTTTCCAATGCTCAATCTGGGACGAGCGCTGGAGCTCGACTTGGCCGAGGACTTGGAGGAATTCCAGAGCTTCTCCGCGTAATTGAAGTGGCAAATATTGGTAAAGTTGCAGCTCAGGCTGCGAGAGCCGTTCGCGTGGCTGAAGCAGCTACTGGGGTTTTGTCTGCACTTTTTGTAGCTGTTGACATCTTCTTTGTTTTTCTCGACTCAAGAGAAATCCACAACATCCGCCAGGATTACGCTTTAAGAGAGAGTCAACGAGAAGCAGAATCCACCAGCAACCAAACCACTGGGTCGACAGGCCAGACATCAAATAACAACGACACAACAAATCTGCTGCCCGCAGACACTGAACAAGCAGAAGAGCTGAAGTCTGAGACCATGAAATTTGTGACAAAAGTAAAGGAGACAACAGATGAGCTTCAAGCTATTCTAGATACACTACGAGACGCATTGCACCCAAACTGAGACACACTCATAACTAATAATTATCAGTATGTAATGCTCAGTATGTTCTTTCATCATAGACATATGTATTGATTATAGTAGTAGCAAAGGCTACCATTACGCAAAGAAAATATATTTCCCTATATATGAATGATAAATATATTAAACGATTTAATGGTATATTTGAAAATATACAGAATAATATATTGTGTTAATATATTACAATATATTGAATAATACATAAGGAATTTCCGCATTTCATGAATTGAAAAATATGTGACAATATATTTACTAATATATCAATCTATGTAATTATATATTCAGTAATACACGTCATAATATATAGATGTATATGTGATCAGATATGGTACTGCATGTGTAATATATTGCAGATATATTTACTCATGCATTATAAACACATATACACGGATCAGGCATAACATTATGACAGGTGAAGTGAATAACACTGATTATCTCTTCATCACGGCTCCTGTTAGTGGGTGGGATATATTAGGCAGCAAGTGAACATTTTGTCCTCAAAGTTGATGTGTTAGAAGCAGGAAAAATGGGCAAGCGTAAGGATTTGAGCGAGTTTGACAAGGGCCAAATTGGCTAGACGACTGGGTCAGAGCATCTCCAAAACTGCAGCTCTTGTGGGGTGTTCCTGGTCTGTAGTGGTCAGTATCTATCAAAAGTGGTCCAAGGAAGGAACAGTGGTGAACCGGCGACAGGGTCATGGACGGCCAAGGCTCATTAATGCACGTGGGGAGCGAAGGCTGGCCCGTGTGGTCCAATTAAAACAGACGAACTACTGTAGCTCAGATTGCTCAAAAAGTTAATGCTGGTTCTGATAGAAAGGTGTCAGAATACACAGTGCGTCGCAGTTTGTTGCGTATGGGGCTGCATAGCCGCAGACCAGTCAGGGTGCCCATGCTGACCCCTGTCCACCACCGAAAGCACCAACATTGGGCACGTGACCATCAGAACTGGACCACGGAGCAATGGAAGAAGGTGGCCTGGTCTGATGAATCACGTTTGCTTTTACATCATGTTGATGGCCGGGTGTGTGTGCGTGGCTTACCTGGGGAACACATGGCACCAGGATGCACTATGGGAAGAAGGCAAGCCGGCGGAGGCAGTGTGATGCTTTTATGCTCTTCTTCTGAAGTAAATCCTAAGATTATTCCTCACAGCACGCCTTCCAAACTCAATGAAAGGAATGATGAAGCTGATGCTTTGTTTACGAAGGTGATGGGGGTGTTTACAGGTTTGCGTGCCTCACACGTGGATGATTTACGTGTCAAAGGCTGCACAGTGCATGGGTGTGGTCACATTAAAGATAAGACTTGAGAAACTGAACCTCACATTGGTTTCATACCGATTACATAAGAATATTTGTTTTTGATAAGAATTAATTCATTTAAAAGTAGACAAGCTTTCTAAATTTCTATATTGCCAAAAGTTTTGGGACGCCTGCCTTTACATACACATGAACTTTAATGACATCCCATTCTTAATCCGTAGGGTTTAATATGGAGTTGGCCCACCCTTTGCAGCTATAACAGCTTCAACTCTTCTGGGAAGGCTTTCCACAAGGTTTAGGAGTGTGTTTATGGGAATTTTTGACCATTCTTCTAGAAGCGCATTTGTGAGGTCAGGCACTGATGTTGGACGAGAAGGCCTGGCTCGCAGTCTCTGCTCTAATTCATCCCAAAGGTGTTCTATCGGGTTGAGGTCAGGACTCTGTGCAGGCCAGTCAAGTTCCTCCACACCAAACTCGCTCATCCATGTCTTTATGGACCTTGCTTTGTGCACTGGTGCGCAGTCATGTTAGAACAGGAAGGGGCCATCCCCAAACTGTTCCCACATAGTTGGGAGCATGAAATTGTCCAAAATGTCTTGGTATGCTGAAGCATTAAGAGTTCCTTTCACTGGAAGAGAGAAGCGTGATTGGCGTGCTTTACCCCACTGCATCCCACACTTTGCATTGCACTTGGTGATGTAAGGCTTGGATGAGCTGCTCGGCCATGGAAACCCATTCCATGAAGCTCTCTACACACTGTTCTTGAGCTAATCTGAAGGCCACAGAAGTTTGGAGGTCTGTAGCTATTGACTCTGCAGAAAGTTGGCGACTTCTGCGCACTGTGACCCTCAGCATGCGCTGACCCCGCTCTGTGATTTTCTGTGGCCTACCACTTCATGGCTGAGTTGCTGTTGTTCCCAATTGCTTCCACTTTGTTATAATCCCACTAACAGTTGAGTGTGGAATATTTAGTAGTGAGGAAATTTCATGAATGGACTTATTGCACAGGTGGCAACCTATCACGGTACCACGCTTGAATTCACTGAGCTCCTGAGAGCGACCCATTCTTTCACAAATGTTTGTAGAAGCGTCTGCATGCCTAGTGCTTGATTTATACACCTGTGTCCATGGAAGTGACTGAACACCTGAATTCAGTGATTTGGAGGGGTGTCACAATACTTTTGGCAATATATTGTATCTCATGTCTGTGTGGCAAGTATTCACTGAGTTACAGTTCATTTTCTGACGTGTTTCAGAATGGACTTCACTGAGAGAGACGGCAGAATGTGTTTTCTTCATTTTAGGAAAAGCACAACATTTTGTTTTTATTGTGAGTGTACACAAATAAAAATAGACAGATAACAGTTTCGAATGATGTATCTGATGTATCTATATGACAAAAATCGAATTTGTTATTCGAGTCTCTTTCACACTGATAAGATAAAAAGTGAGGTGGTCTAATCTGGTTTTGTCCATGTGAAATGTCATGTTAAGAGGATAATGAAAGAGCAGATTTTTAATAGTTTTCAGTGTATTGTTGTGCATGACAACACACTCAATGCTTGTCCTGTTCCTTTGTCGGATCTTCTTCTTGTAATGTGTAGTATTGTGCTGATTATTGTCTAATTTTGTCAGTGTCATTGTTTGCCTTTTGTGCTTATGAACTTAAGAACTGTGCTTGAAGCATTATATTGTTTATAAGAAATTAATTGTCTCATTTAAAATAAACGAAATAGATGCATATCTGATCTGAGATTCACTTCATTTCATATGGACCTTTAACTTGAGATGTGTCCCCAGCTCTTCTCCAATCTCTGCATATCTACGGTGAACAGAATCAGCTTCTACATTGCGAGGTTGAGACACAGTGCGGTGACACTGATTCCCAACCGAGTAGTGAGGTTGACGTCCAGCCATCATGGGGTATAATGTTTAAGTTACCAGTGAAGCTGTAAACACACACACACACACACACACACACACACACACACACACAGGTTTGTTTTGCTATCTAAGTGAGGACATTCCATAGACGTAATGGTTTTTATACTGTACAAACTGTACATTTTATCCCCCTACACTACCCCTACCCCTAAACCTACCCATCACACACACACACACACACACACACACACACACACACACACACACACACACACACACACACACACACACACACACACACCACCCCTACCCCTAAACCTACCCATCACACACACACACACACACACTACCCCTACCCCTAAACCTACCCATCACAGGAAACATTCTGCATTTTTACATTTTTAATAAAACATTGTTTAGTATGTTTTTAAAGCTATTTTAAATATGAGGACATATGAAATGTCCTTATATTTCATGTTTACGTCGTAATACCAGTGTAATACCTGTGTCATTATACAAAATTTGTGTCCTCATAAATCACAAAAACAAACACACACACACAGTTAAAAGAAGTTAAAATTCATTACAAAAATTAGCGCAGTTTGTTTGGAGAAAAAGTCACCATTTTGT
The DNA here is from genome assembly GCA_039654105.1 of Coreius guichenoti. Classification (NCBI taxonomy): domain Eukaryota; kingdom Metazoa; phylum Chordata; class Actinopteri; order Cypriniformes; family Gobionidae; genus Coreius; species Coreius guichenoti. Next base: position 55,146,015 of record CM077168.1, on the reverse strand, counting down.
TTAATATTTTAGTGTCCAAATGCTTTTTGGGGCCACTGTACAGTAAATATTAATTTAATCATATTTGTAAAAAACACTAGAAAAATAAATCTTCATACTTAGCTACAGTAAAATGTAGAAAGAAATAATGTTAACACTTACCTTCTTTTTTTCTCACTCTGAATCCTGTGAAGTTTCTTTTTGCATGGAAAAGCTGTCTTATATACAAGCAGGATACTTTCCTTTTGAAAAGACCAACATGTCCTCCAACCAATACGCCTATATAGGTCGTTTGTCACTTCCCTGAAATACGACCCCTATCGACAACAGGACACTTTCATTTTAATGAAACGCATGTGCTCATAAAGTGTATATGCACTATAAATCACTGGGTAGGTTTAGGGGTGGGGTGGGTGTAGTTAAATGGAAATATGACAAATGGTGGTAAAAAGTCCACACATTGCATTTAAATGAACACGCATTTTGATTGGTAACGACAGTCATACGTCATTTCATGACGTCAGACGTAACACGACACTGTCATTATTTTTATGCCAGCTACAGGGCGCATGACTTTAAAACGTAAATATAGGTCGTAATAAGGTGCTTGAAAAACGACCTATAGAGTGGTTGTTTTTTGGAGGACAGTTTGGAAAAGACACACCCTCAAACATCCAAAACTCCTAAAAAAAGCTAGAGACATGCCCACGAGAGGATAATTGACGTGACTAATTCTCTAAAAGATGAGCTGACCTTCAGCACTGTGTATTAGTTCAGCTATTTGACTTCTGTTATAGCCACCTGACAGAACTGAGCCTGATGTACTGTTCTATAAAAATGTTATCAAACAGGAATGTCTGGAATTACACCTGGGGCAGTTAACTTTCCAACTGTTTCCTGATGAGGAACACCTCCCAGATATTTCCGTTTCACACCCATGTCCTAGAGCTCATAGGGGTTTTGGGTGTCTGTATTGTCAGTTTACTTTTTTAAATGTTTAAGTAGCCTTAAAACTGCGGCATATGTGAAAATAAACAAATAAATGAATAAGTAGCACATATGGGTGCAACGTTTCTGAAAGAGTCATCATACCTTATGTACTCCTGCATATGAGGGAATGACTGAGCAAAATTATTTTGGCATTGTGCTTTAGATTCAGCAGAGGAACCAGTGAAAACACTCCAGTAAACGCTGCTATGTAGTTATTGATGCACTGTAAAAGAAATTTATTGTAAATTTACAGTATATTCCTAATGTAATCCTTACAGTAATAGTTTGACTATTTAATGCACTGAAATGGGACATGGGTATTTTGTGATTTAAAGGGTTTGTTCACTCCAAAATGAAAATTGTGTAATTTACTCAAACTCACGTTGTTCCAAAACCATCTTCAAAACACAAATGAACATATTTTATTGAAATCTGAGAGATATCTGCTCCCTGATTGAAAGTCTGTTCACCCAAAACTTTCACGTTTCAAAATGTTCATAAAGTATAATCCATGTGACTCCAGTGGTTTAATCCCAATTTTATGAAGCAATCTAAATGCCACTTTCATGAGAGAGCAACGATGAATCCGTGTTGTGTTGATGTGAGTGTTGACTTTCTCATGATCTTACATCCATATGATCTTAATTTGTTGATACAGACTGTCGATATCTTTTGGTTTTGAGAATAAACAAAGCAATTGGATCACTTTATAAAACTGGGATTAAACCACTGCAGTCAAATGGATTACTTTTACTTTGTATTTACGAATGTTTTGAAGCTTGAAAGTTTTGGGATATTAAAAAAATTCTTCATTTGTGTTCTGAAGATGAAAGAATTATGGGTTTGGCACGACAAAGGTGAGTAAGTGATTTTGGGGTGAACTAACCCTTTAATTTCTGTACGTTACTTGAAATACAAGCTTCTGCTAAATGAATTCTTAATATCACATTTTTTACATGTTTTTCTCCAGGGCATATCATATGCTGTAAAAAAATACATCCCTTCCCAAGCACTGTACAAAAGAGTAAACAATTCTTTATGAAGTTAATAACAAAGGTGTTTGATGGTGTTACTGATCCTGGTACAAAACACCTCATCCAGTATGAAACCTCATCAAACATTTAACTTAAAAGAATAGTTCACCCAAAAATAAAAGCTTTTAAATGCGTGATATTTAATTAAATGCACTGATAATGTTCAACTATTTTCTGATGAAGAACACCTCCTGGTTTGTCTGTGACACCTCCCTTGTGTAACTGATTCTATATACAGTGCGGAGTATGGAGGACCAAAGCATACTTTGGGTGGAAAACAAAGTTTCAGATTCAGGTCAGCTAAAAGCTTCCAATCACGAGCTCCACCCAGCTGGCCAGTATCTGGGGTCTTCACTTTGATCTCCCTTGCCCCTTTCCCCACAAACGCCTTTATTGGAGCATGGAGGAGGAGGTAAGGTATTGATGGAGGTCCGTCTGGAGTCCAATGGCGCTGCAAGATACTTCAGCACCTGGTTGTGCCTCTACGTATAACGTCCATGCGTCAAGCTTACCTTGCAGCCAACCAAGATGTGCTTCAGTTTCACTGAAGATGAGCAGAAGGGGCACTTAGGATATTCTCCGTACCATTTGCTGAGGTTCACTGGAGATGGAAGGACATCATAGGTGGCTTGTAACGGGAAACTCATTTAAGATGCTGCACTTGCTCTGCTTGGAAGACAGCCTTTGCACATCTTGTTGCTTGCTCTTGCTGGCACACCTCCTCAACCACAAGTTTTCGATGCTGAGATAGAGTTGCTTTGTGCCAAGATGGTCTACTGTCTACAAGGCCGAGGCCTCCTCTCCCTTACTGCACATGGCCAATGATGCCTTGGTGCTTAAGGGCTGACTTAGCCTGCTGTACAGCTGTGGATGGAGTCCACTTTATTCCAGTTTTCCATGACAGGATTCCATCGGTGTCATTTCCAGCCTCACTTTGGAGCATTTGAACTCTTCAACAAGACTGAACGCCGGAAGCTCCAAGATGCCTTTTCCATACAGCCCTATGTTGCTCATGCACCTGGGGAGACCTAGCCATTTTTTAACAAGTGAGCTGATCACCCTTTCCAGTTTTTCAACTTTTGAGACTGGGACCTCGTAGATGGTCAGAGGCCACATCAGCCGTAGTAGGAAACCGAATTCGAAACACCAGAGCTTTAAACTGCCAGGGAGCAATGACTCAAGGAGATTTAAAGCGTCCCATCTGAGCTGGTCCACTTGTTCTGTGTCCGAGAGTCACATCATACTAGCGACCCAGGCTTTTAACTGGTTTCTCCATCTCCGTTGGTATGGGTCCTTCCCCAATGAAGAACTGATGGTCTGACAGTCTTCCCTTGATTATAGATATGCTCCTGGATTTACTTGGCTTCATGTGGGCCCACTCAATGTTCTGCTGCAACTTTTCCAACAGCCGCCTGGTGCAAGCCGTAGTTGTGATAAGTGTGGTCATATCATCCATGTATGCCCTGATAAGAGGGAGCTGCAAACCGGGCTTGAACTTCTCTCCTCCTACAACCCATCAAGAGGCTCGGATGATAACTTCCATTGCCATGGTAAAAGCGAGAGATGAGATGGTGCATCCTGCCATAATACCTATTTCCAATCGTTGCCATGCTGTAGTGTACTCATAATTTATAAGGCACAGCTGTATATCATAAAAATAGGCTTTTACAAGGGCTGTTGAAAGCCTCTGGAACTCTGAAGAAGTTGAATGCAGTCCAATGGAGATTGTGGGGAACTGAAGCGAAAACATTGCAAGGTCTAGGAACACAATAACCCCTAGAGGTCGAAGATCACGCCGGTGCGACCGCCTCAATTTCTTTCTTAGTGCCAAAGAGACTCAAATAACTCTGTCGATTTTTATCATTCAGGCAAGTGTTATACATCATTATAATCTGTTAAGTTTCTTCTTTTATTTGTGTATACTCACAATAAAAACAAAATGTTGTGCTTTTTGCAAAATAAAGAAAACAAACATGATGCGCGATCTGCATCCTCCCTGTCAATGAAGTCCAATCTGATACTCTTCAGAAAATTAACTGTAACTTAGTGAATACTTGTCACACAAACATGAGACATATGTCTAAAGAAACGTTGAAATGTCAGGTTTTAAATAATGTAAATCAAATCGAAAACAAATATTGTCTATGTAATCTGTTTGAAAAGAGAGAGAGATGTCAGTCCTTCGCCAGCTTCTTCATTATCCGCTAATGCGGCCACGCCCATGGAGATTCAAATACTGACGCGATCCATGCGAACATAGTCAACGCCCACATCAACTCGAATAAACACATCAGGTTTAGTGCATGTGCTTTACATTGTTTTGAGACGCGGTGAGGAATAATCCTGGAATAATTTACCTCAGAATAAAAGTTGTTTATTTCGAAGAGCAACGGATCCAGCCGATGATTGTGAGGTAAGTTTATTCTGTTAGTGTCTGTGAATATTAAACCGCAAAAAGACAGTTTAAATATGAATCCTGCTGCAACATAAAATGTCATAGACTGTTTAGACAAGATTTCTCTGGCCTGTTTTGGACAGATTATGAAGTGTTTACTGTAAAATAGCCTAGTGTCACATCAATAAAACTTTTGGTGGCAAATTTCTGCTCAGATACTATAAATACAGTACCAGTCAAACGTTTTGTGTACAATAGGCTACTTGTTGTAGCCATTAAATCGTATTTTGTTTCATACTGATGTTTAAATATTATAGCCTAAAGTTATTTTTTAATTTCATCTACGTTGATTATGAAAAGTGAACAGCACGAGTAAGAAAGGACACAAAATGGGTCATAAAATGCACAAGAAAGACATATTTGTCAGACATGATTTTGACCACTTCATTAAGTTTTGTTTTGTAGAAAGCCTTTCTTTAAAGTGAATTTCGTTTTGTATAAATTGTATCTTAATTTGAATCAATGTTTCATCAGCCAATTGCCTGGATTTAATAAATAAGAAGCAAATATAGCAGACAATAGCCTTAGCGCTGGCGCGATCATGCATTGCACGGCGCGTCTTATAAATGAACCGAAACTCAAAATGATATTTGAGTATTGTGTGTATCGGATAGTTTACAAAATCAAATGAATTCAGAAAAATTTTGCCATTGAAATGACTGGGAAAAAAGTGTCCCAATCAACTTGAATTCGCACTATACTCTTTGAAATAATAATTGCATTGCATTATGTTCCCAAATATTTTACTTATAACATTCATCATTACCAGTTATTCAGTTATTTGTATTTACTGAATACTGAATTGTGTTTAATGTCACAATATTACTGTTTTTTTAGCATGAGACTTTTAAAAATAGTATATTTTAAAATATAATAGGCCTTTGTAATGTGCCTTTGGCTCTCACTTTATATTGTTAACTATATTCTAAATAAACTACAACAAAATATATTTATTTTGTCCTGTTGCTTAGCTCCCTCTATACCTGACTCAAAGGCTCATTCATTATGCAGCTCATTATGTGTTCCTTTGTCTCCTCAGGTGTAAATCACAGCATTATTCATGATCATTTACACCCCTTCGCATACGTGCTTTGTAAAGAAAAAGTGTCTTACAAAATTTAAATCAATATATTGTTTTATGTGAATGAGCAGGCACAATGACTCTCACATCACTTTGAAGCAAAAACTCTAGGCAACAACACCCATTAGTCTAAAGTCTTGTGAACACATATCTATTGTGTGTTTTGTGGCCTTAATTCAGTGACTTACATTTTTTGTTTTTTCAAAAACCACGCATAAATGTTATTCTCTCAAAAATACAAGCATGTACATACATGTTGCTCACATATTATGGTAGCCCAGTTTGTGCTGAATACAGTGTAATGACACTTTTGCCATTAATATGTTTGTAAGCAACTGAAAAAAGCACAAATGTCAGATGTAGTATTTTCTCCCCTATATGACTAAGTAATCCAGTACACATATCTCCCAAACCAGCACAAATCATAAGATCTGCCCTTACTTTTGAGTTCAGGAGCGCTGCCCACTGGTTAGAAATATCTGAGATATCCCGTACCAATCTCAATCAAGGTCCAGTCCTCTATGAAGCACGATGGAATTTAATATTCAGGTTCAGATAATAGTTATGTTTAAGAAATAATCACACTGAGACTTTAACTGAGGTAGAAAATAATTGCCCCGTTCAAGGCTTTGATTTACTTAGCAAAGTTTCAGCATAAAAATTACAACATAAACACATGTAGTCTTCACCACGGAGTTCGGCGTCGAACACGGTTATGCAACACACTTTTATTGAAAACACAGGATAAAAGATCCTCCCATAATGGACCTTAAAAGGTCAAAATATAAGCTTGCCTAACTCTTACTTGCACTAGCATATAACACCTACGTCATCTCTATGCACTTCAAAGCTTACTGCAAAAGCTGCAAAACACCTACTCAAAATTGAATGCATAAGCTGCATAACACCTTCTCAAAACTAGTTGCATATACTGTAAAAACACCCACTCGTTATATGATCTTATCGTAGGGTGCCAAAACCCCACGTTTTAACAGGACGCATCTTCAGACACATCCCCTCTCTGCATCACAAAGCAGAAAAGGGTGTATCTGGGTCACATCTGTTACATACACAAATTGTTTAATTCCAAATGAATAGAAAATTCATTTATACATCAGTTTTTCCCCAGATGTGTATAGCTGATCCGCTGTTGTACACAGCCCATCAACTCTACACATCAACTGTTTCATTTCCCCATCAAACATTTTCTTGAACCATCATCATTTTAATCATTTTTGATAACACCTTGTGAGATCTCTCAATCTTTCTTAGCAATCTCATCATTCGTTGTCCCCTCTGTAGGAAGGTCTCCTGACTCTGGTTCACGCTTGATCTTCTTTTTCCGATTCCTCTTCTTTCCTTTGCGGCTCTCTTTCTTGGACTTTTTGTCGTGTCGCTTCTGGAGGTCTTGAACATACAAGTCACTCATATCAACCACAAGTTCTGACATGGATTTATCATGAGAAGTCACTATATCATTTGGGTCATTTGACTGGTCATTTGACTCAACACCCTCTCCTGACCTAACTCATACATGTAACCCCTCTTTTGAAACTTGAGTAAATCTTTTCAACATACACATTAAATACACCATCACTTTTCCTAAACAGTGTTACTTCATTAAATCTTATCATTCTCCAATTATTTAACGGATCTGGTCTTCTGGGAGACTCATGGACATAGTAATCGTTTGTTCCGTCATTCTCCACGTAAGCCCGCATCACCCCCACCGAGAACCACACTCTTCTCACAGTTTCTGGTTGGGTGTTAACCCAGGTCAGAAACTGTCTGAAGGAGAGTTCGGCCAATCGACCATCGGTCTCTTCTAGGATTACTGCAGCCATCTGTAAAAAACATGGGAACCATCAACAAATGCCACTCCATAAATTCCCATACTCACCGAGATCTCGGACATCCCTGCCCTTTCAATATTACATAGGTGACACTTTACATTCTAACAAATTCAATTATTTGAAATACACATATGGTTCTTTTACTGTTGTCAGGAATCTTTTCAATTTGTCTTCCCAGAATACAAAATTTCATCCAACACAGAATAACGTACATTCCATTACTTTCCTTATCTAAAGTAATTAAAAAAAATCCACTTTTTCTCAGTTCTTGTCGACTATCGACTCCATCTCTTGTACTTATATTCACAGCTAGACTCCAAAGAGATACTTCTTTACGGTACATATCTTTTACAGTAATTCTTGGGTCATCAACTAATTCAAAATAAGTCTTTCTCACAGATCTGTGACACCCATAACAAAGGCATCTGGCTTTAAGACCAGTGGTTGCCAAGTCTATAAAACCCTCAGGATTTATTTAGGAATTCAATTTTATTTAAGGAATTCAATTGTGTAATCACCCCTTTTTTTAAATTCTTCGAATTCTGCAATCTGGGCTTGTAGTATCTGTAATTTAGGCAGAAATTGAATCAGAATTTGTGACTGTGATCTTGTCACAGCAATTTTTACATTTTTTCATAGTACGTCTAAATTGATCCCATCTATTCATCAGAACCAGAATTCCTATTATTATTATGTTGTCATTAACACAATTCCCAAAGAAAAGACACTCAACGATGCCATTCCTATGGTTACCCATAACTTCCCTTCTCTACCATATCTAAATATCAATAACACAATCAAATACATTGTTGTACATATGATCATATGACTATTGATACCTCACACCAAATGATAAATTGATCTTTCTCAAATATTTTTATAAGTACGTCACTACCCAGTTTACTCAAACTTGAAATGAACAATACGGCTATTCCTCTTGCTCCAATTAATTTACTCCAACCTTCAGAAGTAATCATCATACTACATATAAGAATCATTTTACTTAAAGTTCCCATAATAACAATTCTGCCAATTTGGATAATGTTCATTAACCAATGCCACCAGAGATTTTTATTAATAGTTTGAATCAATCCCCAGAATATTATAGTCGATATCTCTGCACTGACCTGGGCGAACGTTCCAGAGGTTCCCGGAAAGTTCGTCGGTTGCTCGGCAGTCTCATTGAAAGTTCCATTAACGGTCCCGTTTGATGCCATGCTAACGTCTATAGATTTTGGATCTCTGTTGGTCTTACCCCGAACAATTAAGTCTCTCTCAACTGGTTATCAGATTCAAGTGTCACCCCTTTTGTGTGTGTGTGTGATACTTAACTCCAGCTCCTCCTTCGCTCATCTGTCGTCTCTAATCTTTTCTCAGATCTTTTCCTACCTATATAATCTAGGCGTTTACAATAACGGTTGCTAGTATTCAGCACTACGCCTACTTTTGAGGCACCTATGACCCCTATCTTGAAGATCTAACAATTTCTCAAGAACCGTTAGTTCATCCAGTCTCTTTTCTCCGCTATGGCACAGCCTTTTTCCACCAGCTGCACATAAACATTTTACCATAACGAACAACAGCATCACTCCTAGTACAATTAAACATGCATACAGCACATACCAACCCATGTTGATAAAGAAATTTACAATTCCTTGCCACAAATCTTGGGTTACAAAGTTTAAAACTGCTGTTGCAGCTTTGACGACTCCTTTCAGGCCTGCCTCAATAAGTTCTTTGGGCTCCTCATACCATCGAGGACCAGTCCTTACGCCCTTAATCTGTTCACTAGTTTGACATAAGATATCTTTCATCCAGTCCATCCCTAGATAATAAGTCTCGTCTTGCCCTTTACACCATTTTACCTTACAATCTTTCCTTCCTATAGTATCTTTAAGGCTATCTATCGCTAGAGCATCAAGGTTGCTAAGGGCTGCCTTTTTGCCTCCATATGTGATGTTATATTTCTTAAAAGTCCAAGGCAACGGAACAATTCCATGGGTCCAGTAGCATAAAACTGCAGACATTTGATTAATGATTATATAATCTTGACCTTCTGAAGAGCTCTCAATCAGCTCTCCACATTCCTTACCTGCCAAGCCATATATAACTTCATCATAAAAAATCTAATTCTGTTCATACTCACCCTTTTCGTCCTTCTGTCTTATCATTCCTATCCTTTTCATAAGTAATTTTCTCTTTACGCTCACCGTTTCTCCTGTTTGGTTTCCTGTTTTAGGAATCCGTTCCATTAACAAGATCACTACAGTCTATATTTGCACCATCTTTATCACATAAACTAGTATACGAGAAATCATTATAATAATTTTTGTGATGACAATATTTATTTCCATGATTCTTTTTACCAATTTGTTGTCTAATACATCTATCCATTTCTTTCATTTTATTCTCATAATGATCTTTTATATCATTTTCAGCTTTTAGGGTTTCGTTAAGTTTCATTTTAATAAGGTAAACGTCCACGCCTTTTATTTCATTGTCTATCTCCCAAAACCCCGTACTGTGATTAAAATTAACCCTTGGTAGTTTCATATTCCCTTTACATATCCATGGAATAGTCTTATTTAGTTCTAAACTAGTTGTGGTTGCGAAGTACTTTTCTTTCTCCTTGTATTTCCAGCCATCAAAATTTACATATCGATCTTTCACGGTTGTTAACGGCGAATTCCCCTGCAGGGTTAAGCATCTTACTGGACTTAATCCATCCTTCTACATTTTTCCTTATTTCTTCAGCATATTTTTGTCTGTCCTGTTGCTCACTTCTTTTATTTCTTTTAATTGTCCCTTCATATTTACATTCTCTTATTTTCCACGGGTCAAAATTTTTGCTCGATCTGAAAATCCAGCATCCCCCTAGCTCTTCACCTGAGCTAATCCTATATGTATCTCCTATAAAATATTTAAACGTTTGGTTTTCACTCTGCTGCTCATTGTAGCTGTTTGTTTCATACATTTCTATTTTTTGATTGAACCAGTGTTTTATCTTTACTGTACTTTTTGTTTTGATTATGGGCTCCCTGACCATATAATACAACACATTGTCATTTTGGCCTTCTTCTGTACTTTTGTCATCTAACCATTTCCAGAAATTCAAAGTGCTATTTTCAATTTTACTTTTATTCTCTTTACTAGTTGCCCAGACAGTCACATCATAGCCTGATACATTTTCTTTTTCGACTTGCACTTCGGCTAATATTATCTGTCCGGTCATTACTTCCCATTCTATTTGATAACTTATTTTTACCATGGCTAAGAAAATTATTCCTATTCCTAATAAACTCCATAATAAGGTACTCATCCATTTCCAGTATCGCCGTTGCTCTTTCAGCCTCCTGATGTTCTTCTTTGCCTCTTCTAGCTCTCCCGTCAAGCTCTCCATGGATTTCGTCCTCTTCATGTTTCCTGTAATCAGAGGTTAGTCTTATGCCCCTCTACGAGTCGTTTCGTCTTAGGAGACTTAGGAGACCCCTCCTAATTATTTTTATTTCTGGTTGCTTTTCATGTATTTCTGCTTCAACGCCCCCGACCCCGACCCAGTTAAAGTCTCGATGGGCGCAGGTTAACACATTTAATTTTAAATGCATCACAACTCTGAACTGTTCTGTTGGCTCTTCGGTTATCTGATTCTCTCCATACAGGTTTCCTGTCGTATTTTTGATCATCTGACCACCACACTTTGTGCTCCTTCAGTTCTGCCACTGGTGCGACGTCCAGCTCTACAAATTTTTCCTTTCTCGTTGCTTGCCTTTTCTCTTTGGTCACTATTGACTGGGGTTGGGTGCCTCTATAATCTTTCGTATAGGGTGCTGCATCTACCCAACTTCCTTCCTGGGCTAGCTCAATGGCCAGGGAACTCCAAGTTCTGACCTGCCACTGATCTTGCCGTTTCACATAAACCCATGCTTCCTTTCCCTTGGACCGGCTTTTCAGGTTCACTTCTGGAAAACATTTTTGGATAGGTTCATGCCACAGTGTGAGACACCACTCGGCGGACTCACGATCTGTTAAAGTCAGATCTTTCTCTCGATTCTTCCTCATTATCATCTCGACCAGTTTTTCCCTCTCCTGGAGGGCTCTGTGTCTGATCTCTCTCCCGTCACCGGGTGCTATAGGGACCCTTGTCTCTAAGAATGCCCTACGCTCATGTTCCCTCATCCCTATGTAAAGATGTCTAGTGAACATGGTCACTATTCCTTCTCGGAATAGTCCTATGGGTTTCATAACTCTTATGCTTTCCCATACTGACCTGGACGACATCAAAGTCCTGTCCTGTGCCGCACATACCACACATAACCACAATTTAATCCCATCCCAGGTACAAATACAACCTTCCCTGGGCTCTCCGGATACTCTGTACAATCCGTAATTTAGGGTGTTTTGGCTGACAACACATACAAATTAGGATTCCTCCTATTTCCATATGAGTCTGTGATCTGACCAGCCATTCTTTACCCATTTCTTTCTTCTCTTCTGGGGACATATTAGGCATGGTACACTGTATATCGCAGATCACACATTTGAATGGGCGGACTGGAGTCTCTACGGGTGTGACCTTACCACTTGTGAGGCCTTCGATCCTCTCCAGCTCCGGTCCTAACCATAAATTTGCTCTTGAACCATGATCTCCATGCTCCACTCTGATCAAACCCCTCCTATTAGTGATCTGGATTACCTCATCCATCTCCTAATATTTCACGAGCTCCTTATTACTCTGGATTCCGTTATTCACTAATTCTACAGTATTCGATCCTGTTATCGCTTTTACCTCGTCTACGGTTCCTAGACCTTCCTTAAAACGTCCTACCTTGTGTCTGAGGCAAATTATAACTTAATCGCCCGGATGGAACTTCGGATTTTTCTTTACCTTCTCTCGTGATTCCACCTTATCGCACCTGTTGAGATGTGAGAGACATCGATCAGTAATCCGATCCCACTCACCGAGGTCTTCGTTCTTTTTCAACCATTCCTTGACCTCTCTTATGGCTCTCTCTGCGATACTGTTTGTCTCGGGTCTGTATGGTATGCTTTTTGTCAGTATTATTTTATTTTATTTACAGAAATTTTGCACTAATTTTCCCGATATTTTGTGTGCACCATCTGCCCTTAGGCTTTCCATCTTGCCCTGCCATTTAATCCATTCCTTTAGACATTCAACTATGTTTTCCTCTAAGGCCGTACGCATCGGCCATATCATTTTCTTCTTTGTGTGGTTATCAATGGCTAGCAAAAAGTAACAATTTCCTAGCTTGGTTTTAGGTTTCAAAGGTCCTGCAAAATCTATACTTACTTCCTGACCTTCATACTCCTTTGGCAACTCACTCTCTTGAGCTCCTTTCGCTGTCATAAACTTTCTAAATATGCTACATTCCTTTTTCAATTCCCGATACCTCATTCTCCAGTTAGGAATATTTAGATTTCTCAATCTAAGTTCCATTTGGATCATATTATAGCTAGGATGGTTTAATTCATTGTGCATTTTTTCAAATAGCTCTTTTATATCCTGCAACTTTATCTTTCCTATTAATTTGTCAACTTCCCTATTTCCGCTTGGTGCTTCACTGTTTTGTTTGGTATGGCTTACTTGATGATAACAATGCACCTTAACTTTCTTTAAAAGTTCAGCGATCTTTTTCCATTCTTCCCCATGTGCCATGGGCTTATTCTTAGCCGTGTGAAACCCATTAGCTTTCCAGGTTTCTAATTCCTTGTTCAAACCATCAGCTACATATTCAGAATCACATGTTAAGACTATTTCTGCATGCCCAAATTCGATCGCTTTCTCCAGTGCTTTTTGGACAGCGACTACTTCCACTAGTTGGGCTGTTCCGTTCTTTATCACATCACTTTGGGTAAGTATCAGGTGCCCCTGATTCTTGACAAGATAACCCCACTTGACCTTCCCTTCCCGTTCACTTCCATCTGTGAAATATTTTGGCAGGTGCCTGTGCTCATTGTGGTATTTAGTCATCCTGTCCTTCCTTTTCTGCTTAATCAAATACCATTCTAGTTGATTATCTCCCAAAATCAAATTCCATTGATCCCATCTATGGGAGTGAATCCTAGCCTGGTTCATCTTTAGCCCCTTTTTCAACCTTACAAGCTCTCCTGCCATTGAATGTATGATGATCGGTTGCTCTTTAGCTATTGCTTTTAGTTGCAATAACCTTTTGGTCACAGTGGCTAACACACGTTCTGGACCATTCTCGTCATACTTGCACATTGCAGGTTCTTGCATGTGTGTCAAAAAGGCAATGGAGGCTTTCCCCTCTCTGTTTGACACTGTGATTGTGACCTCATTTCCGTCTTCCTTTCACTTCTGCTTGTAAAGGAACCTTATCATCTCGTCTCTCCAGTTCACCACTAGCTAGTGCCATCCTAATCAACTTTAACCTGGCTGTTTCCATTTCTGCTGACCATCGCCATGGTCCTTCCCGAGTACCCTGGTATAGGACCTTGGCCTCCCTGGAATACTTAGGAATGAATTCTCTAATGAAATTCAGTGTTTCTAGTAGTGACTGTAACTGCCTGCGAGATTTAGGAGGACTAGATTTCTCCATCTCCTCTAACTTGTTTCTCGTACTAGTTGTCAAAGCTTTTGTATCTTTCCCTAGTTTGAATCCCAGGAAATCTACCTCATGTTTACCAATTTCCATCTTCTTTAAACTAGGTTTCAAACTGGCTTCAGCTATTCTGCTCAGAGTTTGATCTAGCCATTTCAAATGCTCTTCCTCCGTCTCGGTAGCTATCAAAATGTCATCAATATATACAGTTACAGGTAGCCCTGCTAAAATACCAAGCATCATGCTTTGAAAGACATTGGGAGCATTCTTGTATCCCATCGGTAACCTCGTGTACTGGAATTGGTCACTCCCAAATGTAAAAGCTGTCTTGCCTTGACTGTCTCTAGCTAATGGGATACTCCAAAAGCCATTTGCAAGATCGATCTTTGATAGCCAATTCCTTTTTTTTGCTATGTCTGCCCTTGCGTCTCTGCAATTAATTAAATACCTAGTATCAGGTACTGTGACTTTGTTTAAAGCCTTGTAATTGGTCACTAATCTCCATCCCCCGCCCACTTTTGCTATGGCCTGGATGGGTGAATTAGTAACGGAGGCTTAAATTCTCTTTAGTTTTCTTAAAATTCCCTGATCCGTCAATTCTTTAATAGTTTGGCCTATTTCTTTTACAGCTTTACTATTAATTGAATACTAGTGCTGTGGAGGTGGTATTCCTCCTTCAATTATATGTTCATATTTGGGTTGGACTTTTCCGCGGTCATTTTTACTCTTTGCGTAGCTGTCAATGTGCCGTCTTATGATCTTTTCCAGCTCCCCTCGATTCTCTAGTTCTGATTCATTCACTATTCTTTCTATTTCCTTATTTTGGTCCAGTAAACCTAGTTTTCCTATTTTTAACAAATCGGTGGGGCAGAGTAGATTATCACTTCCCATAACTACCTTTATTTTCATTTTCTTTTTCTTCCAGACATCTTTGTCCCTCACATTACCTTAAAAATCTTCCACTGCTACCCTATTTATTAATTTCCATTTTTTTTCGGAGGGTTTTATCACAGATAAGTCGGCTCCCGTGTCGATCCGAAAGGTAGTTTCATCATAGGTTTTAAACAATTTGTTATC
The DNA here is from genome assembly GCA_039654105.1 of Coreius guichenoti. Lineage (NCBI taxonomy): Eukaryota > Metazoa > Chordata > Actinopteri > Cypriniformes > Gobionidae > Coreius > Coreius guichenoti. The sequence goes on along the minus strand of CM077168.1, from coordinate 55,130,965 downwards.
TCTCTCTTCCGTAGTCAACAGAGCCATCTTGAGGGGGGCCGAAAATTCCTATTTTTCGGATTCTTCTTTCTGTTTTTAAGTTTCCTACGCTTCACTGGCTCATCTTCTACGATAGGGTGCACTTCCTCGACCTTATTCATCCCTACTTTAGCTTCGGGCCTTTTATTTCCTCTTTCTGCCATAATTCTGGCTTTTTCTTCCTGGCTTAGTTTACCCCATTTTTCAGGACTGATATACGTCTGCTTTCCTCTATTATTTTCGTCTCTGCTTATTCTAGTTCTTGATTGTTCCCTATATCTGCTACTCCCACGATTTGTGGTTCCATAACCTCTGTTCTCACCTCTCACCTCCCCCAGATTATGCTTTACTTCTGGTCGTGGCATGTGGTGAGCTGTGGGTTTTCTATCTGTCTCGTGGCGGTTGTATGGTTTTCTCTCGCGACCTGATTTTCTGGTTGCTGTGGTTTGTTGTTAGGTCTCTCTCTCTCTGCCTGAATAATTTCAGTTTTCCTATCATATCTGATTAGAGCTTTCTCTAATTCTGCAGGAGCTGTCTCAGGACCATACAAAAGAAACTCTTTTGCTCCTACCAAAGCATTCCTCTTTACCCCACGAAAAATCTGCTTTAAAAGTCCTTCGACACCTTTTTGTGCCATTTCCTGACAGGCTGACAGGGCCCCTACGGTGGCCCATTTCTCTTCAAAACGTTTCTGTTCTAATTCTTCTTTATCTGTGGGGATCAACCCTTCTAACGTTTGTGCTAGCTTTCTTCTCCCTTGCAGGCCGAATTCAGCTAGTATGTGGGCATCTACAGCCTCTTCAGATATTCTCATCTGTTCCCCGTATCGGACTAGTTCTCTAACTTTCCCTTTCACGGTGGTGTTTTTCAGTTTTGCTTTTTTAAGCATTTTCATTTCCTGATCCTTTTGCATAAATTCCTCTAGAGTTGCTTTATATCTTATCGGATTAGCTTCAGCTAATTTTGGGGGTCTTTTCTGACTATGAGAGGTTTTAGGTCTCTGACCTGGTGTTCCTAGGTGCAACGCCTCTAAATGCTAATTCAATTCAATAACTTCAGCTGGCCGATCTACATCTGAGTCAGATTGCTCTTCGGATTCAGAAGCCCTGACTCTGAACTGTAAATTTCGCGGCGTCGGTGGCCTCCTAACTGGGGTTGAGGTTTGTTCCCTTCTCCCACTTACAAACTCTTCCTCCTCTGAATCTGTCAGATCCCCATTAGACCCCTCGCTCCTACGTCAGAATAATATTCGTCATACCATGAGTCTCCTACAGCACCCCTAATAATCCTTTCTAGAGCTGCTCTATTTGTTAAGTCCTTTTGTGCTAATATTGCCCTCTTAGCTCTCTGGGTTAATCTGGTGTCGGCTAGAATTTCTACCGCATCTCCTCCATTAAGTAAGCACCATACCTGGCCACATGTTATTCCTGGTACATATTCCTTATCCCACATTTCACTTCTGTCTAATAGAGTCTCCTTTTTCTTACTCTTTGCATGCGTGGCATGGTATGTCCCTTTCCAGAGTCTAAATGTGTCGTGACCCTTACCAAGCTTCAATTTGGGGAAAGGATTCTCTACTGGGTCTTGTTTCCCTCTGGAGGTTTCTGCTCGTCGCAGTACTGGCCAGTTCGGATCTGGCTCGTACACTGCGGCTTCTGCTCTGAGGTTACTCGGCTTTGGTTTAGGGCCTACTTTTTGATCTGATCTCCCTTCTCCGGCCTTTTCATTTTGATTCACCATCTGCGTAATTTTTCCTAGCACTAAGGCATTTGGATGGCAGACAATCCAGGTTTTAGGCCAGGTTGTCTGCTGTGTTTTTCTTAACAATTCTGCCACAAGAGATGCTCCTATCGTTACCTCATCAAATCCAAATTCCCCTCCGGATATTATTTGCATCGCTACTACGCGATATTTATTATCTCTTGCTGACGCACAGATTTTATCTATAATAATATCTATCGCCATCAGAGCTTTAAGGTGTTCCTCTATTTCTAGGTCTCTGCCTTTCTCATGCCCTATTGCATGTATTACGGGTTTTCTGTTCGGTCCACCTATCTTCTGTAGAATTATATCTCCAGTCATAAGGGCGGTTCTTCTGCGTTGTATTAGTTCGTCTGATTCCGTTTGGAACTTTTGACCTGCCTGCCTTTTTAAGTGCTGCGGCCACACCAGCACCATGGCTAAGGTGTCTATTGGCGGCATTGACTAACACATCTGCTTCTTCCTCCCTTTCTAAACGCCCCTGTTTAAGGATTATAAGACATGGTCCTTTACCAAAATATAAGTGGCCCTTCGTCTTCTGACGAGGATTCACTGTCTGGGCTATTGGGGTCATCATAAGTTGGAGCACTTGGTTCAAGAGCATCTTCGCCCCCCTCTCTTATGAGTGCGACACTCGGAGCTATTGAGCCCCTCTCAGATTCTTCTCCCGGATCCTCTTGATCCAGGGAGTTCCAAGGTTTTGTGGGAATACCTTTAATTTCTTCCCCTGCCTCATCAAAGACCCTTACTTTGGGTGTGTCATCTTTTCCTACCTTATTGGAATAGATGAAGGTTGGGATCTCTGCCCCTTCCCTTACTTTGAGGCTAACCACTGGGGCGGTCCTCATGACCTCGTCCCATGGTATCTGATCGTACCTACATTTACACTGTGTGGGTTCAATCCATTCTAGCCATTCTAATCCATTCCTCCCGTATCTTCGGGCACTAGATTTATAGTCAACATTTGACTCATCTTCTCAAGTCTTAATGTTTCATTACAACAAACCGGTTTATATCATGAGAAAGATAAACTCACTCTCCCCTGAGAGTCTCTGAGTTATCGTTTCTCTCTTACAGGTCTTCACTCTGAGCCTGCGCACGCTTCTATTCAGTTCCCCTGAACTGAGCAACAGTTACCTTGAACTGTGTTTCTGTGGTTGTGGTATGTGGGCTTTTCTGCTACTCATTCTATTATCCCTGAATTTTTACTCCCTATAATCGAGCCCCACACGCTTGGGTGCCATGTAGTATTTTCTCCCCTATATGACTAAGTAATCCAGTACACATATCTCCCAAACCAGCACAAATCATAAGATCTGCCCTTACCTTTGAGTTCAGGAGCGCTGCCCACTGGTTAGAAATATCTGAGATATCCCGTACCAATCTCAATCAAGGTCCGGTCCTCTATGAAGCACGATGGAATTTAATATTCAGGTTCAGATAATAGTTATGTTTAAGAAATAATCACACATGTCAAATAATCAGACAGAGCATGTCAAAACTTCTAAAGGGCCCCAAAACTGTGCAGACTTCTAGGGGTTAAGATCTCTTTCTTCTTTTTTGGCTGTCTGGATTTGTTGCCAGTGTAATGGAGTCCAGCTAATAGTCGCTGTGCGAGTAAACCTCACTCCTTTGATCTCAAGAGACGCTCTAACGACTGACGCTAGAGACTACCTGGATGGGAGTGAGGTTTGGGGGGTGAGTGTAACGGAGGCCAGCTAGTAGTCGCTGTGCGAGTAAACCTCACTTCTTTGATCTCAAGAGATGCTCTAACGACTGACGCTAGAGATCGCAGCCTTTAGCTTCCTTGTTAGAGTGCCCGCCTCCTACGCCGGGCTGTCCCTACACTGAGCCGCAACCTCGCCGCACGGCTAGGAATCAGTATCCCAACACTGAGCCTCAACCTCACAGGATGGCTGGAAATCAGTATCCCTACACTGAGCCTCAACCTCGCCGCATGGCTAGGAATCAGTATCCCAACACTGAGCCTCAACCTCACAAGATGGCTGGAAATCAGTATCCCTACACTGAGCCTCAACCTCTCCGCACGGCTACGAATCAGTATCCCAACACTGAGCCTCAACCTCGCCGCACGGCTACGAATCAGTATCCCTACACTGAGCCTCAACATTGCCGCACGGCTACGAATCAATATCCCAACACTGAGCCTCAACCTCGCCGCACGGCTACGAATCAGTATCCCTACACTGAGCCTCAACATTGCCGCACGGCTACGAATCAGTATCCCAACACTGAGCCTCAACCTCGCCGCACGGCTACGAATCAGTATACCAACACTGAGCCTCAACCGCACCAGATGGCTGGGTATCAGTATCCCATCACCATGTTCCCTGTTCAGCATTCACAGTTTAGAAAAAAGCATAGAAGAAAACTCAGAGAAGACAACAATCAAAATAGTAGTGAGGACAGCGACACCAGTGATTCTGATTCGGATGACTAGAGTTGAATCTGATGGTTGAATGCTGATGTTTGCACTGATAATCACAAAGCTAAGCAAAATGTATCTAACAAACTTCCATTCAAACAGCAGAGGTGTTGCTCTCCTGGAAAGGGAAGGTGAAGATCAACATACACCTCACAAGAAAGGACACTGACATGGAACACATCAAATAAATTACTGCAGATTGAGATGCAACTGCTTGACTTATGTAATCTTAATACTCTGTAATATGAAATCAAATAAAAATGTAACACAATTACAGTTTCATGACTATTTTTCATCTAGAAGGTCATGCCCAAAGGTGAAAGTGTATAATGTTTGACTGATTTTATCTCAGTAAAAGGCCCACAAGGAATGAAGAAACCCTCTACGCACACCTTGGCAATAGAATCACCATTGGCTAGTAAATTTTTTATAGTTTAGTCGCCAGACTGATATACTATTGGATGTGGAATACATATACTGTACATACATATATACATATACATGCATATGATCCCACCAAATCAGCTTATCTTTGTAAAATGGCACAGCTTTTTAAGTATATGAAAGTACACACAACATCAGTCAATCAAGCATTATATTTGATATTATGATAATCAAGCATTATATAATGATAGAACTTAATTTAATGATAGAACTAAAACTTGAAAACTTGGTAACCATGTATAAATGCATATTTGTCATTTTAACTGAACTTAGGACTTGGTGGTGGTGCATAAGAAATTGTTGGTCATTCAGTGTTTCTGTAAAAAAAATTGATAATAGTAATAGATAATAGTAATTATTATTAAAAGACAATACTACTACTACTACTAATAACAATGCACTAAGGATTGATGAGTTGCTGGGTTCATGAATATTAATCGCGTTGTACGTGTTCGCTCGCACTCATTTGCTGAAATCAGAACAGGGACAGTAATAGATGAGCATAGGGCTGGGCGATATGGCAAAAAAATGAAATCTCGATTTTTTTCAGAACGATTGACCGATTCACGATTTCGATTTTTTTTAATGTTTAACTAGTCAACTTAAAAACGTAACTACAGTATGATTGAGGGAACATTCTCTTTATTAACCATCTGGTTAAAGTTCTATTCCAAGCGCACATACCTGAAGTGATCATCATGGTGTAAACGTAAAACAAATGACTTGTTATTTGTTAAATATCTTTGCGGAAAATATGCATGAAATATGAAGGCAGATACTGTACAAATGTATCTTAAACATATCCTATATACTAAAATAAGAAAAATGTTAAATATTTCTTAGAAAAAAAGTAATAGCAATAAATAACATCAATAATAGGCTATTATTAACAGCAAATGCTTTGTAAAAACAGAAAATATCAGCACCTTTCAGTCTGTCACCATCATGCAAACATACAGTAGTAGTTCTTTACAGGTTTTTGCATTCCATTGACCTATTTCTCTATTGTTTTAATGTTTGGCGGATGTGTTCTAAATGCCCTCTTGAAATTTTCACAATTACAGCCTTACTGAGGAATGTTGCAATGCCATGGCCTTGCGGCATTCATAATACAGTTTATAAGAAACACTGTAAGTTATCCTGAGGTAACTAGGGCTGTCAAATTAAAATTAGAATTTCGAATATTCATATTCATCCACATTCGAATGCAAAAAACTGGATTCAAATTTTAGGTGTGCGCCAGGCAGCCGTGATGAGATGATGTAAGAGTAAGCTAGTCGTTGCATTTTAATGATTTTCTTAGCCTATCCAGTTGAACCCACTTGATGCTGCGCTGCTGCGTTGTTCATTCAAAACGTTGTTGAAATAGAGAAGCTCAATGAGGAGATCTTTGTTACGTCAAAACCGTGACCAAGCCGTTCACACAGAAAGCATAATTGTTTACGCAATTAATACTAAATTATATTTTATTTATAAATGTTATTTTTAAATGTTATGCACTTTTTTGTACAGACAGTCATGTTATTTCATTGCTTTAAATAAACAATTGAATGCGGTGCATTTGTATTTTGCTCATTGCACCCTCAGGAGATAAGGAAAACTTTTCCCCCCTAACTGAAATTATGCCTTTTAAATTCAAATATAATTCGAATATTTAAGTATAAAAGTTGAATTTAGTTTTTCAGCCATTTTGACAGCCCTAGAGGTAACTCTAAGTACTTAAACTTTATTTGCCACAACCAAGACTTATAAATTATGATTATGACAAAAATCATAATTGTCGATTATTCCCTTGAAATTGTAATTGCGATTACGATGATCACAATTTACATTGAATTATGTTTTGACTAGCTTTATGCCACTGTTTGAAGATACTGCATGCCATATCATTATATCAAAATAAACAAGCTGAAAACACTCTTCCTGAAAAAACTTTTATTGCTTTTCTATAGCATTAAGCCTCAAATGTCAAATATATATATATATATACACTCACCTAAAGGATTATTAGGAACACCTGTTCAATTTCTCATTAATGCAATTATCTAATCAACCAATCACATGGCAGTTGCTTCAATGCATTTAGGGGTGTGGTCCTGGTCAAGACAATCTCCTGAACTCCAAACTGAATGTCAGAATGGGAAAGAAAGGTGATTTAAGCAATTTTGAGCGTGGCATGGTTGTTGGTGCCAGACGGGCCGGTCTGAGTATTTCACAATCTGCTCAGTTACTGGGATTTTCACGCACAACCATTTCTAGAGTTTACAAAGAATGGTGTGAAAAGGGAAAAACATCCAGTATGCGGCAGTCCTGTGGGCGAAAATGCCTTGTTGATGCTAGAGGTCAGAGGAGAATGGGCCGACTGATTCAAGCTGATAGAAGAGCAACTTTGACTGAAATAACCACTCGTTACAACCGAGGTATGCAGCAAAGCATTTGTGAAGCCACAACACGCACAACCTTGAGGCGGATGGGCTACAACAGCAGAAGACCCCACCGGGTACCACTCATCTCCACTACAAATAGGAAAAAGAGGCTACAATTTGCACGAGCTCACCAAAATTGGACAGTTGAAGACTGGAAAAATGTTGCCTGGTCTGATGAGTCTCGATTTCTGTTGAGACATTCAGATGGTAGAGTCAGAATTTGGCGTAAACAGAATGAGAACATGGATCCATCATGCCTTGTTACCACTGTGCAGGCTGGTGGTGGTGGTGTAATGGTGTGGGGGATGTTTTCTTGGCACACTTTAGGCCCCTTAGTGCCAATTGGGCATCGTTTAAATGCCACGGCCTACCTGAGCATTGTTTCTGACCATGTCTATCCCTTTATGACCACCATGTACCCATCCTCTGATGGCTACTTCCAGCAGGATAATGCACCATGTCACAAAGCTCGAATCATTTCAAATTGGTTTCTTGAACATGACAATGAGTTCACTGTACTAAAATGGCCCCCACAGTCACCAGATCTCAACCCAATAGAGCATCTTTGGGATTTGGTGGAACGGGAGCTTCGTGCCCTGGATGTGCATCCCACAAATCTCCATCAACTGCAAGATGCTATCCTATCAATATGGGCCAACATTTCTAAAGAATGCTTTCAGCACCTTGTTGAATCAATGCCACGTAGAATTAAGGCAGTTCTGAAGGCGAAAGGGGGTCAAACACAGTATTAGTATGGTGTTCCTAATAATCCTTTAGGTGAGTGTATATTGGTTTGGTTTCTTCTTTAAATAAAAAAAATATGCATGGTATTATAATGTTATACTAAAACTAAAATTAAAACAATAAAAAAAACCCTTAAGATAACCTGTAGAAGAAAAAAAAAAAAACACAGAATAATATAAGTTGACTTTTTTTTGTAATTGCGCCTTTGAACGATTACATAATTTTGGCATCCATAATTGTAATCACAAAAATCCGATTAATTGTGCAGCCCTATGTAATATGCATAAATGTTTCACATTGTTGGCAAATGTTTCAACTATTTAACAAGATATTTTTCAACATCGGAAGTTTTTAAAACAATTCCACATGTCTAATGGAAGGCACGTTGAAAATTATTTTAATATGCAAAAATGTTACCCAATCATAGCAGTGGGAATTTACTTACAAGTCTTGAATGAGGCACGCCTACCAAACCAGAGTGTTCGAAAGAGAGGGTCAAAAAAGGATAGAAAATAGCTTATTACTTCTAAATTAGGATTTTTTTATATCTTGATAACATTATAAAAAATTATCTTTTTTTTTTTTTTTTTAAATGCAGTTAATGACCCCTTTAAATTCACCAGAGAGCAATTATAGAAAAATAGAACAATGAATGGAACAGAAAACCAGAATCAGACAAACTTGAAACTTGAAAGCATCTTAAAATGCAATGTGCCTTACGCAGAACACTAGAACAACAGAAAGACTTGATGCAACAGCCAGAGATGACCATCTGACACAACACACACCTGTATTTGTTTGATTTATCTGTTGAGTATTCGAGAAGACAAAATGACTAAAATGACCACCATCCATCTTTAGATATGAAAATTCATTACTGATAGCAAAGTGAATTAATCAAGAGCCTTCTGATCCCTCATTTGAAACAAGGATAAAAGTGTTTTAGTATTGGAGCAAACTTCAAAGGTGCTCGATAAACAACCAATTTCCTTGACAAAATCCATTATAGCTTTAATGCAGTTAAATATAAACCCAAATCAACCATTTAAAATGAATTGTATTCCTTCACTAATACATTAAAGTTGTTGATAAATATCCTGAAAAGGGTTACTAAATCATTTCTAAAATTCCTAGACCCAGAGACTGATTATTTCAAGCATCTCATGTGAGAAAAGATTCCATGACTCAATATTTATTTGAGCTCAGTGTTCATAACTCAATAGCAGAATAGAATAATAAAGATAATTCATTTAGCAGCAAACACTGGTACAACAAGTGTTAGCCAATTTGATGATGTTAACATCTATTGTATTGTGTCAAATGGTAAATTGCTATAATACTTTATGTGAAGTTCACAAACGCAATTTCGGCAGGAATGAACCCATCTAATCTCTCAATTAACTGCCGGAGCATATAAGCAGCTGCTCACCTTGCTCTGGCATCCCTCCACCTCCTCAACTCCACCAACATGATTTAGGCATCTCATTACCATACTCATACAAGCAATGTTTGTATGAGTATGGTAATGAGGGGGGGTATATCTAAGCTCGGGTTGAAGCTGTTTCCTCGAGCCCCTCCACTGCGGACAGCAAGCCAAATACGCTTAACCTTATTAGCTTAAAGATTATATGGGCAAATGAACTCGTGAAGCCGTTTTTGAACATTCTCAACAGATTTGTTTGAATTTTAGCACTGCATTTCATGGCTTGTATGAACATAACATTGCAGGATAAGGTCACCAAGGAGCACTGTAAGAAGGACAGGGCATGTTTCTCCAACCCAGCCAGCTGTGATCCATCTACCTCTAATAACTGCCTTTTTGCCTCCACAAGAGGTGTAAACGGAAACACAGACAATCTCACTTTTAAGATCAGCGGGGAGTCGAGTGGTTACATTGCAGTCGGCCTCTCTCGAGACAACAAGGTGGTCTGTAAAAGATCTCATTTATATCTCATATATGTCCACATACACATTTCTAAATCTTTAATTTCCTTTGTTAGAATGTGATTTCAAAGCACCAAATCTGAGATTTGGCTTCTCTGACTTATTTACGTAACTGTCCAAGACAGTGCCCACACCCATTTGCTTCTCACTGGGTGATGGTGACACAATCTATTCTTGTGTCAACAACTATGGTACAGTGAAGTTCATCCATGCCACACTGAACAACACCATTCTGACTCCGGATAACACTGTAAGACTCCCTTTCACAGAGCTTTTTCTTTGAAATGCTCTGCCAATGTTTGCACAGATGATTCTTGGCTATAAATGACATGGTATTGAACAATAACAGGGAAGGCTTTAAAGAAAAAAAAACATTCTGAGACAACTATACAGTAGAACAGTAATGGTGCAAATGTACACTCACCTAAAGGATTATTAGGAACACCATACTAATACTGTGTTTGACCCCCTTTCGCCTTCAGAACTGCCTTAATTCTACGTGGCATTGATTCAACAAGGTGCTGAAAGCATTCTTTAGAAATGTTGGCCCATATTGATAGGATAGCATCTTGCAGTTGATGGAGATTTGTGGGATGCACATCCAGGGCACGAAGCTCCCGTTCCACCACATCCCAAAGATGCTCTATTGGGTTGAGATCTGGTGACTGTGGGGGCCATTTTAGTACAGTGAACTCATTGTCATGTTCAAGAAACCAATTTGAAATGATTCGAGCTTTGTGACATGGTGCATTATCCTGCTGGAAGTAGCCATCAGAGGATGGGTACATGGTGGTCATAAAGGGATGGACATGGTCAGAAACAATGCTCAGGTAGGCCGTGGCATTTAAACGATGCCCAATTGGCACTAAGGGGCCTAAAGTGTGCCAAGAAAACATCCCCCACACCATTACACCACCACCACCAGCCTGCACAGTGGTAACAAGGCATGATGGATCCATGTTCTCATTCTGTTTACGCCAAATTCTGACTCTACCATCTGAATGTCTCAACAGAAATCGAGACTCATCAGACCAGGCAACATTTTTCCAGTCTTCAACTGTCCAATTTTGGTGAGCTCGTGCAAATTGTAGCCTCTTTTTCCTATTTGTAGTGGAGATGAGTGGTACCCGGTGGGGTCTTCTGCTGTTGTAGCCCATCCGCCTCAAGGTTGTGCGTGTTGTGGCTTCACAAATGCTTTGCTGCATACCTCGGTTGTAACGAGTGGTTATTTCAGTCAAAGTTGCTCTTCTATCAGCTTGAATCAGTCGGCCCATTCTCCTCTGACCTCTAGCATCAACAAGGCATTTTCGCCCACAGGACTGCCGCATACTGGATGTTTTTCCCTTTTCACACCATTCTTTGTAAACTCTAGAAATGGTTGTGCGTGAAAATCCCAGTAACTGAGCAGATTGTGAAATACTCAGACCGGCCCGTCTGGCACCAACAACCATGCCACGCTCAAAATTGCTTAAATCACCTTTCTTTCCCATTCTGACATTCAGTTTGGAGTTCAGGAGATTGTCTTGACCAGGACCACACCCCTAAATGCATTGAAGCAACTGCCATGTGATTGGTTGATTAGATAATTGCATTAATGAGAAATTGAACAGGTGTTCCTAATAATCCTTTAGGTGAGTGTATATTAGACAGTAGTGAACGAAAAAGGGAAACCCAGAGTGGAGATGAAGGAGTTTTGTGGTGGAGGGGAACTCCTCTCACTCTGGTCTCCATCAACACGAATGACTACAGTTTCGCCAGTTGATCTAACCAACAATAACAGCTCAGATGTTGCAATAATAACACCCACTACAAATACAGACTCTAATCCTACCACTTCTACTACGTCTACTACAGCAAAACCTACTAAAGGAGGGAGCAACTCACTGCAGCATGCGGCTTTTCAGGGTAAGAACTTGATACTGCATGATACTGAACTTGATACTTAAAACAGGAGAGGCTGTTCACAGCAGAGCCAATAGGTGGAGCTTGTCGTCCAGTTCCGCCTCTCTGGATGTAAAGGGTGGAGCTTGAAGCTCCAGCCATTAGGTCCACAGCATAGACTGTAAAAAAAGATGGACGACACCCCTTCACTATCTCCCATTGTAGAATAGTGAAGCCGCCAATGTCTGAATATGGCGCTGACATCTTGCGCTGATTTGGGACCTGCGTCTGTGCAATAATGACCTCGGGACCTGAGTCTGCGCAGTAGAGAGCAGGAAGTAGAGCTGCAATATGAAAACCTCGAATTAGTGAAAACACTCATTTAGTGTTAATGCTCCTAAATTATGGAATTCGCTTCCCCTTCCACTTCATAATATATAATCTTTGTCTACCTTCAAGACTCAGCTAAAAACGTATCTATTTAATATGTATTTTAAATAATGTGGCTATAAGGCCTGTGCTTGTAATGTGTATGTGGGTGTGCAAATGTATTGTATAGCACTATGTAAAGCGACCTTGAGCTATGGAAAGGCGCTATATAAATAAAACTTCTTATAGTTATAAACTTAAGTTATAAAGCACCACTGCCAGATCCCAGGTTGGGACTCTGGTACGAGCCGCAGGCCTCATCCTCCAAGTACCACGGACGAACCGTACGACCAGCTGGTGCCTCCCCAGAGGACCATCACTTAGAGGAGCGTGGAAAGCCGCAATGGCAGCCACATACACCTTAAGTGTGGACGGGGTAAGACCAGCAGAGAATCGATCTTGGAGAAACTCCAGCACTGAAGCCACTGGGCAGTTAACTGGGTCTAATTCATGCTCTCTACACCAACTGCAAAACATTCCACTTTAGGCTGTACAATCTCCTCGTGGAAGGAGCTCTGGAACTGAGTATGGTCTCCACCACTCTAGCTGACAGGCCAGCCTCTAGGTACTGGGCCCCCTCAGGGGCCAGACCCACAGCTTCCACAACTCCGGCCGGGGGTGATATATTGTGCCCCCCGCCTGAGACAGCAGATCCCTCCTCAGAGGAATCTGCCATGGAGGACCTGCTAGGAGCGGTATGATGTCTGAGAACCATACTTGGGCCGCCCAGTACGCGGCTACTGGCAGTAGACTGACTCCGTCTCGACGGACCCTCTCCAGAACTCCCGGGAGCAGAGCGATCGGGGGAAATGCATACAGACGCAGCCTCGGCCACGTCTGCACCATGGAGAAAACCACAGTGGACAGTGGGACGTCTCTCGAGACGCGACTAGATCCACTTCCACTGGGCCGAACCTCTCGCATATCAACTCCACCACCTCTAGGTGAAGTCTCCATTCCCCGGGTCTCAGCCCCTGCCTCAACAGGACATCTGCTCCCTGATTCTGGTCACCTGGGACATACATTGCTCTCAGAGATAACAGTTTCCCCTGGGACCACAGGAGGATCTGATGCGCCAATTTGCATAGAGGGCACGATCTCAGTCCTCCTTGACGATTCAAATAGGCGACCACCGACGTATTGTCTGTACGTATCAGGACATGATGACCCTTGAGGTCTGGTTGAAAGCTCCTCAGAGCCTTGAAGACCGCCAGCATTTCCAGACAATTTATGTGCCAAGAGGCATGCTGGGCCTGCCACAGACCTCTCGAAAAGCGGCCGTCCATGACCGCGCCCCAACCCGTGAGAGATGCGTCTGTCGAAACGATTTCTCGGTGATATGACGCTCCCAACACTGGTCCTTGGCACAAAAACCAAGGTTTCTTCCATATGGTTAGAGCGCGAAGGCATCTGCGCATGACTCTGATCATATGAAATGGATAACCCTTCGGGGAAAACCCCTTGGCTTTCAACCACCACTGTAGGGGCCTCATGTGCAGAAGGCCAAAAGGTATTATGTTGGACGCAGCTGCCATGAGCCCCAGCAGTCTTTGAAACTGCTTTACAGTGATGTTGTGGCCTAGCTTTATTTTGGAGACCATCGCCCATATGGATTCGATACGCGTGGGAGACATTTGTGCCCGCATCGTCGTAGAGTCCCATACTACTCCCAGGAACGTGGTTTTCTGGGAAGGTGTCAACACACTCTTTTCCATGTTGAGTCTCAACCCCAATTTTTGAATGTGGCCAAGGACGACATCTCGATGCCGAACTGCCATTTCTCGTGACTCGGCCAGTATGAGCCAGTCGTCTATGTAGTTCAGTACACGGATGCCCTGGAATCTTAGTGGAGCCAGAGCTGCATCCATGCATTTGGTGAACGTGCAAGGGGAGAGAGCTAGGCCAAATGGAAGCACCCGATATTGGAACGCTTCGCCCCTGAAAGCAAACCTCAGGAACTTCCTGTGACATGGAAGGATGGACACGTGGAAGTATGCGTCTTTTAGATCTATCGTGACAAACCAGTCCTCGGACCTGATTTGGCTCACGATAATAGGAATGGTCAGCATCTTGAATCTGAATCTCCTCAGAGAACGATTCAAGTACCTCAGATCTAAAATTGGACGCAACCCCCCATCCTTCTTGGGAACTATGAAGTACCGGCTGTAGAATCTGGCCTCCTTTACCAACAGGGAGTGAACTTCCTGTTCCATTACCCGAACCTGCTCTGGGACCACTGCAGTCCAGACCACCCCGTTGAACTTCGGGGGAGGGTAACCGAACACGGCCAGGCGGGAGCGCAGCACTCTGATCGGTAGTGCTTTCTTCACAGTGGCCGCAGGCAGCCCCCTCAAGAGCTGCCCGTGCGTGCTGCACTCCCAAACAGTGTACACAGCTGATGTGTGTCGCCACCTGTGAGATATCTAGGGTAGGAATGCACACATTGCTTGAACTGTTCACTCGCCATTCTTTTAAACTATTTGTGACAGACAACACCAAATAGGACATACAATAACAGAGAGCGCTTGCTGAAGAGCGAAAAGCTAACTCTGTTGTGTGCCGGCATCCCTTTGTAGCTTCCGGTTATGCCGTCACATGTTACATTGGAATAGTTTAATTCTTACTTCAGATGCGCTACACTAAGGGAGCACTCCCAAAGTGTCGTTAACGACGCAGTGCGAGTTTCCTTGAAAGGGAACTAAAATCACACATAAAAGCCAAGTGACAAAAACTTACCAACTAAAAATAATTTTTGGTCCGAATGGAAACAGCCACAACACTGTCCATCTTCGTTCCACCAGCATGTCACAACAGCTAATCTACATAAAGTAATTTTCTTAGCTTCTTTCCAAAGAAAAGATGACAAACATTATTTGCATATACTGTAGGCAAAAGAGTTGTCTGCCTATTCAAATGATTCATTGTATTTCTACTCAAATGACAAACAAGTCTATCGGGGGCAAAAAAAAAAGAACATTATAATCAGACATTATTAGAAATAAATAAGATTCTTGCCAGATTAATGTAGGTGGATCTTGAAGAAAAAGAAAAAAAAAAAAATCACTTAAAACTCACAATGTTGGTCTTATTGCTGGCGTCGCTATACACCAAACCCAAAGGCGCCGGCACAGAGAGAAATTTGGTAACATTTACATGTAGATTAAATTCATGTTTTTTTTTAACATGCTTTCTAAGCAAATGACTTCCAAGAAAACTCGCCATGCATATTATCGAAACTTGCTTCAAACATGCTAAGTGTCCATCTGATCAGCCTGTTGAATTTGTTGTTTATAATATGTGAGTCTAATGAATTTTAAATAACAGATTTTCAAGCAGAAGCTGTCAAATCTCAAATTTACCAACATGAAACTACATTTCAATATGCATGATGTAAGAAAAGCTTAAATAAAGTTACTTTGGCAATGGTCCATGTTGGCCAAACACATTAACATGAATCCATAACATGCGCATAAAAATAAAAGAAAACCACAGGAAATAAGAATAAGTAAAAGTAATGTTTAATGAAGTGGACAGAGCAGCACCCAATACATCACTATATGAACACATACATGTTCAATCAGGAATCAGGCATAACAGTATGAAGTGAAGTGAATAACGCTGATTATCTCTTCATTACGGCACCTGTTAGTGGGTGGGATATATTAGGCAGCAAGTGAACATTTTGTCCTCAAAGTTGATGTGTTAGAAGCAGGAAAAATGGGCAAGCGTAAGGATTTGAGCGAGTTTGACAAGGGCCAAATTGTGATGGCTAGACGACTGGGTCAGAGCATCTCCAAAACTGCAGCTCTTGTGGGGTGTTCCCGGTCTGCAGTGGTCAGTATCTATCAAAAGTGCTCCAAAGAAGGAACAGTGGTGAACCGGCGACAGGATCATGGGCGGCCAAAGCTCATGGATGCACGTGGGGAGCGAAGGCTGACCCGTGTGGTCCGATCAAACAGACGAGCTACAATAGCTTTTCTTTTACATCACATGTATGGCCGGGTGCATGTGCGTGGCTTGCCTGGGGAACACATGGCCCCAGGATGCACTATGGGAAGAAGGCAAGCTGGCGGAGGCAGTGTGATGCTTTGGGCAATGTTCTGCTGGGAAACTTTGGGTCCTGCCATCCACGTGGATGTTACTTTGACACGTACCACCTACCTAAGCAATGTTGCAGACCATGTACACCCTTTCATGGAAACGGTATTCCCTGGTGGCTGTGGCTCTTTCAGCAGGATAATGTGCCCTGCCACAAAGCAAAAATGGTTCAGGAATGGTTTGAGGAACACAACAACGAGTTTGAGGTGTTGACTTGGCCTCCAAATTCCCCAGATCTCAATCCAATCGAGCATCTATGGGATGTGCTGAACAAACAAGTCCGATCCATGGAGGCCCCACCTTGCAACTTACAGGGCTGAAAGGATCTGCTGCTAACATCTTGGTGCCAGATACCACAGCACACTTTTAGGGGTCTAGTGGAGTCCATGCCTCGACGGGTCAGGGTTGTTTTGGCAGCAAAAGGGGGACCAACACAATGTTAGTGATCATAATGTTATGCCTAATCGGTGTATGTTAATATGTACATTTTAAAGTGTTTCAACAGTTTTATCTTGTGTCATCTCTGTTAGAAACAGAGCTTCCCCTCGTGACGGACGATATACGGGGCCATGCATTAGAAATGCCTTGTGAAAAAAGTCTTGTAATATTGCAGTGTCTATGAAATGGGAAAGAAAAAACATTTTAAAATGTCAGGTGCAACACTCAAGATGAAAAACAACATTCAGCATGATAGATATATTCTTAGAGAAGATGAACCACTTCTGTGATGCATTTTATTTAGTCATTTTGGCGTTTGACAGCCTCGGTCTTCATTCACTTCAAAAATTCACCCCTGGTGTTTCACTGAAAGGAAAGAATGACATGAGAGTGAGTAAATAATGACAGAATTAAAGTTAGCATGTTAACATTTGAACAAAAAAAAGTTAATACAAACCTTCATATAGTTTAGGAAGTGTAAGGTCCATCCGTTAGCCCAAAAACGGAATCTAACGGCTTGGTTGAAGGATTCTGCGTGTAAGCCTTTTCAGCATTTCTGTTAAATTCACTTAATTTATTAACATCTAATTTTAAATCTGACTCCATGAATAAAGTGATCTGACTCCAATTTTATGTGACCGTTCAATTTGTTACGTTCGTAATTTAACAGCTGATGATTCGTTGTGATTTAATTTGGATCGTTGGTTTTTCTTAGTATCTCTTATTTTCAAATATTCGTTCATCAAGGGACCTGAACAGACGCGTCGCGATTCGCGTGTTCACGAACACAAACTGGCCAGTTCTGATATTAGTCAGAGGATTGCAGAGTGAATATTTTACCTTGAAGTGGTCGCACCTGCTTACTCAACAAAAAGTGTAATTTGATTAATAGACACGAGAGCTGCAACTTGCTAATACAGTAATAGTCAGAAATCGGATTATCCCGCATGCTGCGCTCCATGCTTCAGTCATGGGGTCCTCGGTTTGATCTATTCTGGCAAAAGATTTGCGGAAATAAAGGACTCCACATTGATCCATACTAGAATAATGATTTTCAGAATAATACAAGATAAATCAAGATTAACATTTATTTTGGCCAGACAGAACTTACATAAAAATAATTAAACACGAATCCACGGTACACAACTTTCAGCATAAAAATATAAAATACAATTACAAAGTAACATGAAAATAGTTTCAAAGAGTCATTATATCTGGCACTGTACACACAGTCGTGTGAGTGCCTCTCGGACACTGACCCAGCACGGCATGGGGGCTCTGGCTACAGAATGTTCCCCAAACGGCAGCTCTGCCACCCTTTCTTAAATACCCAGACCAGAACAAAAGGGTTGTAAATATCTGCAACACAAACACCTGATTTCGGGGGAGAGGATCAGATATCTTCTGAGACTACTCAAAAGGAGAACAGAATTCTCATAAATTTCAATCTTTCTCATCCTACCAGTGACAGCAGTGAAGTTGAGACCATTTTACCAATCACACTGAGACCTTTAAAAAGATACCATACATGAAAGGGGAAAAACAGTAGATTAACAAGATACATCATCTGTGGTATATTTGCATTCTATGACTTGAATCAGAGGTAAGGGAGTCGGTGAGGGAGAGGGGGAGAAGGTTTGGGCAGGCCGATGTCCTACACTCTTTCTGTGAGATCTTCTCTCCAGATTAGTGAGTTTTATTGTTCTATTGCAGGGGGTTGGCTCTTCAGCTTTTGTCTTAGCAGTAAAACCGATTCTTACAGAAGACTCTCCCTCAGTTTTATCTCAGATGATCCAGTTTTGAGGATTTGTAGCTGAGTTATAGTTACTCATTGCTATTTATACCTGGTACTAGTAGTTGTCTCTTATGACAAGTCAATGTGCCATTGTTAACCTGACTTGGTTTGGATAAAAGAGATTATTGGTACTGCATTGGTACAGACTATTTTTGATATCATTAATCACTAAAGACATTAATCTCATAGCTTGTTCGCTTGTTTATACACAGATTTGAAAGATGATTTATTTGAAAAATAATACCCTGTTTTTTTGTGAAAAATTTTCCAGAGAAAGAGAGAGAAATATGGGAACGGAGGAGGAGAAATATGATCATGTGACACGATTGACTGAAGTCACACTGGTATGTAAAGCTGAACTTTTGCATCATTATATCATCTCTCTCTCTATCTCTCAGAGGAACAACTTTCATTCAGTGTTCAAATAAAAGCAGAAAGAATCAACAAATGAACATGAGGGTTTTCTTCAGGAGTCTGTCACTTTTACTGGGTAAGTGAAACATCTCTTCTAATATCTTGGGTGTTTCTGAAAGATGAGGCTGGAAACAGAATGTAGATCACTAACAGAAGAACAATAATATACAATACATCATTCTAGAGAACATTGAATATTACCCAATTGACCTTTTTTTTGTGTAAATCTAACAAAATACTAGGGCTGCCTCCTAATAGTCGACTAGAAGAGGCTTGGTTGACCAAAATTTTATTAGTCGGTTAGTTGCGAGGGTAAAAAAACTCCACAGGAAGTGTCGAAATCACACAGGCTGTGACGGACAGATCGTTAACGGCAGGAAATCCAAACATTCACATATCATTCGTCGACCTCAAATATGGCTTATCACTTGAAACATGTAAGTAGAAGCAACTTTACAAGTCCGCTTGCTCTAATGTTAACCTAGATAAATCTGCACTATTATTAGGCGCATATCCAAGTGTTCATGCGTAGAGTGCGCCGGCGCGATCACTTGCATTTAACTTAAAATACTCCGTCATTTTTTGTCACAGATAAGAGTAATGCAAACTGTAAAGGGTCTACTTTTATTTCTGTAAACTCACAATAACAACAAAACGTTGTGCTTTTGTAAAATAAAGAAAAGAAACAGTATGCGCTTTCTGCCATCTCGGTCTCAGTGAACTTGAGCGCGTCACAAAAATGAACCGAAACTCAGCGTATACTTGCCTCATAGACATGAGAACTATATCTATAGAAATCTTGAAATATCTGCTTTAAACGAACCAATTCAAATGGAAAATAAATGTTCTCAGATTATGTAATCCTGAAACATGCATATAGGCGAGTCCACTGTTGCGGAGATGACGAGTCAGTGTCGTCAACTTAATCTCTGCAGCCAAAAACACAGAAAACATTATCAATAAATTGTTAAAATGTTTAGATAGTCTCCTTCTGTTTTTTCATGACACACTCATAATCATTACGTTTGCCGGTGCGCTATTGCAAGCTTGAGTACGTTTGAACTCTGATTAGGCTATGTATAATATATAGGCATTTAAAGGCTCATTATTATGATTTATGGCTTAGTAATATAAAAAAGCGATTAGTCGACTAATGGCTAAAATAAACAACTACTAGAGTGGGGAGAACAAGTATTTGATACACGGCCGATTTTGCAGGTTTGCCCACTTACAAAGCATGTAGAAGTCTGTAATTGTTATCATAGGTACTCTTCAACTGTGAGTGACGGAATCTAAAACAAAAATCCAGAAAATCACATTGTATGATTTTTAAATAATTAATTTGCATTTTATTGCATGACATAAGTATTTGATACATCAGAAAAGCAGAACTTAATATTTGGTACAGAAACCTTTGTTTGCAATTACAGAGATCATACGTTTCCTGTAGTTCTTGACCAGGTTTGCACACACTGCAGCAGGGATTTTGGCCCACTCCTTCATACAGACCTTCTCCAGATCCTTCAGGTTTCGGGGCTGTCGCTGGGCAATACGGACTTTCAGCTCCCTCCAAAGATTTTCTATTGGGTTCAGGTCTGGAGACTGGCTAGGCCACTCCAGGACCTTGAGATGCTTCTTATGGAGCCACTCCTTAGTTGCCCTGGCTGTGTGTTTCGGGTCGTTGTCATGCTGGAAGACCCAGCCACGACCCATCTTCAATGCTCTTACTGAGGGAAGGAGGTTGTTGGCCAAGATCTCGCGATACATGGCCCCATCCATCCTCCCCTCAATACGGTGCAGTCGTCCTGTCCCCTTTGCAGAAAAGCATCCCCAAAGAATGATGTTTTCACCTCCATGCTTCACGGTTGGGATGGTGTTCTTGGGGTTGTACTCATCCTTCTTCTTCCTCCAAACACGGCGATTGGAGTTTAGACCAAAAAGCTCTATTTTTGTCTCATCAGACCACATGACCTTCTCCCATTCCTCCTCTGGATCATCCAGATGGTCATTGTCAAACTTCAGACGGGCCTGGACATGCGCTGGCTTGAGCAGGGGGACCTTGCGTGCGCTGCAGGATTTTAATCCATGACGGTGTAGTGTGTTACTAATGGTTTTCTTTGAGACTGTGGTCCCAGCTCTCTTCAGGTCAGTGACCAGGTCCTGCCGTGTAGTTCTGGGCTGATCCCTCACCTTTCTCATGATCATTGATGCCCCACGAGGTGAGATCTTACATGGTGCCCCAGACCGAGGGAGATTAACCGTCATCTTGAACTTCTTCCATTTTCTAATAATTGCAACAACAGCTGTTGCCTTCTCACCAAGCTGCTTGCCTATTGTCCTGTAGCCCATCCCAGCCTTGTGCAGGTCTACATTTATCCCTGATGTCCTTACACAGCTCTCTGGTCTTGGCCATTGTGGAGAGGTTGGAGTCTGTTTGATTGAGTGTGTGGACAGGTGTCTTTTATACAGGTAACGAGTTCAAACAGGTGCAGTTAATACAGGTAATGAGTGGAGAACAGGAGGGCTTCTTAAAGAAAAACTAACAGGTCTGTGAGAGCCGGAATTCTTACTGGTTGGTAGGTGATCAAATACTTATGTCATGCAATAAAATGCAAATTAATTATTTAAAAATCATACAATGTGATTTTCTGGATTTTTGATTTTAGATTCCGTCTCTCACAGTTGAAGTGTACCTATGATAAAAATTACAGACCTCTACATGCTTTGTAATTAGGAAAACCTGCAAAATCGGCAGTGTATCAAATTCTCCCCACTGTAGTCGACTAGAAAAAATCTTTAAAATCGAGGGCAGCCCTACAAAATACTATACTTTACTTATACGGTAATGGAAAAAATATGAGATGGGATGAAAAATCATGTGTCAATGCAAAAGTTTTGGGATTTTTTCCATCATTCCATCACCAAATATGAAGTTTAAAGTTCAAATTTATGTTTGTCTCATATTTGATGACATTTGAATCATTGATTCTGTTATTTTCCTGTTTATTACTGTGAAGCTGCTTTGAAACAATCAGTATTGTATATAAAGTGCTATATAAATGAAGGTGACTTGATTTTACTTAAATTTAAGTCTACTAATACTGCCCATCATTCTGTGTTTCTCATTTTAAGGGTTTTTCTCAGTTCAAATCAAGGCAGATGAAAAAGAAGGTGAGATTTCATGAATTAAACACTATTACATCTTTTGTTAGTTAGTTTGTGCTGCTGTGTAACATTTTTAGGGCTCTACAATTTCAGACACATAATGAAAACTCACAAACTTAAAAATCCCATGCAATGGAAATTTAAATACCAACAGATTTAAAGGTGAAAGTAAAGTAGGTACAGAATAATTAAATCGTTAGAAATGGCTCAAGGTATACATTTTAGTGCTGTCAATCAATTAAAACATTTTTTTTATGAATTAATCACATTATTTTTTCTATAATTAATTGCGATTAATTAATAAAACCTAGCATTAAAGTTAAAAAAAATGTTAAAAGCATTCAGAATAAGAGCATGATCATATATTGTAATGCTAGCCAAAGGATGACGGGGGAAACGGATGCTGCGTTAATTGCGTTAAAAAAAATGTAATGAGTTAAACTGAACAAATGAATTGGACTAATACATTTACATCTATACTGAACAAAGCAGCAGTTGTTGTGACTATATGGGCTATTTAGGATTTATTATTTCTTTTACAAAGTATGATAGATGCCAGTTTGAAAAATTCAAATAAGCATTCCTGAAATCCTTATTTTATTTCAATTCAAATTGGCTGCTTTTCAATTCCTTCCATCCAAGTCAACGGAGAAATCACAAAATGATTTGCAACTGGGCAGCAAGATGTGTGTAAAAAGAGATTGTGATTTAGTCCTGCAGATGTTGCTTGTTTATGGGAGTGTTATGAAATATTGAAGATCCACCCACCTTCTGTAACAACACCTCGACGACTCATGATCATCGGCTGTGAACTTATTTCAAGCTTTAAACCTGTTTGAAATCTGCGGCGCTGTTCTCGATGAGTGAAAGAGCAGCAATAATCAACAGTCAATGAACCTGCAAATGAGAAAAAGAGCAGAAGAGGGGAGTAAAAATTAAAACTTATCACATTTTCTCTGGCTGTTGTTGCCATAACAAACACAGTACAGAGGAAAACTAGCATTAAAAGATCAAGAGTCAAACTGCCCAACTAAAGCAAACACTGATCAACCAAACTATTATTTTCAATAGAACATCAACATCTAAACCTCTGTTAATTCTCAATAATTCTTAACTAGTTAGTAATGTGTGAAGCTGGTAATGCTGTTTGTGGAGTTGTTTAATCCTCCTCTGCTGAGATCTTGAGAAATTAAATGTCTTCTTTTATCTTCATCAAAGGCTGTGACTGGAAGACTATTGTCATGATTCCGGTCTTGTTTTCCTCTGATCTTGTGTGGACATGTGTTACTTCCTGTTTTACACCATGTTTTGTAGTCCTTTGTAGTTTTTCTTGTTTATTAGTTCGTTGATTGTTCCCAGGTGTGTCTTGTTTGCCCATTACCCCTTGTGTATTTAAACCCCAGTGTTTCTTGTGTTCCTTGTTGAGTCTTGTCCTGCACGGATGTACGTTTGTTGCTACTCGTTCTGTTCCTTGGTTCTCTGATCTCTGTGGTTTTGTTATGTTTATGTTATCATTAAACTCACTGCATTTGGATCCAGCTCTCCTTTGTTTTTGAGTTCACTCTACGTGACAACTGTTGTAGTTCTTGTATTTCTGTTTTCTTCAGTGGCTATGTTTACATGCAACCAAATAATCCATTAGTAATCTGACTGACACCTCAATTGGACTGAAAAGCCTTCATGTAAAGACTTTAATCGATCGGATTGAAAGGGGTGGTTTATTTCTTTTCTAATCTGATCAAGAGAACATGTAAACATGAATCTGGAAAGCACTGCGCACATGCAATGACGTAGAAATGGCGTAATGACACATGACGCGCGGATCGAGCTGCAGTTGTTGTTAAATAAAATGTCATAAATGACTCGTGTTATCCAAAATTCTCCTTCCACTCATAGTCTGTGAAGTGGAGCAGAACTATGTCCCATCAGTCCTCACATCATACTCTCGTCCACCGTTTTATTTGTATAGCACTCTTCACAATACACACTGTTTTTTCCCTTGAACATATTCCAGTGAACGTAGCAGGATGGGGCACAGCCAACCAATCGGCGGTAGCTTACAACTGGTATGCCCAAAATGCTCTGGATGGGAATCCCTCCAGCTGCACGCATACACAGACACAAAGCAACCCGTGGTGGAAGCTGGATCTGCTGAAGGTGTACAGTGTGAACAGAGTGGCCATCACTAACAGACAAGACTGCTGCAGCGAGAGGATAAATGGGACAGAGATTCGGGTCGGAAACGTTTCTTCAGATGTTTTCAGCAACCCCATGTGAGTCTCTCTGATATATTTTTTATTTACAGAGATTCTGTCCAGTTGGCTGGTAACTTTTTACATTTTCATTAAGTATCTTAGAACCAGTTAACTGTTTGCCCTCACTGATCACTGATGCAATTTTGTTTTTGCTGTATTTTTGATTAAATAAATGCAGAGACTTTGAAAAACATTAAAAATTCTAATGTTTCCAAACTTTTGACAGGACCTAATTCGATATGGACGTCACTGAAACTTGATAACTTGCTTTTCAGTGTTTTCAGATGTCGATTCGGTTAAATCAAAGATTCGTCAGAATGATTCAAACCTGCCCCTTGTCTTTTTTAACAAATTAATTTTAAAGGATCATAAGAGTCATTTGTTCATAAATCGGACATCAGTTCACTAAGTGAATCAAATGTTGATTTAGCTCAATTCGTAAGAATGATTCAAACTGGAACTCTTGTCTTTTTGAACAATTCATTTACAAGACTCATAAGAGTCATTTATTCGTGAATCGGACTACACTAACACTGTGTTCTATTTCGTTCTTCCTGACCGCCAGAGGCAGCGCTTAACACTGAATATTATCTCTCGTTGCAAAATGCACAGGTCGAGTCTAATACAAACAAAAATCCCTCGTGATCAGGATAACTCGAGCTGCTCCCCTATTTAACTCCTTGACTTCCAGTAGATTGTCCCTATAATTTTCTCACGTGCACGTATCGCAGGTCGTAGAATATTATTTAAACAAAAATCCGCAAATGGAATCCGCTCTTCACAGCTTTGCAACAAAACCATTTGTTGGTGTTTCGTGACTGCGCGTCCTCCAGAGGCTGCAGCGGATTCAGTTGGAATTTCATTGAAAAAAAGCAACAGCTGACGATCGGGAACAACAACTCTGCAGGTGAGTTTGTTTACATATATGCTTGGGGTTCATTCTCGTTTTCCCGGCATTGTGTTGGTCGCTAGACAGAGTGTTTTCGCTCTGTGCAACTGACATATAGTGCTAAAAATAGCTTACAGCTGTAGTCAAGACTGCGGCCGGCCGTCAGACGTTTTTCTCATCAGCAGCTCAGTTACTGGAAAACAAAAACTTCTCACCCATGGGTTATAGCAACACTAACTCATGGGTACAAGCTGAAGTTCCGACGGCGGCCGTCCGCTTTCAGGGGGGTCAAGATGACCATAGTCTCAGACCCCAACAGTTCAAGAAATTGCACAACTCATAGAAAAGGGTGCCATCGAACTGGTAGAATGGTCAGAACGGCTCGTGGGTTCTTCTCAATATACTTTATAATTCCAAAGAAAGATGGGGTGTACAAGTCGCGGCCTCAACAAGTTCCTGAAGGTCTTACCATTTCGCATGTTGCGCATAACCAATGTTCTCCAGGCAGTCAGGAAGCAGCACTGGTTCACCACAGTAGACTTAAAGGATGCTTACTTCCATATTCCAATTGCTCCACAACACAGGCCGTTCCTCTGCTTTTCTGTGTCCTCCCATTCGGCATTTCTCTATCCCCACAAGTCTTCACCACGTGCATGGCTGCGGCACTGGCTCCAATCCAAGCCACATGACTACAGGTGCTTCCATACTTGGACAACTTGTTTGCAATTACAGAGATCATACGTTTCCTGTAGTTCTTGACCAGGTTTGCACACACTGCAGCAGGGATTTTGGCCCACTCCTCCATACAGACCTTCTCCAGATCCTTCAGGTTTCGGGGCTGTCGCTGGGCAATACGGACTTTCAGCTCCCTCCAAAGATTTTCTATTGGGTTCAGGTCTGGAGTCTGGCTAGGCCACTCCAGGACCTTGAGATGCTTCTTACGGAGCCACTCCTTAGTTGCCCTGGCTGTGTGTTTCAGGTCGTTGTCATGCTGGAAGACCCAGCCACGACCCATCTTCAATGCTCTTACTGAGGGAAGGAGGTTGTTGGCCAAGATCTCGCGATACATGGCCCCATCCATCCTCCCCTCAATACGGTGCAGTCGTCCTGTTCCCTTTGCAGAAAAGCATCCCCAAAGAATGATGTTTCCACCTCCATGCTTCACGGTTGGGATGGTGTTCTTGGGGTTGTACTCATCCTTCTTCTTCCTCCAAACACGGCGAGTGGAGTTTAGACCAAAAAGCTCTATTTTTGTCTCATCAGACCACATGACCTTCTCCCATTCCTCCTCTGGATCATCCAGATGGTCATTGTCAAACTTCAGATGGGCCTGGACATGCGCTGGCTTGAGCAGGGGGACCTTGCGTGCGCTGCAGGATTTTAATCCATGACGGCGTAGTGTGTTACTAATGGTTTTCTTTGAGACTGTGGTCCCAGCTCTCTTCAGGTCATTGACCAGGTCCTGCCATGTAGTTCTGGGCTAATCCCTCACCTTCCTCATGATCATTGATGCCCCATGAGGTGAGATCTTGCATGGTGCCCCAGACCGAGGGAGATTGACCGTCATCTTGAACTTCTTCCATTTTCAAATAATTGCGGCAACAGTTGTTGCCTTCTCACCAAGCTGCTTGCCTATTGTCCTGTAGCCCATCCCAGCCTTGTGCAGGTCTACAATTTTATCCCTGATGTCCTTACACAGCTCTCTGGTCTTGGCCATTGTGGAGAGGTTGGAGTCTGTTTGATTGAGTGTGTAGACAGGTGTCTTTTATACAGGTAACAAGTTCAAACAGGTGCAGTTAATACAGGTAATGAGTGGAGAACAGGAGGGCTTCTTAAAGAAAACTAACAGGTCTGTGAGAGCCGGAATTCTTACTGGTTGGTAGGTGATCAAATACTTATGTCATGCAATAAAATGCAAATTAATGATTTAAAAATCATACAATGTGATTTTCTAGATTTTTGTTTTAGATTCCGTCTCTCACAGTTGAAGTGTACCTATGATAAAAATTACAGACTTCTACATGCTTTGTAAGTAGGAAGACCTGCAAAATCGGCAGTGTATCAAATACTTGTTCTCCCCACTGTATATTGAACTCTAGATCGCCTTCCTCCAGGAGTGCTTATGCCTATTGATGGAAGCTCTTCTCTGATTGGTGCTGGGAGCAAGCAGTGGTCCCAGAGCACTGCCCTGTTCCTCTGGTTTTATGTTTTCTGCAGTCACTGTTAGAAAATAATAGGGAGGCTTCTGCTTTAAGAGTTTATGTGGCTGCAATTTCAGCACATCATGTACGAATAAATGGTCAGCCATTGGAATCTCATGCCTTGGTTACTCACTTTCTTAGAGGTGCTCAACGACTGCACCCCCTCAGTCCACTAGGGTGCCCTTATGGGACCTGTCCCTAGTCTTAAAATCTCTTACATCGCCCCTGTTCGAACCTCTGGAGCAGAGCGACCTGAAGTGGATCTCACTGAAGACAGCGTTTCTCTTGGCCATTACTTCGAATAAACGTGTGAGTGAACTCCACACGTTATCAGTTAACACATCCTGTATGCGCTGAAATGCAAATGGCTCAGTAGTGATGTTATGGCCAAAGCTAGCGTTTCTCCCTAAGAGGCTCTCTGCCTTTTTTAGAAACCAGGCTATTGAGGTGGCAGTATTTAATCCTCCGATGTTGAATACACAGGAAGAAAGTGGAAGCAGACTTTTGTGCCCAGTAAGAGCTCTTCAGGGCTATCTGAGAGCTACAGAAGTTTTACAGCAATCAGACTAACTTTTCTCTGTTATGGGGGGCCAAAAAGAGGTCAGCCCCTCTTAAAGCAGAGATTGTCGCACTGGGTAGTTGAGGTTATTACCCATGCTTACAAATCTAATAAATATCCAGTGCCATTGTGGGTGAGATGCCATTCAACAAGAGGCATCTCAACGTCTTGGGCTGCACTAAAAGGTGTCCTTCTAAGTGACATCTGTGCAGCAGCTACGTGGTCATCAACAAATACTTTTTCCAGATACTACAGGGTTAATGTGGCTGCTTCCAATACTATTGAACCCTCGGGACCCTCAACTTCCTCTTAAGTATAAGCGGGACCTCCTAGTGACCTTGTTGTTATAAGTCATCCAGTGTGAAGCACTGCCTTTGGCGGTCAGGAAGAATGAAATAGAATGTGAGTCACGTATGTAACTGTGGTTCTATGAGTTCTGGATGACCGTCAGAACTTTCTGCCACTCGAAGTCAGGGCGAGAAGATTCCATAAGGACAGTCTGCAGGAAGTCACAGGGTTAAATAGGGGAGCACCCCGAGTCCTCCTGGTCAAGAGGGACTGTTTATAATAGACTCGACCTGTGCATTTGCAATGAGAGATAGTATCCAGTGTGAAGCACTGCCTCTGGCGGTCATTCAGAACTCATAGAACCGCAATTACATACGTAACTCGTTTTTAATTTATTAAAAGGAAGCGGATCATAAGAGTAATTTGTTCGTTTGTCACGTTGTTCACTTTCTTTGCATCCAGCGCGTGAGGAAAACAACTAAACCGTTTCTTGCCATTATTTCGCGGTACAGGGTCTTTTTATTCAATACTGACCGTGGACACAGAGTCACAGCTCAGGTAAATTATTGTTTCATTGAACATGGCAACAATCGATGCAGAAAACACTGGTTTACATACCTGATAAAACGTAGTAAAGATCAGACTGTTGACGGTATTGGCTTTCTGAGACGGCAGCAAGAAAGTTCCACAGGAAACTCCCTCAATTTGGCCACCTACAATAAAATACAACACTAACATTGTTTCAGAATAAAGAAATACTCTATATTCCCTGCGTTGTATTACATTACAATATAATAATCTAAAGATTACGCACTGATGAGACCATACTGATCAACTGCTAACATGAATAATGGCGCCAATATTGGTGGTTGTCTTGGTTACGAGAACGTTCATAACATTACAAAATTTGACAACGCTGTTTCGCTCTGATTTGTCATGCATGCAAGAGGGATAAAAACAGGGATGAAAACTTTATTTTCTATTTGTAACAAACTTAATTTGCATGGCAAATAATTACATGTTTCAATTGCATTTGCAGCTTAGTTGCAAAAAAAAGAGAAAGTACAAAACATCCTATATAGAAGGAAAATCAAACCATAAAATGTACAGTATATAAAATTAATTTAGAGAGAAGAAAATACAAGTCATACTAATAATGAGCAAAAGCAACTCACTCTATTGTCTCTCTCCAGATGTGCTGTAATTTCTAGTATTCCAGCAGGAGCTTCCTACAACTACTCGTGTAATAGGATGGTGGGACGATATGTATTTGTGGTTATTCCTGGAACTTCTAAGATTCTTAGTCTCTGTGAGGTGGAAGTCTATGTGATTTATCCAGGTAATTCATAACAACATGGTCTAAACCCATTTCCAGGGGAATTTGACTTTTTGAAGCCATTCTCATTCCATTCAAGTGGTTTTAATATAGTTATAGAGTGTAGTTCTAGTCTAGAACCAGACAGATCTGGTAGAAATGCATTCATAAAATGAAGTAAACTCTTATTTAATAAATGTTTAATTAATTTAAATGAATTATTTAAAAAAAAAAAAATCGAATGAATGATTCAATGACAAATACAGTTTTAACAGTCACTTGTCGCCACCTACTGGTGTATCGATGTAATTGATGCAATCTTTATTTTTATTTTATATTTACAGTATTTAAGTTATTCAACATTTTTTGATCGCAAATGTACACATCTTTGTTTATATCCAAACTATAAACTTTTATCCCAGTTCTTCTGTAATCATTTGAGTATTTGTAACAGAAATAGTGAGACTGTTAGGTTGGAAACACAGATCTGAATTTTCCGGTGTATTTGGTCAAAGGTTTAATAGACACAGGAGAATCGCTGTCATTTAGGAATAAAATCACATGGGCGTTTGAATTGAGATTGCGTTCTTTTAACTATTAATAGTGCAGCTCTAACTATACTAAAAAAAATACAGAGCCTATAAAAGGACACAGTCATGGAAAAAATATGAGATGGGAGGAAAAATTATACGTCAATGCTTTTGGGTTCTCTTGCAAAAGTTTTGCGTTTGCTTAAAAGTTTTGCGAGCGAACGTAAAATTTTTCCATCACTATGTCCCTTTAGGCCAGGGCTCCGTAAATTCACAGCAGAATTTGAGTTTCTCTCACGTTTGCATTATTGATTCTGTTATTTTCCTGTTTATTGCTGTTAAGCTACTTTGAAACAATCAGAATTGTATATAAAGTGCTATATAAATAAAGGTTTCTCATTCTGTTTCTCATTTCAAGGGCTTTTCTCAGTTCAAATGAAAGAAGGTGAGATTTCATGAATTAAGCATTACATACATTATTACATATTTTGTTAGTTAGTTTGTGCCGCTGTGTAACATTTTTAGGGCTCTACAATTTCAGACACATAATGAAAACTCGCGAACTTAAAAAGCCCATGCAAAGGAAATTTAAATACCAACGGATTTAAAGATAAAGTAAAGTAAAGTAGATAAAATAAAGTAGGTACAGAATAATTCAATCATTAGAAATGGCTCAAGATATACATTTACATCTATACTGAACAAAGCAGCAGGTTTTGAGACTCTATGGAATATTTAGGATTTATTATTTATTTTACAAAGTATTTATTTATTTTCATTTGATTTCATCTAAGGCTAAGGACTGAAAAGCTTTCATGTAAAGACCTTAAAGGGGTGGTTGATTATGATTTCACTTTTTTAACTTTAGTTAGTGTGTAATGTTGCTGTTTGAGCATAAACAACATCTGCAAAGTCACAACGCTCAAAGTTCAAAGCAAAGGGAGATATTTTCTTTTAGAGAAATCGCTTTTTAAGGACTACAACAAACGGCTGGTAGGGACTACAACAAGCTTCTTCACGGGTTAGTGACCTCATAAACCCCGCCCCCGGGAACACACAACAAAGGCCCTGTTGAGAAGAGGAAGAGTTGTAGTTGAGCACATTTGGGAGTCGCTCAAGCTGTCATCCGTCTTTCACATTTATTGCGATACAGTACGAACACAAATGCAATAGCATGTCATAAAAGCAAGATGACATCATAAGTTATAAGCGTAATTAAACTAAACTATCCCTGTTCTCTCTTCATGCAGCAGATATTCTCTGGCTCTGTGCATCTTACAACAGTTCCCACACCAGCGGTTTATAGATTATCATGACAGAATATGCTAATCAATGACTTGAAGTAGAAATGGCGTAAGAAGCATGACGCGCGGAACGAGCTGCAGTTGTTGTTAAATAAAATGTCATAAATGATTTACTCTAAAATTCTCCTTCCACTCATAGTCTGTGAAGTGGAGCAGAACTATGTCCCATCAGTCCTCATGTCATACTCTCATTCACAGTTTTATTTGTATAGCACTTTTTACAATATACACTGTTTTTTCCCTTGAACATATTCCAGTGAACATAGCAGGATGGGGCACACCCAGCCAGTCTGCGGTATTAGCAAACGAGTATCCCCAACACGCTCTGGATAGGAATCCCGGCACTATTATGCATACACCGACAGAAGACAACCCGTGGTGGAAGCTGGATCTGCTGAAGGTGTACAGTGTGAACAGAGTGGCCATCACTAATAGACAAGACTGCTGCAGCGAGAGGATAAACGGGGCAGAGATTCGGGTCGGAAACGTTTCTTCAGATGTTTTCAGCAACCCCATGTGAGTCTCTCTGATATATTCTTATTTACAGAGATTCTGTCCAGTTGGCTGGTAACTTTTACATTTTCATTAAGTATCTTAGAACCAGTTAACTGTTTTCCCCCACTGGTCACTGATGATAACTCTGACCGGTTATACAGAACATCCTGTTGATATTGTCAGGTTCAGTTGAGAGAAAAGGGAGTGAGGACTCAAATGCAGGAAGATGTGGTTAATTTAAATAATAAGATAAAACAAACACAAACAAGACACCCACGAGGGAGAAAACCAAACCTGCAATAAACTTAACACAAGGAGCAGGAACATGAAACATACAGGAAACCGACATCAAACAACGATCCAGCACAGGACTGCAAACACAAGGAGACTATAAGGGTAACGAATCAGGCAGGAGATGAGGGAAAACAGGTGGGGCCAATTAAACAATAACCAGATAACAAGATGGGTGGGGTGACGAGACCAGAAACATGACATAATACCAAAACATGACCACACGGGCGGGGCGGGGCGGGGCGGGGCGGGGCGGGGCGGGGCGTAATACCAAAACATGACAAACACACCACGTGCTACACAGGACCAGACAGACATGTGACAGATATGAATCAGAGACTTCAGCAAACTGTTTTTAAAAAAATCTCTGCTGCTCACCAAGGCTGCCTTTATTTAATCAAAAATACTGTAAAAACAGTAATATTGTGAAATATTATTACAATTTCAAATAACTATTTTCAGTGTGAATAACTTATTCCTGTGCTCAAAGCTGAATTTACTGATCAACTTCTAACGTGAATAATGACACCAATATTTGTGGTTGTCTTGGTTATGAGAAAATTCAAGTCATAATGAGCTAAAGCAACTCACTCTATTGTCTCTCTCCAGATGTGCTGTAATTTCTAGTATTCCAGCAGGAGCTTCCTACAACTACTCGTGTAATAGGATGGCGGGACAATATGTATTTGTGGTTATTCCTGGAACTTCTAAGATTCTTACTCTCGGTGAGGTGGAAGTCTATGTGATTTATCCAGGTAATTCATAACAACATGGTCTAAACCCGTTTCCAGGGGAATTTGACTTTTTGAAGCCATTCTCATTCCATTCAAATGGTTTTAAAATAGTTATAGAGTGTAGTTCTACTCTAGAACCAGACATATCTGGTAGAAATTCATTCCTAAAATAAAGTAAATAATAAAATATATCTTGATACTGTCATTTTACAGGTAATTTGGCAACAGGAGGAAGCGTCACACAGTCATCAACCTATACCAGCTGGATCGCTGAAAAGGCCATTGATTTCAATCCAGGTTTTTTCACACAACCATCGTTAGCGTGCTCGTCAACCAATAATCAGACTAACCCGTGGTGGAGGCTGGATCTGGGTCAGATTTACAGAGTTAGTAGAGTGGTCGTCACTAACAGACTAGACTGCTGTCCGGAACGAATAAATGGAGCAGAGATTCACGTCGGAAACTCTTTGGATAACAATGGCAACAACAATCTCGTGTGAGACCCTCTTTCAGCGGCTTAATATCCATAGAAATCCCTGATTCCTCAAGGATGAAAACACAAGTGCAGAAAGAATAAAGTCTAAATGAAGTTTTCTCTGTCTCTCTGTAGATGTGCTGTGATTTCTAGTATTCCAGCTGGTGTTTCGTCCACCTACGCTTGTAACGATATGGAGGGTCGATATGTCAGTCTGATCATTCCTGGAGATTCAAGGTTTCTCACTCTGTGTGAGGTGGAGGTCTATGGAGAAGGTCTGAACAAACATACTATGTTGAAATATGTCCATTTATTATTGATTTATTTACTGATTATACTACTCTCAGCAGTCAATAAAACAAATGTGTGGCCGACACCATGTTCCCATTCAGTCAGTTCCGTTCAAAGTTACGTCGGACTGACGTCATGGGGTCTCGCCTGGGAGCCCGATCAGATGTTGAAGTAAACAAAGCGATCTTCCTCGCGCTGACTGACACATCTGAAGCATGTGCACAAAGATGCTTTTTAGACAGTGCCTGATCCCCATATACACAGAATTACAGTATTTCAAAATGTCTGTCTTGGCGAGTATTCACGCAAACATTATCTGTTATGTCTTAAGTGAACGTTTGGTTAACTGTTGGGGAAAAACATCTGATGTGTATCATTATATTAGACCCTTGCGGTACAGTAGGTCTTAATATATAGGTTGTCTGTTTCATTAATGTTAATCAAACAATTGTACTATCGTGGGGAAAAAAAGTTGAATATATATTGTTCCTATAGATATTTGGTTTTGACTTGGTGTGAGACAAATTTGGTGTTATTACCAGGGATTTTAAGGTATGGTTGCTAGATGATTTTGTTTTGGAACCTTCAGAAAACTTTAACTCTATTTTTCTCAAAATTGACTTTGCTGACTCTATTGACTTCAAACTGGTGTAGCTCATTATTTTTTTGTCTGATTCCAACGAATCATACATCATTTTGCAGGCTCTTTAATAGAGAATAACCAATTATTGAAAATTTGCTCATTGCGACTTATGCCAGCCCGGGTCACAAATATATCTTGATACTGTTATTTTACAGGTAATTTGGCAGCAGGAGGAAGCGTCACACAGTCATCAACCTATACCAGCTGGATCGCTGAAAAGGCCATTGATTTCAATCCAGGTTTCACACAACCATCGTTAGCGTGCTCGTCAACCAATAATCAGACTAACCCATGGTGGAGGCTGGATCTGCGTAATACTTACAGAGTTAGTAGAGTAGTCATCACTAACAGAAACGACTGCTGTCCGGAACAAATAAATGGAGCAGAGATTCGCATTGGAAACTCTTTGGAGAACAACGGCAACAACAATCCCGTGTGAGACCCTCTTTCAGTGGCTTAATATCCAAAGAAATCACTGATTCCTCAAGGCTGAAAACACAAATGCAGGAAGAATAAAGTCTAAATGAAGTTTTCTCTGTCTCTCTGTAGATGTGCTGTGATTTCTAGTATTCCAGCTGGTGATTCGTCCACCTACGCTTGTAACGGTATGGAGGGTCGATATGTGAATCTGATCATTCTTGGAGAGTCAAGGTTTCTCACTCTGTGTGAGGTGGAGGTCTATGCAGAAGGTCTGATCCAAATATGTTGAAATATGTCCATTTATTATTGATTTCTTTATTGATTATACATGCTCTCAGCAGTCAATAAAACACACATGTGGTCGACACTAAACCATGTTCATCCTCACTGCAAGTGAACCTGTATTTAATGTTGTCTAGGTCATATTTTGTTTTACTTTGTGTAGTTTTGTTGATGATTTTTGAGGATCTGTCCATGTTGCATATGTTTAATCTTAAGTGACAGGTGAATTTTCACCAGAATACTGTAGCTATTATAGACACACAGCCTTTGATGCCAAAAGCAAAATATGCAATCATATATTTTGGAATCCTAAAAATGCATGAGTATATGATTATTTGCATTTATCTTTATTTTCCCCTGCTGTCTGTGACCCATCAGAACCACTGATCTAAAGATAGAGAGTAACATCATATGTGTCTTTCAGGTCCTTGTTTAAAGCAAACTTTTGTGAAGCTCAAACTGAAGTCCAGCTTGAGTCTTGTGATGACTTAGTGTGTACCAAAAGGGGTTCCAGTCTGGTATATTATCCAGACAAATTTGAAGTATTCAAAAAATTAAACTGTCCCAAAGAAATCTAATAAATGTCTTCATCAATTTATATTATCCCTGTCATATCCTGTTTCTTTGTGGGAGTTTTTATCAATTCAGATGACCCTTCACAGACCAGAGCAGGTAAAACAACATATAATCACATATTCATGAAGTGCAATACAAATTCATAATACCCATACACAGATACCACCAGTACAATAAATCCAAACAAAAAAATACGAATCATTTACAAATTCATAACTCCTCCGTCCATTCAAAATACTTTTGGTAATGCCCATCGAACGTATGTACAGTTTATATAGCTTGAATCATCAAATACATTTAGGAATTCCTGTTAAGTTCAAAATAAAGAAAACCCATAAACAAATGAAATACAATTAGCACAAAGTAACGGTCAAATGTACAATATCCCATAAAAATGAACAACAGCAAAAGAGAGTTACACTTTCCCTAGCATGACTGGTTTATCGTCAGTCTCCGTTTAAATCAGGTTGGGTGCACAATTTCTCTTCATACACAGCTTCAGCGGGAGATTCAAACATTCCATACACGGCTTCAGTGGGAGTGTAACGACCCTTCGCTGGTTTTTAGAGGTCTAGGGATTAAGAAGGGGAACATTAGGCAACTAAATTTCTACCATTAAATTACTCGGAGAGTGAATAAGACCAACGGGAAGCAGCAGAACATTAACTGAATTTACATAAATTAAGCAAAGGATTATTTACAAACAAGATAAAAAGAATTTACAAAAAGAAAATACACACCGGTTAAATTATGATGCACAGGACCTGGGGAGGACAAAGGGAAACTGGACAGTGCCAAAATAAAGAAAATAATAAAACAAACAGAATCTTTCTAACCCGTTTCAACTAAACCTACATAATACAAAAGAAAAATGTAAAAGGAAAAATTCTTCAACGTCCGAGACGTCGTACTTTCTCTACTCTATCGGTAAAAACAAAAAGTACAACAAGTGGCACATGTCCCTAAACCAAATAAAACAAACTAAGTGTGCACAATGTATATCACGTGACAGAACTTACTTGACAGAACCCTTTTCCTCTATCCAACCCAAACACAGCATTAATGCTCTTAAACACTCAATAATAAAGGAATAGGACTGCAAGGTAGTTTGGTTTCACATGATAATCATAACACACTAACAGAGCTGGGGCCTATTTCAGAAAGGAGGTTAAGTTAAAACTCTGAGTATGTTAACCCTGAAATGAGAGAAACTCTGGGTTCCCTTTCAGTCGGTCACGTTCGACGTACGTCGGACGTCACCGACAAATTGGGATCACTTCTGGGAGCCCCTATCAGCTTCGAGTGTATAGAGAACGGGCCAATGGCCATTGGTATGCGAGATTTGCATCTCGCGCTCCGCCCCGCATCGCGGGTATAAAGCGGAAGCGGATGCCGCGCACATTTGTCATTCACTTCGGAGCCAAACAGGTGTCCATGAAAGACTGTTCCTGCTTCAGTAGAGAGAAAGAGAGACAGCGAGAGAAGAGGCTTTTGTGCTGGGGAGAAGGCACGTGCAGTGACAACCGCAAGCTCACCAAGATCAGTGAAATAACTGCTGTTCTTACAGCATCCTGATTGGTTCGGTGGGGGCGTTCCACGGTGAGTGCATACACAGGCTGCACTATTTCCTGTGTTTTGCCGCGGTTGTTCCCTGGGTGCTTCGGCACGTTAAAAGAGCTTCTTCTAAAAGAGCAACACAGGTGTGACACTGCGTCTTTTTCAAGATGTCATTCCACCCGTGCGTTTCTGGATGTGGTCGTTCCCTGTCACCAGCTGACGGTCACAATCGCTGCCTTATATGTCTGGGTATTCAACATGCTGAGGCAGCGTTTGTGGATAGCTCGTGTTCCCATTGCGGGAACATGACTATCTCGGCGCTTAGGTCGAGACTCGCCTACCTTCGGGAGGGTGGAGTCCCCTTACCTATGCCCCGATCTAGTGCTATTCCTGCCCAGCAGAATAGACCTACTTCGGCGAATAGCCAGGGTGACCTGAGGATCACGTTTAGGGCACACCCACCGAGCCAGCCTCCGTGGGCCCCTAAACCCTCTGAAGTGCCGCAGCTGGTTGAGCTTCCGGAGGAAGTCGCTGGCCCCTCCCGGGGTGGTCCAGCGGTCACCTTTGGAGCTCCAGCAGACGATAGGATGTCGATCGCTGCATCGGAGGGGGAGTTTCAGTCCTCGGGGCATGAAGACTCGGCTGCGTTGCCTCCCTCTGGGAGAGTGGCGTTGCCCGAGACGGACCCCGAGATGACGGCTATGCTTTCCCAGGCCGCCGAAAAGGTCGGGTTTGTGTGGAACCCTCCACTGTGTCCCGAGCCTTCTAGGCTGGATGATTGGTTTCTCGGGGCGTCCCGCCCCGGTGCCTTTCTTCCCGGAAGTGCATGAGGAGCTCACGAGGTCGTGGACGGCACTTTTTTCTGCCAGAAACCGGCCGAGTGGCTCCTCCCTCCTCACTACCCTCGACAGCGGGCCAGCCAAGGGGTACGTGGGGATCCCGCCGGTGGAACGGGCTGTTGCGATGCAACTGTGTCCGGCGTCCGCTTCCACCTGCCGTGGAGACCCACGCCACCCATCCAAGGCCTGTAAGTTCTCCTCCAGTCTAACTGGGAAGGTTTACAAGGCTTGTGGACAGGCTGCGTCCGCCTTGCATGCCATGGCGTTGCTCCAGGTACACCAGGCCCAGGCACTCATGGACATGCACGAGGGTAGGCCTGACCCAGAGCTCCTCCGGGAGCTCCGGATGGCGAAGGACCTCGCCCTCCGGGCGACGAAAGTCACCGCCCGTTCCATTGGTCAGGCGATGTCCACTCTTGTGGTCCAGGAGCGACATCTCTGGCTCAACCTGGCCGATATGAGGGAGACCGATAAGTATCGGTTCCTGGACTCCCCCATTTCCCAGGTTGGGTTGTTCGGCGACGCGGTCGGGAGCTTTGCCCAGCAGTTCTCGGCCGCCCAGAAGCAGACGGAGGCCATTAAGCACATCCTGCCGCGGCGGTCAGCTGCTGCCCAGCCGCCGGCCGCAGCTCCTCCGCCTGCTCGTCGCCGAGGGCGGCCGCCCGCCGCCGCCCCCGCTCCCGCCCCCGCTCCCGCCCCAGCCCAGCAGCAGCCTCCACCAGGGCAACGGCGTGGAGCCGGCCGCGGAAAGGCCGTCCAGCCCGCTCAGGCCGCTGCCAAGCCAGGTGGCAAGCGCCGTTGCAAGAGACCCTGAGACGGGTCACCCAGAGATGGAGGAGACAGCTCTTCAGGAGATGGTGACAGCACCGCTCCTTCTCCCGGAGGAGGGCCGGGAGAGAATTTTTCGTTCCTGTTTTGTTTCTGTTCCGCCACTGGCCTTCATGCCCAAACTTCAAAGAAAGAGCTGTTTCTAAAATCTCTGGGTGCCAAGAGAGCGCGCTTGGCGGTGTACGACGCTCCCATGCCTTGTCACCCTCCGGTGCCTCTCTTATCGCCAGCAGGGGGTGCTGGCTGTGTCCAGGACGCACACAAGAGGCCTCCGCACACCCGTGCACCCCCTCAGTGGAAGCAGGTAAGTGTTGCATTGCACACTCAGACCCCACTTCGGCCGCTATGCCATCTGAGTCGGGTCCCTGCACTCCGCTGCGCTGCCCCGCTGCGGGTACGTCTGTGGTGCCGTTGGTCCCACTGGTTCGGTCGCTGGGAGCCTGGCTAGCGCTCCCCAGCCCGTCCCGCTGGCTTATCCGTACTATCAGACTCGGCTATGCGATTCAGTTCGCCCGGCGCCCCCCCAAATTCAGGGGCGTTCACTTCACCTCCGTGTCGAAGAAGAGCGCCCCGTGCTACGGGCGGAGATCGCAGTCCTACTGGCGAAGAACGCGATAGAGCCGGTCCCTCCAGCCGACATGAAGACAGGCTTCTACAGCCTGTACTTCATGGTACCCAAGAAAGGCGGTGGGTTACGGCCAATCTTGGACCTGCGGTTCTTGAATCGGTCCCTTCACAGGCTGCCGTTCCCATGAGAGCGTGGTGTTCGCATCCTCAGCTACCTCGACGACTGGCTGATTCTGGCTCAGTCGCGGGCGCAGTTGTGCGAACACAGGGACATGGTGCTCAGTCACCTCAGCCTGTTGGGACTTCGGGTCAACTGGGAAAAGAGCAAACTCTGCCCCGTGCAGAGGATCTCTTTTCTCGGTATGGAGTTGGACTCGGTCAATCTGACAGCGCGACTCACAGAGGAGCGCGTCCAGTCGGTGTTGAACTGCTTGAGTTCAAATGCAGGACAGCGGTACCACTGAAACATTTTCAGAGGCTCCTGGGGCATATGGCATCCGCAGCCGCAGTGACGCCGCTCGGATTGCTTCATATGAGGCCGCTTCAACACTGGCTACACGACCGAGTCCCGAGATGGGCGTGGCAGAGCGGCTCGTTCCATGTCTCAGTAACACCAAAGTGTCGCCAAACCTTCAGTCCGTGGTTGGACCCTTCGTTTCTACGGGCAGGAGTTCCCCTAGAACAAGTGTCCAGGCATGCTGTGGTCTCCACGGATGCCTCATCCACCGGCTGGGGGGCCACGTACAACGGGCTTGCAGTTTCGGGTCTGTGGACGGGGCCTCAACTGCAATGGCATATCAATTGCCTCGAGTTGTTAGCAGTTCGTCTTGCGCTGGGCCGCCTCAAAGGGCCGCTACGAGGCAAGCACGTTCTGGTCCGTACGGACAACACTGTGGCCTTTGCGTACATCAACAAACAGGGTGGTCTACGCTCCCACCGCATGTCACAACTCGCCCGCCATCTCCTCCTCTGGAGTCAGAAGCATCTGAGGTCGCTTCGTGCCACTCATATTCTGGGCCTGCTCAATCATGCAGCCGACGAGCTCTCACGACAGCAAGTGCTCCCAGGAGAGTGGAGACTCCATCCCCAGGTGGTCCAGCTGATCTGGAGTCGCTTCGGGACCGCACAGGTAGAGGGTAGGGGACCTGCAGGCATTTTCGGTCGACGAATCATGCCTGGAATTCGGGGCGGGTAACTCTCATGTAATCCTGAGACCCCGGCCCGGATATGTGCCCAAGGTTCCCACCACTCCCTTTCTGGACCAGGTGGTGAACCTGCAAGTGCTGCCTTCGGAGGAGGCAGACCCAGCCCTGGCTTTTCTCTGTCCCGTTCGCACTCTGCGGACTTACGTGGACAGAACGCAAAGCTTCAGGACCTCAGAACAGCTCTTCATCTGTTACGGAGGCCAGCAGAAGGGAAAGGCTGTCTCCAAGCAGAGGATGGCTCACTGGATAGTGGATGCCATCGCCTTGGCGTATGAATCCCAAGGCGTGCCCTGCCCGCTTGGGTTGAGGGCCCACTCCACCAGGAGTGTGGCCTCTTCCTGGGCGCTGGCGCACGGCGCCTCGCTGACAGATATATGTAGAGCTGCAGGCTGGGCGACACCTAACACGTTCGCTAGATTCTATAGCCTCCGTGTAGAGCCGGTTTCTTCCCGTGTGCTCACTTCAAATAGCCAGTAACACCGAAGGGCCCGTTCTAGTGTCGGCTTGCTGCACCATTCCCCTCCTCATGGACCGGATACGTGCGCTGATATGCTCCAGTCGAGTTCCCCAGAACGGCGAACCCTGTTGAGTTCTCCGCGACCCATGGCAGTCAGACGTGGTGGAGCGTCCGACGCCAGGTCTAACACTCGTATGCATTGGTGGAACTTGTGTTAGGCTGGGTATCCATATGTTGTGACCCCTACGGCGGTCCCATATGTGTATTTTCCACGGTACGGCTCCCTACGGCGAGCCCGTGTCTTTCCCTTGGCAGAGCTCGCTCTGCCGTCTCTGTGCGGTGTAGTCTCCCGCCTGCATTGGCCGGGGCCACCCCTGGGACTTCCGTATGTTGTACTGCCCACGGCCAGTCCATACGTCTATATTCCACATGATACCTCCCTACGGGTAGGATGTGGCTTCCGCAGCGGCCCCCCCTGGGGCACGCTTTCCCAGCGTTATCCAATACTCTGCTGAGTGGGTCTTGCGGAACAGCAGCAGTGACTCTCCCTGCGTAAGTTCCCCGCCCCAAACAGACGGGGGTCTGAGGGGCTTTCGCTGGGCGCTGGAAGTGGTAGTAACTGTGGCGTTTTCCATAGGGATCCCAATTCGTCGGTGACGTCTGACGTACGTCGAACGTGACTGACTGAAAGGGAACGTCTAGGTTACATATGTAACCCTCGTTCCCTGAAGGAGGGAACGGAGACGTACATCCCGTCGCCACAGTTGCTGTACCATCACTGCAGCGGCCGAGTCACTAGTTCGGCTCCTCAGTGAAAAACAAATGTGCCCGGCATCCGTTTCTGCTTTATACCCGTGATGCGGGGCGGAGCGCGAGATGCAAATCTCGCACGCCAATGGCCATTGGCCCGTTCTCTATACACTCGAAGCTGATAGGGGCTCCCAGAAGTGATCCCAATTCGTCGGTGACGTCCGACGTACGTCTCCGTTCCCTCCTTCAGGGAACGAGGGTTACATACGTAACCGAGACGTTTTCTGTTTCAGAATGGGAGGTATGTCAAACCCAAGAAAGCAGGGTAAGTCAAGCACGTTTCTGAAAGAGAAGTAACTTATACTCAGAGTCAGTTACCATGGTAACTTACTCTGTGAACCTAACCTGGTCAGGAGCTGGTTTTCTTTGGTAAACCCAGAGTTTCTTTCGGTCTCCTCCCCCTTTTTAACCCCTAGAGGACTGCAGTGTTTTTGGGGCCCTTGAGATGTTTTAACATGCTCTGACATTTGTGCTTATTTCAGCTACTTATAACATACTATTGACCAACATGTAATTCTGCTGTATTCAGCACAAACTCCGCTACAATAATATGTGAGCAAAGTGGATGTACATGTTTGCATTTTTTAGGAAATAATGATTATGTGTGGTTTCTAAGTTTCGGAAAAAAAATTTTCACCGCAATAAGGCCATAAAACACATACTGAATAGTTGTTCACAAAACTTTTGAGTTATCAATCTTAAGGGCTAGTATTTTTACTACAGAATGGTGTGAAAATCATTTTGACAACTCGTTCACGAACAACAATATAATGATTTACTGTACATTTTGTAAGTCAGCACTGCTGTATGCGTGGGAGTGTTTCTGCCATGCATATTTATGTGATTCACACCAGGGGAGACAAAAGACACTC
Source organism: Coreius guichenoti (assembly GCA_039654105.1). Taxonomy (NCBI): domain Eukaryota; kingdom Metazoa; phylum Chordata; class Actinopteri; order Cypriniformes; family Gobionidae; genus Coreius; species Coreius guichenoti. Next base: position 55,088,279 of record CM077168.1, on the reverse strand, counting down.
CCCCAATGGTTAATGGCCCATCAATAGGTGGAATGCTGTGAGGCAGCCTGAACAAAGAATGTGAGGAGGTTTGAAGATTTTAGTCTGTTTTATTGTAATTCCTCTATGTGGAGGAACTAAATGTTGTGCCTCACAGGACTACAGTGCTATATTTATAAACATATACAGTACTGGTCAAAAGATTGGAGATACTACTATTTTTTTAAATTGTTGAAAGAAATCTCTTCAGCTCATCAAGCCTGCATGTATTTGAGCAAAAATAAAGGGAAAACAAAAAAACAATTGTGAAATATTATTACAATTTAAAATAATGGTTTTCTATTGTAATATACTTTAAGATATAATTTCTGTGATCAAAGCTGAATTTTCAGAAAAGTATCAGTTATAAAAAAAATATTAAGTAGCACAACGGTTTCCAACAATGATAATAAATCAGCATATTAGAATGATTTCTGAAGGATCATGTGACACTGAAGACTGAAATAATGATGCTGGAAATTCATTTTTACACACAGAAATAAATTACATTTTAAAATATATTCAAATAGAAAACAGTTATTTTAAATTGTAATGATATTTTACAATATTACAGTTTTTCCTGTATTTTTATCAAATAAATGCAGGCTTGATGAGCATAAGAGACTTCTTTCAAAAACATTAAAAATAGTAATGTTTCCAAACTTTTGACCGAGAACTGAAAATATAAAACAAAGAAATATATAGCCTATATAATTCTACATATACCTATATAACATATAACCTATATAGACAGCCTATACTGTATATAACTGTATAAGCTTTATGAACCTACACATAGTATAAGTCAACTGACTTATACTTTACAAAAGTACTAAACATAAAACATATATATATGTTTTATATAAAAACATATATATAAATATATATACTCAGTGGGGAGAACAAGTATTTGATACACTGCCGATTTTGCAGGTTTGCCCACTTACAAAGCATGTAGAAGTCTGTAATTTTTATCATAGGTACTCTTCAACTGTGAGTGACGGAATCTAAAACAAAAATCCAGAAAATCACATTGTATGATTTTTAAGTAATTAATTTGCATTTTATTGCATGACATAAGTATTTGATACATCAGAAAAGCAGAACTTAATATTTGGTACAGAAACCTTTGTTTGCAATTACAGAGATCATACGTTTCCTGTAGTTCTTGACCAGGTTTGCACACACTGCAGCAGGGATTTTGGCCTACTTCTCCATACAGACCTTCTCCAGATCCTTCAGGTTTCGGGGCTGTCGCTGGGCAATACGGACTTTCAGCTCCCTCCAAAGATTTTCTATTGGGTTCAGGTCTGGAGACTGGCTAGGCCACTCCAGGACCTTGAGATGCTTCTTACGGAGCCACTCCTTAGTTGCCCTGGCTGTGTGTTTCGGGTCGTTGTCATGCTGGAAGACCCAGCCACGACCCATCTTCAATGCTCTTACTGAGGGAAGGAGGTTGTTGGCCAAGATCTCGCGATACATGGCCCCATCCATCCTCCCCTCAATACGGTGCAGTCGTCTTGTCCCCATTGCAGAAAAGCATCCCCAAAGAATGACGTTTCCACCTCCATGCTTCACGGTTGGGATGGTGTTCTTGGGGTTGTACTCATCCTTCTTCTTCCTCCAAACACGGCGAGTGGAGTTTAGACCAAAAAGCTCTATTTTTGTCTCATCAGACCACATGACCTTCTCCCATTCCTCCTCTGGATCATCCAGATGGTCATTGTCAAACTTCAGACGGGCCTGGACATGCGCTGGCTTGAGCAGGGGGACCTTGCGTGCGCTGCAGGATTTTAATCCATGACGGCGTAGTGTGTTACTAATGGTTTTCTTTGAGACTGTGGTCCCAACTCTCTTCAGGTCATTGACCAGGTCCTGCCGTGTAGTTCTGGGCTGATCCCTCACCTTCCTCATGATCATTGATGCCCCACGAGGTGAGATCTTGCATGGTGCCCCAGACCGAGGGAGATTGACCGTCATCTTGAACTTCTTCCATTTTCTAATAATTGCGGCAGTTGTTGCCTTCTCACCAAGCTGCTTGCCTATTGTCCTGTAGCCCATCCCAGCCTTGTGCAGGTCTACAATTTTATCCCTGATGTCCTTGGCCATTGTGGAGAGGTTGGAGTCTGTTTGATTGAGTGTGTGGACAGGTGTCTTTTATACAGGTAATGAGTTCAAACAGGTGCAGTTAATACAGGTAATGAGTGGAGAACAGGAGGAAAACTAACTTTCCTCTTAAAGAAAAACTAACAGGTCTGTGAGAGCAGGAATTCTTACTGGTTGGTAGGTGATCAAATACTTATGTCATCCAATAAAATGCAAATTAATTATTTAAAAATCATACAATGTGATTTTCTGGATTTTCCGTCTCTCACAGTTGAAATGTACCTATGATAAAAATTACAGACTTCTACATGCTTTGTAAGTGGGCAAACCTGCAAAATCGGCAGTGTATCAATACTTGTTCTCCCCACTGTATATACATACACATACATATATATACACTCACCTAAAGGATTATTAGGAACACCTGTTCAATTTCTCATTAATGCAATTATCTAATCAACCAATCACATGGCAGTTGCTTCAATGCATTTAGGGGTGTGGTCCTGGTCAAGACAATCTCCTGAACTCCAAACTGAATGTCAGAATGGGAAAGAAAGGTGATTTAAGCAATTTTGAGCGTGGCATGGTTGTTGGTGCCAGACGGGCCGGTCTGAGTATTTCACAATCTGCTCAGTTACTGGGATTTTCACGCACAACCATTTCTAGAGTTTACAAAGAATGGTGTGAAAAGGGAAAAACATCCAGTATGCGGCAGTCCTGTGGGCGAAAATGCCTTGTTGATGCTAGAGGTCAGAGGAGAATGGGCCGACTGATTCAAGCTGATAGAAGAGCAACTTTGACTGAAATAACCACTCGTTACAACCGAGGTATGCAGCAAAGCATTTGTGAAGCCACAACACGCACAACCTTGAGGCGGATGGGCTACAACAGCAGAAGACCCCACCGGGTACCACTCATCTCCACTACAAATAGGAAAAAGAGGCTACAATTTGCACGAGCTCACCAAAATTGGACAGTTGAAGACTGGAAAAATGTTGCCTGGTCTGATGAGTCTCGATTTCTGTTGAGACATTCAGATGGTAGAGTCAGAATTTGGCGTAAACAGAATGAGAACATGGATCCATCATGCCTTGTTACCACTGTGCAGGCTGGTGGTGGTGGTGTAATGGTGTGGGGGATGTTTTCTTGGCACACTTTAGGCCCCTTAGTGCCAATTGGGCATCGTTTAAATGCCACGGCCTACCTGAGCATTGTTTCTGACCATGTCCATCCCTTTATGACCACCATGTACCCATCCTCTGATGGCTACTTCCAGCAGGATAATGCACCATGTCACAAAGCTCGAATCATTTCAAATTGGTTTCTTGAACATGACAATGAGTTCACTGTACTAAAATGGCCCCCACAGTCACCAGATCTCAACCCAATAGAGCATCTTTGGGATGTGGTGGAACGGGAGCTTCGTGCCCTGGATGTGCATCCCACAAATCTCCATCAACTGCAAGATGCTATCCTATCAATATGGGCCAACATTTCTAAAGAATGCTTTCAGCACCTTGTTGAATCAATGCCACGTAGAATTAAGGCAGTTCTGAAGGCGAAAGGGGGTCAAACACAGTATTAGTATGGTGTTCCTAATAATCCTTTAGGTGAGTGTATATATATATATATATACACACACACACACATGAATTTACACATGAAACAACATGTAGTGGTACAGAAGACAGTGTACATAGGGAGAAACGAGAGTATTACAGAAGGAAGCCGGTTTGTAAAAGCCCACTCACCAACCTCTGAGTAACCTACTCGCTCACATAGTGTTACGGCTCCCTCATGCAAGGGAGCATCATGCAAGGAAAATGTCCAGAATGGAGGGGAGTATGAAGTTCACCATACCCATGTAAAACAGCAGTCCAATGTAGTGGTACATCTCACTGATGAGTTGACAGCACTTTCTGAAAAAGAGTTTGAATAGACTAATGGGAGAATGTGAGTCATCAGAGCTCAGGTGTGGTCCAGTTTTCCGTGCAGGCAGGAATCTCAGAGTCTGTGAAACCATGTCAACATCAGTCTCTGTTTTCCATGCCTGTTTGCCTTGGCTCTCTTCAGAACAGGTGCTTTGAAATTTTCATAAATTCTTTTGAAGTTTTGGTGCTTTATGTAATGTTATGTAGTGTAAATGATAAATCAAGTTTAACATTTGTGCTGGCTACTGTATACAGGCCACCATACAGACTTTATCAAAGAATTTGGTGATTTTCTATCAGAGTTAGTACTGGCTGCAGATAAAGTACTGATTGTTGGTAATGAAAAAGACGCATTGGGATTGGCATTTAGAGACATTCTAAACTCTATTGGAGTTAGGCAACACGTGTCAGGACCCACTCATCGTCGTAATCATTCTTTAGACCTAATATTGTCACATGGAATAAATGTTGATACCGTTGAAATTCTGCAGCAGAGCGATGACATCTCAGATCATTATCTAGTATCGTGTATACTTAATTTAGCCAAGGCTGCAAAGCCGTCCCCTCATTACAAATATGGCAGGACTATCACTGCTGCCACTAAATAATCTTCCTCATCAGCTCCATCTCCTCAGCATCCCAGATAGCCTAGAGGAACTCGATGTTGTAACAGAAACTATTGACTCTCTCTTTTCCAGGACTTTAGACACAGTTGCTCCTCTGCGCTTGAAGATTAAAGAAAATAGTCCAACGCCGTGGTACAACGAGCACACCCAGGCCCTTAAAACAGCAGCCAAAAAAATGGAGCGCAGCTGGAAGAAAACAAAACTAGAGGTTTTTCGCATTTCGTGGAAAGAGAGCATGATTGCATACAGAAAGGCCGTAAAAACGTCTAGATCTGCTTATTTCTCGACTCTCTTAGAAGAAAACGAACACAACCCTAGGTATTTATTTGATACAGTGGCTAAATTAACAAGAAATAAAGCTTCAACTTCTGACGTTTGCAAACAGCACAGCAGTAATGACTTTATGAACTTCTTTACATGCAAGATTGATAATATTAGGGAGAAAATTATAACTATGCAACCATCTACTACAGTATCGCATCAGACAGTGGAATTTTTCCTCAGTGACACTACAGTGCACTCATTCACTGCTATAGGAGAGGAAGAATTGGCTAAACTCGTTAAATCATCTAAATCAACAACATGTATGCTCGACCCCATACCGACTAACCTACTGTAAGAGATGCTTCCAGAGGTCATAGATCCTCATCTTAATATCATTAATTCATCCTTGTCATTAGGATATGTACCGAAAACCTTTAAGCTGGCTATTATTAAACCTCTTATTAAAAAAAACGCAACTTGATCCTACAGAATTAGTCAATTACAGGCCAATCTCAAATCTACCCTTTCTGTCAAAAAATACTAGAAAAGGCAGTGTCTTCACAACTACACTCCTTTTTTGAAAGAAATGGTATCTGTGAGGATTTCCAGTCAGGATTTAGACCGTATCATAGTACTGAGACTGCTCTCATTAGAGTTACAAATGATTTACTCTTATCATCTGATCGTGGTTGTATCTCGCTATTAGTGTTACTCGATCTTAGCGCTGCATTCGATACTATCGACCACAACATTCTTTTGAATAGACTCGAAAATTATGTAGGCATTAGTGGAATTGCATTGGCATGGTTTAAATCATACTTATCTGACCGTTATCAGTTTGTAGCAGTAAATGAAGAGATGTCACACCGATCACAAGTTCAGTATGGAGTACCGCAAGGCTCAGTGCTAGGACCGGGGCGCAGCGTCCACAAAGCCATGTCCACGACCCATCGAACTTACCCTGAAATGTACGCCATGGAAAAGTATCGTGCTTCTTAGAGAAAGAACCAAATTGCTTACCACAGCTATGCAGATGACACCCAAATCTACTTAGCCCTATCACTTAACGACTACAGCCCCATTGACAATGCACTGTTGAAATTAACAGTTGGACGTGGCAAAACTTTCTTAAACAAAGACAAAACTGAAGTCATTGCATTTGGATACAAAGATGAATTGATTAAAAATCAAGTCAGGAATCAGGACCTTAGTTTCAGTAGTCATGTCAAAGAAATAACTAAATCAGCATACTATCATCTCAAAAATATTGCAAGAATTAGATGCTTTGTGTCCAGACAAGACTTAGAGAAACTTATTAAAAGGTCCCATATAATTGTGGATTTTTTTTATTATTTTATAATGTTTCCTAAGGTGTACTTATATTGTTAGTATGATTTTTACATCATAAAATGTCATAATTTAGAAATAAAAGGCATTTTTCTATCCTAATTTTAGCCCTCTGGCTTAAACGCTCTGTTTGAAGGGGCGTGTCTGCTGTGAGACTTCAGTGGAAACACCCACTGCTGTGATTGGCTGATATCTTTGCATTTGAAATACGTATTACATATGGAACCCTCTCGAATACTTTTTTACTACGTTTTTTTTTACTATTAAAGCTGTCAAAATTAACGAAAAGTGTTGATTATAGCATTATTTTTAGATCAGATGCACTAAATGGTTTAGCTCCCCAGTACTTGAGCGAGCTCTTAAGTCATTATACTCCATCACGTCTATTGCGGTCTCAAAATTCTGGCCAGTTGATAATACCTAGAATATCAAAATCAACTGCAGGCGGTCGATCCTTTTCCTATTTAGCACCTAAACTCTGGAACAGTCTTCCTAGCATTGTTCGGGAAGCAGACACACTCTGTCAGTTTAAATCTAGACTAAAAACACATCTCTTTACTATGGCATACACATAAAACATTTTTAATTTATATTATTCAAATCAGTTAAATGATTGTTTTAGGCTGCATTAACTAGGTCAGCCGGAACCGGGAACACTTCCAATAACACCTGATGTACTCGTTACATCATAAGAAGAGTGGCATCTACGCTAATGTTAGTCTCTCTGTTTATCCCGAGGTTTACTGCAGTCGGCCGGATCCGGGCCGTATACAGACCAGATGCTGGCCCTTAGCCTGGACATGACGACCATATCCCTGAAGTGTCTGTAGAGACAATAGTGTCAATTAAACTCCCCCCTGTAAATGCCGCATCGACACGACATCCTCATTAAACCCGTCCCCGGCATGACGACTCCAATCTTTCGAATAATCCTACGAATATCTATTGATCTAATATGACTTCTGACCTGTAATGTTGCCAGAATCATAATCATACACTATTTGTTCGTCGGCCAGAGGAGAACTGGCACCCCGACTGAGCCTGGTTTCTCCCAAGGTTTTTTTCTCCATTCTGGCCCTGAAGGAGTTTTGGTTCCTTGCCACCGTCGCCTTTGGCTTTTGGCTTGCTCAGTTGAGGACACTTAAATTTCAACTATATTACTGATCTGCCCGCATTGACACTATATGATAATTGAAATGAGCTGGATGACATCACCGTTTTCTACAGAGCGGCTGTACAGCCGAATCAAATTCTGTTGCATTATTTTCCTGTTACCACTGTGAAGCTGCTTTGAAACAATTGGCATTGTAAAAAGCGCTATATAAATAAAGGTGATTTGATTTTGATTTGAGATGACAGACAGTCTGTTTATGGCGTGAATGCAGTGATCTCGTCATTGCGTTGTGTTTTCTCTCACAAAATGCTTTCACCACAACTATCAGAAAACACAATATCGATATGAATACAGTAAGAGCTTCGTTGTGCAGTGTAACAGCGTCATTCATTATAACGGGAGTTTGGGCAAGTGTCCAGAGAAACTCGTGTGGTGTGATTGGCAGCTTCAGCCATTATAAAGAGAACATTCTTTGATCGCTTTCTGTAGTTTAAAAACTTTTTTCATGCTACTAAGAGAAACAATGCGAAGTTGATCGTTTAGTCACTGATGCATAAACAGTATTAAACGATTTAGAAAAAAAAATGTCTTAACGTGAATAATTAGCTACACATCAGAAATCACTGATCACAGATAGTTACTTACATGTTTGTGGCGGTGCTGTCGAATCCATATCGTAAAAGCCTGTGCTGACGTTGCGACTGAATTACCAAATAATCCACAGTGAAATGTAAAAAATAAAAGGAATCCATTTTTCTCTGATATCGGGATCCTTCAGCAGCTTATGCAAAGATGATGTTTTCCACAGCCAGGAACAGCATCGCAATCTTGTTATTATCACAATCTTGTAAACAACTACTTCAGATCCACTCACTTCTCATCTGAGTAGTTGTGACATCACATTCTTATGGAAGTCTCAGCAGCTTGTGAAAAGGCACAGCTACTTTATGCAGGCTGTGTGCATTTGACTGTGGATTGACTGTTTTGAAACTTAGCCCCTAGACTTCAGTTATCATGAAAAAAGCCAGGAAATTTCAGTTTTGACAATATGGGACCTTTAATGCTTTTATCACCATGCTTTGCATCACGCTGGAACTGACGTTCAAGATATATTCTCCACTCTGGCGGATACAGGAGGTGCAACTGATTATGATGTGGCTGTTGCAGCCTTGAATGCATACTTTGTGCCACAAGTGAATACTGCGTATGCAAGGCAGTCTTTTTATAAACTTTCCCAAAACCCAAGTGAGACAATCCAACAGTTCACAACGCATTTCAGACAGGCAGCAAAAGACTGTGCATTTGAGGCTGACATGAATATTCAAATCTGGGATGCCATCGTAGGCAAATACTTATCAATGTACACTATATAGCCAAAAGTTTTGGGACGCCTGCCTTTACATGCACATGAATTTTAATGACATCCCATTCTTAATCCGTAGGGTTTAATATGGAGTTGGCCCACCCTTTGCAGCTATAACAGCTTCAACTCTTCTGGGAAGGCTTTCCACAAGGTTTAGGAGTGTGTTTATGGGAATTTTTGACCATTCTTCTAGAAGCGCATTTGTGAGGTCAGGCACTGATGTTGGACGAGAAGGCCTGGCTCGCAGTCTCCGCTCTAATTCATCCCAATCGGGTTGAAATTTCACGAATGGACTTATTGCACAGGTGGCAACCTATCACGGTACCACGCTTGAGTTCACTGAGCTCCTGAGAGCGACCCATTCTTTCACAAATGTTTGTAGAAGCGTCTGCATGCCTAGTGCTTGATTTATACACCTGTGGCCATGGAAGTGATTGGAACACCTGAATTCAGTGATTTGGAGGGGTGTCCCAATACTTTTGGCAATATAGTGTACGTGCGCCGTAAACTTTTGGAGGAAGGACCTAATCTCACATTCGATCGTGCGTTGAAGGTTGCTGCCCTTTGTGAACAGACAGAGGAACAGATGGCTGCATCATCAGTGAGTGACATCAAAAAAGGGGGGAATATGAAAGGCAAATTCAAAGTACAACAGCAAGCTTGAATGCATTAAGTTGAACAAACATTGCTACAGATGTGGACATACAGATCATTTAGGACGAGATTTGTGAGGGGTCAGACATGCCACAAATATAAAGGACGTGATAATTTCTCAAAAATTTGCAAAATTAAAAATCAAAATCAAGATTAAAAATCTAAAGCAGCAAACAGTTAACCAAGTTAAAGGACAAGCTGAATATGCATTTGTCATCTAAGACGACTATGGCTGACAGACTGAATGTTTGTTTGGAAAATGTCAAATTAAAAATGCTTGTAGACTTAGGTGCGACCAGCAATATCATTGATGAAAGAACATGGGAGGAACTGAAAGCAAAGAATATCAAATGTCATTTGTACATTCAGAAACAGAGGAAATTGTTCTCTTACTCATCCAATCAGCCATTGCCACTAAAGGGGGCTTTCAAGTGTGAAGCAAGAATAGGCAGCCGGTTGGTACATGCTGAATTCATTGTAATCAAAGGGACAGGAGAACACTGCCATGAAACTTGGAGTACTGAATATCAGTGCAAACATTGCAACTGTAACAGACCTCACACAGCCGCTCCATTCACAATACCCAAAAGTGTTTCAAGGAGTTGGTAAGCTGAAACCCAAACAAATCAGTTTATACATAGACCCAAAGATTCAGCCAGTGGCCCAGCCTTTAAGGTGGATTCCATTTGATTTAAGGGGTCCTGTAGAAGAAAAGATAAAAGACTCTTAGTGTAGTGTAGGAAATATAAACTGACTACGCCACCTCCTTATTTAAGGCAGGAGGAGCCCTCCGCAAATCACAATACTTGATTCTAAACAGCAAACATAGTTTGTCAATAATCACAGTTTTATTGTTACAACACAGACCATCAAAGGTTAAAACACCAATTAAAATATGTGTCTGAAATTAAATCCATAGAAGCAGGAAAAAGCTTTCGTTAAGGATGCAAGAAGGGTCGGGCCTGCTCTTATGTACCACCTGCCACCTGTAAGAAACAGAAGAAGAAAACAAGAAAAACCCACAGCATGTGCCAAACTTCTAATGCACACCACACAGCAGTGCCACGCCAGCCAAATCACATACACCAGGGGAGGTTAAGTGTCGATGCAGGCCCGGCCCTGTACAAAGCCACTAAGCACTGTAACACACAAAAAGAGGAGAGCAATACCACGCAAACAAAAGCAAATAACACAAACAAATGAAACATCAACATTGAATCAAAATCAAAATAAACCACAAAAGAAAACTTAAATACACAAGAAACAGTGGCTGGTCTGCCCCTTTAACAGAAAAAAACAAATATACACGCTAATACACATCAATACAAACCGCAATAAAAGAAAAACAAACAAAACATACTTTAGCAAAAGTACAACTGCAGCACAGTTACCCAATCGCAGCGCTCTATCCCCAAACATGATACTGTAGATACAAAGAGTATACTTTAAACAAAGAGCACAAACATTACCCACTTCAACAAAGAAACTTTCGTGTATTAATTGCATCAAACTCATAACTGATCTGTCTCAATAAAGTATACTGCATTTACCAGTTATTCAGCATTCCAACATGGCCGTCAGCCCATTGAAGGTACAGCAGCAATAAATGTTTGTTTGTAAAAACAATTTTATGGGGATTCTGCTCACACAAAAAGGTATCGGGCCCACTGAGGAGAGAGTCAGAGCTGTGGTGGAGGCTCGAGAGCCTCAGAATGGCTCTGAGGTTTCTTGGACTTGTCAATTACAGCAGCAGATTTATTCCGCAATTTAAACTCTTACCAGAAAAGACTCGAAATTCTTCTTTGGTCCTGAACAGAAAAGCGCATTTAATGCTCAGAAAGAAGAACGTGCAAAACCACGGATCTTAGCATATTTTGACAAGTCAAGTCATGTCACATAAAGAGCTGCTATCGTTGATTTACATTGGACCTAAGAACGACTATCCTGAGTCACTTTTGTGTTGAAACACTGGGCCACAGTTTCGACGCTGCTTGGGTATTCCTGCTGCTGTTACCACGCTGAGAGGATTTATACAAAGAGCTGCTATTATCGATCTCCATTGGATCTGCACTTCGTTTTGCCTGTGTTGTGGATTCAAATTGGAAATACTGTCCTCGGGTGTTCTCGCAGTTTGTATATACTTCCCTTGGATTTAAATTGTGTCAGATTGTTGAGTGACTGAACTATGATCTTGTCTTTTGTGCGCTGGGTCTTGTTGTTCGCTCTATGGTCTATTGTCACCTGGAATAGTGAACGATATTCCAGTGTTTATTTATCTTATCATCATGCGAATTAAATATACAACTTCAGAAGTTCTGCATATGAACAATCTGAAACTCGCCTTGCACCTGACGTCTACTCGAGCTGGGGATTATCCACTGCCTGCTATATGTTCACCGTGGAGTTTGTCCATCACTACATCGGGATCTATACCTACTACATAGTACACTGCCAGACGGACCCAGCGTCATGAAACATCTCAGCGCGGCACAAATACCTACTACCTACTTTGTTGGCTATGATTTCTAATATAAAATTAACCACTTGTTCTCTGGATACTATTGCTTCTGTCCTATTTAAGAAGTTATTGGATGTTGTTCTACAAATGTAGAGAACATCTAAAAGGTTCATTTGCAGGGTGTAATGCTTATATTAGTAGCGTACATATACACTAATAATCACACAATATTAATAATTGGACAAGTCATATTTTTATGAAAAATAACTTATTATAAAAAAATATATGTTCAGATTATATTTACAAAACCTGATGAACTGAATGAAAACTTTGGCATCTATGTGATTTAGCTATGTCCATAGCCATATTCAGTTATGATAGTCCCAACGGCAGTTCTTGTCCTCAGAGAGGCAAAGGTGGACATTGAGAGAGAAGCAATGAGAGAGAAGCACTCATGATTCGGATGAGTATGTGAGATTTGTAGCCCTCAGTGCCACCCCAAGAGCCCTAGCCACAAAGAATGTGGAAGAGGTGTTGGAAAAAGATCCAGAACTGATAGAGGTGAGAAAAGCTATTGAAAGTGGGCACTTTGAAAAGTTTATGACATGCAGCTGTTGCTAGTGAGCTATGCATGGTAGGTTTTCTAGTACTACGTGGAATGGGCATAGTTCTTCCAAAAACATTACAACTACAAGCAATAGCACTTTCACATGAGGGACACATAGGTATTGTTGGGACCAAACAGCACCTGAGGACCAAAGTATGGTGGCCTGGCATGGACAGGGCTGCCGAGAGATATTGCAAGTCATGTCATGGCTGTCAAATTTACTCTCGTCCTGATGCGCCAGAACCATTTACTGGGTCCTCTGTGTAGCGTGTAACAGGTCTGACGTGTCACACTTGTATGATATTCAGTATGGGCCAATGGATCAGAAGGAAGATGCGACTACTGAGAGAGGGAAGCAGCACAGCAGGTAGGTGAGAAATCAACACAGAGGCTTGTTCGTGATTTAGTTGAGGGTTTGTATTAGAACATGTTCTGTGTCTTTTTTGTTCTTTGCCTGAAGCGTACAAATGCAAGCAGTTATTTCAACAAGTCACAATAAATGACAACATTTGTAAAATCACTCTCACTGGAATTTTCAGGTATTTGGATTCAGCAGTAAGAACAGTTCAACTCAGTTGGTAGTCAACTTTCTTACACTTCACAAAAAAAACCAAAAAAAAAAACAGTGTGTCAATTTGTTTGTGACCCAACAAAATTGAAGAAAACTAAAAGAAAATCTCAAACAAAATATTGCACTCAATAACTTGAATATGTGTGTTCAAACACTTGTACTGAATGGGGTTCTGAATTTCACTTTTCAATTTCAAACAGATCACTCTTCTCTCAAACTCAGTCTTTTCAGACAGGTGAATCAAATACTCAAGATTTAGTGAATCGGTTCAGTTAATCTGAGTCCATGAATCAAGTGATTCAGATCGAAGAAATGTTGATTCTTTTAGAATGATTCAGTTCAAAGTTAATGTCTTTCGTTGAAGATTCAGATGGAAAAAACAAAAAAAAACAAACAAAAAAGCAAGCCGATTGCAATGAGTCCAGGTCCTAATTGAGCAAGCAACAAAGAGGAATTCTCCTACCAGTTTTGATGAGCTCTAAAGCACAGTTCAACAGGCAGATCAGATCCGTGGGTGGCTCGCCATGTATATATACGCTTAATTGCGTCTCGTGTCCGGAACGGTGATCTCGATTTTTAAAAAAAAAAAAAAAACCCAGCCAAGGCAAGAATATAAATGAAAAAGAAGTTCATTCACGATGCTTTGATGATCCGTGGGTCTGCAACAGCCTCTATTTCTAATCCTCCGCCTCGTCCTCTTCGCACTTCGGCGACAGCTTCTCCAAGTTATTACATTCACTCAGAAATCCAATCCTATCATTATATTTAACTTTTCTTTCTAAAATAATCGCTCCGTGTTTCTAGAGATCGCTCTGCACAGCTGCTTCCTCTGACTCGCTCTCTCTCATCTGCTGCTCGCACTGACAGAGGCGCCGGCGAGAACTAGATGCGCTGCTGCTATTGGCCCATTCAAGTGTCTGTCACTGCAGCACAATCGGTGATTGGGTGATTCTCCTGTTCTTCTAAAACACTTATTTTTCTCTCTCCCCTAGCTTTTTTTTTTTACTTTTAACTCGTACACTGGTGGCCAGGGTTACCCAGGTTACATCTGCCATCAAAACACTCAATCCTAGTTGTGGTGGATTACTACAGTGGGTATTATGAGTATAACATACTGACCTCAACCACAACAACGAAAGTGATTGACAGCCTTGAGGACATATTTGGCATATATTTGGACATATATTTCTGTGAGGAAAACAGGATCAGACACCTGAAAACAATGCCTAAATGGGTTCAAGCAAATGGTTAAGTTCAGCGGCAGAATGCCAGGACTTGACTGTAGCTGTTGGAGATCGGGTTCTGATCAGGCAGGACAAGATGGACAAGAATTTGACCACACCTTTTAACGCAACACCTCACACAGTGGTCAGCAAAGGTGGGAACAAAATAACTGTCGAGTCACCCACTGGATCCCAGTACAGTCGCAACACAACATTTGTGAAGAAATATGTAGAGAGGGAGAAAGGAAATGCTGACTGTTCCACAGAATCAGACCAACAGACATTGTCAGAGGACTCAGAGAGACCTGTGCCTATGGCTGAGTGTCGCCAAGACATTGCATATGTCAATCCCCAAAGACAAAAAAAATTGCCTCAAAAATTTGCTTTGGGGGGGGGATGTCATGTATTAGAATGAGGATTTGTACCTTGAAGATATGAGTGTACTACGCACGATGGGACCCGATGTTTAGGGGAGTTCACGTTAAGAAAGTAAAGATGCCATTCAGAAAGTTATCAAGCGTGTGACTGATTTAATTGAGTGTATGAGAGATATCTGACTACACACAGTCCGTTCAAAATACTTTTGGTAATGCCCATTGAACTTGTGTATTGTTCATAGCTTGAATCGCATTCAGCACTTGCACAGACAAATGGCTTTACAGCTCGCCGTTACAGGCGGGGCTGACTGCCTATTTAAGTCGCGCTGAAAGCCATTTTTGTCCGAATTTTTCTCCTTCAGCGCGAAGATGATCTCCTCGCTGACTCCGAAGAAGACTAAAAGAAGCCTTCCTGCTTGCTGTGGATAAAACCCCAGCAGCAGATTAACGGCGCTGACAGCTCAGCAGCTGAGAAAGCCACAGGGAAGAAGAGCCAATCCGGTGAGACTAATACAGCATATTTTACTCTAAAGGAGCATATTTTCGCCGGCGTTTGCTTCAAAATGCCGTGCCACGAGTGTGTCACATGCAGGGCTTCCCTGCTCCTTGAATGAGCACTCTGAGCGCGTTGCTTGCCGGGGCCGTGCCTATGCCAAGCCGCGTTTATCAAGACGGATCACTTTCACTGCTTTCTCAGGAGCCTGAGAGGAAGAAACCATGGAGTCACGGGGCTAAGCGGATGGGACTAAGTGAGCTCACGCCGGCCCATATCCTGCATGCCTCACTCTCCCTGCAGCGAGGGGATTCCCCGGTGCTCTTCTCCCGCGAAGACCAGCACCCTCATCTGGTACGAGCATTTTGGTCACTTTTAAGGGTTCCAAGGAAGAATCTGCCAATGACATTGGCAGCTTTAAATACAGGAAGAGTGGTTGGACTCCATGCAAGGACTCCGCCCCCACCACCTAAGGAGCCAGGTGATGTTAAGGGTCTGGCCTGAACTTGTCGTAAACTCGGTTTGGAGTGGTCGGCCCTGGAAGTGCCTGCCCACAGCTGCTTTAACGAATGGTTCCTGCAGCCGGGGCGGCATCAGTGAGCCCCCTGCCAAGAGCCTACCCCATTCATTCATGATTAATTTACCAGTTGTGACGTGCTTCCTGCTCGTCCTACGTCCACTCTTCTGCTTCGCCCACCCTCACCATTGTTGACAGCACCAAAATCTTCCTCCTGGAGATTGAACCTGTAAAGTGTTACCATACAAAAAAAATAAACATCTGTGTATTTTTACTTTCAGAAACTGTCCTTTTCATACTTTGCATGTTTTATCATTCAGATCTTTGGTTTGTAGAAACTTGTATTTATTTGGATCATTTGCATTAAGGTTTTATTTGTTTGTTTGTTCCTTCCGTCAGTTTTAAGACCATTTGCAAAACAAATGATGCTGCCCTAGAAGTTTGATTTATATTTCTCAGAATAAAAAGGTTTTCATATTAAGATGTATTATTTAATGTCGTACTACAGAAAGTATCTATTGAATGATTTGATCAGTAAAGTAATGTAAAACCCTAAGTTGCCATGATTTCTCACATCAAAATTTAAGCAATTTCAACTTTTTAAAGTCATTTTAATGTAATTTAAGTCAAAATGACAAGTTGATTCTCATGAAAAATTTAAGGTAGCAAACTACCAACTGAACTTGAAAGTTGAAATATGTGGAATGTTTTTTTTTGTTTGTTTTTTACAGTGTATCTGACCAGTTTTTTAGAGCTGGTTATGTGCATTTCTCCATCATAAACACATTTTTGAGATATTAAACTTAAACTCAACCAGCCTTTTTGCAGCCTATTTTACGCTCCTTCACATACTGTTTCCAAATCTAAAAATCTGTTCAAATATCATAACCGTACACAAAACCCCTGTACATTAATTCTGTGTTGACTAATATCACCATGTATCCAGGAGAAACCATCTTTGTTAAGATTATGTAAATTATGTAAACATGGCAGATAGACTTGCATAAGAGATTGTTCTCCAGGTGCATCGCCGAAGGGAACGTACTCTGATGTCGTGACATTAGAACTTGTGGGGAAATGCAAAAGACTCAAAGCACAAATGAAGTTCAAATAATTTAATAAACAGAGCAATTAAAAGAGAGTCCTCCCACCATTGGTGCTCGGGCCCTAATAACCCACTGCCGTAGAGCAATGATGAGAAAAGCCAAAACCATTTCAATATCATTCAGATACTATTATAGTTTTTATTAATATTTTGAAT
Organism: Coreius guichenoti; assembly: GCA_039654105.1. Classification (NCBI taxonomy): domain Eukaryota; kingdom Metazoa; phylum Chordata; class Actinopteri; order Cypriniformes; family Gobionidae; genus Coreius; species Coreius guichenoti. Next base: position 55,071,349 of record CM077168.1, on the reverse strand, counting down.
TTGTTTTTTTTTTTTTAGTTGAAGTTGTCATTTTGTTGTGTTTTTGTCATTTTTATAAGTTTTATTTAAATGTCTGTATATAGTTTTTATTCATTTTCATTTCAGTTTTAGTTATTTTAGTACATCAAATTAAACTAAATGAAATGTTGCCTTGGCAACTATTTAAAACCAAATAAGTTTAAGTTTGTATATATTTAATTATATTTCAGTTAACATTTATTTTATTTAAAGCAACAAAAATTTTTTTTTTTTTTTTATGGTTTTAGTTTCAGTTAGCTATAATAAACCTGTTTCTGATTAATTAAATCATTGGTGTTTGTGTAGATTATAAATATTTTGCATAGAAATATTCATTGAACTACATTTGAACATCATAAGTAATAATAATAATAAACTTCATTTTATATAGCGCCTTAAAAAAGACCTCTCAAGGTGCTTTACTTAAAAGTTCAAACACACAATATATAAAAAACAATATACAAAAGGATGATGCAATTATGTATTATTATTATTACTACTTATTACCCACCGCCTTTCTGGGTTACGATGAAAGCCCAGACTTCATGTCGGCTGAAGGTACCGGCTCTATTGTGGACTTCGCCAGCAGGACCGCAATCTCCGCACATAGGACGGGGCATCCTTGTCTGCCACCAAGGTAAGCCTGGGGGGACGTCGGGCGAACTTAACCACATAGCCGAGTCTGACCGTCCGAATGAGCCAACAAGACGGGCTGGGAAGCGCAAGCCAGGCCCCCAGACACAGTGCAAGTGGCACTTGATGGGCTGTGTCGCCTTCTTGCGGGGGGCTCGACGTCGCAGCTCAGGTGTTTCTGGTCAGTGGCACGGTCTACACGTCACGCTCCGAGCCCAGAAACCAATCATCTAGCTGCGAGTGCTCGCGTCTGATGCGTGCGGCAGCCCAGGCAAGCATGGCTGTCAACTCTGAATCCGATTCAGCATGAGAAACCACAGCCGAAGAGGGAAGCTCAGCATCATCTTCCTCTTCAGAGGACAATAGCCCTCTCGCCGATGCAGCTATCAGCACCTGATCCTCATCTGGAGTGCCGAATGACACGCTGCGTCGCCCTTGATAGGGACCTGCGCTGTCATCTAGTAGCTCGCCGGCACACGACATGCTACAGGAGCGGGACGTCCATGCGGATTCAACTGGTGGAAGTGCTCACACTGTAACCCTCAGGTCTCCCAAAGTGTTAACCACACTCGTGGCTGTGCTTTACACACAGGCGGGGGGGTGGGTAGCCTTTATGAGAAAGGTGAGTTGCGACTGCCTTGTTAACATGGTCAACCACCCATGAACGCCGTCTCAGCATGCTTATGTGAGAGAGAGAGAGAGAGAGAGAGAGAGAGAGATCGTGGACATCAGATGAGGACAGGAAACAACCACATCCAGGAACGCACAGATGGAGACGCTCGCTGTCTGCTTGCTCTTTTAGGGAAATTGCTCTTCTAACTGTTGAGGCATCCAGGGGTGCAATCGCTGCACTTATCTGTGCATGTTTGCTCTTTGGTGAACACACCGCTGAATGTGCCGTATATCCAACATATAAGCACCTCCTCTCAAGTGAAGGGCAATGGCTGAGCGCTGTGAGTTAGGAAGTGTTAAATCTTCATTTGATTGCATTTTAAAAGAAGAATTAAATTGTTTTTAACACCGTTTTTGATAAATTTCCATTAGATCATAAAATCTAGAAAAATTGAAATGACAATTTGATTATTTGATTATTGAAATAAATCAGTTTATGAATTCAATTGATTAGGGCCTGAGCACCAATGGTGTGAGGACTCTATTGCAATTGCTCAGTCTATTATTATTCTTCTCCAAAATGATTCGCATTTTTTAAGGCCTAAACATGCTCAAAAACTCATGAAACTTTGCACACGCGTCAGAAGTGGTGAAAATTTACGTCTGATATGAGTTTCAGAATTAGGTGTGAAAAGAATGGCTTGATAGCGCTACCTACAAAATTTCAATTAAGCCCTGTTCGCGCTGCATTTCACGTACAAGTATGAAATTCGGTAGACACATGTAACAGCCCAGTACCTACAAAAAAGTCCCTGGGAGCAAAATCTGAAAACCAACAGGAAGTGAGATATTTTGAATTTTCTCTGCAAAATTTTTGCAGTTTTTGCCATTTCCAGATGTTGTACTTTAACAAACTCCTCCTAGAGGTTTAATCAGATCAACATAATATTTGGTCAGTCTAATCTTAAGGCCTTTGTGATGTTAAATTGCGAAAATCTTGAGTTTTCGTTGAGGGGCGTGTCCGTGGCGGTCTCACAAAGTCTGATGTTTCGCCATGAAACAGAAAGTTGTATGGCCCAAACTTTACATGTTTTATTAGAGTCCTGGCCTGAAGACATCTACATGCCAATATTCAGTTACAGTCATAGCGCCACCTGCAGGCAACAGGAAATGCCTTGTTTTACATTGTGATTAACTCAGAGATTTAACATCATATTTGTTCAGTCTAATCTTAAGGCCTTAGCGATGATAAAGCGATGTTGACTTTGCTATATTTCTTATGGCTGGGTGAGAAGTACAGTGATAAAATCATTTAGACCTGGTGTACATGTTGTCAACACATCAAATTATATGCAGATATTTAAAAAAAAAAAAATCAGCTTTACCATCACAGAAGTATATTTTTAAATATATTAAAATAGAAAATAGTTTTAAATTGTAATAACATTTCACAATATTACTGTTTTTACTGTATTTTTTTTATCAAATAAATGCAGCCTTGGAGAGCATAAGAGACAAATTGTAATGTAGATGCATGCATTTTCTGTAAAGCTGCTTTGAAACGATATGTATTGTGAAAAGCACTATACAAATAAATGTGAAGATATTTTGAACAACACTGGACCCCAGTAACTTTCCTTATATGGACAATATACACTTTTTTTCAAAATATCTGCAATGTAAACTTATGTTTGGGTGTGACTGACTCATTTATCATACCTAAAAAATCCTTAGAAACACAAGAGACAGAGATTTGAGCGTATCGTCAGTTCAGTATCGTCATAATCAGTTTAGTATGAATTCTGTTATTTCCAGTTGAGATCTGCTCTGGCTGATAGAGGATTCACAAACGTGACACTGCGTTGGTCTCAAACCCCTGAAAGGTGAACTTATGACAACTTAACTGCATGAATGTAAATGATTATATAAAACCCCCCCCCCAAAAAACTCAACTCTACTTCTTCATCATCTCTCTAGGTTTTCTTATTAGGTTTTACTGCCCTCTAGCGATCATACTGAGTATCACAATGATTCACAGGACACAACATGATGCAATAAACAAAAATGTTTCATTTACAGGTTGTGATAAAGAAACGTGACACCCTGGAAAGTATCTTTAAAAAGACAACGAGTCAAATGATAGATTTATTTACAATTTTAAGCCTCTAAGCACTTCTGCTGCCCTGTTTTACATAATTTGAATAAATTAACATTCTAACCCACATGTAAAAAACAAAAAAACAGTACCGACATACAGTGGGGAAAATAATTATTTGATCCCCTGCTGATTTTGTAAGTTTGCCCACTTTCAAAGAATTGAAGGGTCTATAATTTTTATGTAAGGTTTATTTTAACGGATAGAGACAGAATATCAACCAGAAAAATCCAGAAAAAACATTATATAAAGGTTATAAATTGATTAGCATTTGATCGAGTGAAATAAGTATTTGATCCCCTACCGACCAGCAAGAATTCTGCCTTCCACAGATTGGTTATGTACCCACGTGGAACACAGATTAGTCCTGTCACTTTAAGAAAGTACTCCTAATGTCAGCTCATTATGTGTATAAAAGATACCTGTCCACAGAATCTGTATCTTCCATTCCAACCTCTCCACCACCATGGGCAAGACCAAAGGGCTGTCAAAGGACATCAGGGACATGATTGTAGACCTGCACAAAGCTGGAATGGGCTACAAGACCATCAGAAAGAAGCTTGGTGAGAAGGACCCAGCTTTTGGTGTGATTATTCGGAAATGGAAGAAATATAAAATAACCATCAATTGCCCTCGGTCTGGAGGTCCATGCAAGATCTCACCTCATGGGGTAAGGGTAAGGATGATCTTGAGAAAGGTGAGGGATCAGCCAAAAACTACACAGGAGGAGCTTGTTAATGATCTCAAGGCAGTTGGGACCACAGTCACCAAGCAAACCATTGGTAACACTACGCCGCAATGGATTGACATCCTTTTAGATTTTAAAAATCCTTTTAGATAAAAACAGATTTTACATCTGTAATTAATTTCTGTAGTTACATTTATAATTACACTGTTGACACTTCCCTTACGCCTAACCCTACCCTTAAACTTACCCATACCACCACACCTGTCCCTAACTTTACCCATATCCCACCTCAATATCAGCAAAAGTGTTTTGCAATACAATATGAACACAATAGGTACAAACCCGATTCCAAAAAAGTACTGTACAAATTGTGAATAAAAACAGAATGCAATGATGTGGAAGTTTCAAATTTCAATATTTTATTCAGAATACAACATAGATGGCATATCAAATGTTTAAACTGAGAAAATGTATCATTTTAAGGGAAAAATAAGTTGATTTTAAATTTCATGGCATCAACACATCTCAAAAAAGTTGGGACAAGGCCATGTTTACCACTGTGTGGCATCCCCTCTTCTTTTTATAACAGTCTGCAAACGTCTGGGGACTGAGGAGACAAGTTGCTCAAGTTTAGGAATAGGAATGTTGTCCCATTCTTGTCTAATACAGGCTTCTAGTTGCTCAACTGTCTTAGGTCTTCTTTGTCGCATCTTCCTCTTTATGATGCGCCAAATGTTTTCTATGGGTGAAAGATCTGGACTGCAGGCTGGCCATTTCAGTACCCGGATCCTTCTTCTACGCAGCCATGATGTTGTAATTGATGCAGTATGTGGTCTGGCATTGTCATGTTGGAAAATGCTGGTTTCTGGAATTTCTGGAAGTATTCCTGAGCCCATGTTGTGATTTCCATTACAGTAGCATTCCTGTATGTGATGCAGTGCCGTCTAAGGGCCCGAAGATCACGGGCATCCAGTATGGTTTTCCGGCCTTGACCCTTACGCACAGAGATTGTTCCAGATTCTCTGAATCTTTGGATGATATTATGCACTGTAGATGATGATAACTTCAAACTCTTTGCAATTTTTCTCTGAGAAACTCCTTTCTGATATTGCTCCACTATTTTTCGCCGGAGCATTGGGGGAATTGGTGATCCTCTGCCCATCTTGACTTCTGAGAGACACTGCCACTCTGAGAGGCTCTTTTTATACCCAATCATGTTGCCAATTGACCTAATAAGTTGCAAATTGGTCCTCCAGCTGTTCCTTATATGTACATTTAACTTTTCCGGCCTCTTATTGCTACCTGTCCCAACTTTTTTGGAATGTGTAGCTCTCATGAAATCCAAAATGAGCCAATATTTGGCATGACATTTCAAAATGTCTCACTTTCAACATTTGATATGTTATCTATATTCTATTGTGAATAAAATATAAGTTTATGCGATGTGTCAATTATTGCATTCCTTTTTTATTCACAATTTGTACAGTGTCCCAACTTTTTTGGAATCGGGTTTGTACATTGTATACTTACCTCAAAAAATAAGTACATAGTTGTTAAGGCCACCTAATATAAAGTGGGACCGTGATCAGTTGGGCGCTTGGAACTTCATTTATATTATTGTAACTCTCTTCCTATTTCTGCAGCAATGCAAAAAAAAAAAAAAAAAAAAAAAAAAAACCTGTTATTTGGTTTTAAAGGAAGAGAAGTTGATCTAGTTTCTGATTGTATAATTAACTGTAGTTAATGATTTAGTCTGGAAAAAAAAGCAACCTATGTAATACTTCCCTTCATATCGTATAACGATCGTTTACAATTGTATTGCCAACACTTCATAAACACTTTTTAATTGGGTTGTGTAACATTTGCTAATGAAGACGAAGATGATTAGAAGATATAACAATGTTTAATAGATATTTCCAAGATACCAACCAACATGCGAAACAGTGTGCATAAGCACAGACAATACCGGACACAGGACAGAACACAAGCAGGAACTAAATACATGGAGATGACTAACACAAAGACAAAACAGCTGTGACGATCATTAGTGTCCATGGTGACTGATGAGTGGCGGGAATACGGAACAAAGGAACACGTGATGACTGAAAACCAAAACAAACAGAACATGACTCTGACATAACGCCCCCTCCGATGAGGAGGATGAGGGGATGGTGCAGGGATGGCACAGACAGGCAGGAGGAGGTTCTGGGGGTGGATGGACGACCGGGAGGAGGTCTAACAAAAAGGTCCAAGGAGGTGAGGAAAGTAGGAGGATCCATGGGATGGCCTTGAACAGGGACGTGCGGATGGAGATCCATGCCCCAGTCCGGAATGTGCTCCAAGATGGCGTCGCAGGAGGGAGGAGCCATGGTGGAGTAATGTACGACGTCACCTTGGGGACGACTGGAAGCGATGCCGATGATGGAGGTGAAGCCCACCACGCAGACGGAGAGCCTGAGGAAAGGCGGAGATTGCCTCAGCCGAAGGGGTGGAGGACTGGAGAGTAGCGAATGGCCCGCAAGTCCGCAGCGGAGGCATGGCGATGTCTGACCCAGGTGGAGCCGACGTACCGAGGGAGCCCTGCGATGCCGAGGGAGGAAGGAGTGAAGGCGCAGGAACCAGGGTGACAGGGCAAGGTGGAGCGGAGCACTCAGAGGCTGAGAGGAGGCTGAGGTGAAGCTGAGGGACTGATGGGAGGTAGCGATGACTGGATGGTAGGAGTGGCTGAGGGCAGTTTGGAGAGGTGGTGGGAGAGGGAGGCTGGGTGGGGTTAACAAGATTCTGACGAGATGAAGGGGCACAGGAAATTTGTCTCTCCCCACATACGCAAACTGTCCATAATGTCCAGGCCTTACTCACTCTCAGTGGCGGGAGGATGGGTGGGGCTCACTTCCATTCCCTTGAACTCCACGAGGACTCCCTTAGCGATGGAAGGGTCAGCCGGCTCGCACACCTGGTCAGACGGGTGCCCCTCAGGCGCAGGTGAGATGTCAGGCTCAATTGCTCCTTCTGGCACGGGCTTCGACATCGCGGCCGAGGTCTTCCCTCCGTCTGCGGTGGGCACGTCCTGTCATTCCTCGCAGAGGGGTGGTACTGGGCTGGGTCCTAGGTTGGGAGTGAGGCTGGCGGCATCCACGACGGTGAACGGTGATCTGCAGGACGCCAGCACCCACTCCACATATGTAGCAAAGCTCCCTCGAGGAACCTCCCCGGACAACTGTGCACGTGTGGCGGCGTTGAGTCCGACCTGCAGGAATGTGCACAGGCAGTAGTCCGGGAAGGTGGTCTGATGGGTGAGATCCAAAAACACTTCTAAATGTTTCTCGAGGGAGCTTTCTCCCTCCTCAAGGCACATGAGTCTGACAGCTGGAAAGTCCATGGTGCACGCAGGGGTGAAAACGGAAAACAAAACACTGAACACGAAAACAGAAAAGAAAATCCTACAAACACGACACTATATGTGGTTTTGGTCCGATCTTCTGTCACGGGTGTGTACAGGCAGGAAGATGAAGACAGGCAGATACAATTCCAAACATGGTTTCTTAACCTAATAGATGCTTTTATTCTATCGCAGTGGATCAAAAACTCTACTCACATTCAGGGCCAGATGTTGGACCTTGTACTCTCCTATGGGCTTGATGTTACCGATATTGTGCTCTCAGATTTTCCACTCTCCAATCATAAGCCTATTTTATTTTCATTGTCCCTTCTGGAGCTCTCTCAACCAACTGTTGCACCTATAACATTGTCATGTTTTATTCTTCACAGTTTAGCACAAATTTTGATCTGTGCTTTGAACTATGCTCACATTTGCACTTGGATCAACCTTTATCTGACCTGGATGCGGATCAACACCTTAGCCTGTTAAATTCTGCCTGGCTTAAGGTAGCAAATGTGACTGCTCCCCTTAAGCCTCACAAGTGCAAACCTAAATCTGCACTGTGGCAAAACTCTGACACTCGTCACCAAAGACGAATTTGCAGAAAGGCTGAACGTAAATGGAAACAGGACAGGCTACCTGTCTCATTCCAAATGTTCAAAGACTCTCTAATGTCATACCAAAATGCTGCTAAGTCTGCGAAAGCTGCCTATTTTTCTAATTTAATTGAATCTAATCATTCTAACCCAAAGATTCTGTTTTCTGTCATTCAGTCTGTTGTAAATCCATCTGCTAACACATTGTCTGTTGCCTCAGATGCTCTATGTGAAGACTTCCAAAGATTTTTATTATTAAAATCACTAACTTAAGACTTAGTGTCTGCCCCAATTTAACTGTCCCTCCTAGCCTGTCACCTGCTTCTGGTTTTTGGGAGGTTTTTGAACCTATCAACCTCCAGACACTGAAGGACGTGACTGTCAAGATCAAACCTTCATTTTGTCCTAATGATATCATTCACTCGAAATTTTTAAAACTAATCATTGATTCGGTTGGGCCAGGTATGTTATCTCCAGTGGTGGTATGTAACGAAGTACAAATACTTAGTTACTTAAGTACATTTTTCACGTATCTGTACTTTACTTTATTTCACCACATTTGAATAAGAAACAATATTGAGTCTATAAAACACGTCAGAACTCCACGAAGCATAACAAGCATATCGGTGAGAACACTCGTTTAAACAACATACACACCGGGACATTTGACTGCATATCACATTTTTTACATTATTGATCCTTCTTGCAATCGTAATGCAATGGACTAGGGCCTACATTAAACCTTTAAATAAAAGGGTTATTGAGCTGTTTACACTGTCATATAGGCCTACAATAAAAGAGCCTGCACAGCGACAGGAAATAAAAATGAACGCAAAAAACCTGCCTACCTTACCAGAGCATGTGAGCGAAGCGGAGCTCATGAACCGCTCACCGGTAAAACGACGTGCACTCAAATCCCGCTCCGACATGAAATTTCTCTCTACTATAGGCTATTTGTAGCCATTAAAACACGTATTTAGTTTCATATGTTTAAATGTTTTTTTTTTTTTTATTTAATCTACGTTGATTATGAAAAGTGAACAGGACACATCATAAGATGCACAATATGTCAGAAAACATGGGGGACAGAAATGATTTTGACCACTTTTTTGTTTTGTTTTGTTGAAAGCCTTTCTTTAAAGTGAATTTCGTTTTGTATAAATTGTATCTTAATTTTAATCAATGTTTTATCAACAAATTGCCTGGATTTAATAAATAATAAGCAAATATAGCAGACAATGACATGGAGGCGCCCGCGCCTCGTCAACAACGGCTTAAATGAAGAACAACTACTAGAAAAAAGCTTTAGTCGGGGGCAGCCCTATTTCAGTTAGGCCTATATTCGAACCAGCATGTCACAAAGGGCATTCTGGGTTAAGCGCGCGGCGCTGAGCGGAATGAGCTTTAGAAATGAACGGAATCTTCAGAAAGGCGCTCTCCACTCTGGAGGAAATATTACCGCTCTTTCTACGCAAACTGGGCCACAGATGGTAAGCACAATTACATTAACCCAAAACTAACTTAATTAAAATGCTACAGCCCATACTGTTTTTTTTTTTTTTTTTAATTATTAGAATATAGACATTAATAGAATAAATTGTTATGCAAGTACTTTTAATACTTAAAGTACATTTAAAATCAGGTACTTTTTACTTTTTACTTAAGTAGGGTTGTCATTGTGGTACTTCTACTTTTACTAAAGTAAATATGTCTCTGGTTATTTGTACTTTTACTTAAGTACAGAGATTCAGTACTTCCTCCACCACTGGGTATCTCCCATCAACAAGTGTCTCAAAACGGGCTCTGTTCCTGCCAGTCTTAAAGTGGCCACGGTCACTCCTCTTCTCAAGAAGCCTTCACTAGATCCTTCTGTTTTTAAAAAAAATTCAGCCTATCTCTGTCTTACCTTTCATGTCTAAGTTATTGGAGAAAATTGTGCTGGACCAACTCCAACACTTTTTGTCAAAAAATGGTATCTATGAGGTCTTTCAATCTGGTTTTAGATCTGCTCACAGCACTGAGTCCGCCCTCCTGAGAGTGTTAAATGATATTTATCTCTCCACTGACTCCGGAGACACTGAGGTTCTTGTTCTCTTAGATCTCTCGGCAGCTTTTGATACCATTGACCACCATACTCTTATCTAGACTAGAGTCTTGGGTGGGTCTAAAAGCTTCTGTTCTGACATGGTTTCAGTCATACCTGTCTGAAAGAAAGTTTTTAGTTAAGATGGGTAATTTCTCCAGCACTATGGCACCTCTGACCTGTGGTCTTCCACAGGGCTCCATTTTGGCTCCTTCTCTATTTTCTCTTTACATGCTACCTCTGGGCGCTATTCTATGGAATCATGGTGTATCATTTCACCCAAATTTATATTCCTATCAAGAGAAACAACCCTGTAGCGATAAATTCTCTTCTACTATGCCTAGAAGAGGTAAAAGCATGGCTAGCCCAAAACTTCCTCTTTCTAAATGAAAACAAGACTGAGGTCATTGTATTTGGCCCAAATGAAAATTCTCAGTGTATAAGCCCTGATTTAAAGAGTCTATCAGCTTTTAAATCCCCAGGAGTGCGGAACCTAGGTGTTCTAGTTGACAAACACATTTCATCCGTAATCAGTTCAAGTCTCTACCAACTCCGTTTACTGTCTAAAATCCAAGGCTTTCTCACTCCAAAAACTCTGTAAATGGCCGTTCATGCATTTATAACGTTTTGGCTAGACTACTGCAATTCCTTATAATGCGGTATATCAAGTTCTCAAATTGCTCGCCTTCAGTTAGTCCAAAACGCTGCGGCTAGACTTATTCACAAGTGTCGCAAATATGACCACATTTCGCCGATTCTCAAATCTCTACATTGGCTTCCAGTTCGACAGAGAATAGATTTTAACATTCTACTCTTTGTTTTTAAATCTTTACATAACTTCTTGCCTATCTCTCTGGACTTCCTCTGGACTTCATCCTTTCACTCCGTCCAGAAGCCTAAGATCCAACGACAGGCTCTGCTGGTAGTCCCTCGCGTTAGACTCAAGCGTAGAGGGGAGCGTGCATTTGCAGTGGCAGGGCCTCGACTCTGGAACACCCTGCCTCTAGAGATTAGAACGGCCCCTACCCTGTCAGTCTTCAAGTCTCTGTTAAAAACCAACCCGTTTTCTCTAGCATTTGGATTTCTATCCCTAGGTTGATCTTCCTTTTTACATTTGAGTCTGATACTGCCTTGCCATTTCTGTTGTGCTATTTTATCTTTTAGTCTGATACTGTCTTTGTCACTCCTGTCTTTCCATTCTATATTGAGTCTGTTACTGCTCTGCCATTTCTGTCCTACCATTATATATTTGAGTCTGATACTGTTTTGCCATTCCAGTCCTCCCATTCCGTATTTGAGTCTGATACTGCTTTGCCATTTCTGTGTTGTCATTTTATCTTTGAGTCTGATACTGTTTTGCCACTCCAGTCCTCCCATTCCATCTTTGAGTCTGATACTGCTTTCCCACTTCTGTTTTACTATTTTAAAATTGAGTCTGATACTGCTTTGCTATTTCCGGTTTTAAGGTTGCTCTTAGTTTTGCTATGAGCTACTAATCGCTGTGTTGCTATGCAGGTACTATTTTCCTGTTTTTTTATCTGGCTGTTCTGTAAAGCACTTTGGTCAACCTAGTGGCTGTTGTAAATGTGCTATATAAATAAAAAGAACTTGAACTTAAACTTGAACTAGAACAACAGAAAGACTTGATGCAACAGCCAGAGATGACCATCTGACACGTGTACATACTAGGCCAACAATTAAACACCCACCTGTATTTGTTTGATTTATCTGTTGAGTATTCGAGAAGACAAAATGACTAAAATGACCACCATCCATCTTTACATATGAAAATTCATTACTGATAGCAAAGTGAATTAATCAAGAGCCTTCTGATCCCTCATTTGAAACAAGGATAAAAGTGTTTTAGTATTGGAGCAAACTTCAAAGGTGCTCGATAAACAACCAATTTCCTTGACAAAATCCATTATAGCTTTAATGCAGTTAAATATAAACCCAAATCAACCATTTAAAATGAATTTTATTCCTTCACTAATACATTAAAGTTGTTGATAAATATCCTGAAAAGGGTTACTAAATCATTTCTAAAATTCCTAGACTCCATCAAACCATAGTGAGAGCCAGAATCTGATTATTTCAAGGGCAAAGCAGCATAATGTGAGACATCTGATAACAGAACACAAAAGATTCTATGCCTCAGTAGCAAAAAAGACACAAAACTAAAACCACTGCTCATCAAGAACATCATCAAAGCTCATCTCATGTTTGACTATTATCATATTAATTTAAGGTTAATGAATTCATATCAAAATCATTAAATAGAAATACAAGACACACATAAAAGCGTAATTCCTTACCTTATTTCATCAACTGAACATCAGATTGAAGCATCAAAAACCAACAAATTAATCGATTAAAGTTTTCATTCCTACCAGTAATTCTTGTGTGTTCCGTTTTCTTATTCTCTCCAGCGTTGCAGTAAATCCGAGTGAACAAAGGTTTTAATATTCGCCATTGTGAGTTACACGGAAGATGTGAAACAGCAGCAAGAAAAATGGAGCGCAGCTGGAAGAAAACAAAACTGGAGGTTTTTCGTATTTCGTGGAAAGAGAACATAATTGCATACAGAAAGGCCATAAAAACTGCTAGATCTGCTTATTTCTCGACTCTCTTAGAAGAAAACAAACACAACCCTAGGTATTTATTCGATACAGTGGCTAAATTAACCAAAGATAAAGCTTCACCTTCTGATGTTTGTAAACAGCACAGCAGTAATGACTTTATGAACTTCTTTACGTTCAAGATTGATAATATTAGGAAAAAAATTATAACCATGCAGCCGTCTACTACAGTATCACATCAGACAGTGCATTGTAGTGTCACTGAGGAACAATTACACTCATTCACTGCCATAGGAGAAGAAGAATTGGCTAAACTCGTTAAATCATCTAAATCAACAACATGTATGCTCGACCCCATACCGACTAAACTACTAAAAGAGATGCTTCCAGAGGTCATAGATCCTCTTCTTAATATCATTAATTCATCTTTGTCATTAGGATATGTACCGAAAACTTTTAAGTTGGCTATTATTAAATCACTTATTAAAAAAACGCAACTTGATCCTACAAAATTAGTCAATTACAGGCCAATCTCAAATCTACCCTTTCTGTCAAAAATACTAGAAAAGGCAGTGTCCTCACAATTATGCTCCTTTTTAGAAAGAAATGGTATCTTTGAGGATTTCCAGTCAGGATTTAGACCGTATCATAGTACTGAGACTGCTCTCATCAGAGTTACAAATGATTTACTCTTATCATCCGATCGTGGTTGTATCTCTCTGTTAGTGTTACTCGATCTTAGCGCTGCATTCGATACTATCGACCACAACATTCTTTTGAATGGACTCGAAAATTATGTTGGCATTAGTGGAATTTCATTGGCATGGTTTAAATCATACTTATCTGACCGTTATCAGTTTGTAGCAGTAAATGAAGAGATGTCACACTGATCACAAGTTCAGTATGGAGTACCGCAGGGCTCAGTGCTAGGACCGTTGCTTTTCACCCTGTACATGCTACCACTGGGAGATATTATTAGGAAGCATGGCGTTAGTTTTCATTGTTATGCTGACGATACTCAGCTCTATATTTCTTCACGCCCTGACGAAACTTACCAATTCACAAGATTAATGAAATGCATAGCTGATATAAAAAATTGGATGACTAGTAATTTCCTGCAACTTAATTCAGAAAAAACTGAATTTTTAATCATTGGACACAAAAACTCCACAAGTAGTAACCTAGAATACTGTCTAACACTTGATTGCTGCTCTGTCAAGTCCTCGTCGTCAGTTAGGAACCTGGGTGTGCTTTTTGATACCAATCTTTCATTTGAAAGCCACGTTTCTAGCATCTGTAAAACTGCATTCTACCATCTTAAAAATATATCTAAATTACGGCACATGCTTTCAATGCAAAATGCTGATCAGTTAGTTCATGCGTTCATGACCTCAAGGCTAGATTATTGTAATGCTCTACTGGGTGGTTGCCCTGCTCGCATAATAAATAAACTGCAGCTTGTCCAAAACGCAGCAGCTCGAGTTCTTACTAGAACCAGAAGTATGACCATATTAGCCCGGTTCTGGCAACACTGCATTGGCTCCCTATTAAACATTGTATACATTTTAAAATCTTGCTGATTACTTACAAAGCACTAAATGGTTTAGCTCCCCAGTACTTGAGCGAGCTCTTAACACATTATACTCCATCACGTCTATTGCGGTCTCAAAATTCTGGCCAGTTGATAATACCTAGAATATCAAAATCAACTGCAGGCGGTCGATCCTTTTCCTATTTAGCACCTAAACTCTGGAACAGTCTTCCTAGCATTGTTCGGGAAGCAGACACACCCTGTCAGTTTAAATCTAGACTAAAAACACATCTCTTTACTATGGCATACACATAAAACATTTTTAATTTCTATTATTCAAATCAGTTAAATGATTGTTTTAGGCTGCATTAACTAGGTCAGTCGGAACCGGGAACACTTCCCATGACACCTGATGTACTCGTTACATCATAAGAAGAATGGCATCTACGCTAATGTTAGTCTCTCTGTTTATCCCGAGGTTTACTGCAGTCGGCCGTATCCGGGCCGTATCCAGACCAGATGGTGGACCTGCGCCTAGACATGACCAACGTATTCCTGAAGTGTCTGTAGAGACCGTGTCAATTAAACTCCCCCCTGTAAATGCCACATCGACATGACATCCTCATTAAACCCGTCCCCGGCGTGATGACTCCAATCTTTCGAATAATCCTACGAATATCTATTAATCTAATATGACTTCTGACCTTTAATGTTGCCAGAATCATAATCATACACTATTTGTTCTGGCCCTGAAGGAGTTTTGCTTCCTTGCCACTGTCGCCTTTGGCTTTTGGCTTGCTCAGCTGGGGACACTTAAATTTCAACTATATTACTGATCTGCCCGCACTGACACTATATGATAATTGAAATGAGCTGATGACATCACCGCTTTTACCAGAGCGGCTGTACAGCCGAATCAAATTCTGTTGCATTATTTTCCTGTTACCACTGTGAAGCTGCTTTGAAACAATTGGCATTGTAAAAAGCGCTATATAAATAAAGGTGATTTGATTTGATGTGATGTGCAAACTCCATTGTTAAACTTAGAATCTACTATCTATGATCACAATCATAACTAACAATAAAATATAACCACCAAATTAAGAAAAATAACGATTTATTCCTTCTGTGACGCCATCTCGTCTTTCTCAATCCACGCTCTTCTTCCGCGCAGCTCTTAAAGGAGCCGTTTACACTGATTTGTAATACAGAGGATTTTCTGATGGATTTTCTCACTGTTAGTTAGTGTCTTTCTCAGATGTAAACTAGCGCTTTTCGTCAAAGGCACATAAGTTAACTGCATGAAACAGTCCTGAAACTAATGGAAGATGTTTTTATCCATTATAAGTAATGGATAACTGACTGTTATATTGCTAAATCAGTGTTACAGTACATCATGGCATGTTGACTGGATTTATGGTTTTTGCTTAAAGATATAGTTTAATTAAAAAAAGCAATAAACTAAATATAGTCACCATGTTGGACAAAAAGTACAACCCAGATCTTATACCTTGACATTAAGATTTATGTAACAATAAATGCCAGTAGGTTAAGTGAGATACACTCTTGGTTCATTTATGCAAAATGTTGATGCAGTGATGAAGTCTCAGATGATACAGCAACAACTTTGTTTGCATGTTTTAACGTTTTAATCAGAAATTAACAGTAAAATCAATTATTTGTTAGCTGTGGCAACCACCTAAATAATGTCTAAACATTAAATGTGCAAAATCTAGTGCAGGTTAACACAAGTAACAAAATAATGCTGTATAAACTTCCACTTTGAAATCAGAATTTCAACAATCATCTGTTCACATTGACTTACAAATGCAGTTTATCATAAGAACAACAATACATACAGTATGCCTTTTTTAGGTAACACAAAAAAATATTTCAGTCTAAATTTAAGATTTTTGTATTTGAATTGCATATACATTTTAAATCCATTTGGATTACACAGTTTTAACATAAACAAATTAATACACTTAATGTGATTCATATTTGTAAGTCATAAATAAATGAAACAGGTAAGATTTATGTAATAGTACACAGTAAAATCCCCTGTGTTAAATTAACACAGCTTTATGTGCATATGTTTACACACTACAGAGTGTTAAATCATTACACAACACCAGTACCAGTGTTGAGGTTAATGAGATAACTGAGTGATGAGCGTTAATGATGAACACCTACTGTTAACAAGCAGAATCACTGAAGGAAAGACAAAACAAGAACAGAATAAAGACTGAACCACGAAGACTACAACTGACCTTAGCCACAGCCTTAGATGAAATCAACTGAAGATAAAAGAGTCAAACTGCCCAACTAAATGAAACACTGATCACCATAATGGTGACCAAACATTTTTAATAAATCATCAACATCTAAACCTCTGTTAATTCTCAAAAAGAACTGTAGATGTCTGACAGAAATAAAGTCAGTTTGGTAAGTAATGCATGAAGCTGGTAATGCTGTTTGTGGAGTTGTTTAATCCTCCTCTGCTGAGATCTTCAGAGATTTAATGTCTTCTTTTATCTTCAGTTGATTTCATCTAAAGCTGTGGCTGAAGTCAGTTCACTTCTCTTCTCTTTTTTTCTGTTCTTGTTGTTTCTCTTTCCTGCTTGTTAACAGCAGGTGTTCATCACTAATGCTCAAATCACCACTTGTGTGAGTGTAAACCGAGGTCTTACCATAGTAAATGCTTCCAAATTAGTACAACCTAATCTGAAAATGTCAACGATACATTCAAACAAAATAAATACAACTTGTGATCCCAATGATTGCACCATAAGGATAATATTTGGCAGTCTTGTTAAGTCCGTTGATATATTTAGCATCATCTACAGTCTTCACGAGTTTGGTCGGATTTATTATTTTTTACCAGTTAAATAACTGAAAAAATGCTTCACATGCTGTAAAGCCCCCTTGTTTTTCTGCTCCTCTCCAGCTTTCCTCAGATCCTCCAGGTTCTTCATCCATGCATCTTTTCCCTCCTCCTTCAGTGTGGGAATCAGGAACTCCAGATGTTGAAGAGTGAAAGCGCTGTCGGCTTTTAAAGCGATCTTAGACAGACTCATGACGGTCTTATAAGCTTCATGCAGCAGGATGCAGATTTCATTTTGAATCTTCTCCAGATCACGGATCAGTTTTTCTTCTATTTTTCTTTTATTCTCAGACTCTTTCATGTTTCTTTCATGTTCCTTTCTAGTATCTTCATATTTTTTTTTGTCAAAGCTGCTTTCAGGTCGCTCACCAGTGCGTTTGAGCTCATCAAATGTCGTTTCAACTTCCACCACCTTTGTTACATATTTTTTGTTCGCTCTGACATGTTTGCTGTAATGACACTTCCCTGGACACACAGTGCAGTGGCGGTCTTTCATGACCCAACACCATGAGGGATCTACTGCCGATGAGCACTGCCACTCATGGCAGTTTTCCAGACAGACGGAGCAGCAGGTTGCGTACCTGTTCCACCACCATTCATTTACAATGGGGACTTTTTCTTTGAAACTCCTGTTGACTGTAAACTTAATCTTTTTAAATTTCTCGATCTTGTCTCTGTTCTGTCTGAGGGCTTCTTGAATCTGATTCAGTTCTTTAAATTTTAGTTCCTTTTCATTGATTCGGTCCTTCAGATTAGAGACACAGGCCTCGAGTTGTCTTCGCTCATTCAGAACATCTAATGTCATCTGAACACTTTTTCTGTTGTTTTCTTCCAGGAGTGTGAACAACTCATTCATGCTTTCCTCTGCCATTTCCCAGGCTGATTTCAAAACTTGCTCATACCGTTTATCTCTTTTCTCTTTCTGCTGGTTGTTGAATAAGAAGTGAACGGGTTCATTGTCTTCATCTCTTCTGCAGGGAATCTGTGCTTTCTTAATGGCATTAAGAGCATCTGTTGGAGGTCCTCCATCTGAATGTGTGAGTAGAAACACTATGTTGTTCTCTATATCTCTACCAAACAGAGACAGAACTGAGTGAAATATGTAAAGCTCTTTGCCAGAGATTCGATTCTGAGATGCCTTCATCACAAAACACACTGCATCAATATAATGAATCCCATCCTCATCTGAAAATAATCTGCTCAGATACTCAGAAATCTCTTCGTTTTCTTCAGTGTTTGCGTAACCTAATGTATACTGTATGTCAATGATGGTCAGAGATGTTGGGTTTTCTTCAACAAACACCTCATAAACAGTGATCTCAGATGTTTCATCTGTGATGTCATACCACTCTTGATCCTCAAACTTCACTCCCAGTAAGTGGTTGATCATGGTGTTGATGATGGTGGTTTTCCCAGAGCCGGTTTCTCCCACCATCAGTATGACTTTGTTCTGCTTGTTTCTGTGTCTTCGTCCATATGTCCACTGTCTGACCTTTCTATCAGTCCCATCAATATATTTTCTCTCTGTGTTCAGTTGGTAAAGCGCTGGAGGACCGGGATTCATTAGTGTGGCATCATGACCTGATCTGCAAAAGACAAAATTGATTCAGCAGCAAAATGTGATCTTTTGATCTAGACAATTTATAGGAGTTTATTAGGAAATAGAAACAAGTTGAAATTGTTGAACCTTAAGTCAAAAAAACTCCAGGTTCCCCTTAAAAAGTGTTTAATTTAGTTTCAATCTAATTTAAAATCTTACAGTTATTAAATGGTATGGTAGTCTATGATAAATAAGAATTATTTTTTGAATATTTGGATGGAAATACAGGAAGAGCGATACAGCCTAATGTATTTATTAAACTTCAGAAGGCAATGATTTAATTAAATAAATGTGAGCGCTGCTGTTGCGCTTTCTACAGACTTGTGATTTCAGAGTTCACAATCAATGAATGCTGTGCATTTATGCCAATAGATTGCTAATGATTTACTGTTGATGAATTACACTGATAAAAATGATTCTGTGGTGAAGTAAATACTACAGAAAAAACAAACGTAATTTCGACATGAAAAAGTTAGTTCAGGCAAGATTAAAAAAAAGTAAGTAAATTCTATATTAGTACTCAATTCAAGCTTGTAGAAATTAAAGCGTAAATATCAACGTTATAAAATTAAAACTACTCAACTTGTCTGATACTGCCGTTCCCATCATACACTGGGGTTTGAATAATTAATGAGGTTGATTTTTCGCTGTTTTCCAGCTGTATTTACTCTGTTTTATCATTGCTTTTGTTGTTAGGTTCAGTAACTTGCCATTTTGTGACATTTGGAGTTCATTTTCTACTCAAAATGATCCATCGAATATT
This sequence comes from Coreius guichenoti, assembly GCA_039654105.1. Classification (NCBI taxonomy): domain Eukaryota; kingdom Metazoa; phylum Chordata; class Actinopteri; order Cypriniformes; family Gobionidae; genus Coreius; species Coreius guichenoti. The sequence continues at coordinate 55,051,828 of CM077168.1, read as the reverse complement.
ACCTTCATTGTGTACCAAGTATTGAGGTCTCTGTGTTCAGATGCTTCTATTATGTAGATATGGTATCTACACAGTATCTATCTATTGTGTTATTTACTTAGATATTTCTAAGTAAAGCATACACTTTAAAAGTGTGGTTTAATTCAATGTTATATTTTTTGAGTAAAATGTATTGCAAAGGAAACTTCAACTAAGTAGAAATCACTTAACCTTTTACTTTTTAAGTTAAAAACTTGCTTTTAAAAACTTTATGTAAAAAAAAACAAAAAAAAAACTTTACGTCTCGTTCACGTGGATCCACAAAAATGACTAAAACGCTGTATTATTCATGCCAGGCCAGTAGATGGCGATGTCACTTTGTAAAGAAACACTACACGCCTATAGACTAAACATATAATACGCATGTGCATGACGTCAACGCTTTCACAAATTCACGTTTTTGTTGTTTACACGAAGTGTACTTTGAAACCCGTTTTCAACAGTTTGCATTTTCAGGCCTCCAAAAAAAACGCCGTTGTCGTGTAAATGAACGGCCAGAATGCATAAAATCTGTTTTTAGTTGAAGGTGGTATCGTGTAAACGGCTCCTTTATCTCGCTCTTCCTAAAGGAGCAGCTGTAAAGCATACACATTTCAAAATAAGAGTCACTGTGTACTATTGGGCTTGTTTATAATTAAAATCATGCATTATTGTCATTATTATTGGCAATTTGGTCACACGATAAACTGTGTCTGGCATTTAATTCAATGTAAACCCTTTTATCTTACAGCAAGAAAACACTATAAGCATTATTAAACATAGATTTTACTAGTATTGGCACAATGATCTGTTTATTATCTTTATTTAAACACATTATTATTGTATCAGAAAAATCTAATTTTCTCGTCTATATGTGCAATATTGATATATTGGTTCATAAAACCAAAAAATGTCAATACATATTGAATAATTTCTCAAGTATTTTAAACCTGCAGTTCCTCTGTTTTGCTGGTACACTAACCTGTGTAGATCTTCAATATGGTCATACTCCAAGATGCCTTTCACTCTCATATTAAACATTGTAGCAGATGTCTCTGTAAGATATGATCAGATTTACATTAGTGCTTCAAACTGTAGAAATACTTAACTAGTCATTATACTAATGTTATTGCACATCTAGTGTTAGTGACGTCATCAAACCTCTAAGAAGAAAACATACATAAACTAAAGACTACATCTATGACTGTAAGGTTTATTATTTATAGTTTTGAGAGCTACTGTCTCTGTTTTGTGCATATGGATGTTGGGCTGAAAATCTCTAACACTGATAGTGGTTTATCATTTTTATAAGGCACTGTTCTGAAAGTATCAAATAAATCAAAACAATCAGTAGATTATCAATCATGTGTAGTGATGGGTAAGTGAAACTCCCTCTGGAGGAAGTAGAAGGACAGTAGCCACGACAGGGACATCTAGTGGTTTGTTAAATAGACACCAGCTACTGTAAATACTGGAAGATATCAGATGAAATATTCTGTTGCTGTAGCTATTTGTATATACATAAACAAGACATATACAAGCAGCTCTAATCGGTTCACTGCAAAAATGCTTTTCTTACTTAGTATTTTTGTTTTGTTTCCAGTCCAAATATCTAAAAAATTCTTAAATCAAGATGCATTTACTAAAGTAGAAAAATGCCATAAGATATTATGTCTTGTTTTCTGGGGAAAAAACTTGCTTAAAACAAGCACAATTATCTGCCGATGGGGTAAGAAAAATAATCTTGTCTATGTTTGATACCATTGGCAGATAATTTTGCTTTTTTTTAAGCAACAACTCGTTTAATTTTGATTTATTTCCCCAGACATAATATCTTGCATCTTGATTTAAGAATTTTTAGATATTTGGACTGGAAACAAAACAAAAATACTAAGTAAGAAAAGCACTGCATAAACACACATTGCCATATATGCTTGAAGAACTCTGACATTAATACACAAATATACAGCAAAACATCTTTTTTCCCCAGTTAAAAAAAAATAAAAAATCTTACAAGACGACAGATTTACTAAAGAAGTAACACTGCGTAAGATCTTAAGACTTTTTACAATAAAAAAGATATACACACAAGTCTTAACATAGTGTTGGTCTGATGTTAATTATCTTGTTTTAAGGATTTTTGTGGATATTTTAACTGGAAAACGGGTAACAAGTAAAGACTAAAATAAATACATAAACTCAAATAAGTTAATCACAGTCTTTCTCAGCTTTAGTAAATGATGAGAGAAACCAGTGAATAAGTCTTGCATCAGGAAAGCTAAATCATTTCCCCACAAACTTCTCTTTTATCTTGCTTTTGTGTTATTTCAGTCAATCTCATAACTCTCAAAAAAAGTTTTATGAGCTCAATGAGGAAGTAGTTCCCCTTTTTAAGTCCCTCCTTACTGACGTACTTACAGTTTTCATGGAGGCAGAACAATCTCCTCTCTGTAGATGAATTACCTCAGTATAATCTCTCTGTCTACGTCCTGCCAATAATGTAATTCATATGCTGGATATTTAACTTTGTTAGATACACTATCGATTCGAGAAAATTAAACCACGCAAGCAGAGAGTGACTCTCTGTCTGACTTTTCTCACACAGTTTCCACTTCCTGTTTAACCAGTACCACATTGTTGTTGTTTTTACCAATGGAAAATTGACAGAATGGTCATTTGTATCTAGGCAGACGTAAAGCCTCAAGGTTGTACAAGCCATTCCATTGGTTTGTTAAGTGACATTTTTTCCTTGAACTTTATGTGAACAACAATCAATTCTGCTTGTCTAAACAAACAAACAAACAAACAAACATTAATATCAGTGTGAAAAATCCTTTTTTCAAAAGGATCTTTCAGATTAATTCCTGATTGTAAAACCTCTGTTCTGATTACAACAATCAGGTGAGATTTATAGTTTGTGCCAAGTGAATAAAAATGAATAGGTTCTAGTTAAGGTAAACTTGTTCTAATACATAAAAAAATATATATATATATTTTTATGTAGTTTTCCTCAAAGTGATGTCTGAATGAAACTTTCACTGAATTATTTTCTCAATGACATTAAAATGATTCTAGTAAAGACTTTCCTTTTAGTTTGTCACACACTAACAGTGTTAGGGGTAACGCATTTCAAGTAACTTGAGTTACGTAATCAGATTTTTTTCAAGTAACTAGTACAAGTAACAAGTAACGCATTACTTTTAAACGTACAACAACATCCCAGCCAGCACAGTCATGTGGGGCCCAGATGGGTTTGACCTGGGCGGTCTCACTGGGGCCCAGCCAGTTTTGTCCTCAGTTTCCATGGAGGCCCCACATGAGCTAGCCCAGATTAAATGAAAACGAAGTATGCACACTACAGGGTGTACGTAACACTGAATCAGTGTTGGAGTTAATGAGATAATTAAGTGATTAATAAGTTGAGCATTAATGAATATACCTGATGATGAATCACTGATTTAAAGAGAAACAAGAAGAACTACAACTGACTTCAGCCACAGCTTTAGATGAAATCAACTGAAAACATTAAATCTGTGAAGATCTCAGCAGAGGAGGATTAAACAGCATTACCAGCTTCAGGCATTACTGACCAGACTGACTTTATTTCTGTCAGACGTCTACAGAAGATCTTATTGAGAATTAACAGAGGTTTAGATGTTTTATTGAAAGTAATAAAGTTTGAAGTCACCATGATGGGGATCAGTGTTTGCTTTAGTTGGGCTCTTGACCCTTGGCTTTTTATCATTCGTTTTTCTCTGGTTGCTGTAGCTGTGTTTGTTATGGTGAGAACAGCAAGAGAAACCGTGATCAGATGATTTTGGCTACTTGTTGATGATACAGATGTAATCATCATGTAGTGGTATTTTATGTGTTTGCTGATCACATGAGTGCCATTGATTATAGTAACCATGTGACTTGTGTTTTAATCAGATAAACTAAGATATAAAAAATAAATCTATGTACAATTTTTTTTTTCTGTTTATAAACACTTTCAAACTCCTGTGAGCTTTAAGCACACACAGACATCAAGAATCAGCGCACAAATCTCATCAACGGTGACGTACTTCATGCCATAATGCATTCTGGGTGCATCATACAAAACTCATCCATGGCTCCCAGAATACATTACGGCATGAAGCATGTTACCATTGTTGAGATTCATAGGCTGATTCTTGATGTCTGTGTGTGAGTTAAACTCACAGGAGTTCAAAATGTTTAGTGTACAATGCATTCTGATCATTTCTGATTAAACTGTGCTGGGTCGTCTCTTGCTGGAGAATCACAACAACAATCAAACAGAAATTAATAACAAACATCACCCATATAAAAAACAGGCATAAGATTGGTGAAATAAGCCACAACATGATTATTATATTCTTATCAATGAGCCAAAATCAACTGATGACACTTTCTCTTGCTGTTCTTACCATAACAAACAGCCAGACAAAAACTAATGTTAAAAAGTCAAGGGTCAAGAGCCCAACTAAAGGAAACACTGATCACCATCATGGTGACATCAAACTAAACTTTTATTTTCAATAAAACATCAACATCTAAACCTCTATTAATTCCCAATAAGATCTTCTGTAGACGTCACGTCACGTCACGTCACGTCACGTCACGTCACGTCACGTCACGTCACGTCACGTCACGTCACGTCACGTCAAGTCAAGTCAATCACCTTTATTTATATAGCGCTTTTTACAATGCCAGTTGCTTCAAAGCAGCTTCACAGTGGTAACAGGAAAATAATGCAACAGAATTTGATTCGGCTGTACAGCCGCTCTGGAGAAAACGGTGATGTCATCCAGCTCATTTCAATTATCATATAGTGTCAATGCGGGCAGATCAGTAATATAGTTGAAATTTAAGTGTCCTCAACTGAGCAAGCCAAAAGCCAAAGGCGACAGTGGCAAGGAACCAAAACTCCTTCAGGGCCAGAATGGAGAAAAAAACCTTGGGAGAAACCAGGCTCAGTCGGAGTGCCAGTTCTCCTCTGGCCGACGAACAAATAGTGTATGATTATGATTCTGGCAACATTACAGGTCAGAAGTCATATTAGATCAATAGATATTCGTAGGATTATTGGAAAGATTGGAGTCGTCACGCCGGGGACGGGTTTAATGAGGATGTCGTGTCGATGCAGCATTTACAGGGGGGAGTTTAATTGACACTATTGTCTCTACAGACACTTCAGGGATATGGTCGTCATGTCCAGGCTAAGGTCCACCATCTGGTCTGGATACGGCCCGGATCCGGCCGACTGCAGTAAACCTCGGGATAAACAGAGAGACTAACATTAGCGTAGATGCCATTCTTCTTATGATGTAACGAGTACATCAGGTGTTATTGGAAGTGTTCCCGGTTCCCGCTGACCTAGTTAATGCAGCCTAAAACAATCATTTAACTGATTTGAATAATAGAAATTAAACATGTTTTATGTGTATGCCATAGTAAAGAGATGTGTTTTTAGTCTAGATTTAAACTGACAGAGTGTGTCTGCTTCCCGAACAATGCTAGGAAGACTGTTCCAGAGTTTAGGTGCTAAACAGGAAAAGGATCGACCGCCTGCAGTTGATTTTGATATTCTAGGTATTATCAACTGGCCAGAATTTTGAGACTGCAATAAACGTGATGGAGTATAATGCGTTAAGAGCTCGCTCAAGTACTGGGGCGCTAAACCATTTAGTGCTTTGTAAGTAATCAGCAAGATTTTAAAATGTATACAATGTTTAATAGGGAGCCAATGCAGTGTTGACAGAACCGGGCTAATATGGTCATACTTCCTGGTTCTAGTAAGAACTCGAGCTGCTGCGTTTTGGACCAGCTGCAGTTTATTTATTAAGTGAGAAGGGAAACCACCCAGTAGAGCATTACAATAATCTAGCCTTGAGGTCATGAACGCATGAACTAACTGTTCAGCATTTTGCATTGAAAGCATGTGCCGTAATTTAGATATATTTTTAAGATGGTAGAATGCAGTTTTACAGATGCTAGAAACGTGGCTTTCAAATGAGAGATTGGTATCAAAGAGCACACCCAGGTTCCTAACTGACGACGAGGACTTGACAGAGCAGCCATCAAGTGTTAGACAGTATTCTAGGTTACTACTTGTGGAGTTTTTTTGTCCAATGATTAAAAATTCTGTTTTTTCTGAATTAAGTTGCAGGAAATTACTAGTCATCCAATTTTTTATATCAGCTATGCATTCCGTTAATCTTGTGAATTGGTAAGTTTCGTCAGGGCGTGAAGAAATATAGAGCTGAGTATCGTCAGCATAACAATGAAAATTAACGCCATGCTTCCTAATATCTCCCAGTGGTAGCATGTACAGGGTGAAAAGCAACGGTCCTAGCACTGAGCCCTGCGGTACTCCATACTGAACTGTTTGGTGTGACATCTCTTCATTTACTGCTACAAACTGATAACGGTCAGATAAGTATGATTTAAACCATGCCAATGAAATTCCACTAATGCCAACATAATTTTCGAGTCTATTCAAAAGAATGTTGTGGTCGATAGTATCGAATGCAGCGCTAAGATCGAGTAACACTAACAGAGAGATACAACCACGATTGGATGATAAGAGTAAATCATTTGTAACTCTAATGAGAGCAGTCTCAGTACTATGATACGGTCTAAATCCTGACTGGAAATCCTCACAGATACCATTTCTTTCTAAAAAGGAGCATAATTGTGAGGACACTGCCTTTTCTAGTATTTTTGACAGAAAGGGTAGATTTGAGATTGGCCTCTAATTGACTAATTTTGTAGGATCAAGTTGCGGTTTTTTAATAAGTGGTTTAATAATAGCCAACTTAAAAGTTTTCGGTACATATCCTAATGTCAAGGATGAATTAATGATATTAAGAAGAGGATCTATGACCTCTGGAAGCATCTCTTTTAGTAGTTTAGTCGGTATAGGGTCGAGCATACATGTTGTTGATTTTGATGATTTAACGAGTTTAGCCAATTCTTCCTCTCCTATAGCAGTGAATGAGTGTAATTTTTCCTCAGTGACACTACAATGCACTGTCTGATGTGATACTGTAGTAGACGGCTACATGGTTATAATTTTTTTCCTAATATTATCAATCTTACAAGTAAAGAAGTTCATAAAGTCATTACTGCTGTGCTGTTTACATACATCAGAAGGTGAAGCTTTATCTTTGGTAAATTTAGCCACTGTATCGAATAAATACCTAGGGTTGTGTTTGTTTTCTTCTAAGAGAGTCGAGAAATAAGCAGATCTAGCAGTTTTTAGTATCAACATTTATTCCATGTGACAGTATTAGGTCTAACGTATGATTACGGCAATGAGTGGGTCCTGACACGTGTTGCCTTACTCCAATAGAGTTTAGAATGTCTCTAAATGCCAGTCCCAATGCGTCTTTTTCATTGTCTACATGGATATTAAAATTACCAACAATTAGGACTTTATCTGCAGCCAGTACTAACTCTGATAGAAAATCAGCAAATTCTCTGGTAAAGTCTGTATGGTGCCCTGGTGGCCTGTATACAGTAGCCAGCACAAATGTCAAACGGGATTTATCAATTTCACTACATAACGTTACATAAAGCACCAAAACTTCAAAGGAATTATATTTGAAACTAGACTTGTGAGTAATACTGAAGATATTATTATAAATTACAGCAACACCTCCCCCTTTACCTTTCAGACGCGGCTCGTGTTTATAACAATAATCTTGGGGGGTGGACTCATTTAAAGTAATGTAATCGTCAGGTTTTAGCCAGGTTTCTGTCAAACACAGCACATCTAGGTTATGATCTGTAATCATATCATTAACAATAAGCGCTTTTGAGGAAAGGGATCGAGTATTCAGCAGCCCGAGCTTTATCATTTGATCATCTGTATTATATCTGTTGTTTATTTGTTGGACATCAATTAAATTTTTACAGTTGAATGGTTTTGATGGTTTTCTGTATTTACTAATTCGTGGAACAGACACAGTCTCTATGTGATAATATCTAGGTGAAAGAGTCTCTATGTGCTGGGATTTATCTGACTTCTGTGACGTGAGACAGCTAGCAGGCGGTCGGGTAAGCCAGTCCGTCTGCTTCCTGACCTGGGCCCCAGTTAGTCAAGGTTTAGCTCTAAGACTATGTGCCAAATTACTAGAGAGAAGAGCGGCACCATCCCAGGAAGGATGAATACCATCTTTTTTCAACAGGTCAGGTCTGCCCCAAAAGCTTTTCCAATTGTCTATGAACCCTATGTTATTTTGTGGACACCACTTAGACAACCAGCCATTGAGTGAAGAAATAAAGTCAGTCTGGTTAGTAATGCATGAAGCTGGTAATGCTGTTTGTGGAGTTGTTTAATCCTCCTCTGCTGAGATCTTCAGAGATTTAATGTCTTCTTTTATCTTCAGTTGATTTCATCTAAAGCTGTGGCTGAAGTCAGTTGTATTTCTTGTGTTTCTCTTTCCTTCAGTGATTCTGCTCATTATCATCAGGTGTTCATCACTAATGCTCAATCATCACTCAGTTAATCACTTAATTATCTCATTAACTCCATTAACATAAACTGATTCAGTGTTACATTTAACACCCTGTAGTGTGCACACTGAGCAGTGTTAATTTAATCTGGGCTAGTCCATGTGGGGCTTCCATGGAAACTGAGGACAAAACTGGCTGGGCCCCAGTGAGACAGCCCAGGTCAAACCCATCTGGGTCCCACATGACTGTGCTGGCTGGGATATCTGAGTTACTTTTTCAAATAAGTAACTCAAGTTCCCTTTCGTTCAGTCACTCCGAGTAACGTCAGTGACTGACGAATGGGGGTTTCGCTTAGAAGCCTATCATCTTCGAGATCTAGAAAACGCCCAATGGCAGCGCCAATGCCATGGGCATGCGGAATTTGCATAGCGTAACTCCGCCCCACAGCGTGGGTATATAAGGAAGTACGCTGGCAACATCGCATTATGTTTCTGCTTCGGAGCCAAGAGCATCTATCTCTTCACTCCTTAAGCCTTTTTGAGTATATCGTCAAGCTTCTTCGAGACGAACAGCTTTCCAGTCGGTGTTGGTGTTACGGCGCGTTCCAGCGAGTGTTTACTTCCTGCCTGCTGATCTGTGCAGTGATCTGCATCCAGCTGGTATTCGTTCCCTGGGCGCTTCGGCATCGCTGTGAAGCTCCCTCTCACAAAAGAGCTCGCATGTGGCACGTCTTTTTAAAGACGGTTTGCCCGTGCACTTCTGGGTGCGGTCGATCTCTGTTGCCATCTGATGGGCACAATCGCTGCGTGACGTGTTTGGGCTTCAGCACGTTCAAGCAGCGTTTGTGGATGCGTCATGTTCTCACTGCGGGAACATGACCATCGCGATGTTGCGGTCGAGACTCAATGACCTCCGCAAGGAAAGAGAGTCCCCTCTGCCACACCCCAATCTACCGTCTCCGAGAGAGATGGTACTTTGGCTGGTGGCCAGGGTGACCTGAGGGTTACGGTGTGGCATAACCCCGACGATCATTCCTCGGGCCACACCCCCCTCTCGCACATCGCTACCCGCGAGTGATCGGACTGAAGCAGCGGGACCGTCTGCGGACGCCCCGTGTGTTTCGTTCGGCGCTCCAGTTGGTGATGAGATGTCGATCGCCGCATCTCAAGGTGGGCTGGAGTCCTCTGGGGATGAAGATTCGGCTATGCTGCTGCCTTCGGGCGTGCCAGCATTGCCCGAGTCCGACCCGGAGTTGACAGCCATGTCATCTCGGGGGATGTTTGGTCTTTGGGTGTGACGCGTCCTGACAGCTGTTGGGCCCCGCCCCCAATTACTTTCTCTCCCGGGATACATGAGGAGGTCACGTGGTCCTGGAAGTCCCCGTTGTCTTCCCGCGACCGTTCGGCGGCCTCCTCCGCCTTCTCTGCCCTCGATGGGGCCGCGGCCAAGGGTACACTGGGGTCCCCCCTGTTGACGCTCAGTTGCAATCACGGTCGAGACTCAATGACCCCCGTATGGAGGGAGAGTCCCCTCTGCCACACCCCAGTTATCCTCTCCACGTGACGGGATGTTTGGCTGGTGGCCAGGGTGACCTGAGGGCTGCGGTGTGGCATAAACCCCGACGAGTATTCCTCGGGCCACACCCCCCCCTCTTGCACAGAGTGCTTCAATGTGGCGCGGTGATCCTAAGCACCCCTCCAAGGCCTGTAGTTCTCGTCTACTCTGGTGGCGAGGGACTGCAGAGCTGCGGGGCAGGCCGCCGCCTCTCAGCACGCCATGGCCATCCTTCAGGTCTTCCAGGCCAGGATGCTCGTGGCATGCACGAGGGTAGAGCTGTCCCAGGGCTCTTAATGAGCCGCGTGCCGCCACCGACCTCGCCCTCCGGGTGACGAAGGTGACCGTGCGCTCCCTGGGTCAGGTGATGTCCACAGCTGTGGTCCAGGAGAGACGAGGCTCAGCCTGGTCGATATGAGAGAGGCTGAGCGAACCCGGTTCCTCAACGCTCACATATCCCAGGCCGGCCTCTTCGGCGGCACGGCCAAGAACTGCGCCCAACAGTTCTCGGCCGTCCAGTAGCAGACTAAGGCCATTAAAACTGCCCCGGCGGCTGTTACTCAGCCGCAGGCTCAGTCGCCTCAGTCTGCTTGCCGCCGAGGGCGCCCTCCTGCGGCTTCGACCCTCCCGCCGCCCTTTCCGGGCCGCGCCGTAGGGATGGTCGCAGGAAGGCGCCCCCGTCCGCTTCCAGCCCCGCAGCCCGCCTACGCCAGGCTAGCGGCGCTCCTACGCGGACAGCTCAGGGATGGGCAGTTCTTCCAAGGAGTTGGTAGCAGGGCCACTCCTTCCCCCGGTGGAGGGCCGGGGGAGAATCTTCTGTTCAGCTGCTGGCCCCCAGGTCAGCAGCACCCTATGTGGAAGAACTAACTCACCCATCCCTGAGCACCCAGAGACCGATGGCAGTGTGCGCCGCCCCCGGGCCACGCCACTCTCGTCCCTCTCTAACGCCAGTCTCCTCTCAGAGCAGACCCCAGTGGAACGCGCGTCCTTCCCTGGTCTCCTCTGTCAGGACGCGGCTGATGACCGTGCCCCCACACCGGGACGCTACGCCTCCCACGTCCGGGCCGGTCACGCCGCCTCGCTGCCCCACCCGGGGTACGTCTGTGGTCCGCACGACCCCGCTGGTGCAGTTTTTGGGAGCCTGGCTAGAGCTTCCCGGACTGTTCCGCTGGGTCGAGAAGACCATCAGGCTCGGCTATGCGATTCAGTTCGCTCAGGCTCCTCCCCGCTCCGGGGAGTCCGCCACACCAGGGGGGGCCCAACGCCCCTGTCATGCGTGCGGAGGTTGCTACCTTGCTGGCGAAGGGTGCGATCGAGCCTGTCCCTCCAGCCGAGATGAAGTCCGGCTTCTACAGCCCTTACTTCATTGTACCCTAGAAAACCGGTGGGTTACGACCGATCCTGGACCTGCGCGTCCTGAACCGATCCCTTCACAGGCTTCCGTTCAGGATGTTGACAGCGAAGCGCCTGTTCGAATGCGTTCGTCCAGGTAGATTGGGTTGCAGCGATCGACCTGAAGGACGCCTACTTCCATATCAGTACGCGGTCCTCCCATTCGGGCTAGCTCTGTCCCCTCGCGTCTTTACGAAGATTGTCGAGGCAGCCCTTGTGCCACTCAGGCAACACGGGGTTCGCATCCTGAACTTCCTCGATGACTGGCTGTTCCTGAGTCACTCTCGAGAGCAGGTGTGCGAACACAGAGACCTGGTGCTCCAGCACTTAGCTCGTCTGGGCCTTCGGGTCAACTGAGAAAAGAGCAAACTCTGCCAGTCCAGAGGATCTCTTTTCTCAGTATCGACTCGGTCGCCAGGTGCGCGCAGCTTACGAGCGAGCGCGCGCAGTCACTGCTGACTTGCCTCCGTCAAATCAGGAGCAAGAGTGCGGTTCCACTGAAGTTATTTCAGAGGCTCCTGGGGCATATGGCATCTGCAGCCGCGGTAACGCCGCTCAGATTGCTTCATATGAGACCGCTTCAGCACTGGCTTCGCGATCGAGTCCCGAGATGGGCATGGCAGTCGGGCACGCTCCGGTCCCAGTGACTCGGGCCTGCCTGCAGACCCTCACCCCGTGGTCGAACCTCAGTTTCTACGGGCCGGTGTGTCCTTAGAACGAGTTTCCAGGCATATTGTTGTGTCAACAGATGCCTCCACCACGGGTTGGGGTGCCATGTGCAATGGACATGCTGCCGCGGGCTCCTGGACAGGACCCCAGCGCCTCCTGCATGTCAATTGCCTCGAGTTGCTGGCAGTACGGTTCGCCCTGCACCGCTTCCGAGCGCTGCTCAAGGGTCAACACGTGCTAGTCCGGTCAGACAACACGGCCACAGTAGCGTACATCAACCACCAGGGTGGTCTGCGTTCCCGCCGCATGTCTCAACTCGCCCGCCATCTCGTCTTATGGAGTCAGAAGCACCTGAGGTCCCTTCGTGCCATCCATATCCCGGGAGTCCTGAACCGTGCAGCCGACGAGCTCTCACGGCTTCAGCCACTTCCTGGAGAATGGAGACTCCATCCCCAGACGGTTCAGCTGATTTGGGAACAGTTCGGCGACGCACAGGTAGATCTGTTTGCCTCCCACGACTCTTCCCATTGCCGCCTGTTTTATTCCCTGACCGAGGGCCCCCTCGGCACGGACGCTCTGGCGCACAGCTGGCCGCGGGGCCTCCGCAAGTATGCGTTTCCCCCAGTGAGCCTTCTTGCACAGGTTCTGTGCAAGATCAGGGAGGACAAGGAGCAGGTCCTTTTGGTCGCCCCGTTTTGGTCCGGCCGGACCTGGTTCTCCGAACTTGTACTCCTTGCGACAGCCCCTCCCTGGTCGATTCCTCTGAGGAAGGACCTCCTTTCTCAGAGATGGGGCACCCCTTGGCACCCGCGTCCCGATCTTTGGAACCTCCACGTGTGGCTCCTGGATGGGACGCGGCAGGTTTGAGTACCCTACCACCTCAGGTGGTGGCTACCATCACTTCCGCTAGGGCCCTGTCTACAGAACGACACGCCTATGCGTTGAAGTGGAACCTCTTCGTCACTGGTGTTCTTCTCGCCAAGAAGACCCCTGAAAATGCCCGATCGGGTCCGTGCTCGCATTCCTCCAGAAGGGTTGGAACGAAGGCTGTCTCCTTCCACCCTCTAGGTTTATGTGGCCGCTATATCAGCCTACCACGACCTTGTGGAGACGAAAAAGGTAAGTCAGCACGACCTGGTCATCAGGTTCCTGAGGGGAGCGAGGAGACTGAATCCTCCTCGCGCTCCCCTCGTACCCTCTTGGGACCTCTCAGTAGTCTTAAGTGCTCTGTAGAGGGCTCCCTTCGAGCCATTGCGGTCAGCGAGCTTAAGTTCCTGTCTATGAAAAGACAGAGCTCCTGATCGCCTTGGCCTCCATCAAGAGGGTAGGGGACCTGCAGGCATTTTCGGTTGACGAAGCGTGCCTGGAATTCGGGCCGGCCTACTCTCACGTGATCCTGAGACCCCGGCCTGGATATGTGCCCAAGGTTCCCACCACTCCGTTCCAGGTGGTGAACCTGCAAGCGCTGCCTTTGGAGGAGGCAGACCCAGCCTTGGCACTGCTCTGTCCAGTACGCGCCCTCCGTGCTTACGTAGACAGAACGCAGTGTTCAGGACCTCAGACCAGCTCTTTGTCTGTTATGGTGGGAAGCTGAAGGGAAAGGCTCTCTCCAAGCAAGGTTGTCTCACTGGATAGTGGACGCCATTGTTTTGGCTTACCTGACGCAGGGGCGTCCATGCCCCCTAGGGGTCAGGGCTCACTCTTGGGCTCTAGCGCATGGCGCCTCGCTAACAGACATTGCAGAGCTGCAGGCTGGGCGACACCCAACACATTCGCCAGATTCTATAATCTCCGAGTGGAGCCAGTGTCCTCTCTTGTACTCGCCTCTACTAGTGGCCGGTAATGGACTAGGCTCAGGTGTCTTCGCTTGCTCGCCATTCCACTCCACGGACTGGATACGTGCGATATTTTCCTCAGGTAGTTTCCCTGAAGCCCTGAGTTCCTCCAGCACTGCTGATGCTGACACCAGTACGTCTGCCCACTCGCTCAGGCCCTCGTGTTGGCTAGGTGCCACCGTGTGCATGGTTCCCCCGTTGGGCGACCCCCACATGTGTATTCCCACTGTAAGTCTCCCTGAGCAGGTGTCTTTCCCTTGGCAAGCCCCTTGCCACCCCTGGGGGTAAAATTCTTCCACCTTCGGCTGGTTACCCCAGAGTTCCCATATGTAGCCCTGAGCGGGTCATATGTGTTCTTAAGTCCTCCCTACGGGTAGGCATTTGGCGCATACTTCCACCTGGAATATGCTTCCCAGTGTACCTTGGTATTCCTGTGTTAAGTGGGAGTCCTTCGTCCGTACTAGCTTACGACAGGGAGCTCACGCTTACGCAGGGCACTGGATGACAGCCGAGTGGCGTGATTATATTGGGACCCCCATTCGTCAGTCACTGACGTTACTCGGAGTGACTGAACGAAAGGGAACGTCTCGGTTACGTATGTAACCCTCGTTCCCTGAGGAGGGAACGGAGACGTAACGTCCCTCTGCCACTTCCGCTGTACCGCTGGAACAGCCGGGAGTTCAGTCTTGGCTCCTCAGCAGGTAAACATAATGCGATGTTGCCAGCGTACTTCCTTATATACCCACGCTGTGGGGCGGAGTTACGCTATGCAAATTCCGCATGCCCATGGCATTGGCGCTGCCATTGGGCGTTTTCTAGATCTCGAAGATGATAGGCTTCTAAGCGAAACCCCCATTCGTCAGTCACTGACGTTACGTCTCCGTTCCCTCCTCAGGGAACGAGGGTTACATACGTAACCGAGACGTTACTTTGCTTTCCCATTTATTGACTGACAGCTCTTCTGTCCCCGTGTTGAGAGAAATCATGAGTAAGTGCAGAGGCATTGTGTGTGAACATGATGGTTATTGTAGCTCTAGACTAAATGTGAGCATGCATTTACTCATCTCATTTGCACAAAAAAAAGATTCAGTATTCCTCAAAATGAATAAAATAAGTTAAATGCAAACCTCTAATAATTAAATA
Organism: Coreius guichenoti; assembly: GCA_039654105.1. Taxonomy (NCBI): domain Eukaryota; kingdom Metazoa; phylum Chordata; class Actinopteri; order Cypriniformes; family Gobionidae; genus Coreius; species Coreius guichenoti. The sequence continues at coordinate 55,036,757 of CM077168.1, read as the reverse complement.
TGTTAAATAAAACCAATATTTTTATGCATTTAATATTACTTTATTGACCAATGTACTTGCTGCTGACCTTTGATGATTCAGTTTAACCATAAGCAAAAATGATTAGATTTTTTTGTTTTTATTGGTGAAGTTTTTATTAGTAAGTGTTAAACTTTTTTCTCCTGCATCCTATTCTTCTTCAATCCAGAATGGCAGCAGCTGAAAGGTTTGTTCGAGCTGCGCCTCTACTGTACACACGGGAATTTGCATTTCCTTCAGTGGCAATTCCGTGTATTTTTCAAAATAGTGTAATATATAACACATTATATTAACACATATAATATATGGAAATATATTTTCGTTCTGTAAGGGCACCTACACCACCACGGATGAGCCCTGGCAGGCAGAAGCCACAGACTCGTGTAGTGGGTTTTCTTCTGCGTTGTGTTTATCTTTATGGGGTAATAATAAAAGAGAGCCCACACGATGATGCAGTTGAAACAGTTTTTTTTTTTTTCCCGTCACTCTGGAGTCACGGTTTCTGTGTCAAAACAAAACAGACACCATCAGACACAATCCATCAACATCTCTGGTCTAGCTGTGCCTGTCAATCATCACATAATGTCTCAATGTAAATCCGTATAAAAGAAAATGCATTTAAGGATCGCATGGATCATTAAAGATAAACAAATACAACACATATTTACAAATGTTATTCATAACTCATGCTCATGTAACACGAATGAAACTCTAACTTCATTTTAACGAAGAATGCATAGTTCTATAACAAACCGCGATCAGCATATCGCACATGCAACAGCGGCCATTGCTAAACTTCATAAATCGATTAAATGTACTCTTAAAATGTTCACACTTCAGATTAACAACCTCTGATTAAAGAAAAATTATTAAACAAACACATTTTAAACAGAGAATCCCTAAACAACAATTACTTAACAATTCAAGCACTTTTTCAAGGAGCTGGTAAAAACATACCTCTCTCCATGACATCCAGCGAAAGAGAGCGTGCACACGGAAATTACATCAGCTTTCCCCCCACACTTGCGCATTACGTCACTTACGTATAGTGCTTTCTTAACTTTTTACAGTTTAACAAATTAATAAATCAGTAAAACAAAAACCAGAAATACAGATATACAAATATAAAGAAATTAAAATACTTAATAAATTATAAGCATATTATGCTTATGATCACATGACTCATCGTACTAGATCGTAATTTTCTTCCAATACAAATTTCAAAATAAAAGATCCCAAATTAATAGTTAATTACTTCTTATTTCAATAATCTAGTGTAACAGCATACACTTGTTACATCCACCCCCACTGTTTTACACTAGATTATTGGACAGGCCAACCACTTGACATATCAGTGATATAATTTCACATAAACCACCTTAGGTTATACAGCTTTAAAGCTACTTTGTGAAAGATTCAGATATATCAAGGGTAGCTAATCCCCAATCTACCATTTGACAAACCATGCCATATACATAGTCTCTATTATGACATACACTCACCTAAAGGATTATTAGGAACACCATACTAATACTGTGTTTGACCCCCTTTCGCCTTCAGAACTGCCTTAATTCTACGTGGCATTGATTCAACAAGGTGCTGAAAGCATTCTTTAGAAATGTTGGCCCATATTGATAGGATAGCATCTTGCAGTTGATGGAGATTTGTGGGATACACATCCAGGGCACGAAGCTCCCGTTCCACCACATCCCAAAGATGCTCTATTGGGTTGAGATCTGGTGACTGTGGGGGCCATTTTAGTACAGTGAACTCATTGTCATGTTCAAGAAACCAATTTGAAATGATTCGAGCTTTGTGACATGGTGCATTATCCTGCTGGAAGTAGCCATCAGAGGATGGGTACATGGTGGTCATAAAGGGATGGACATGGTCAGAAACAATGCTCAGGTAGGCCGTGGCATTTAAACGATGCCCAATTGGCACTAAGGGGCCTAAAGTGTGCCAAGAAAACATCCCCCACACCATTACACCACCACCACCAGCCTGCACAGTGGTAACAAGGCATGATGGATCCATGTTCTCATTCTGTTTACGCCAAATTCTGACTCTACCATCTGAATGTCTCAACAGAAAGAGACTCATCAGACCAGGCACATTTTTCCAGTCTTCAACTGTCCAATTTTGGTGAGCTCGTGCAAATTGTAGCCTCTTTTTCCTATTTGTAGTGGAGATGAGTGGTACCCGGTGGGGTCTTCTGCTGTTGTAGCCCATCCGCCTCAAGGTTGTGCGTGTTGTGGCTTCACAAATGCTTTGCTGCATACCTCGGTTGTAACGAGTGGTTATTTCAGTCAAAGTTGCTCTTCTATCAGCTTGAATCAGTCGGCCCATTCTCCTCTGACCTCTAGCATCAACAAGGCATTTTCGCCCACAGGACTGCCGCATACTGGATGTTTTTCCCTTTTCACACCATTCTTTGTAAACTCTAGAAATGGTTGTGCGTGAAAATCCCAGTAACTGAGCGGATTGTGAAATACTCAGACCGGCCCGTCTGGCACCAACAACCATGCCACGCTCAAAATTGCTTAAATCACCTTTCTTTCCCATTCTGACATTCAGTTTGGAGTTCAGGAGATTGTCTTGACCGGGACCACACCCCTAAATGCATTGAAGCAACTGCCATGTGATTGGTTGATTAGATAATTGCATTAATGAGAAATTGAACAGGTGTTCCTAATAATCCTTTAGGTGAGTGTACACTAATAATCACTCTCTATGCTTATTATCTTAAGCAAACTCATGTATCTTAAGAGATCGTTCCACCCATTGCTAATTGACAGGTGTACATTCAGTCAAATACACTTTAAAACAAAAACAAAAGAAACAACCATAATAAACAAGTTCAAACTTCCAGTACTGGATACACTCTTTGAGTTGACATTGTCTGTATCAATCTACTCACAGGTTTAATAAATCTACCAAATCTTGTGCATATTCTCTGCTGCTCATCAGATTCTTTTGCAACATGACAAGAATCTGCACCATGTTGAAACAAACCCACAGGTATCTCCTGCACTACTGTTGAAACATCACAATCCTGATCAGCAACAGGCATGCCAGTTTGGGATACAGAGTCTTCATTCTAAACATCTGACACAAGAGATGTCTCAGCATTTGATGTAGGGCACAAGGACCCCAAAGGATTAGACATTCTTTCAGAGATGTCTTGACACTCCATCCCTTCAACCTGTTCAGTTTGTTTCCCCACCTCATGATCATAAATCTCATGCTCACCACAGTTAATCACATCATTTTTCAATTCACCATTACCCATCCCTGCAACTTCGTCTAAGTCAACAATCCATTGAGAGGTTTGGTCTGCAGGATCACTTCTTTGACAGTCAGTAAGTGATGAATTACAGTTTGAACTCCAGTCACACTCCGAAGTCACAGAATCATCCCAACCAGGCAGTGGTAAAAAGTTTACAGGCATTAACAGATTTCGATGAACAGTTTTGACACAACCATTAACAGGGTGGTGGATCTTGTATGTGTTCAAAGAACAGTTCTTACTGACCAAAAACACACTGTGCTTTCCCAACGATCTGCTAATTTCCTTTTTCCCTTCTCCCCTTTGTTCGTAAGTAGTACTCTATCGTCCAACTCCAATGAATGACCCTTGCACTTGCAATTGTAATGTTCAGCCTGTCTGCTGACGTGCATTTCGTTGTGCAAGTGACATTGCCTCCCTTAACTCTTTTCCAAGAGACTGGACATATTTACTCACATCAACAGTCCCCCCATCCAAAATGACACTCTCAAACAAAACATCCACTGGCAATCTCGGGGTACGGCCAAACATCAAAAAGAATGGTGGGTAGCCAGTTGTCACATGCCTAGTGCAGTTGTATGAGAAAGTCAGTGTGTTCAGCATCTGAGGCCAATTAGCTTTAGACCTCGGAGGCAAGGACCTTATCATGTCACCAAGCGTACGATTAAACCTTTCAGTTTGACCATTACCGATAGGGTGATAGGGCGTGGTATGAGATTTGGCAACACTTGGCAATTTCAACATTTCAGCAATCAGAGAACTTTCAAAATTTGCACCCTTGTCATGGATCCATTCTGGGAATCCATATATACAAAAGAAATTGTTCCACAGAACATGGGCAACAGACTTTGCAGTTTGATTCGGACAAACATACGGACATGCAAGTTTTGTGAAGTGATCGGTTACTACCAACACATCAACTGACTTGTTATTGACATCCTCAGCCGACCAGAAATCGATACAAACCAACTCAAGTGGTGCTGTTGTGGTTATCGACACAAGTGGCGCTCTGGCCTCAGGCTCAGGAGTCTTACTCAACACACATCTCTTACATTGCGTCACATACAGTTTTGTGTCTTTCTCCATAGAATTCCAGTAAAATCTTTGCCTTGCTAACCAAAGGGTGCAGTGCTGGCCCTGATGACCTGCGTCATCCTTTCAGGACCAAGCCTCTTAAAGCTGCCGGCACAACATACTGAAAAGTCCTTTTCTTGGTCGTTGGATTCTTAGACACACGGTAAAGTATACCTAGCCTGATTGTGAATTTGCCCCATTGTCTGAGTGTTCGTACAGTTTCTTTTAACTCATTACCTTTTTCTCTCCTAGAAGGCCGTCTACCTTGCTCTACAAAGAACCTCACCCTACTAATGATTGGGTCATGACATTGCTTGTCAAGCAAATCTGCATGGGTAAGTTTACTGAGTGGACACTGCACCGCATCCTTCAAACCCCTCAAATGCTGTACATAAGCAACTGCTCGAACAGCTGCACCTTCCTCCCAATGACAGTGTGAACGAAGCACAGCTGACTTCTCCTCACAGGATACTTGACACCCAGCAGAACTCTGAACCAGGTGAGTGACCTCATGACACATCTGTGCCCCAGATATATCCTCTACAGTCTCCCTTTCTGTAAAGTCACAGGACAAATGAAACATTCCCTGTACCTGCTCAACCTCAAGTGCCTCTGCTTCATGCTTCAGGATGTCATAAGGTGTTCTGGTAATTCTGTGCAAGATCTTGGTAGTAGCAAAAGGTTCGCGGCTCAAGGCATCAGCCACCACGGTTTTCGGACCAGGTATGTACTGTATGTTAAAGTCAAAAGGAGCTAACTTCGCAACCCACCTCTGCTCACAGGCATCAAGTTTCGGTTTGGTCAAAATATACTTAAGCGGGTTGTTATCTGTCCAAACCGTAAACCTGTGCCCACAAAGTCAGTGGCTGAATTTATACCATATTGCCCACTTCATTGCCAAAAATTCAAGCCTGTGAGCTGGATACTTAGACTGAGCATGATTAAGAGACTTTGATGCAAAAACGATTGGCCTTGCAACCGCATAACCCTCCTGAACTTGGGAGAGCACGGCCCCAAGCCCGCTCGTTGAGGCATCAACAGACAGTATAAATGGTTTTGAAAAGTCAGGATGGGCAAGCAAAACTTGCTTTAGCAGCGCAGCCTTCAAATTCTCAAATGCCCCTAGACATTCCTCCGTCCAATCATCAGGAGTAAGCTTTCGGCCAACCGACTTCTTTCCTACACCTCTCACCTTCCTAGGTCTCTTCTGACCAGTCATCAGTTGAAAAAGAGGCCTTGCCATCATGGAGCAATTCTCAATGAAGTGCTGATAATATACAACCATGCCCAAAAATGACCTGATTTTACTCACAGATGGAGTAACACCATCAGCTTCCATCAAATCTTTCTCCGACACGTTCACGATAGCCTCTACCTTCATTGGATCACTAGCCACACCCTCCTGTGAAACAATGTGGCCCAAAAATTTAACTGACCTCCGCAAAAACATACACTTAGGTGACAGTTTCAAATTGTGATCCTTGAGACGTTGAAACACCATTTCCAGTCTCTGCAAGCTTTCTTCCTCTGTCTTACCAAAAACTAACAGATCATCCAGGTAACAGAGCAGACTCATGAAGTTTTGATTGCCGAAAATAGTTAGCATCATTCTCATGAACGTAGCAGGACTGTTGCAAAGACCCTGCGGTAAACGGTTGTACTCATGCAACCCAAGAGAAGAGCTGAAGGCTGTAAATCTCTTATCCACAGCGAGAGGTACTTGGCTCAATCACAACCGTGCTACCCACTGAGAGTTTCAACCCTGGTGGCAGCCGACCCCAAACTAGGTGCTCACTCATAGGCTGCAAGACAACTGCAGATTTTGACTTTAAAGTGCCCACCTTCAGAATCGTACTACCTCTCCACCTCTCAATGCTTGAAAGCATATGCAGAAATTGACAATCTTCACTCAGATTTGATTGGTCTGGATTATCCAGGACTCTCCAGAATCCCTCATTCGACTTAATTTCTCTGATCAGAGGTTTCAACACATTCGTTCCAATAATAAGCTGGTCCACTTGTCCACTGACAATAAGGACTGGAACACTAAATCTGAACCCATATATCTCAATTTTTAGATCACACATACCTTCGGGACTAGTCTGTTTCCCACCACACCCAACCAAAATGATGTTTGATGTGGAAAATAACTCCTGATCCAGGACTCCGGCTTCTATCAGTTGAGGTACCACATCAGCACTCAAAGTAGTCGCCATGGAGCCACTGTCCAGCATCCCCCTCAGACGAACTTTGTCCTGTACCAAAACACTCGTATAAAACAGAACATTTCGTGCTGACCGAATAGTATTTTGAAAAATCACAGTTTTGTCTTTGCTTGCATTCTCACAATAAAATGAATAGACAGACTCAACATCAGTATCCCAGAAGGAACTTTCATTTTGCCCCACATTGCCCTCCCCCCAATGGAGGCTTTCTAGTTTCCCTGAGACACTTCATCCCCACGTCTGCCAGAGTTCTCCCTAGGTACAGTCATCTCACAATTGAAACTCCTATGCCCAGACGAAAAACACTTAAAGCAAAGGTTGTACATCTTACAATGGGCAGTAGTGCTGTGATCTTTGCTGCTACAAACTCTACATTCACGGCTCTGTTTGTTAGAGTTCTTGGACCAACCACCGTGCATAGACTGGGCATTGCACACAAGAGCCTTTTCCAACATGGTCATGACTTTGTCCAGAGTGCCACTATCTGTTGCCGGTGTGGCCGTATCTGACCTATGAGTAGACGGAGAAGGTGAATCACCAAGAGGCTTGAGAACTTTGGCTGTTTGTTGACACGTAACTCGCTTTGCTTTCTGTTCCCTTAGCATCTCATCCAATCTCTCTTGGACCTCAGAAGCTGTCCATGAATGTGCGGATTTGCTTTTGAACACTAAAGACAGTTCCTTATCAGGACAGTGTCAAATAAACATTACAGCTAGTTCTCTGCTTCGATTTTCCAAGGTTCTGCCCTCCTCTCTAAGGCTCTGCTCAGCCATTTCAGCTGCTTTGTTCAACCTTATCCAATAATCCAAAGGACTCTCATTGGGGTAAGGTTTCACGGAGTAGAAATCAGCTAAAGGCATTCCTGAGCTACTGGAGTCACTGAAATGGTGTCTCAATACTGTGAATACAGCATCTACAGTCGGGATTACTGTTCTGTTACTCAGCCAAACCTTTATGATGTCCCTAGCCCTCTCCATTAGCCTGTTCATCACTTCTTCAACCCTTTCAGAGTCTGCCACTCCTTTTTTGTTAAGGTACACTCGCATCAATTCCTCCCACTCTATCATGGAGCACTTATCTGTACCATCTCCACGATAATAAGGTGGTGCAGTTACCTTGGACTTCAGTACCAAATGTAACTTGGAAGCATCTATAATGGTTGCATTCGACACCTTAGTGTCAGAAATTTTTGTGAATTCTCCAAAATAACCACTAGATGGCATACTTGAATGTCCAGGTTGCAACAGACTGTCCCTGATAGCTTCGCCTATTTCAGATCCAATTTGTCTAACGAGGTTGCTCATTTCACCTGAGAGTCCTGATTCAACTCTGGTATACTCTGGGTTGCCAGGTTTTGAGACTCGGGTCTGTCGGTCTGAGTTTTGCTGAATGAAGGACACACTGCAAGACTCAAGCTCAGTGACTCTTTTATGTTTTCAGTGAGTGCACAAGGTTGCACACGTTATCAGTCAATTTACCTGATAATCATGCTCAAGGAGACGCTGTTGCTGCCATAACTTCATATAGTGTTCGGTTGGCCCTAAATGGCCAACGAGTAGTTTTAAATTCTTCTGATGAATTCCCGGAAACAAGATCTCTCCTAAATTATTTGAATATAACAACACAAGTGCCAGATAAAACTGAAATATTTATGGACGATCTTTTAGTTGAACGACACAAGAAGGAACACGACAGACAACTTCGGAAAGCAGAGAAGAAAGAGAAAAGGAGGACGAAAGCATGCAAGGAGTTACTCTCCCAGTGGAGGGTTAATCTGGAGGGGCAAACGGATGATAAGGGTCATCAGACAAATGGAGAAATTGACATTGAGAATGACGTAGGAGTTTTATGTTGGAAAGTCAATTTGAATGCTCCGATTGTGAAATGTGTGAAAAGTTTGAATTCCTTGAAATATAAAATAATCCAAACTTGCTTTGCAAAGAAGTGTGTGTTTTTAGGTTGCATTTTAGATGTGAGTGTGGATTTTCTTGTTTAGAAGTGTTAATGAGCTGAACATGTTTTCTTTTCGCAAGTTTGACTATTTGCTGATATCTAGCCAAGAAATCTTTACAAAGGGGAAGTTCAAACTGACTGTCAGCTATCGACAGGCCCCCCCAAGTGTCCGCTGCAAAGAAAGACAAAAGAAATGTATGTGTGCTTAATGCAAAACTTGTAGTAGCCAGGGACAAATATAATGATTGTGCCAAGTCCAAGGCAAGTAGCTTGCCTTATAAGGAATTACTATATGATGATGACCTCTTAGGGTCATCTCTTAGATCATAACCTCTTAGGGCTGCCCCAAGATATGTCCAAGTATAAAAAGCTTTGTACGTTGTTTTTCGGGGCTGCGCTTCGGGTGAAGACTACACGTTATGTTATTTTTGCCTTTTTGGATTATTGTTCTTTGTATTATCTGAAACTTCTTTTTAAGTGAAAACGGAAACCATTCTGTGGTTATTCGTATAAACTTTTCAATTAAGTCTCAGAGTGATTTTCTCCTGGAAAATATCTTTATTGGTTGTGGTTTAGATATTTATATTAGCAACCTGCCCAGTGCACTCAAACTCAGATTGAGCTGGTTTTAAGGACACCGCAGAGGACCGTGAAGCAATGCCTGACATCTTTAACAATTTATGATTGTTATAGGTTATGAGGCTGTTTAGGATGTTTTAGGATGTTACAGCTGTATAAAAAATACAATAAGTTAAAGCAGACTTTATGTGAGGGTATTCCTTATGCTGCCTGTAGTAAAAATCCTATATGTATTGGGGTTGTGTATGATATGGAAATATGGCTGTGCTATAAAAGACTTCAAGTCTGAGATGGCAGCAACAGACAAGGACATATCAAGAGAGAAAAAGAGTTTAGGAAGCAGAGGCAAGAAATAACTAAAGAGAAACATGTAACTCTTCTCCAAGTCTTCTCAAGCTTCTCATTTATATCTGTCGGCTGTTTTTTCTGGTCTGTGCACAAATAAATACATAAATGAAAATGTATATATATATTCATAGAAAAAAAACATACTAACACAAAAAAAACCTTATGGTATATATGGTAAGCTTGAAAACAAGTGACAAGTAAACTGAAAAGCTCATCTGATAAAAGATCAAAGTACAGTATATAAAGAACCAGGAATCTGAAATCTGTACAATAATCTCCAGTAATACACAGAAATCATGTGTGAAGCAAAGACGTCTGTCTTACGTTACGCCTGAACAAAATGCTTTGAGCCTTTTATCTTATCAGGACTAGCAACATATTTACAGTTCATTTAGTGAACGAATAACTGATAATGAGAACATTCATGGCCGTTCTGGAGGAATGACTCTGTCTGTACTCTGTTATCCTTTATTGTGTACATACATTGCACATGTTCTCATATAAATGTGAATGTATTGTACACACATATACACACATTCACAGAATGAGTTACAACAGACTTCTAGTTCCCAGCATGCTTTGCTTCTGACTGTTAAAGGAGAGGAAATGTTCAAATTTAAGTTTTGCTCAATATTAATATAGGGGGAGATCTGTTAGTGTTTTAATTTAATTATTTTGTAATTTCAGAGTTTCTGGTGTGTGTGTGTGTGTGTGTGTGTGTGTGTGTGTGTGTGTGTGTGTGTGTGTGTGTGTGTGTGTGTGTGTGTGTGTGTGTGTGTGTGTGTGTGTGAGAGAGTTTTTGGGGTTATCATTGTGCTGAAGAGTAGAGCCTGTGGTTAGGATGATGATTGGCCGAACACCATTAAGATTATAATTACTTTATTAAAAAAGTAACATCTGTGCTCTCTTCAGCAATGAGAGTCTCTTTGATTAATACTTTAATACATGCAGGTGTGCTTGTGCTTTTGTTAACTAACTTGAAAGTATGAAACATTTGTTATGTTACATTATACAGTGGGGAGAACAAGTATTTGATACACTGCCGATTTTGCAGGTTTGCCCACTAACAAAGCATGTAGAAGTCTGTAATTTTTATCATAGATACTCTTCAACTGTGAGTGACGGAATCTAAAACAAAAATCCAGAAAATCACATTGTATGATTTTTAAGTAATTAATTTGCATTTTATTGCATGACATAAGTATTTGATACATCAGAAAAGCAGAACTTAATATTTGGTACAGAAACCTTTGTTTGCAATTACAGAGATCATACGTTTCCTGTAGTTCTTGACCAGGTTTGCACACACTGCAGCAGGGATTTTGGCCCACTCCTCCATACAGACCTTCTCCAGATCCTTCAGGTTTCGGGGCTGTCGCTGGGCAATACGGACTTTCAGCTCCCTCCAAAGATTTTCTATTGGGTTCAGGTCTGGAGACTGGCTAGGCCACTCCAGGACCTTGAGATGCTTCTTACGGAGCCACTCCTTAGTTGCCCTGGCTGTGTGTTTCGGTCGTTGTCATGCTGGAAGACCCAGCCACGACCCATCTTCAATGCTCTTACTGAGGGAAGGAGGTTGTTGGCCAAGGACATGCGCTGGCTTGAGCAGGGGGACCTTGCGTGCTCTGCAGGATTTTAATCCATGACGGCAGAGTGTGTTACTAATGGTTTTCTTTGAGACTGTGGTCCCAGCTCTCTTCAGGTCATTGACCAGGTCCTGCTGTGTAGTTCTGGGCTGAAGCCTCACCTTCCTCATGATCATTGATGCCCCACGAGGTGAGATCTTGCATGGTGCCCCAGACCGAGGGAGATTAACCGTCATCTTGAACTTCTTCCATTTTCTAATAATTGCGCCAACAGTTGTTGCCTTCTCACCAAGCTGCTTGCCTATTGTCCTGTAGCCCATCCCAGCCTTGTGCAGGTCTACAATTTTATCCCTGATGTCCTTACACAGCTCTCTGGTCTTGGCCATTGTGGAGAGGTTGGAGTCTGTTTGATTGAGTGTGTGGACAGGTGTCTTTTATACAGGTAACGAGTTCAAACAGGTGCAGTTAATACAGGTAATGAGTGGAGAACAGGAGGGCTTCTTAAAAAAAAACTAACAGGTCTGTGAGAGCCGGAATTCTTACTGGTTGGTAGGTGATCAAATACTTATGTCATGCAACAAAATGCAAATTAATTATTTAAAAATCATACAATGTGATTTTCTGGATTTTTGTTTTAGATTCCGTCTCTCACAGTTGAAGAGTACCTATGATAAAAATTACAGACTTCTACATGCTTTGTAAGTAGGAAAACCTGCAAAATCGGCAGTGTATCAAATACTTGTTCTCCCCACTGTATATTTCTCTACATATGTGTTTATACTGCATGAGTAAATATATCTGCAATATATGCAGTACCATATCTGATCACATATATATCTATATAGTATGAGATGTATAACTTAATATAAAATTACATACATTATGATATATTAGTAAATATATGAAAAGCGGCAATTCCTTATGTATTATTCAATATATTGTAATATATTAACACATTATATTATTCTGTATATTTTCAAATATACCGTTATATCATTTTCATATATTGATCATTCATTTATAGGGAAATATATTTTCTTTTCCGCAAGGGATGCCTAGAACCGACCCCGGATAAGGGGACGTTTGAAAGAAAGAAAGAAAAAAGATGATCAATTGACTCGAGTGTGTTTTTATAGCACAGTTAGAGGACGGCTGATACTGTATAGATGGATTGATCACCAGAACAGACTCCAAACCAGATTAACCAGTAAAGCACGTGTCAAAGGTCAATTCAAGTCAGATTTATTTGTATAATTATTTTTTACAATACACATCGTTTCAATGCAGATTTAGATCTGGACATTACAGAAAACTACATCACACTTTTAAATAATTACCATCACATGCAATTTATCATATAAGCACAACAAAACACAGTACTGTAAGGCAGAGGTGCAAGAGTAATACAGAAGAACTAGAGCAGAAATGAAATTACAGAAAAAAAGAAAGTATTTTTAAAATAAATATATTTATTTTCCAATATTTATTGGACATCTCTTTATGGCTGAGTCATTACTGACAATGTGGTGAAAGTAGTCACTACCATGATTACAAACCTGTTAAGTGATAACTAAACAATTAAACGAAAGACTAAACAGTGTAATAATCATTTGTCATTTTCATTCATTATTTTTATTCTTAATTTTTGGTAGGAATTTTTCATATTTTCAATCATTTTATTTTCTGTAATGAAACAGCATCTGTTCTGCTTTTTCATCTTGTATTTTCATATTTGTTGCATTATTTTTTACCAGTAAAACGACTGAGAAAACCCAACAGCTGATCTACAGCTCCCTTGTTTTTCTGCTCTTCTTCAGCTTTCCTCAGAGACTCCAGGTTTTTCACCCATGCATATTTTCCCTCCTCCTTCAGTCTGGGAATCAGGAACTCCAGATGTTGAAGAGTGAAAGCGCTGTCGGCTTTTAATGCGATCTTAGACAGACTCATGATGGTCATATAAGCTTCATGCAGCAGGTTGGACTTTTCTTCTTTAATCTTCTCCAGATCTCTCTTCAGATTTTCTTCTGTTTCTGTTTTATCCTTAGTCTCTTTCATGCTACTTTCATGTTGCTCCTTGGTATCTTCATATTTTGTTTTGTCAAAGCCTGGTTTGAGCTTTTCATCTGTGCATTCATACTCCTTTTTGAGCTCATCAAATGTCATAATGACATCCTTTGTCTTTGTCACATATTTTCTGTTCTCTCTGACATGTTTGCTGTAATGACACTTACACACAGTGCAGTGGTCGTTTTTCATGACCCAACACCACCAGGCATTTCTTGCCGATGAGCAGTGCCACTCATGACAGTTTTCCAGACAGTTGGAGCAGCAGGTTGCGTTTCTGTTCCACAACCATTCATTTACAATGGGGACTTTTTCTTTGTAACTTCTCTTCACTGTAAACTGAAAGTTTTCACATCTCCCAATCTTGTCTCTGTTCTGTCTGAGGGCTTCTTGAATCTGATTCAGTTCTTTCATTTTTAACTCCTTCTCATTGATTCGGTCCTTCAGATTAGAGACACAGGCCTCGAGTTGTCTTCGCTCTTTCAGAACATTTAATGTCAACTGAACACTTTTTCTGTTCTTTTCTTCCAGGAGCATCAAGAACTCATTCATGCTTTCCTCTGCCATTTCCAAGGCTGATTTCAAAACTTGCTCATAACGTTTCACTCTTTTCTCTTTCTGCTGGTTGTTGAATAAGAAGTGAACGGGTTCATTGTCTTCATCTCTTCTGCAGGGAATCTGTGCTTTCTTAATGGCATTGAGAGCATCTGTTGGAGGTAATCCACCTGAATGTGTGAGTAGAAACACTATGTTGTTCTCTATATCTCTACCAAACAGAGACAGAACTGAGTGAAATATGTAAAGCTCTTTGCCAGAGATTCGATTCTGAGATGCCTTCATCACAAAACACACTGCATCAATATAATGAATCCCATCCTCATCTGAAAATAATCTGATCAGATACTCAGAAATCTCTTCATCTTTCTCGTATCCTCCAGTGTCTCCATATCCTGGAGTGTCAATGATGGTCAGAGATGTTGGGTTTTCTTCAACAAACACCTCATAAACAGTGATCTCACGTGTCTGGGATTGTGATTGATCTTTATGTTTTCCTTCTTCTGTGATTTCATACCACTCTTGATCCTCAAACTTCACTCCCAGTAAGTGGTTGATCATGGTGTTGATGATGGTGGTTTTCCCAGCGCCGGTTTCTCCCACAATCAGTATGACTTTGTTCTGTTTGTTTCTGTCTCTTCGTCCATATGTCCACTGTCTGACCTTTCTATCATTCCCATCAATATATTTTCGTTCAGTGTTCAGGCGGTAAAGGGCTGGAGGACCTGGTTTTAATGGTGTGGCATGATGGGCTCTACAAAAGAGATTTGATTTAGTATAAACGTTAGGATTTCAGTCAGTTATTTATTAGTGTACAATGTCTGTAATTGTATGTACTCTTCCATGTTGTTGCAAATTTTGCTGATTTGTCAACAACCCAGCTAACAGAGTTTTGTTATCATTTAGGATAAAGTACAAGGTACTTTTATATACTTTTAAAGCCCTACACGGACTGGCACCAAAATATATTTCTGAGCTTATAAACTTTCGTTGCACACAGAGATCTCTGAGATCCCATGACCAGACGCTCCCTGAAATTCACACTTAAAGGATTAGTTCACTTCAAAATGAACATTTCCTGATAATTTACTCACCCCCATGTAATCCAAGATGTTCATGTCTTTCTTTCTTCAGTTGAAAAGAAATTAATTTTTTTGAGGAAAACATTCCAGGATTTTTCACACAGCCTTACATAAAATCAACTGAAGATAAAAGAAGACATTAAATCTGTGAAGATCTCAGCAATCAGGATTAAACAACTTCACAAACAAGATTACCAGCTTCATACATTACTGACCAAATTGACTTTATTTCTGTAAGACGTCTACAGAAGCTCTTACTGAGAATTTACAGAGGTTTAGATGTTGATATTTGGTTGAAAATGTTTTGTTTGAAGTCACCATGATGGTGATCAGTGTTTGCACTGAAACTTTTAAAACTTTTAAAGATACATGCAGGCATTGAAGAATCTCAATAACAGTGATATGCTTCATGACACAATGCATTCTGGGTGCATCATACAAAACTCATCTATGGCTCCCAGAATGCATTGTGGCATGTCACCATTGTTGAGATTCATAGGCTGATTCTTGATGTCTGTGTGAGTCTCATAGCTGCTGTAGTTCAAAATGTTTAGTGGACAATGTAGAATTACAGACTTGCTATAATTATTAATACAAAATGATAGCGTATCAAAAGAATAGACTCTGGGTGACATCAGTGAAATAGAACACTATATGACGATCATCAAGTAGATAAGACCATCTGATCACATTTTCTCTTGCTTGTCTTGCCATAACAAACACAGCTACAACAGCCAGAGAAAAACTAATGTTAAAAAGTCAAGTCAACTAAAGCAAACACTGATCACCATAATGGTGACTTCAATCCAAACTATTATTTTCAATAAAACATCCACATCAAAAATTCTCAACTTCTGTAGACGTCTGACAGAAATAAAGTCAGTCTGGTTAGTAATGCGTGAAGCTGGTAATGCTGTTTGTGGAGTTGTTTAATCCTCCTCTGCTGAGATCTTCAGAGATTTATTGTGCTGCCATCATGGCCGTAGCCAGCTATGAGGTCACCGAGGTCCGGACCTCTGTATTTTCCTGAGGTGTATATAAAAATGTTGTGAAATAAATGCCTAATATAGTATTAACACTACTTTAGTGCTGCAAGGATATAGCACAGCACCAAGAGCTTCTCATCGGAGCTGCCTCAGCGGTCTGTCATCGCTCATCAATGTCAAAATATTATATTTGAGATGACCAATCAAATCAAAGTAGGAAGGCTTTACATTCACAGAAGATGCTTAGCCGAATTCCAGCTCAACGCTTCTGTAAACGGACTTATAAAGAGCGAGTGTAGGTAGCTAAACTTAACATTTCATATTTGACAGCTGTTTTAGGATATAAATGTTTAACAACCAACAAAAATAATAAGGTCAACTAATAAAAATGTCTAATTTCGCCATTTTGAATTAAAAATAGGCTTATAATTCACATGATTCATGTAGCTAATGTAATAATTAGTAACTGTCAATGTGAGGGGAAAAGAAACATTAACGAACCCGATTTCATCAGATTAGGCAGAATGTGTAGGGGAGAGCGGGGCACAACCTAACACTTTTTGACTTTCTCAGTTTGTGTAAATCCACTTGGGGTATTTATTTTTTCCCACATTAATTTCCCACATGTCTAGTACAATTATATGGTTTTGTTTCATTAATACAGTGTATACTTTTTTCTTGATTAGCCCCGAAAGAATGGAAGTGAAATGTGACAACATGCCCCATAGGTGGGGTACATTGTAACATATACACTGAACAAAATTATAAACGCAACACTTTTGTTTTTGCCCCCATTTTTCATGAGCTGAACTCAAAGATCTAAGACTTTTTCTATGTACACAAAAGGCCTATTTCTCTCAAATATTGGCCACAAATCTGTCTAAATCTGTGTTAGTGAGCACTTCTCCTTTGCCGAGATAATCCATCCACCTCACAGGTGTGGCATATCAAGATGCTGATTAGACAGCATGATTATTGCACAGGTGTGCCTTAGGCTGGCCACAATAAAAGGCCACTCTAAAATGTGCAGTTTTACTGTATTGGGGGGTCCTGGGGGATCCTGGGGGGGTCCAAAAAAAAGTAAATATCTGGTGCGACCACCATTTGCCTCACGCAGTGCAACACATCTCCTTCGCGTAGAGTTGATCAGGTTGTTGATTGTGGCCTGTGGAATGTTTGTCCGCTCCTCTTCAGCAGCATGATAATGCACGGCCCCATGTTGCAAGGATCTGTACACAATTCCTGGAAGCTGAAAACATCCCAGTTCTTGCATGGCCAGCATACTCACCGGACATGTCACCCGTTGAGCATGTTTGGGATGCTCTGGATCGGCGTATACGACAGCGTGTTCCAGTTCCTGCCTATATCCAGCAACTCCGCACAGCCATTGAAGAGGAGTGGACCAACATTACACAGGCCACAATCAACAACCTGATCAATTTTATGTGAAGGAGATGTGTTGCACTGCGTGAGGCAAATGGTGGTCGCACCACATACTGACTGGTTTTCGGACCCCCCCCCCCCCCCGGACCCCCCAATACAGTAAAACTGGACATTTTAGAGTGGCCTTTTATTGTGGCCAGCCTAAGGCACACCTGTGCAATAATCATGCTGTCTATATTTTTTTTTTTATGCTAGCATGTGTGGAAATGTTTAAACCATGTGTGTTACAACTAACCCCACATTAGTCTGTGCCCTGCTCACCCCCTCCCTCATAGATAGCGTTGATTACGACACTAACCTTTTGGGATGTGCATGTTGTTCTTCAGTCTGGTTACACTCTGAGTTGCTCTTCACTCTGTTACAGTTTGACATGTTGCATGTGTCTCTGTGAGATATAATGTTTCAAAGGGAATAAAATATTAAATTACTCATAGTCTGTTAAAATAATGAAAAAAAACCTCCTTTCCCATGCCCCTCTCTATCCTCTCATAGCAGCCTAATTGGTGCCAGCTATTACTCATTTAAGCAGAAGGAACTGGATGAGGATATGTTTATAAGACAACAATGTACTAAAAATGGAAAAAAAAGTTTTTACTTCCAAAAAAGACAACAACATAGTCAAAATGTTCCCCATTCACATAAGACACCAGGCCAGTAGATGGCGATGTCACTTTGTAAAGATACACTACACGCCACTACACAGGTGCATTTTCAAACATTTGTGTTTTTGTAGTTGTTTACACTGGGTTAAAGATCACAAACCAAAACTGGACCAATCAGCTGTGAGCAAAGTGATATATATCTGATGCAATAAAGCCACTCCACTTGTATCTCTTCCTCCAAATTACTCCTTTTACTTCACAGTGAAAGCATTTTAGCAGAAATTGCCTAGATTTTGCTGCCATTTATTTATTACATTTATTGGTAACACTTCAAAATAAGGTTTCATTAGTTAACATTAGTTAGCTACATTAGTTAACATGAACTGCACTTCGACAGCGTTTATTAATCGTTGTTAATTTCAGCATTTACTAATACATTATTAAAATAAAAAGTTGTGTTTGCCCACTTGTAGTAGTTAGCCATTTATTTTATATGAATTTAATATGTGTAAGCGCACATAAGCGGTTATATTTTCACAAAATTCAATTGATTCACTTGCATAAAATAGTGAGATATTTTAATTATTTATTACTTAATATAATATAAAATATATAATATTTTTTATTATTTCAAGTATTAAAAATATTAATTTCTATTGTTTAGAGTATGTTTTTCTGACATCATGTATGTTAATGTTAGATGTATGAATCTGTGAAAAAAACTTCAAACTTATAATTTAAGTGCCTTTCACAAAACATTTTGTCAGGTTAACAAATTGTGTTAAACATTTAATAAATATTTTAAGTTAGCAAGTTAACATGAGTTAGACTAATTCTTACTGTGACTACAATATATGAGAACATATATGAGAAAAATTATACTCTAAATTATTTGAAAAATAAATGAAAATTTTCCTCACCTTGAGGAGCTTCTTTGATTGAAGTTTCTTTGATGTCTTGTATGGATACACACTCTCACGTTCCTTATATACCCAGCTGGAGGCATGCGGAAGTACAAAGTCACACACTGTGCATACATGCATAATGACATATTTTCAACTTTAAAATGAAAATATTTAAACTCCAATCTAAGTTCTTATGATGAAAAAGGCAATGAAAAATTACTGCTTCACAGCCGGTGACACTGAAAATAATGAGTTCACAAATTGTGAAGAGAACACAGCTCACAACATAGGATTAAACCGTGGCATTAAAAAAATGTATAAAATGTAATTTTAAAAAGTAATCAGAATGAGAAAGAGCTTTATTGCCAAGTGAGCTTGCACACACAAGGAATTTTTCTTGGTACTGACGCTTCCAGTGCACAAATACAAATACAACAAGAAACACATAATAAAAATTATAAAGAATAAAATATGAAAATAGTATAAAAGTATAAGGTCACAGTTAGGTTTAGTCAGAATAAACATTTACAGATTATGAACATATTTACAGTATTTTGAATAGTATGATTAATAAATATAAATGTCACCTGAGTTTAGAAGATATTGCACTAAACAGTGGGAGTATTGCATACGGGGGGTATTTATCTGTTCAAAAGGGAAATGGCCTGTGGGAAGAAACTGTCCCTAATATGTAATAATATGTTATAAGAAATAAATAAAGCATTTAACAAAGTACAGGACACACACATTGTAGGTTGCTATTAAGAAGTCAAAATGGATTCTCCAAATAGATCATTCATTCACAACTACTCAGTAAGGTATTAAGTGTTGATAGGGTTAATGTTTATTTCTTTGAAGGATAGTATGAGATTAGATAACTTTATGTTTTCACTTCCCCATTTGACTTTTGCCTTCCTGGAATTGACAACTGCAAGTGTGAAAATTAATAAAAGTTAACACTAATATTTCATATTACATTCTACAGAAAGTCAGGGGGTGTTTTGTCACTCATTTTGTAAAGTGTCAACGTATGTAATTTGTCTCATTTTCCCACATTTATCTGCTATAAATTGAAAAAAGGTTTGTGAAGTCATAACGGTCTAAATTCATGTCAGGCAAAAAGAGTGTTGTTACAACCAACCCCACTGCCGCTCTAACACTACAGAAAACATGGACATAAGTTTAAATTTAGCACAAATATTTATTTAGTTAAAGTGGCCCTGTTGTGCTTGGTAAAAAGGCTCCTAATTTTGGTTCTGCAGGTCTCCTACAATACATTCACATGCATCCAAGGTAAAAGAAAAACATTTTAATTTCGATATCAGCAGCATCAGCTCTTTTCTCTCAGGCTGTCCCAATTAAATGGCTGCATCCTTCAAAGGACTTGGACTTCATTAGATACATTTGATTATTCGAGCACCTGATCCAGCTAATTAAGGTCTTCAGGATTACTAAAATCTTTCATGCAGGTGTGAGTTGGAGCTGCAGTTTTCATGGAGGCAGAACAATCTCCTCTCTGTAGATGAATTACCTCAGTATAATCTCTCTGTCTACGTCCTGCCAATAATGTAATTCATATGCTGGATATTTAACTTTGTTAAATACACTATCGATTCGAAAAAATTAAACCACGCAAGCAGAGAGTGACTCTCTGTCTGACTTTTCTCACACAGTTTCCACTTCCTGTTTAACCAGTACCACATTGTTGTTGTTTTTACCAATGGAAAATTGACAGAATGGTCATTTGTATCTAGGCAGACGTAAAGCCTCAAGGTTGTACAAGCCATTCCATTGGTTTGTTAAGTGACAGATTTATGTGAACAAAATGTTTGATGAACAACCTTTAAACTCAGGTTTTTTGAAACGGACCTTTAGATTAATTCCTGATTGTAAAATCTCTGTTCTGATTAGAGCTTTCTTTGGTGCTAAATTAATAAAAATTAAAAGGTTCTAGTTAAGGTTAGCTTGTTCTAATATACTTTTTATTTTGATTTGTTAAAAATCACTTTTTATCACAAATAATATACACTCACCTAAAGGATTATTAGGAACACCATACTAATACTGTGTTTGACCCCCTTTCGCCTTCAGAACTGCCTTAATTCTACGTGGCATTGATTCAACAAGGTGCTGAAAGCATTCTTTAGAAATGTTGGCCCATATTGATAGGATAGCATCTTGCAGTTGATGGAGATTTGTGGGATGCACATCCAGGGCACGAAGCTCCCGTTCCACCACATCCCAAAGATGCTCTATTGGGTTGAGATCTGGTGACTGTGGGGGCCATTTTAGTACAGTGAACTCATTGTCATGTTCAAGAAACCAATTTGAAATGATTCGAGCTTTGTGACATGGTGCATTATCCTGCTGGAAGTAGACATCAGAGGATGGGTACATGGTGGTCATAAAGGGATGGACATGGTCAGAAACAATGCTCAGGTAGGCCGTGGCATTTAAACGATGCCCAATTGGCACTAAGGGGCCTAAAGTGTGCCAAGAAAACATCCCCCACACCATTACACCACCACCACCAGCCTGCACAGTGGTAACAAGGCATGATGGATCCATGTTCTCATTCTGTTTACGCCAAATTCTGACTCTACCATCTGAATGTCTCAACAGAAATCGAGACTCATCAGACCAGGCAACATTTTTCCAGTCTTCAACTGTCCAATTTTGGTGAGCTCGTGCAAATTGTAGCCTCTTTTTCCTATTTGTAGTGGAGATGAGTGGTACCCGGTGGGGTCTTCTGCTGTTGTAGCCCATCCGCCTCAAGGTTGTGCGTGTTGTGGCTTCACAAATGCTTTGCTGCATACCTCGGTTGTAACGAGTGGTTATTTCAGTCAAAGTTGCTCTTCTATCAGCTTGAATCAGTCGGCCCATTCTCCTCTGACCTCTAGCATCAACAAGGCATTTTCGCCCACAGGACTGCCGCATACTGGATGTTTTTCCCTTTTCACACCATTCTTTGTAAACTCTAGAAACGGTTGTGCGTGAAAATCCCAGTAACTGAGCAGATTGTGAAATACTCAGACCGGCCCGTCTGGCACCAACAACCATGCCACGCTCAAAATTGCTTAAATCACCTTTCTTTCCCATTCTGACATTCAGTTTGGAGTTCAGGAGATTGTCTTGACCAGGACCACACCCCTAAATGCATTGAAGCAACTGCCATGTGATTGGTTGATTAGATAATTGCATTAATGAGAAATTGAACAGGTGTTCCTAATAATCCTTTAGGTGAGTGTATTTGTCATATATTCCCTGAGTGACTGTGGATTTTTATGTTATTTCCTGTCGTGTGTTTTGCTTTGTAGTTCTTTGTAGTTTTTCATGTTGATTTAGTTCTCCATGTGTTCTCCTTGTTATCTTGTTTAGCTCGTTTGTCTGTGTATTGTGCTTATGTTTCACTCGTGGTTTGTCCGTCGTTGTATGAGTTTGCCTAGTTTCCTTGTGTTTTTATTAAACTTCCCAGCATTTAGATCCTCTCTCTTGCCTGCTCATTTTCACCAAGCATGACAATATTTTTATGTATTTCTTCCTCAAAATGATTTTCTGACTGAAACTTTCACTGAATTATTTTCACAATGACATTGAACCCAGCAAGGAAATTAAACCCTGTCATTTCACCGTCTTGGTTAACTATAGACCCGATATAGTCGGGCTATGAGCAACCCACTTCTACCCAAAATAACCTTGAATTTGGTTGCATGCCATTTTTGCCAAAATAACTTGTGAGATAACTTGTTTGGTTTAATTTCTTTGACATGTTCATGTTCTAGTCTATTCTTGGGCTATGGTTAGATGTCTATTAAATTTCCACTGACATCCTAAATTTTGCCTTGTTTTAGCCTAGACATCAGGGCTGTGTTTTGACAGCTATTAAACATCTTTAAAACACAAAATTGCTTGCCGAGAAATTATTCTAGTAAAGATTTTACTTTATTTTAGTTTGTCACACTAATAGTATCACTGCTTCAAGTGAACTATACAGAAATCCTTCTGCTATACCACAAAATCCCCAGTGTTAAACTAACAGTCCTCAGAGCCCAACTAAAGCAAACACTGATCACCATAATGGTGACTCATCCCTTCAGTGACTCTGCTTGTTAACAGCAGGTGTTCATCGCTAATGGTCAATCATCACTCAGTTAATCACTTAATTATCTCATTAACTTTAACACTTTTAACACTCTTGTAGATAAACTCTGAGTGTTAATTTAACACTGGGGTTTTTGCTGTGTAGTCTCAGTAAGAACTGCAACACTATTAGAACTCACCAACACAAGATCAAATGGTTCATTTTTATAGAAAATTTAGATTTGAGTTTACATTAGTTACTGTAAAAATCTGGAAGAGATTACAGGAAATATTAGAAGAAAAATATTCAGAAATGTAAGTAAATAATCTGTATGATTCAGTTCACTGTTTTCTGGTTTTGTATGAATTCTTGAAGTTACTGGCATGAAAGCACACTAGAGTGCATAAATCAAACACAAGGAAAACAACTGACTGCAATGAAAGATCTCTGTCTGTTAAGAAACACATTTTTTACATTATTTGTACAGAAACTACCGGGAAAACTGGTTTGTTATTTAGTGCTGTTGAACAATACTGTTAACCTTCTCTGTTAATCACATTTACTCAGGGCTGGATTCACTGGCGGACTCTTATTGGGAAGATGTTTATTATTATTATTATTACTTTTTTTTTTTTTTTTTTTACTTTCAATGACTTTTCAGATGTATTTAAATATAAACTCTTCTAAAATAACATTAAACATATGTCATATAATTTTTTTCTTGAGTATCAAGACACAAGCACACGAAAGGTCAATGAATAGCATTCATGAACTGTGTGTGTGGCACAAACTCTTCTTCATAATAGTAATGTTTTTTTCTAAGGCATGTTTATAAAAGCTACTTAAATGTCCTAATTGAACTAAGGGC
This sequence comes from Coreius guichenoti, assembly GCA_039654105.1. NCBI lineage: Eukaryota > Metazoa > Chordata > Actinopteri > Cypriniformes > Gobionidae > Coreius > Coreius guichenoti. The sequence goes on along the minus strand of CM077168.1, from coordinate 55,013,099 downwards.
TTAGTCTAAACCAGACCGTTGTGTAATAATGTGCATATGTACATGCAGAATTTAACAGGTCACACAAACCTTTTAAAAAACATTTATCTTGTGTAGAATGTTTTGGGTGGCTAGCTTTCAGTTTATTGCTTTGAAAATCAACAACTATTAAACACATTTAAAGGTGAATCCAGTGTTAAGGGAAAGGGAATCTGGGTTTTTGTAGGAAATAAAGATGACCAAATAAATTGTGAATAATTTGTGTTTATTTAACAGCTGTGGTTACGGCATAAATCTCGGACTACCCTTCCATCTGGCATCCTTCCATTCCATACAGTAATCGGTTTCATTTTCGGAAGGTGTGATGATGGGAATATGCGTGTCATCAATGCATCCACCACACTGGAAATCCTAAAGGAAATTCTAATTATTAGGTTACTTGCAGAGGTCGCAGCAAGATGTTATCAAGTGAACGTCATTGATCAGATTAGTCTCATTTCTACACCACTGACATTCCTGCAATCCTGTCAAACTGCTCTTTGATGGCTCTCATGGGTTTGACCAGGAAACAACACAAAAACTCTCAGAAAGAGTGTGAGAGCGAGGCACATCCTTACTGCTCTGCATAACGCTGCTTTACTACACTGTAAAAAATAAAAACAGAAAGTGTACTAGTAATTTTCTGCTAGGAAAAAAAGAAGCTTTTCTTACTTTGTGTTTTTGTCTTCTTCCAAAAAATCTAAAGATTCTTAAATCAAAATGAAAGTAAAAATGACCCTTGTTTCCTGGGGGGACAAAACGAGTTTAATTGCATTTTTCTTATTTTGCAAATTATCTGCCAATGGGGTAAAAAAAAAATAGTTTCTGTTTGCATTAAGATTATTTTTCTTAACACGCAGGCAAAAATTTTTACTTGTTTAAAATAAAACACACTTAATTTAGATCTTTACCTGCTTTCTCAGGTTTAACAAACCTCCCATTCTGAAACAGAAAACCCAGAGTTTCCCTCATTTCAACATACTCAGAGTTTTCACTTAATCTCCTTTCTGAAACAGGCCTCTGATCACATTTTCTCTTTCTTTCTTTTTTTTTTTTTTTGCTATGACAAACACATCTCTAACAGCCAGAGAAAAGATAATGTGTAAAAGTCAAGAGTCAAACTCCCCAACTAAAGCAAACACTGATCACCATAATGGTGACATCAAACTAAACTTTTATTTTCAATAAAACATCAACATCTAAACCTCTGTTAATCTCAGTAAAAACCTTTGTAGATGTTTGACAGAAATAAAGTCAGTCAGGGGTGCGTTTCTCGTACAACGACGTAACTCACTGCTTAACTACCATAGTACGATGCATCGATGAAGAAATCGTTTCCCGAAACCGTATTGTCGCAAATCTGTCGTTCAACCACTTTGGTTAATGATGTATTAACTTACTTTATTGAATTAGTTTAAGATAGAATTCATGCTAGATTTTTTGTTATAAATTACAGACATGGCATCTGAGGAGTAATTCTCATTTTTCTCAGTTATTTTGCTTTATTTCCAGATTCAATCTGTCAGGGTGTGTACAAATGAAGAGGGAGCGAGGACTCAAGTGCAAGAAATGGGTATTTATTAAATACAAAAATAAAAATAAACACAAAACAAAACCCACGAGGGGGAAAATCAAACATAACAAAGACAAACTACCAGGGTCGGGAACAAGGAGCATGAAAACAGGAGACGTGACAACGAACCAGCACAGGACTGAAGACACAAGGAAATTAAATAGGGGACAAACAAGGCAGGTAATGGGGAAGAACAGGTGGGGCAAATTAATCAATAATCAGATAACAAGAGGGGTGGGGTCAAGACAATAGACAGGAGAGCACATGACACAAGGAACACGTGACGAGCCATGTGCTCACACCAAACATGACAAAACACAACATGTGCTAAACAAGACAAGACCGACATGTGACACAATCATAGGCTTGTTCTTACGTACTAGAGCACGTACGCACATGCGCACTCTTCAAAAACGGTGCCTTAAATCTCTTGACAAACTAAAGACGTAAATGACATTTTTATGTATTCGAAATAAAAGATTGCACTGAATGTCAGCTTGCTTATTTTGCTCAAGATTAGGATTTATTAAGTCCACATGTCATGCAAACAAGAAACTCTGCTTCTAACCACAGGTCGAGAGCTGTCGTTCCAACCACGCAATTTTGCGATGCTGTTTGCGAATGTTCGTTGGAACGATGGTTTCGGGAAACACCGACTCGTTCAACTATGTTGATAACGACGGAACTTGCGACCATAGTTGGCTAACGATGCTTTTGGGAAACGCACACCTGGTTAGTAACGCGTGAAGCTGGTAATGCTGTTTGTGGAGTTGTTTAATCCTCCTCTGCTGAGATCTTCAGAGATTTAATGTCTTCTTTTATCTTCAGTTGATTTCATCTAAAGCTGTGGCTGAAGTCAGTTGTAGTTCTTGTGTTCCCTTTCAGTCGGTCACTACTATGTCACGTCAGTCGTGACCAACGAATTGGGATGTGACGTTCCCCTTCAGGGAACGAGGGTTACCATATGTAACCGAGACGTTTCTGCTCGTCTCTTCTATTTTTTCTGCTTTTGTTCATCTTCAGTTATTCTGCTTGTTAACAGCAGGCGTTCATCACTAATGCCCCAATCATCACTTAATTATCTCATTAACTTCAACACTGCTTCAATGTTACTTTTTAACACTGTAGAGTGGACCGCCATAGACACTGAGCAAGTACTGCATGTTGCAGGAAATCACAATGTCACATTTCATTTTACATGTTTTTTTCCCCCTTCTTTTTCCTCCAGGACATAGACAGAGTGGAAAATCATATGAATCCTGAGATAACTTCATGATTGATGTTGCATGTCAAGCAAATTAATTTTGCTGGAGGCCTTTGTCTTTTCAGTTTCAGTTTAGTGAGTAGGTTGTTCATGTGTATTTCATAAAACAAGTTTAAAAGTTATATGATAGCTCAGAAACAGACTCATTATTCACTGTAAATCTTGACATGCGCCCAAGCTCTTGAAGTGGTGATGTCTGATCCATGAATGAATCGTTCTTTTGAGCTGGATCATGAATCAGTTTATCTATTTCACAAAACAATTCACAAAAAATGTGGTTCTCAGTCTCACTCAGTACATACAGTATACACACGTGCAGTTATAACAGCATGTTTTTGCGTGTCTCTTTACAAGTTTACAAGATATAATGAAATATTTCAAAGAAGAACATCAGCTGAGGACGTAAACTTTTTGTGATGTTTTGTGTTTTATATCCATCCATGTATTTAAGTCTGTTCAGCTTCTTCCACAGCAACAAATTGAATCCCGTCTCTTCATCCATCCGAACATATGTTCCAGTGATATCTCTGCCTTGCTTGTGTTTGACTGTCATTTTTCACATTATTTAGATTTGTTAGTCTGACCTCGTAAAAATCAGACCAGTACAGTTTCAGATGGATTAAAGTGTTGGCATGACATTTTAAAGACAATTATGGCTTTTGTTTAACTGCAATTGAACTTTTATAGTGAATGTTAATGTCAGTGGTCCAGTTACAACATTGTTCTTTATGATGATGGAAACTACATCACCAGATAATTTTTGTTTCTGGCTTCCTTTGCAACAAATTATGCGTTTTAGTAAACACTGTTACAAAGTCCACAAAATCACATAAAAAGCCAAGACTCAAACTGTTTGTGTGTTAGTTCAGTCTGATTGTGTTTGTCTATAAGTGTGACTTAGATGAAGATCAGACCACATTTTCTGAGAAATTAATGCAGAAGTTCAGGAAATTCCAAGGGTTCACATACCTTTTCTTGCAAATGTATAAAACTCTGTTGATACACTACACTACTACCAGTTATTCTCTTTCATTCTGTTGAACCTTCTATTACCGAACATCGCCTGAAGCTCACACAGTATTTACAGTTTTGGGTGACATACTAACAATTTTTAAAATGTTCCCAGAGATTGTTTGCATGTTTCCAGAGAACCTCAAAATGCTGCTCTGCCGGTAACATGCAGATCACGTAACCTTAAAACAACAGCAAAATACTATGAACAAATAGACTAACAGGAAGCATAGGACAGACATAGAAAGGAGCATGAAATTCTCTAGCCATGACTTCCTGTTCCACAGGAGTATAAATATGAGGAAACACAAAGGCCAAATTCCCTTAATCATTCATCACAATGAGTAAAACCACAGAATATAGTTCTGATGTGCAGAACAAAATAGAAAGTGGCTGTAAGAAAATAGCTAAAACATTGAAAATTCCCATTTTCACCATCAGGGCAATAATTAAGAAGTTCAATCAACTAAAGATGTTATGAATCTGCCTGGAAGAGGACGTGTGTCTATATCGTCCTAATGGCGAGGAGGAGAGCTTGAGTGGACAAAGACTCTCTGAGGATCACAGAGATTAGTTGAGTCTTGGGGTCAGAAAGCCTAAAAAATGTATCAAACAACCCCTACATCACCTCATGTTGTTTGGGAGGGTTTCAAGAAAAATCCTCCTCGCTCATCCAGAAACAAACTCCAGCGTATTCAGACACGACTGGAGCTTCAAACGGGATGGGGTTCTGTGGTCAGATGAAACTATAAAAAGAGCTTTTTGGCAGCAAACCCACCAGATGGCTTTGGTGCAAACAGGGATAAAAAGTACCCCATGCCACTGGTTAAATATACCGCTGGATCTTTAATGTTGTGGGTCCAGGACATCTTGTTCAGATTCATGGTATCATGGAATCAAATAGCAACTGATTAAAAAAATCAGAACCTGACGGCCTCTGCTAGAAATCTTATAATGGGCCGTGGTTGGATCTTCCATCAGGACAACGGTTCAAAACAAACATCAAAATCAACACACAATTGTGTCACTGAGCACAAAATGAAGCTTCAGCCATGACCATCCCAGTCCCTGACCTGAACCCTATAGAGAATGAGTGGGTGAACTGAAGAGATGAGCTGGGAATCTGAAGGATCTGGGGAGATTCTCTATGGAGGAATGGTCTCTGATCTCTTGTCAGGTGTTCTCCAAACTCATCAGGCATTATAGGAGAAAACTCAGAGCTGTTATCTTGGGAAAAGGAGGCTGCAATAATTGGGTGCCAATAATTGTGGCCAACGTGAACTAGAGAAAAACGTTTATTTCATAATGAGATTCCCCCCCCCCCACTTTCAATCGTTTTACTTCAATGAAAGGTTAGAATTTTGTGGGTTTTTTTAATGAAAGATCAAAAGGATAAACAATGCAGATTTATTTTCACAGCCGCCTTTGCTCATATTTACCAAGGGTGCCAATATTATTGGAGTGCACTGTACCTCTTTTTTTCATCATAGGAGCTACATTGCCCATTACAGTTCAGTACAGGCGTCAGAGCTGTCGTCTTCTTGCAGCAGATCTTCGTTTGTGTGTGTCATGGAGGAATTCCTGGTTTTGACTCCATTACACATTTTCTAAGCGATTCATGAGTTTTCAGCTGGTAAAAATACCTTTGTACATATTGAATGTCATTCTCAAGCTGGTTTCACAAGTGTGCTTTAATTCTTCCATGTACGTGTGACTTCCTCCAGTGCCAGCAGGATATATAAGGGACATGCGTGTTTCATTGTGAAATAACATGAATATCACAGTCAGAACTTCTACCAGCAAAGAAACTATTAAAGGTGAGCAAAATATTCTGTCATTTTTCTAATTTGTAAAAAAATAAAAATATAAAATGATAGTATAAAATCAGTTACTGAGACAATGGTTAAAAAAAAAAAAAAGTGTACTTTAAGTTTTTTTTTTTTTTTCAATATGGGTGCACATATAAGTTAACTAAAATGAAATGTATACTGAAATGTATTTCACTGTTTGTAGTGTTGCAGAGTCACAGAGTTCCACACAGTAAATTCCCCAGTGTTGAATTAACACAGCTCGCTGTTCATATGGGAACCACCAGCAGGGTGTTAGAGTTAATTAGACACTTAAGTGATTCATTGAGTGATGATTGTTTGATTATTGAAGACACCTGATGATAATGAGCAGAATCACTGAAGGAAAGAGAAACACAAGAACTACACCTGACTTCAGCCACAGCTTTAGATGAAATCAACTGAAAACATTAAATCTCTCTTATTACAAACCAGACTGACTTTATTTCTGTCATTTGTCTTCAGTTCTTTTGAGAATTAACAGGTTTAGCTGTTGATGTTTTATTGAAAATGTTTGGTCACCATTATGGTGATCAGTGTTTCATTTAGTTGGCAGTTTGACTTTTTTTTTTTTTAATATCAGTTTGTGGTTTTTGTAACAGCGTTAGCAAAACATATAATTTGTTAACGAACACAAAGAACAGAGATGAAAAATTAACTTAAATAGGAAATTTACTTTTACTATGGTTAAATGAGTGATATCTTCCAAAGGTCTTTTAAAGGGGTCATGAACTGAGAAATCAAATTTTCCTTGAGCTTTTGACATATAAGAGGTCATCATACTATAAGAATATCCTGTAAGTTTCAGAACTGAAAACTTCCTTGTTAGTCCAATAAAAGCTTTTATTGACACCAGGCCCAGCAAACGACAGGTTTTTCAAAGTGGGAATCTATGACGTCAAAGGGAGGCAAGCACCGCCTCTGCAGAAGAAGATCAACGCCTACTTCATCACTGCCTGTTTAGCCCCGCCCACCGATTCACGCATGACATGCAATAGAATAGGTAACCTAAAAGTAACATAGGCCTACGTGGTGTTAAACCAGATCGAGCTACCAAGCAATAAACATGCCGTTGAGGATTACAAAATATTGTGCAGTGCCTGGGCTCGACAGTAAAGCAACATGTAAGTAACTGTGTTCATTCTAATGCCTGCTCTGAAATGTAATGATTCATGTACAGTCAGATGTTCTTTGTGTTTCAGTAAATCAAACCAGTAACTAAACTTCAACTTGCGTTGTTTCTCTTAGTAGGATGAAAATAATCTGTTATTTAACGGTGATTAAATTCTATAAAGAAAGCGATCAAAGAAAGCTCCCTTTGCAATCGTTGGAGCAGCGCGCGGTGGAGCTGTCAATCAAATGGCGAGAGTTTATCAGTGACGCGTTTATCAGTGACTCCTGTTTTATTCAACGAATCTCTTAACTATATCACGTATGCACTGTTAGTGAAGATGAAAGCATTCGTTAGTGTACAGAAACTGAGTTGCAATGACGAGATCGCTGCTTTCATGCACTCAACATGTCTGTGATCGGCTACAATGATCATCTATGCAACCTTTCATGCCACGATCTGAATATAATGCCATGGATCTGAATATAATGCCATAGATTTAAATGTAATGCAACACTTTTCACGATTAGTTAACCATGAGAGCTGTAATAGTAAAAACGCGCTAAAAGAGAGAGTAATACTTAGCTATTTCAAATGGAAAGTCATTAGCCAATCACAGCAGTGGGTGTTTACACTGAAGTCTCACAGCAGCCAATCACAGCAGTGGGTGTTTACACTGACGTCTCACAGCAGACACGCCCCTTAAAACAGAGCATTCAAACCAGAGGGTTAAAATCAGGGTAGGAAAAGTGCCTTTTATTTATAAATTATAACAATTTTTGATGTAAAAAGCATTCTAACATTATAAGTGCACCCCAGGAAACACCATAAAACAATAAAACAACGCAGTTCATGACCCCTTTAATTTTGGTGCAATTTTTCTCTATATAGTGTTGATATGGCAACTGGTAAATACACTAAGTTTCGTCATGTTACAACTAGCCCCGCGTTAGGTTGTGCCCCACTCACCCCTAATGCATGCTGGGAGCCATGGATGAACCTCATATCAGGGCTCCCAGCATGAATTGCAAAACAAAGCAGTTTGAGGACAATTTAAGAATAAGAATCAATTAAAAGTCAAGAATAAGAATGTCTGATCTGAACACGCTATTACAAAAACCACAAACTAATGTTAAAAAGTCAAGGGTCAAGAGCTCAACTAAAGCAAACACTGATCACCATAATGGTGATTTCAGACTTTATTATTTTTAAATAAATCATTAACATCTAAACCTTTGTCAATTTTTTATAATAACTTCTGTAGACTTAAGGTTAGTAACGCGTGAAGCTGGTAATGCTGTTTGTGGAGTTGTTTAATCCTCCTCTGCTGAGATCTTCAGAGATTTAATGTCTTCTTTTATCTTCAGTTGATTTCATCTAAAGCTGTGGCTGAAGTCAGTTGTAGTTCTTGTGTTCCCTTTCAGTCGGTCACTACTATGTCACGTCAGTCGTGACCAACGAATTGGGATGTGACGTTCCCCTTCAGGGAATGAGGGTTACCATATGTAACTGAGACGTTTCTGCTCGTCTCTTCAATTTTTTTCTGCTTTTGTTCATCTTCAGTTATTCTGCTTGTTAACAGCAGGCGTTCATCACTAATGCCCCAATCATCACTAAACCTTTGTCAATTTTTAATAACTTCTGTAGACTTAAGGTTAGTAATGCATGAAGCTGGTAATGCTGTTTGTGGAGTTGTTTAATCCTCCTCTGCTGAGATCTTCAGAGATTTAATGTCTTCTTTTATCTTCAGTTGATTTCATCTAAGGCTGTGACTGAAGTCAGTTGTAGTTCTTGTGTTTCTCTTTCCTTTCCTTGTTAACAGAAGGTGTTTTAATGGTTTAGGAACATCATACTGTACTAACCTTTTAATGAAGTTCTATTAACATTAAGGAAACTGGACATTTATGTTCTTGGAATGTTACAAATCAACGTTCTTAGAATGTTGAGTAGTTAATAAAAATAAAGTTGAAAGAATGTTTCAGGGACGTCATACAAACCTAGAAAAAAAACTACTAACACCAGGAAAATGTCTCGGTTACTAATGTAACCCCCGTTCCCTGAAGGAGGGAATGGAGATGCTACATCAGAACTGACTGACACAATGGGATCTCTCCTGAGAGCCTGATCACCTTCAGGTGGTAACAAAACAAGCCAATGCAAGTGAGATTTGCATGGCAAGCCACTCCCCGTACGTACAAGGCAACTCATTCAAGTTTTGAACCATGGAGCCTGGTCCGTACGGATCACGGGTCAACTACTATCTGTTGCACCCCTAGTGTCTACACTTTGTTTGTTATAATGAGAGGATTCACAAGCATGCAGAACTCAGAGTCAGCACTGACCAAAAGCTCTGGCGTTTTGAGTAGTAAGTGGATTCTGGCACTTCTGATAGGCCGTTGCGTTCAAGAGGTAAGGTAAAAACAAACTTTATTATCCCACATGGAGAAATTTGTCTTGGGCCATCACCCATGCTGCAGTCAGCTCACAATTAACACTCAATAATCAACAAACCCAAACAATAATAAAACAAACCATAACAACAGAAATAACACAGCAATATGGAGGAAAAGAAAAAAAAATACAGCTCCATACTATCACTATTTATAGACACAGGAATAAACGAGTTTTTAAATCTATTCAAGAGAAGGCAGCAACTCATACTCATACAAAACATGGGATGGATCACAGACAATCTTATTAGCTTGTCTTAAAGTAGCCTGTTCATAAATAGTCTGCAATGATGTCTGTTCTTTAACACCAATAATTTTCCAAGCAGTGTGAATCATCCGGAACAGTTTAGTTCTCAGCTGCACAGACAGATTACCAAACCAGACTGTAAAGCTGTATCTACTTAAGCTCTCAAAGACTGCCTGATAAAAGATTATCATAAACTTTTGATCAACACCAAAAATGCTCAGACGACGTAAAAAGTGCAACCATTGTTGTAACCTACTACAGAGATTGTCTATATGGATATTCCATGTCAGTGAATTATCAAAAAAAGACACCAAGATATTTATATGAAGGGACCTGTATGATGGTTTGATTGTGGATGATCACAGGCCTGTGATCACCAACTCCTCTAGGGTCAAACACAATATCCTTTGTCTTATTGACATTCAGAGCTAGGTGGTTGTCCTCACACCAATTCACAAACCTTCCAATCTCTGAAAAATATTCAGACAAGTCCCCGTTCTTTTTCAATAAGTCTAAAATTGCAGTATCATCTGAGAATTTAATGATGTAATTATTAGAATAACACCTTCTGCACTCATCCGTGTACAAGGTGAACAAAACCGGTGAACGAACACAGCCCTGAGGTGCTCCTGTGCTCAAAGTTCAATGTCGGCGTTACGGACCAGCTCTCTCACGGAGAATTGCGAGCACCACTTTTGGTTAACATAAACACAGATACCACCCCCTTTGCTCTTGCCTGAGTTGTCGTTCCTGTCAGAGCGTACCAGAGAAAAGCCTTCCAGGGCAACGAGCGAGTCGGGCTCGTCCTCTCGTAACCACGTCTCACTGAACACAAGCACACAGCAAAAACCCCAGCGTTAAATTAACACTCCTCAGAGTTTATCAAAAAGCTTTTTGCCATGCATTCTGGGTCCAACAGTCAAAACTCACCCATGTCTCCCAGCATGCATAGCGGCATGAATAAATTATAAGATGAATTTCTTTTATTCTTACCATTTTTTTTTATTTTTGCTGTTTTATGTGACTTTTTAGTAGCTTGTTTCGTGATGTTCAGAGTTAATCTGTTTATCTGAATATGCTGTTTGTCACCATTGTTGAGATTCATTCGCTGATTCTTGATGTCTGTGTGTGTGTCTAAAGCAATAAAGTAGTTGAAAACTTTTTTGTGTAGAATCTCATGTTGTAACATCACAGAGCTGTTGTAATCGATAATGTAAAATCATCATCACCCATACAATTAGAGATTGGTCTCAGAATGATATTAGTTTATCGGGTCACTAAATGAAGATTACGTTAATAATGTAATCAAAGCATAATCAACTCCTGAAAAGATTTTGTCTGTGCTTTCTTTGACATAACAAAATGTGTTTTCTAAACACACAGTTAAAGCAGCCAGAAAAAAACTAATGTTAAAAAGTCAAGGGCCAAGAGGCCAACTAAAGCAAACACTGATCACCATAATGGTGACTTAAAAATGGTGACTCTTTCCTTCAGTGATTCTGCTTGTTAACATCAGGTGTCTTCTCTAATGGTCAATCATCACTTACTTAATCACTTAATTATCTCATTAACTTTAACACTTCTTCAGAGTTACTTTTAACACTCTTGAGTGTGGAGTCAAATAAACTCTGAGGAGAGTTAATTCAACGCTGGGGTTTTTGCTGTGCAGGCATGAATCCCGATACTCATGTCGAACTCTGGTATTAACTCTGAGCTCCTCAACTTTGCTTCTCAGGGAGCGGGTGTTACAAAGAAGCACTGAGGGTAGTGGTGGTCTTTCTGCCCTTCTCTGTAATCTCTGCCTTACACCGCCACGTTTTCCCCTCTTCCGCATCCGTGTCCGACAGCTTTCCGACAGTGTTCTCGCCTACAATTCCTTCGGTAGCTGGGAGGCGAGTGTGTAGCTAGGCCGGAGCAGTAAGAGTTGGTCTCGGGTATAGCACAGAACCGCCTCCAACATGAAGTCCTGATTCATGGAGTTGCATGTAATCAGACATACAACTAAAATCAGCATCGGTCCTCTTAATAAAAAAAGCATTGTGTACACAGATCGAGCACTGTGTTAAAGATAAATCAAATTAAACAAATAAAAAAAAACACTAAAACAAACACAAGGCAGCAGCACGAGGTAGCCCGGGTCGCAACATGCAGCGCCACCGGAATCTCATTAAGAGATTAATAGACATGTCTGTGATTGCTCAACTCTGCAAAAACACACTGTAAATAGAAACCTTTGATGCTCTCCAGAGCGCAAATACACACTGGAGCATTTTTCAAATAAATTTTCCCAATATGATATTATCACTGTATCAACTGAGGGCGATCTTGCTTTCATTTGAGGGTGCTTAGCACCATCTAGCACATCCGTAGAGCCGGGCCTGCCTCTTGTGCGGCGCACCATATGCAACCGGCCTATGTCACCTATGCCACCCTGCTCTTATTACGTCTATGTTTTACTCTATCATTTCTTCCTCAGAAATGGACCAAACTCTATATTTCGTTCTTCTTCTCATTGGTGAGTGTGTTTGTTGTTTTATTTATGGTTTATAGTTTCATCAGGTTTGACCCTGTTATGAAATCAAACCCTCTCTTTCACAGCTCTCTGCTCCGTATCTGAATGTGTTCAGCGTCAGTATCACTTTATAAATGAGAGGAAGACCTGGACTGAAGCTCAGAGATACTGCAGAGAGAATTACAAAGATCTGGCCACCGTTGACAACATGAACGACATGAATGAGCTGAAGAAGAGTGTGAATAAGGGAGGTGTTCAGTTGGTCTGGATTGGGCTGCAGAAGATGGGTAGTGAAAAATGGCAGTGGTCTTCAGGTGATCCTGCGCTCTATCTGAACTGGGGACCTGGACAACCTGATGGTGGAAGTGATTGTGGGCTCATGCTTAATGGACAATGGCATGATTTGTCATGTACTGACAGTACCCCATATTTCATCTGCACCGACAGTGAGTTCAGCTATTTAAAATTACAACAACCATTCATTTAAAGATGCACCATATTATAAATGTAAAGGCAATATTAAACAAAAATGAGAACAATTGATAATGATTATAGAAGGAAACGTAGATATTTTTCACTCTTTTGATGTTAAATCAATTCCTGTGTAGTTTTTAATCTGCAATTAAAGACCCTATAGAGAAAATCGCAGAGAGAGAGAGAGAGATAGATTAACTTATAACATAATATTAACATCATCATTTATAAATAGTCTACAGTCCAAGTAAATATTTCTATGGACTAGTTAACATATTTAGCTGCAGTGTAACGTCTTCCTCTGTTTCTTTCATTCAGCTCTTTGTGTTTGAATCAAGTATTCTAGAGAGACATGAGGAAACAAAATGGACAAATAGAAAGCACTTTAAAATCATCAGGATGTTCACAAATGTTTCTTCCCAGAAGGCACATGTCAATGTAACATCAGGAAGACAATGGACTCCACCTAGTGTTAATTTTGTCAGCTTTTTTAAAATATAGTCTTTTTTAAATATTAATCCTGTGTCTAATGTACTTTTTAGTTTTTATCATATTTAGTAAACCTGGTTCTGTTTTTGTTTAGTCGACTAAAAGCCTGGGCTTTTCAGTAGTTTTAGTCAATAAAAACATGTTCATTATGTTGCATAATGGTTAAATTGATAATAGGCTAACGATTATTTTTGCTCAAAATTATAATTACAATCACAACGATTGTTGTCATTTGAGAAACTTATATTTCAAACAGTGATTCTAACTAACAATTTTTAGTTAACTTTACTTATTGTCTTAACATAATTGTAAAAATCTAGTAATCTGTACTATTCACAAACTATGCCTTGTTTACACAGAAAACCCAAGTTAAGATTAACGGACCCACTTTATATTAGGTGGCCTTAACTACTATGTACTAACATTTAAATTAATAATTTGATACAATGCACTTATTGTGTACATACATGTTTTTACATCGTACTTATATTTTTAAAAATACCTGCATGTAATTACATCTGTTACATTTATAATTACACTGACACTTCCCTTACTTCTCCTAACCCTACCCTTAAACTCACCCAAACCACCACACCTGTCCCTAACTTTACCCCAAAACTTACCCATACCACCACACCTGTCCCTAACTTTACCCTTAAACTTACCCATACCACCACACCTGTCCCTAACTTTACCCTTAAACTTACCCATACCACCACACCTGTCCATAACCCTACCCTTAAACTTACCCATACCACCACACCTGTCCCTAACTTTACCCTTAAACTTACCCATACCACCACACCTGTCCCTAACTTTACCCTTAAACTCACCCATACCACCACAGCTGTCCCTAACCCTACCCTTAAACTCACCCATACCACCACACCTGTCCCTAACTTTACCCTTAAACTCACCCATACCACCACAGCTGTCCCTAACCCTACCCTTAAACTCACCCATCCCACCACACCTGTCCCTAACTTTACCCTTAAACTCACCCATGCCACCACACCTGTCCCTAACTTTACCCTTAAACTCACCCATGCCACCACACCTATCCCTAACTTTACCCTTAAACTCACCCATGCCACCACTCCTGTCCCTAACTTTACCCTTAAACTCACCCATGCCACCACACCTGTCCCTAACTTTACCCTTAAACTCACCCATGCCACCACACCTGTCCCTAACTTTACCCTTAAACTCACCCATGCCACCACACCTGTCCCTAACTTCTGTCCCTAACTTTGCCCTTAAACTCACCCATACCACCACACCTGTCCCTAACTTTACCCTTAAACTCACCCATACCACCACACCTGTCCCTAACTTTACCCTTAAACTCACCCATACCACCACAGCTGTCCCTAACCCTACCCTTAAACTCACCCATACCACCACACCTGTCCCTAACTTTACCCTTAAACTCACCACAGCTGTCCCTAACCCTACCCTTAAACTCACCCATCCCACCACACCTGTCCCTAACTTTACCCTTAAACTCACCCATGCCACCACACCTGTCCCTAACTTTACCCTTAAACTCACCCATGCCACCACACCTATCCCTAACTTTACCCTTAAACTCACCCATGCCACCACACCTGTCCCTAACTTTACCCTTAAACTCACCCATGCCACCACACCTGTCCCTAACTTTACCCTTAAACTCACCCATGCCACCACACCTGTCCCTAACTTCTGTCCCTAACTTTGCCCTTAAACTCACCCATACCACCACACCTGTCCCTAACTTTACCCTTAAACTCACCCATACCACCACACCTGTCCCTAACTTTACCCTTAAACTCACCCATACCACCACACCTGTCCCTAACTTTACCCTTAAACTCACCCATCCCACCACACCTGTCCCTAACTTTACCCGTATCCCACCTCAATATCAGCAAAAGTGTTTTTCAATACAATATGAACACAATAAGTACATTGTATTTATTTTTTGAGGTAAGTATAGTAGTTAAGGCCACCTAACATAAGTGGGACCGTGATCAGTTGGGCACTTGGAACTTAATTTATATTATTGTAACTCTCTTCCTATTTCTGCAGCGATGCAACAAGAAATCACAGTTACTTGATTTTAAAGGAAGAGAAGTTGATCTAGTTTCTGATTGTATAATTAACTGTAGTTAATGATTTAGTCTGGAAAAAAAGCAACCTATGTAATACTTCCCTTCATATCGTATAACGATCGTTTTACAATTGTAATGCCAACGCTTATGTCATAAACACTTTGTGAAATTTTTAATTGGGTTGTGTAACGTTCGCTCTAATGAATACGAAGATGATTAGAAGATATAACAATGTTTAATAGATATTTCCAAGATACCAACCAACATGCGAAACAGTGTGCACAAGCACAGACAATACCGGACACAGGACAGAACACAAGCAGGAACTAAATACATGGAGATGACTAACACAAAGACAAAACAGCTGTGACGATCATTAGTGTCCATGGTGACTGATGAGTGGCCGGAATACGGAACAAAGGAACACATGTGATGACTGAAAACCAAAACAAACAGAACATGACTCTGACCGGTTAATATTTGTAACAATATCTTGCAGTTGATCATGTTCGAGTCACACACAGACTTCAACATTAAGCATGCAAAACACAACAATGGTAACAACAATGGTAGCTATACTAAGTCAAGAGTAAATCTAAAGTAAATTAATCAAGTATTCGCTATACTTCTTTTTTAGTCACTAGAACTCTGTGTAAGTGAACTATACTAACCGAGCATTTGTTTGATCACAGATTAAGTCACAGGAAACGACTTGTGAAGGAACACAGACTGGCTGAATGACACTTTCATTTAAGCAGAATATCTCAAATGTAGATTGCTGAACTCCAGCTTACTTGTTTGTCTGTGTTTTCGGTGTTCCCTATCGATACGGTTTATTTGTATTGCGTCCTAAGACGCTGTGTGATGCCTTTTTTTCTCTTCAAGATACTGAAGCCTGATTGAATCATGCAGTAAAACTGCACAAACCTATGGCACTTCAGCCTGCCAAAATGGGCATATATATATATATAATATATATATATATGCGGAAAAAATCTCACCATAATCTTCAGAATTTCCATTTGGAATGCCTGGGACTCAGGATCAACCTAGCCAAGAGCTCACTGTCTTCCAGCCAGCGAATCTCCTTCCTGAGAGCAGTTCTTGATTTGGCGCCTGGCTCACGCCGGAGCTCACTCTGGCGATTAAGCAGCTTGCGGCATCTTTCAGAGTCAGGGTTTCACCCATAGCATCTTAGGACGTAATACGAGTGAACCGCATCGATAAGGAACGTACTCGGTTACTAATATAATCTTGGTTCCCTGAGATAAAGGGAACAAGTATTGCGTAGCTGGTTGTGCTACCACACTGCGCGACTCGCCGCTCGCCACTTTCAGTCTAAAGATTCTGAAGATTATGGATTTTCCCACTTATATAGACGGGTAGCCCTACCCATTTTGGTGGGCTACAGTGCCATAGGTTTGTGCAGTTTCACTGAGTGATTCAATCAGTCTTCATTTAGGAGAAAAAATGATTTTTCCCATAGCATCTTAGAATGCAATATTCGTTCCCATTATTTCAGGGAACCGAGGTTACGTTAGTAACCGAGTACATTTTCAGATCATCGGCAGTGCTTCCACAGTGTAGAGACAGTACGTGTGTATGGTTGCCAGATTGCAATTAAGTAAAACACTGGGCAGAATATGTTTCCTTCTCGTCTTAGTCATGGAAAAAAAAAAAATTTCATCGTAGATTTCGTTAACGAAATTAACACTAACTCCAACTAATCCAACGTCGGTCAGACGTCAAATTTTGGTTTGGAGTAAGTGCCGTACTGATAAAAAAAAAGTGTGAAATGCATGGGAGCACATTTAATCTCTCAAGATCTCAGCAGAGCAGAACTAAATAACTCCACAAACAGCACTTATTATCAACCAATTTGACTTTACTTCTGTCATACGTCTACAGAAGTTCTTATTAAGAATTAACAGAGGTTTAGATGTTGATTCATTGAAAATGTTTAGTTCGAAGTCACCATTATGATGATCAGTGTTTGCTTTAGTTGGGTAGTTTGACTTTTTAATATTAGTTTTTTCTTGGCTGCTGTAACGGTGTTTGTTATAGCAAGAAAAGCTATAGAAACTGTGATCAGATGTTGGCTACTTGATAATAAAGATAATTTTATAGTGGTCTGATTCACTGTCATCCAGAATTGTATATGCTGATATGTTGTTGTTTTGTTTTATTGAAGAGGAAGAGGGACCAGCAAAGACTCTACTTCCTTAGGAAGTTAAAGCAGTCCCACAACAGCTGCTGATTAGTTTCTACTGTGCCACCATTTAGGGCCTATTGACCTACTGTTGAACTGTGAGATATGGCAGTGGCACTGCAGAAAACAGGAGAGATCTACAATGGGTGGTGAAAATAGCACAGCGAATAATTGGGACCCCACTCATATCACTGACAGACATATACACTGGCCGACCTAAAGGGGTCCTATTATGCCCTTTTACGAAGTCTTGATTTTGGGGTGTACTAGAATATGCTTTCATGCTTGATTGTTAAAATAAAAAAAAACATTATTTTTCACATATTGTACATTATTACAGCACTTCTCTCCCCAGTCTGTCTCGAACGCTGTATAGTTCCTGTTTTGATTAAGCCCCTCCTTCTGAAATATGAAATGTGCTGTGATTGGTTAGCTGGCCCACTTCGTGTTCAGGAAATGTCCCGTCCCTCCATAACCGCGAGTTCTGCTCAGGTGTAAATATTAAGGATGGTGGCAATTTCAAACCAATTCAAGCCCAATTCAGACCCTAATGTTAACGAACAAAAGGATTGTGCAGAACGGATTTCATTCACAGACTTTGCAAGCACAGATTTCACACGATGTTTCAGAGTGGTATGGGTTTTTTTGTTGTTGTAATTTTCTTATACGTTATACACCATTTAATCATATTACAAACAGAAATCGATCACAAAACCATGGTTAATTTACCTAAGGGGCGGTGAACAGTCTTACAAAAGCGAGAGCTTACAAAAGCTACAGTAAACACTATAGCAACACTAATGTTGGCTAGCAGTTGAGCATAGCAACAACATAAAACTTATAATTGTTCCGACAAAGTGGGAACGGCTCAATTTCAGGAGAAGCTTTTGTGCGTAGCCTGCATTGTACTCTCTTAGTGTAACGTACTGCTCTGAGACACAAATGATCCAAATGCAGCTTTATTGAAGGGCAATCCACAATCGTAGTAAAACAGGCAAAAGGTCCTACACAGGCAAGCAGTCCAAACAGACAAACAAGGCAGAAGAGGCAAGTAATCCAAAACCAAGAGACAAGAAACCAGGGAGAATGCTCAGAAATGCAGTAATACAACAAACAAGACTTCGCAGTGAATGACAAGGTGAACATGGTTTATATAGGCCGGGCTAAACAGGGTAATGAGACACAGGTGGATGCAATCAGGGATGATGAGTCCGGGCAGTGAGTTATGGGAAATGTAGTTTGTGAGGGAATGACAGTAGTCTGGAGTGGGGTGCCCTCTGGTGGAAATCATGGCCACTCTCACTGGTGATCGTGACATTTAGGTTCTGGAAGCTGTTCTCCGTAAAATGTGCAGCACACAGATAAATGTTTGGGTTGTAAATAAATTTTAACCACTCTCGTCATCCTTAACTAAGTTCATCAACAGTTGTTTTTTGATAATGACTATAAAGATCAATCAATCAATCTTGAGAGATTTAACGTCTTCTTTTATCTTCAGTTGATTTAAGGCTGTGGCTGATGTCAGCTGTAACGGCCTTCAACCGTTATTTTCATTGATGTAAATATTTGTCACTCTGTACTGCCATGCATTTCACCATTTTTAAGAGGTTTTTTTGGGTGTTTATTCCAACCAAAATTCGACGTCTGCCCAATGTTGGAGCTTGACGTCAAACAAAGGTTGGGTTAAGACGTCAACCCAATTATAATTTTCAACCAATATTTGACGTCTGACCAATGTCTTCCTGACGTTACATTGACATCTAGTGACGGCTGGGTTGGAACTTGACATCAACCTAACGTTGGGTTTAATTTTCAACCAAAATCCAATGTCTGCCTGCTGGGTTTATGTTATATCTTTAAAAAAATCATGAATATATTGTGAGTATTACCAGCTGTAAAAACAGCCCATGTCATTGAATGACACATGTTTCTGATGCTTTCACTGAAGCTCCTGTTCACATCTAAACCATAAAGCAGTGTGAGAATAATGAACAAACTGATTCATAACTTTTTTCCATTTGTTTTTCTTAAAGCGAACACAGGACTCGTCTTTGTCAATCAGATGAAGAATTGGAGAGATGCTCAGACTTACTGCAGACAGAATCACATTGATCTGGTCAGTGTGAGGAACCAGAATGAGAATCAACAGGTTGCAAAGATCATTAGTGATCTTCATTTATCTGGATCATGGGTCTGGATCGGTCTGTTCAAAGACTCATGGAAGTGGTCAGATCAGAGTGACTCCTCATTCAGATACTGGAAGTCTGGTGAACCTAATAATAATGGATTAAATGAAAACTGTGCTGTGATCGAACTAAACTCTCTGGCACAATGGCATGACTACTCTTGCAACAACCAATTCCCTTTTGCGTGTCAAGAAGGTGAGCAGATCCTCACAAAACACACACTGTAAAACATTGTCCTGTAAATGAATGGTAAAATACTGTGTACAGTGATTTACTGTTAATTGTAGAGTTCTTTACTGTAATCTACTTTACAGTATGTTACTGTAAAAATACTGTAATGTCATTACAAATGCTGGAAGACACTAGTTAATGTGTTGATGTTCAACAGTGTTAATTTAGTAAGAAGTGGTTCTAGCTGTTAGTCTCTTGTTCCCTTTAAGGGGCGGGGTTTCAGCGGGGTCAGGGGGCTAGAGGGAGAGTTCAGGGGAAGAAGCAGGGAGTTCAGACTGAGAGTGAGTTCACAGCGAGAGCAGCGAGATATAATTCTATTTTTCTTGTTATGTATGGCGTGGGTTATGGCCAAAACAGTAACCCTGCAGTTCCTTAATAAAGCATCCAAACGGGATAGAACCAGCCTGGTTATTCTTAGTAGCGAAATGCTACATTTGGTGTCAGAAATGACGAACTTCAACACAAGATCTGTGCATTCGCTGCCGAGATGGACTGCAGGGCGCGGCCGAAAGTGAAACGAGATGCCGGAGGAGATCGTAAAGGGAAAAGGCGAGTGCTTGTGGACACAGCTTGTTTAAGGACAATTTCATAACAGATGCAGACGACAAGGGGACCCCCTCCGCATTTTGGCCAATGACATTGAATGCTTATGTAAATGCGCCTATGCTGAAATGCCACCATCAGTCCAGAATGAGCTTGCTAGAGACAGTTTTTTCCAGGCGCTCAGCCCAAGAGAGCTCCGTGTACAAACGCAGCTGGCTCACCCGACCACACTGAGTAAAGCGGAACTGGCTATTGAAAGGGAGATTTTAGGGGTTGAAATTGATGCTGATGAAGTTCAATTTCCAATAGTGAGAGCTGCAGAAATGACTGAATTGAGCCAAAGGGCACCCGTGTGGATGGATAATTATACAAATGCTGCAACGCTGCACCCGGGCCGCTCCACCTCAGAGCCCGGCCCACACCACTGACCTTCAGTTTGCTGGGGCTGTGGCCAACCAGGCCATCTGATCAGACAGTGCCCCAGGATCGGTCAAGTGCAGAGAAACGCCCAGGGGCCCGTGTAGATGGGGGGGACACTGGCCCGTGATGATATTTCCCATACCTCGCCCCTGGCTGAGGACGAGGGACAGCGAGTGGAGGAAGGGATTAAACTGCGACCTACAGAAACTGTTATGGTAGTTGGCTGGTCTTATGTGGGAAATTTCTGCCACATACCCATTATAGGATTGGCAGGAGTTGCTTGCACAGCCCTTGTTGACACTGGATCAAATGCAACCCTGGTTCGCCCTGATCTTATTCCATTGGGGACCGCTTTGGAACCGATGTCTGCTCGTCTGAAAACTGTGACTGGTGACTTTGCGCCAATAAAAGGGAAAGGTCTCTTCCTGTTTGACATAGGAGGTCTGTGTGTGTCGTTCTAGGCATGGGTGGCTGAAGTGCAGGACCCCTGCATTCTAGGACTGGATTTCTTGAGGGCCGTTGGCTATGTGCTGGACCTATGTAGGGACTTACTTACTCTCCCTGATGGATGTTCGGTGCAACTGACCCCATCCTGCTCCAAGCCTGACCCCAGTGCCCCTATCTGTGTATTCAGAAGACACATCCAGGCATGCCCTTGGAGCAGAAAACCCAGCCTTTGCACCACCACCTGACTCTGTGAAATCACCACCCATTAGTTCGAATTGGTACACACACCACGACCCCGATTGTAATGCTGCATCCCCTCCCCCCCTTTTTTCGCCTACACAGGATGACTATTGTTCGGACGCTGGACTGTGCAATGACGAGAGAGAGACTTGGATCTCGGCTGTGAGAGACATTTGGTCCAAAAACTGTGGTGGCTTAAGTGAGAAACAAAAAGTGCGTTTGTGGGAAGTCATGGAGGACTTCAAGGACATTTTTGCCCTTAATGAGAATGAAGTGGGCCTAACCCATTTAGTGCAGCATGTTATTGACACAGGCGATGCCCACCCGATAAGAGTAAGGCAGCGTCATCTCCCCTTAGCCCGACAGGAAGCTGCGGATAAGGAGCTGGAGGAAATGCTGCAGGCGGGTATAGTTGAGCCCTCAGAGAAGCCGTGGGCTTCAGCAGTTGTCATGGTGCCACGGAAAAATAGTTCCAGATGGTGGTTCTGCATAGACTATAGACAGCTCAACAAAGTCACGAAAAAGGATTCATATCCTCTGCCTAGAGTGGATGAGTCCCTCGACTTGGTGGCTGGTTCTTCCTGGTCCTCCACCCTTGATTTGAGGAGCGGCTACTGGCAAGTGCCATTGTCTCCTGAGTCTGCTCCCAAAACCGCATTCCACACAAACAGGGGTCTCTGGCAGTTCAAGGTCCTGCCGTTCGGGCTCTGCAATGCTCCTGCCACGTTTGAACGGCTCATAGACAAAGTGTTGGCAGGAGTTCCTAGCCGTGAATGTCTTGTATATCTAGATGATCTACTTGTCTATGGTGAGTCGTTTGATGATGCACTCGATTCCCTCCGTCGGGTGCTGGGAAGAGTGGCGGCGGCAGGCCTGAAACTGCATCCAGATAAATGCCACTTCATGAGGCGGGAGGTTGAGTTCCTTGGGCACAAGTTGGGGAGGGAGGGCATAGGCACCCTGGAGGACAAAATTCACACCATTAGAGACTGGCCAACCCCTACAGACCTGAGACAACTGAAAAGTTTCCTGGGGTTAGCCTCTTACTATAGGAGGTTTGTAAGGGGGTTCTCGTGCATAGGGGCGCCGCTCTTCCACCTTCAGCAGAAAGACCATGCCTTTGTCTGGACTTATGAGTGCCAGAAGGCATTTGATACCCTTCGGCAAGCTTTGATTGAAGCTCCAGTCCTTGTTCCACCTGACACCACACTGCCTTTCATTTTAGACACGGACGGAAGCAATGTCGGCATGGGGGCAGTATTATCGCAGGAAAGACCAGACGGGGAGAAGGTGGCGGCATACTTTAGCAGGGTCTTTAATAAGTGTGAGAGGCGCTATTGTGTCACCAGACGTGAGCTCCTTGCAGTGGTAATGGCAGTGAGGCACTTCAAATACTACCTGTGTGATGCGCCATTCACAATAAGGACAGACCATGCTGCGCTCCAATGGTTGATGTCCTTCAAGGAGCCTGAAGGTCAAGTAGCCTGGTGGCTGGAAGAACTCCAGTCATACAACTTCACAGTAGTTCATAGACCCGGGTCTAGCCACACCAACGCCGATGCTTTGTGTACTTTGTACGTCACCCCTGTGCTGCCGAGGGCTGCCGTCACTGTGAAAAAGAGAGACACAGGAGATGGAACTGTGTCTGGAGAACGAGCCAGCACAGCCTTCATGTGGGGCACTGAGGGTGGTTGATGCAACAGAGTGGAAATATCAGCAAGAGCAGGATGAGGATCTGAGGCCTGTGCTGTGTTGGCTGGAGGCACAGCGGAGACCTGATTGGGGGACGTTACGGGGTGCTCGTCGGTCACAAAGGGACTCTGGTCAAAATTCAACACACTGCGGCTGAGCGAAGGGGTACTCCAGCAGGCAGGGAAGGAGCCTGCCACTGGGGAGGACAGATGGCAAGTGGTAGTGCCCAAGACACTGAGGGAAGCAGTGTTAACTGCTTGTCATGGGAGTACAGGGTCCGACCATTTCGGGGTGTCCAAATCACTCCGCCGCCTTCGCCAAGGCTTCTACTGGGGTCAGCATAGAAGGGACGTGGAGGATTTCTGCCGCAGATGTGATGCCTGTGCAGCTTACAAGGGTCCTCTTGATCAGTCTAATGCCAAACTTCAACAGCAGGTTGTAGGAGCACGAATGGAAAGAGTAGCTGTGGACATCATGGGCCCCTTCCCTGTCACTGAGATGGACTATTTTACAAAGTGGCCAGAGGCCTATGCGAAACCGAACCAGGAAGCAGAGACAGTGTCTGATGCACTGGTAGAGGGGATGTTCAGCAGGTTTGGTATGCCAGAGCTCATTCATAGTGATCAGGGGAGGAATTTTGAATCCAAGCTGTTTATAGCCCTGTGTGAACGGCTTGGCATAGAGAAAACACGCACAACACCCCTACACCCCCAAAGCAATGGCCTTGTTGAAAGATTTAACAGGACCTTGGGCCAGCAGCTAGCCATCCTTACAGCTGACCATCAGCAGGATTGGGACACTCACCTACCTTTCATTCTCATGGCCTACAGATCTGCGGTACAGGACTCCACACTATGCACCCCTGCTTTGCTTATGTTGGGGCATGAGCTACGGACCCCCCCAGAGTTGTTGTTCGGGAAGCCTCCAGACATGCCGGCTGTACCAGCTGGACCAGAGTATGCAAGGCAGTTGCAGGATCGGATGGAAACAGCCCATGTGTTCGCTAGGGATCAATTGGGAAAGGCTGGCATGAGACAGAAGAGGAACTATGATGTTAGAAGCAAGGGTAGGGACTTCCAGGCTGGTGAGTCAGTTTGGGTGTACAGCCCAAAAAAGAAAAGAGGACGCTCCCCGAAGCTTGACTGCCACAGGGTGGGCCCCTGCTTGGTTCTAGAGAGGGTGGGAGAGGTAGTGTATAGGGTGCAGATGCCACCTAGAGGCAGGAAGGTAGCCCTGCACAGAGACAGGCTGGCCCCGTACAGAGGCAACCTGACCGCCTCTTTTGAAAAGCGAAAAGCCAGCCCCCTTGCCTCACAAAACAGCATTGACCCCATGCCCACGCCCCACACTCCAGTTGTTCTTGAGTCCCCTGCCCTAAACACCCCACATTCAGCCACTTCCCTTGGACTTTCCCCTGTTTCCCCATGTCCCATCCCCTTGCAAGCTCAGACATTCAGCCTGATATGCAGCCAAGGAGGCAGAGGCGCCTGCCTGGACACCTCTAAGACTTTATTTGCCCCCTCGTGGACAAGGGTTCTTCTTAAAGCATCCAAACGGGATAGAACCAGCCTGGTTATTCTTAGTAGTGAAACGCTACAATACCATGCACCAAATTAAAACCAGAGTTAATTCATTTCATTTGCAAAAGTTTTAATGAGAACTTATTTCATTTGAGTCCACTAAAAATATTTTAAATAAAGAGATTTTCACTGCATCAGCAACTACACAGTCGCTGCCAGTTAAATAAAGCATCATGCAGCATATCATCAGTGTTTCTTGGTCTTCTCCTGGACTGAAGCACAGGCTCTACTCTTCAGCACAATGGTGACACACAAAACTCAGTCAACAGAAACCCATTAAATCCCAACAGAACAGTAAACACTAACAGAACGCACAACGACTGCCAAATTTCAAATGGAAAAGCAAAGTCCGTTTGCAATTGCATTTCCAATGTCTTATAAGTTATGACCCTGCCATTTTGGAATAGCAATAGAAAATCTCCTATTTGCTATTTCATTTCCTCCGTGTCCTGCCACAACCAGCGCAAAATTCAAATGGAATCACAATCCCCTTTGCACTTGCATTTCCGATGTCTAACACAGTCAACTGTCAATCAGGCTTGAGGGCGGGGTTTATTGATGTAGTCGGAAAGTAGGCCATGCCCTCTAGTGGTAGAAAACAAAGCACTGTTTTCATCATTATTCATAAGGAAAATGGGGAGAAATGTCCAATAAATGTGTCTAATTTGCAACAACAAAATAGTGTATTTTTTTGCACTTCAAACAAAGCCAAAAACCTGGAACTAAATAGGCTATTTATCAAAAAGAAACCAAAAGAAGACTGTTATGGTTGCAAGCAAATTGTCGAGAAGAAATGAAGATTAGGGATGCTCATATTGACTTTTAACCGAAAGTAAGAATTGACCGATTAATACTATCAGTTAAACAGTTTAAAAGTGTTTTTTTTTTGTTTTTTTTGTTTTTTTACTGCATGGTAAAAGAAAAATATGCTATATACAGTGTGAAGCTCAGCTCAATATTCCACTCTATGCCGGCGCGCTTCACTCAATCGCTCACGGCCCAAGTGAAAGCTCCTCATGAACGGCTCATGCTCACAGGTAAAACAACGTTCGCTCGAAATTTCTCTGCATACTTGTTGTAGCCATTAAAAAACGTATTTTGTGTCATAGTTATTTGCAAATATTATAATGTTATATAATATCTATGTTGATTATGAAAAGTGAACAGCACGAGTAAGGGACACATCATAAGATGCCCAATATGTCGGGAGGCTTGGAGTGGGTCAGAAATTATTTTGACCACTTTATTAAATTTTGTTTTGTAGAAAGCCTTTCTTTACAGTAAATTTCGTTTTGTATAAATTGTATCTTAATTTTAATCAATGTTTCGTCAGCCAATTGCCTGGATTTAATAAATAAAAAACAAATATAGCAGACAATATAGCCTAATCATGACATGGAGGCGCCGGAGCGATCACTTGCATTGCGCGTGAACTGGAGCATGTCTCATAAATGAACCGGAACTCAGCGTATAGGCTACTTGCCTCACAGACATGAGAAATATGTCGCTTGAAATGTCTACTTTAAAATGAAATAATTCAAAACCAAAAAGAAAATAAGCCTGATTATGCAATCTGAAATGTGAATTTCTCTCTATACTGCGAAGATGGCGAGTCAGCATCATAAACTTCATCTTTGCAGCCGCAACTGACACAGAAAACACTAGTTTATTAATAAACAATTAAAATGTCTCCTTGCTATTTTTGACACATTCATAATACTTTTCCCGGTTCTTTGTGGCAAGCATGTGTGTGCTTAAATGCGCAATAGGCTAATATATTATGTAAACGCTCATTATGGTTTAGAATACTCTGCAGTATTTAACTAATTAAATGAATATAAATGTGAGCTTAGTCGACTAATGGCTTAAATGAACAACTACTAGTTGAGTAGAAAAAAAAAAAAAAAAAAAAACTGTACTCGGGGACAGCCTTACTTCTCATATCACTTCACATATTTTCGAGCCAGCATGTCACAAAGGGCATTCTGGGTTGAGCGAGCGGCGCTGAGCGGAATGAGCGAGCGAATAGCCTGCTATTTTTATTTGACGAAAAAAAGTCTGACAGAAAAAAACAAAAAAAAAACTATGCTGGTTCTTCAAAGATTCAAACGGATTCAGTGTGTTTTCGTTTTGTCATCTTAATTTATTAATTATTTAAGTGAAAATATTTATTGTTGGTCTATTTATTTTATGCTTTTTATTTATATTATTTTATTCTGTTTTTCTCTGTTGTCAGAAACGCTGCAGGCGTGTGGAAATTTGATAATGTGTGAATCCAGGTTCTGCTGTTGAGCTGTATGCTGCTGTTTGCACGCTAAAATAAACCCGTGAAAAAACACAAAGTTTGTGTTTTTAACGGGTCACAGACACTTGCCAATTGTATTTTAATTTAATGCCAATTTAATATTATAATCTTAGGCTATCAGTTAACAGTTAATATTCGGATAATGAGCGGCGCTTGTCGGTCGGGAAAATTAACCGAATTGAGCATCCCTAATGAAGACAACTAAGCAGCATGTGTATGTCTGAAAATGTTTTAAATGTCAAAATAAAAATACAAATATAGTTAAATGAATATGAATACATATGAAAAAAATAATGTTGAATAAAATGCTGAAATGAAGAAAATCAGATCATCCTCCTACGAAACGAACATGAACTGCGATTGAATGTCACTAATGTAATTTTCTTTTCTTTTTTTTTGGATCGCTTGGATCTTGAGCACAGAGTCATATGGACAACACACCACCCACATCATGTCAAGTTTCTATAGATTCTCAGATTTTTAGTGTCAGCTGGAACTATGATGATGATATTTGTCTGATACATACTAATGCAGTCATGTCAGTTTTCTTAATGCTTTTTTTCTGGTTGCCAGGTAAACATACAGTCAGTTCTGCATTTTGACTTTGTTTGAACTTAAGAGTTTGAACTTTTATTACAAAAATAGCCAAATTCCCCGTTTTCCACCACTAGAGGGCGTGGCCTACTTTCCAACTACATCAATAAACCTCAAGCCTGATTGACAGTTGACTGTGTTAGACATCGGAAATGCAAGTGCAAAGGGGATTGTGATTCATTTGAATTTTGCGCTGGTTGTGGCAGGACACGGAGGAAATGAAATAGCAAATAGGTGATTTTCTATTGCTATTCCAAAATGGCAGGGTCATAACTTATAAGACATTGGAAATGCAATTGCAAACGGACTTTGCTTTTCCATTTGAAATTTGGCAGTCGTTGTGCGTTCACGCAAACGAAAATGCAAAAGGCAATGCGTGAGTTGCGTTTGGATTATGTCACATTTTATGCGTACACAAATTGAAAACTCAATTGCAAATACAATTTGCAATTCCTTTTGAATATTGTCCGGGAAATCACTCCATATAAATGCAAGGAACTTTAACATCTGAGTGAAATTAACTTGTTTCAATTAGTAATTTTAACTCTTAGTTTTTACAGTACATTACTGTTTTTTATTCTTGATTTTACAGTGTTGCCAGTATATTATTTTCTACAGCTTGTTTGCCGTAAACTTAATTTACAGTTTATTACTATTAACAGATGTTTAGATATTGATGTTTCATTGAAAATGTTTGGTTTAAAGTCACCATTATGGTTATCAGTTGAGCTCTTGACCCTTGACTTTTAAACGTTTTGTTTTTCCTGTGGCTGCTTTAACTGTTTTTGTAAGGCACTTTTGTTATGGCAAAACACCCAGAAACATACATACATAACATACAATACATACATAACATACAATACATACAA
Organism: Coreius guichenoti; assembly: GCA_039654105.1. Lineage (NCBI taxonomy): Eukaryota > Metazoa > Chordata > Actinopteri > Cypriniformes > Gobionidae > Coreius > Coreius guichenoti. The sequence continues at coordinate 54,984,694 of CM077168.1, read as the reverse complement.
TACATACATAACATACATACATCTTAACAATAGTGGCAATAAAAAAAATTCAACTGAATAATTTATTCATGCTGCAGTGCATGCTGTGAGTTTTGTAATATGCTGAAACACACACATTCATAATAAAACTGAAAATCATAAGAAAGGTTGTTCTGAATCTCACTGTGTGACTGCGCATAATTTTCTTTCCCATGCTCAAATCCAAAGGTCGTACACACAACATTACCTCTCAAACAGTGCCAAATTGATTTATTTTTTGTGGCTTGTTTCTCTTAAATGGTCAAATATACAGAAAAATATTGTCACAATGTCCATTTTGCAGAGTATTCACGTAAACAAAGTCAGTTATGTTCTAAATGAACAAACAGTTCAGACATGCATGTGCAACAGTATATTGGATCAGTCGTCAGGTCTTAAAGTGACAGCAGCCTAATAAACATGCTGTCTGTGTTGTTAATAAAACAACAAAAGACAAAGAGAAAATCATTCACTGCTCTTGACTGAATAACTTTTGTAACTTTGTTTAATTAATCTGTATTAAATTTTTACATTAAAAACCTTCCAAGATTAATTCCATTTAATTCCTTTATTCAGCTTATGTAGCATTTCTTACCTGAATAGCCCTACTACTGTAAGACCTACATGAATAGACCTACCTGAATTTATTACTGACTGTATACTTGTCTTTTTAAAATTCAATTCAAAGTTTGAAATCAATCTTGTTCTACTGCAACAAAATTAACCCATTATAAAAACACAAATACATTGAGTGAGCAAAACATTTAGGTGAGATAGTTATAATGGTAATTGCGCAATGTTTATATATGAATAAAAGCCCAAATTAAAATCTGCCATCATATAAAGTTATCTCTTCAGAAGAAATTATTGATTGCCTAGAATTTCAATGGATGGACATAAAATTAGATAATATTAAAACTGTATCCCATGGTATCAAAAATTGTATCGAATATGGATACATTTCAAGCTATCTTATCAAAGTTAAATTCCAGGCAGTATTGTGATAACACTAATGTTGTCACATGGTTGGTTGAAATTAAGTATAAATGCAGGATCTAAACGCAAGCAGTATTTATTTACACAAACTCAGGAACGATACACATGAATGGAACAACCACCCCTAACACAACGTAGAAATGACAACAAGACAGGACTAAACACAGGCTTAAATACACAGACAAACAGGGGAGCTAATGGACGAGACACACCTGGACAGAATACTCAAAATCAATATGTAACCATAGAAACAAACTGACAGGGAACAGAGGAGAACTGAACCAATTAACAGATTGACAGCAAAAACACACTTAACGTGACAAATGTAGGGTGCCACAAATTTTTGAAAATTGTCAAAGGGTGCTGTGACTGAAAAAAAGGTTGGGAAACACTGCTCTAAGTGATGCAGGAGTTCAAAATGTTTTATGTACTGTATGATTTTAATATCCTTCAAAATAATTGATTATTAAAACATTGCTGGATCTCATGCTGTAGAATCATCATCATCATCACAACAGCCAAAAACACCTGATTAACTTCCACTTGGCTTTTTCTTGCCATAACAAATGTGCTTTATAAACTCAGTCACAACAGCCAGAGAAAAACACTGATCACCATAATGGTGACTACAAACGTCTAAACCTCTGTTAATTCTCAACAAGAACTTCTGTACATGTATTAAATAAATAATGTCAACCTGGTTTCACACTCAGTGTGGCTGAAGTCAATTGTAGTTCTTGTGTTTCTGCTCTTTTTTCTGTTCTTGTTTCTCTGTCCTTCAGTGATTCTGCTTGTTAACAGCAGGTGTCCATCAGTGTCTGAATTCACCTCACTTTTCATTCACTCTGTCAAGTGGACTATATTAGTGAACTAATGTAGGGAACAGTGAATGAGGGTATAGGGTGTGATTTGGAACACAGCCTCTGAGTGTCGACTTCACAGTACACTCACCTAAAGGATTATTAGGAACACCATACTAATACTGTGTTTGACCCCCTTTCGCCTTCAGAACTGCCTTAATTCTACGTGGCATTGATTCAACAAGGTGCTGAAAGCATTCTTTAGAAATGTTGGCCCATATTGATAGGATAGCATCTTGCAGTTGATGGAGATTTGTGGGATGCACATCCAGGGCACGAAGCTCCCGTTCCACCACATCCCAAAGATGCTCTATTGGGTTGAGATCTGGTGACTGTGGGGGCCATTTTAGTACAGTGAACTCATTGTCATGTTCAAGAAACCAATTTGAAATGATTCGAGCTTTGTGACATGGTGCATTATCCTGCTGGAAGTAGCCATCAGAGGATGGTCATAAAGGGATGGACATGGTCAGAAACAATGCTCAGGTAGGCCGTGGCATTTAAACGATGCCCAATTGGCACTAAGGGGCCTAAAGTGTGCCAAGAAAACATCCCCCACACCATTACACCACCACCACCACCATTACATTACTGTTTTAATGGAATTTTTTTTACAGTTTTTACAGGTTTTACAGTGCATCCATCACCTACAGATATCTTAAAGTTCACGCTTCAAGTCTGACATGACAAATTCCTCCACAGTGTTTGTTCTGCATGTTGTTTTTGATCAGTCTCGCTCTAGTTTTTGCTTGTGGTTTGTTTTGTGTCCAGATAAACTGATTCTGATCAAAGAGAACCGGACGTGGTCTGAAGCTCTGAGATACTGCAGACAGAATCATGTGGATCTGGCCGCGGTTCATTCAGACGAGATGCAGCGTCGTGTGATGAATGTGGTTAAAGGGTCGTCTACTGAGGCGGTGTGGTTGGGTTTACGTCACTCCCGCATTTTGTGCATCTGGTTCTGGGTGCGTGGAGAGACAGTGTGTCATCAGAACTGGGCAAACGACATATCAGTGAACTGTGAATCTGGAGCAGTTCAGTGTGGAGGAGGTCAGCGCTGGACCAGCCATCATGAAACTGAGAAACTCAACTTTATCTGCAGAAATTATGAGTGAAGGATACACAGAACTTTCATGTACGATAACAAATGCTTGTGTTCACTTCCTTTAACTTCATTTTCATTCATCACTTGGTTTGTAAAGTAATAATTTTACACATAATAATTTCAACCTCAGTAGACAGTGTTGGGCGCTTTTGAAACGCAGCTTCGTGAAACTTTGAAACATTTGAGAATCTTGTGTCGAACCAATGATTCAGAGTACGTATCAAACTGCCATAGTCTTGGGATTTCGTTAAACTAGGCTTGGTTACGTCGTAACTGTTTTGAAACGTTTCAAAATTTCAATGGTTCACCACTATGATCTCTGTGAACCCATGAACCAGTTCTTGTGTGGATTTAACTGATCTCAGATAAGTTTTATAAATTTGGAGACATTTTTATTGACTCATTTGTATAATAAAAAGGAAGAGTTGTAGCTGACCCGATTAACCAAACTCTCCATAAACAAAACAAGCCCTTACATTTAATAAAATAACACATATTACACAGACACTTCATATTTAATTGTATTAGATGATTTGTTAATTGCATTTAATAGTTTACACTTTCAATAAAACTTTCACAATTGCTTTGATGTTTATGTGTGTTTTCGTTGCATTTACATCGTTGCATCACCAGCGTGTGACATCTCGAGCGCTTCGAAAGAGTGAATCATTTGGAATTGGTTCATTTGATTCAAAGTTTCAGAAAGCTTTGTTTCTCCCATCACTACCTGAGGGTTAAAATGGCAGAAATCTTCTGCTCAGATGTTTGTTTAAATAGTGCAAATGTTTTCTTCAGTAAACTGTTATTGAGCTGTAAGTCGTCTAAATTATTCTTTTGAGGGTCTGTTTTCCTCTAGTGGATGAATTTCTGTTGATTCATCAGTGATTCCTGTCGGTCTGTTTGCTCCATTTTAGAGCCTCAACAGCCAGAATCACTGTTAACACATTATGCCTTTACAAATTCTTTAAAATGTCTTTTTGTTATTTACTAACTTCAGAATTGGAATTTTGTAAGGGGTCAAAGGCCATCATGTACTCATAGATATACATTTATACCTTTTCTTTATATATATTTTCTTTATCATGACATGATGTAATGAAGATTATGGAGTTTTTTTTTATTCCTTATTTGTGTTTGAAGGATCTCTGTGCTGTTGTGGCTACTTCTCTCTCTTATATTGCGTTTCATGTATTAGTCATGTCTTTAGATTGGAAATGACTCATGAATGTGAATCAATGACCGCCAACATTACGTGCCTTAGCTAAATAAAATATTGTTTATTCTTAAAGGAGTGAAGGTTGGGTATATAATATCTAGAATCCTTTCTGTGCTAAACACAACCCTTACCGAAAGAAAATATCTAAAACCACAAACTTATATAACAAGCCAAGAGTCAAACTGCCCAACTAAATGAAACACTGATCCCCATAATGGTGACCAAATATTTTCAATAAATCATCAACATCTAAAGCTCTTAATTCTCAATCAGAACTCCTGTAGACATGACAGAAATAAAGTCAGTCTGGTTTGTAATAAGAGAGATTTAATGTGTTTTCAGTTCATCTAAAGCTGTGGCTGAAGTCAGGTGTAGTTCTTGTGTTTCTCTTTCCTTCAGTGATTCTGCTCATTATCATCAGGTGTCTTCAATAATCAAACAATCATCACTCAATGAATCACTTAAGTATCTCATTAACTCTAACACTGCTTCAGTGTTACTTTAACACCCTGCTGGTGGTTCCCATATGAACACAGAGCGGTTAATTTGACACCGGGGAATTTACTGTGTATATTGAAAAATATATGGAATAATATAATATATTACAATAAATTGAATAATACATATTGCCGCTTTTCATAAATTGAAAAATGTGAAAATATATTTACTGTTACACTAATGCGTAGTCACATGAGTTACTTTCACTCAATTGAGTTATGCTTCTGCTACACAAAGTATTTGAGTTGAGTTTACGAGGAAAGTTGTGTTGGTATTAAGGGAGCATGTTGAATACATGTTTCCCGGACAGAGATTAAGTCTAGTCCTAGACCAAAATGGCCCTTGAAACCAGATTAACAGAAATCTGCTTTTTCTGTCAATAGTCGCGTCCAGAGTTTAATAAAATGATTACCTGGACGAAGAATAGAGCTACTCCAGCACTAAATTCAGGTTTAACTTCAGATTAATGTTGTGTTTCAAAGAAGTCACATGTTTTACTTGAATACTTACAGTCACAGTCAGAATTATTGGCACGCTTGGAAAATATGAACAAAAATTCACAAAAACCTAACCTTTCACTGAAGTAAAACAACTGAAAATGAGCTTGAAATGTTGAATGCAATGAATGTGGTGATGTTATATGACAGTCCATAGGCGAAAGAAGAAACCTTGTAGACAGTGTAAATAGTTCAACACTGGTAAAAGCCCATACCACATTCAACAATCCACATGGAAATTCCAGAAACAAGCAGAAAACAGTTCTTATCCTCATGATTAATATCCACTTTTGATGACAGAAGACAATGAGATACAATTCAGGTAAATAAGTCCTTTCTATTTCCAACATGTACCATGTAGTACAACTAAAGAGGGTAGGTTAAAGGAGTCCTTCTACAAACAAAATATTAACAAACATTAGTATTAACCTCAACAACAATGAAATACAATTTATACTGCCACTCTGTGAATATATACAAAAAAAAAAGTGACCTTACTTTGAGCATAAAACGGTACGTTTCCCAATCAGGACATCAGTAAAGGTAAGGGTACCAGAGGGAAGCCATGCCAAACAGCTCGAGCTTCTTCTACTACACTCCCAAATTGTTTCAACCCAAATTTGGGTCAAGAATGAACAAACCCAGCCATTGGGTTACATTTTTAAATGAAATGTTTGTCCATATTTTATCCAAAATTAGGTTAAAACAACCCAGCATTTTTTAGAGTGTACCTACCTGTGTTTAAACTTAACACAAAGAACAATAGTGTCCCCTAATGGTGGGTAGTAGAATAACACCATAAGTAACATTTACCTGTTGCAACTTTTTGCAACCTCCTTTTGCCAAGATAACAGCTCTGAGTTTTCTCCTATAATGCCTGATGAGTTTGGAGAACACCTGACAAGAGATCAGAGACCATTCCTCCATAGAGAATCTCCCCAGATCCTTCAGATTCCCAGCTCATCTCTTCAGTTCACCCACTTATTCTCTATAGGGTTCAGGTCAGGGACTGGGATGGTCATGGCAGAAGCTTCATTTTGTGCTCAGTGACACACTGATTTTGATGTTTGTTTTGGATCATTGTCCTGATGGAAGATCCAACCACGGCCCATTATAAGATTTATAGCAGAGGCCGTCAGGTTCTGATTTTTTTTATCAGTTGCTATTTGATTCCATGATACCATGTATTGGAACGTACACTTCGAAGGGCGCGGACGGCCTTTGCATTTATTTTCATTTACACATTTTAATTTACATGAAAAGAAAATAAATGTGTAGAAGAATTTGTTTTATATATAACTTGCATTACAAAAATAAACAATGTACAGAACAATCACTTCTTTTTTATTTAGCCTACACATTTCGTTACATAACGAAAATAAATAATGTAGCCTATAGGCCTACGTTTAAAAAAAAATATATATTATCATTATATTACTATAGCCTATTAACATTCAGCCTTTGTGGTCGGGTATTGGAGGAGATTTTCGTCGTAAGTGAGCAACATTCATTCATATAAATTGTTCATTCATTTTGCAGTATAGCTAGTCAACCAGCAGTTATCATTTATTTGTATTTTTGGCTTATAATTTTAAATGACAGATGTCATATTTTATAACCTTTATTTAACCAGGGGAAAAAACCTTGAGATCTCTTTTGCAAGAGGGTCCTGGCCAAGACAGGCAGCACACTTAATTGAACATACAAAACAAATAAAAACATGAAAACAAATATATTATTTACATAAACGAAAATGGATACAATATCAGTGAAAGCAGTTACAATCAGGTAAAAGAAAGAAAATGCAATGCAGAAAAACGCAAGGTAAAAGAAAAAGAAAGAAAGAGCGGGGACAGAATGGACAGACTGTTTGCTCTTCTTGAGAGAATGGTTGAGAATTAAAATGTATGCAAGTTAAAACTGTTAAATTAAATATTTTATTGCCAGGTTGCTCAGGGCAGGGAACTGGGAATTGTGTGAATGCCACCACTACAGGACGTTTTGTTCACTTCAAGTTCAAGCGCGGTTGCTCTGTTGTGTCCCGACACACGCTTGAATTTTTCAGACCGCCCGCTCCAGTCCAAAGTACACCAGAGTTACCGACCGACATTCTTTCACTGGGAAATTTAATCCTGTTCCGCAAGAAATCTGATCGGGTGGCGCGGGATTGCAGACCAGTCTACACAAATCCTGTCGTCACCGGCGTGCAATGAATTCTGGGGTAGGGTAGGCTGCGAAGGATCCATCAGTTGTATCCTCCATTGCCCGACAGAAAAGGAGGGCGCATTTCAAGTCGCTTTTGAATTGCGGCAGCTTTCGTCGCACTGCGGTGACGCAGTCGGCCTTGGAATGCGGCCTTCACAGGGTCCAGACTTGAATTGGGACAGCCTTCGCTGTGCAGAGGTGACGCAATCAGCCTTTAAATGCGTCCTTCCAAGGATGCAGCCCTTAAATTGGGACACAGCTACTGTTACGTGTATCTGTGTAGGCTAACATTTATTTTGAGTCTCTAGGTGGCGTTGAGGGGGAATCCTCAATCCATGGGAAAGCGTGACATCACCGGGGGATTCCTGATGAATAGGGGTTGGCGGCGACAATGGCGTTCTCTCTCTCATTCCCGTTGTTTCTCACGGCCACCGCTCTCTTCGCTTCTTTAGAGCGATTCTTTTTTTTTTTTCCCACTATAGTTTATATTTAGCGTTCCTTGTTTATTATTCAGTAACTGGTAGTGGATTTATTTATAAGTTCACATTTTGGTTATTTATTTAGTCTAGCGAGGGAAGCAGTGGCCTGTAGGATTCACCCGTTTTATTTTATGTGGTGTAGGTGTAGGCAAGCGTTCTCCGTTTCCCTAGCTGCCCTACCAGTTTACTATTGTTGTTTTTTTTTTTCTTTATTTGTTACAATGTTTTTGTTAACAGTTTATGTGAATCATTATGTATTGTGTTCTGGTTGTTTAAGTTATATTTTTCGTTATTGAAGGAAATGAAGGTGTGTATTGGCATCTTGAACTTAGCATTAAGTTGTCTGTGACTCACTCATATGTTCGGTCCATACCCACTATTTGTTTCATTCAGTTTAACGAGCTATCTTATGTGGCTACGGCTGTAACAGATATATAAGGCAGCAAATGAACATTTTGTCCTCAAAGTTGATGTGTTAGAAGCAGGAAAAATGGGCAAGCGTAAGGATTTGAGTGAGTTTGACAAGGGCCAAATTGTGATGGCTAGACGACTGGGTCAGAGCATCTCCAAAACTGCAGCTCTTGTGGGGTGTTTCCGGTCTGCAGTGGTCAGTATCTATCAAAAGTGCTCCAAGGAAGGAACAGTGGTGAACCGGCGACAGGGTCATGGGCGGCCAAGGCTCATTGATGCACGTGGGGAGCGAAGGCTGGCCCGTGTGGTCCGATCAAACAGATGAGCTACTGTAGCTCAAATTGCTCAAGAAGTTAATGCTGTTTCTGATAGAAAGGTGTCAGAATACACAGTGCATCGCAGTTTGTTGTGAATGGGGCTGCATAGCCGCAGACCAGTCAGGGTGCCCATGCTGACCCCTGTCCACCGCCGAAAGCGCCAACAGTGGGCATGTGAGCATCAGAACTGGACCACGGAGCAATGGAAGAAGGTGGCCTGGTCTGATGAATCACGTTTTCTTTTACATCACGTGGATGGCCGGGTGCTTACCTGGGGAACACATGGCACCAGGATGCACTATGAGAAGGCAAGCCGGCGGAGGCAGTGTGATGCTTTGGGCAATGTTCTGCTGGGAAACCTTGGGTCCTGCCATCCATGTGGATGTTACTTTGACACGTACCACCTACCTAAGCATTGTTGCAGACCATGTACACCCTTTCATGGAAACGGTATTCCCTGGTGGCTGTGGTTCTTTCAGCAGGATAATGTGCCCTGCCACAAAGCAAAAATGGTTCAGGAATTGTTTGAGGAGCACAACAACGAGGTGTTGACTTGGCCTCCAAAAAAAAGTTTTGGCAGCAAAAGGGGGACCAACGCAATATTAGGAAGGTGGTCATAATGTTATGCCTGATTGGTGTATCGGTGTATATTTCCCTGACCCCAAAACATAACCATTTTCTGCAATTCTCCAGCACTACACGACTGTATCATCATCAATACATAATAATCATCTCATGATCGTTCTCACTGTTTTTATCTATAAAAATGTGCTTTATAATCTCTGAGTTACAGCCAGAGAAAAAACTAATGTTGAGAAGTGTAACTTTTACTGTTGCAAAAAAACTAACAGATGAATAAGACAGAATGAAACAATGAAATATGACTAGAACAATAACACTCACTGTTTCTCCTGTTTCATGTCAGAGATGTAAATATTGTTCATCCTGAATGTCTAAATGTGATGTGGACATAAACAAATGAGTGATGAGGAAGTGTTTACATGAAAATATGTTCATGTTTAATACACAAATAAACAGCAGGAGTATGAAATGAAACAAAATAAGAATTTCCACAATAAGACAAATTTTTAAAAATGAAAATTCTCTCAAACCCCAAACTCTCTCAATAGTCAAACTCACAGCTTCATCTCACACACATTTCTTTCTCTTTGTCTGAGCTGCAAACGGAGGGTTTTTAAAGGCTCTCAGTAACCAGTATCACCTGTCTTCACTAATGAACTCAACCCCTCATTGTTCAGTTCAAACAGCAACAGATAAAAAGTGTCCCAGAACAGAGAAACACAAACATTGGGCCTGTACAAACACCCACACTCGCAGTCTTGGCCACTAGAGAGTATGTGCGTGAACAGGATGTGTGTCCCATTGGGTAATCAGAAGTTCTACACACTCTTGCGGACTTCATGCCCATTTGAACACTTGGACCGAATACAAGGAAAAATGTCACATAAGTAGACAAATTATGAAGTGCAAAGATCGCAAGTGTGGGTGGACAGGCCCATACATGTCAAGATGAAAAGGGATGTAATACGAGTTATGCAATCCAGCAATATCATTAAAGCAGCTGTTTAGATGTTAAAGATAAAATGTAAATTGTGAATGTTCATAATTGTTTGATTAAGGTCCATATAGACTAATACTGACTGACACCGATGCAACACGCAAAGGTGGACAAACAAATAAGGAGGAAGTAAATATGAAAATAGGTTTTAGAGAAATACACAAATGATGATGCACTGAATGAGGGATGAGAGCAGATATAATAATCCCGTAGTTTAAAGCTGCAGACAGAAACATCAGACTCAGGACAGAAACACATGACCTCTAAAGTAAGAACAACTCACTGTTTATTCTTCAGACACAATTAGACTTTGAGATGTTAATATTGTCTTAATGATTGGTAAAACTGCTAATGTTTTATTTATTTTATTACATGATCATGTTTTATTCTAAGATGAATTGAGTTTTTCAATGTGTTTCTTCCTCAGAAATGGACCAAACTCTATATTTCGTTCTTCTTCTCATTGGTGAGTGTGTTTGTAGTTTTATTTCTGGTTTATAGTTTCATCAGGTTTGACCCTGTTATGAAAAGCATTAAATCAAACCCTCTCTTTCACAGCTCTCTGCTCCGTATCTGAATGTGTTCAGCGTCAGTATCACTTTATAAACGTGTTGAAGACCTGGACTGAAGCTCAGAGATACTGCAGAGAGACTTACACAGATCTGGCCACCGTTGACAACATGAACGACATGAACGAGCTGAAGAAGAGTGTGAATGATGAAGGTGTTCAGTATGTCTGGATTGGGCTGCAGAAGACGGGTGCTGATAAATGGCAGTGGTCTTCAGGTGAACCTGCGCTCTATCTGAACTGGGGACCTGGACAACCTGAAGGCAGAGATTATTGTGTAATGATGTGGAATGGACAGTTTCATGATTTGGCCTGTAGTTCTACTTGTCATTTCATCTGCAACAACAGTGAGTGCAGCCATTTAAAATTACAACAATCATTCATTTATAGATGCACCATTTAACAAATACAACGGCTTCAGAATGTTTTCTACTAACACTATATTATTAACTTATAAATTAAAGGCAGGGTAGGAAATTTGGGAGAGGCCACACTGTAAAATCCAACAGTAGTTCCAACCAACACTATTTTTTGTCTTAATTGTAAAAATCTAGTAATCTGTTCACATACCATGTCTTGTTTACTCAGAAAATCCAAGTTAAGATTAACTGATTGGTTTGAGTACCATTTTCTCAAGAAAAAAAATTATATTTTTTAGGCGGGGCATTAATTAATTAATTCTTAATTCTTCTAATATCCTCCACTTCTGCAGTTATTTTTCTCTGTTTGCATTCACTCATTTCCCAAAGTCATCTTAAATGTTCAATTGTCAATACAACTAAAAAATCTGAGAAAACATCACATAAGCTGACTTAATAAATTGATGTTGATTTTCCAAAAATGTTTTCGTTTGAACTCACCATTATGGTGATCAGTGTTCCCTTTATTTGGGCTCTTGAACTTCATTTACATTATTGTGGTTGTAATTTTCTTCGTATTGATGCAACAAGAAATCACAGTTATTTGATTTAAAGAAAGAGAAGGAATAAATAGATTGCTTTTAGAAGGTGACTAACTTCTAACATATCATTAACTAGTCTGTTTTTAAATGTTGAGTAATAATCTTTTAAAATTGTATTGCTACCAATGTCTCTATATTTGTGACAATATCTTGCAATTGATCATGCCTGACTCACACACACACACTTCAACATTCAGCGTCAAAACATTCCGTTCTTTTTTAGTCACCTCGTGTTAGTGAATTATATTAACTAAGCGTTTGTCAGTACAACACACTATTCCTATTTCACTTTAATTGTTTTTTAAGGCAATCAGTTTGCATGCTTTTATTAAGTAAGTCTAACTAATTCGATTTTACAGTGTAGCAATAGCAAGCTACCTTTGAAAGCATGAGATCCCACCCTCCCTGCAGATAGCTCTCCAAAGCCATGCCACCTTCAAAACACATGAAGGCACAGCAGCGTCTGCAGAGCGTCACGAGACGAGAGACAGCGTTAAACTACCTCATGTCTCAAAGCACATAACATTACAATAATAATGAACGTATACAACTTACAGAGCTCTAGATGTACCACCTGACTGCTGCAGATTCATTTCGGCATTGATAGTGTCGACAGAAATGCATAAATCCGAGTCTGAGGACGTGAACAGCTCTGGGCAGAACGTCACAGGTTGCCATCTCATAATTACGGTTACTCATGGCGTGAACGCAGCATAAGCTCATTGTTTTTGTTCAGGAGAAACTGTAAAAGGCAGCTGTTTGTCTGTTCTCTACATAGCCTTACAGAACGTGCTGATGATGTGTGATGTCTGCGCGAACAGGTACATATGCAATGATTTATCAAAATAATATAAAAAAAAAAAAAACGAAGAATATAATTTTTTCAGGTAGGCTAAAGAATTGATTTCATTTGCATATCTTAAGTGCGAAAAATATATAAATCCAGAGTGTAGACAAATGTGTAAATGTTTTAAACTTATTGTACACAGTTTTTATTTTTATTGAACTCTCCAGATTTTCTGATTAAATTGCTGCTTGATCTCATGCTGTAGAATCCCAGGATGATGAAGTCAGGCCACTAGAAACACAACTGACTTTCAGACATTACACATTATTACAGTTTTTATTAACCTGTTTGACTTAATTTCTGCCATACATCTACAAAAGTTCTTATTGAGAAATAACAGAAGTTTAGATGGTAATGTTTTGATGAAAGTTTGGTTTGAGGTCACCATTATGGTGATCAGTGTTTGCTTTAGTTGGACTTTTTAAAGAGTACTTTTTTCTCTGGCTGCTCCAACTTTATTACAATTTGTTATAGCAAAGAAATTATGACCAGGTAATAATGGTTATGTGTTGATGATGACATGATTCACTGACATGATTTAGTCATACTAAAAGCAACAATGGATAATTCCCCTCGGATCTTGAAATTAAACAAATGGAAACAAGAACGTTCAAACTGTGAACAAACAAGTATATTCTATGACAAAGATTGTTTTAGTAACTCCGTATTTTTAGTAATGTTTAAATGGTGTAATATTTGTGAATTTGATTATGTACTTATCCATTTCCTTGCGAGTGTCGTCTCGTGCCGTGGCCTACACTTGCCGTGAGAGCCCGCCCACACGCTGTTCTGATTGGCTGTGGTTTTTGATTGATTTTGTCGCATCTCGTAATCGCGTTGCGTCTGGTGTGCACAAACAAGTTGTTTATCACTTGAATCTTATGTTGCGTGTAGTTAGGACATGGTGTAAGTCTCTGACTACATGCTTGATGTGTAATTTTAGTATTGTTGATTGTAGTCCTGTGATTTTACAGCTTGGGATCCAACAGCAATATGAATAACTTCAGAAATACATTGTCCACAGAAGCTACTGTGTTCAGACACACACAAACATCAAGAATCAGCATATGATTCTCAACAGCGGTGACAAACAAAATACTGACAAACAGATAAACTCTGAACATCACAAAACAAGCTACTAAAGTGACAACAAAACAACTGCAAACAGGAACAATTAATGAAAATAATAGGACATTTCAGCTGCATAATTTAGTCATGCTGCAATGCATGATGGGAGCCATGGATGAGTTTTGATTGGTGGCTTCCATCATGCACTGCAACATGCAGCTTTATGTTGTCACCATTGTTGAGGTTCATATGCTGATTCTAGATGTCTGTGTGTGTTTTTAAACTCCATCAGATAATAAAAGCACTGCTGGATTTACTGTAATGTCAAATTAATAGAACATTAGCTATATAACAAGTTAATAATGCTGGATGAAACCAGTGAATGAGGCCATTACATGATTATAGGGTCATCATCAAAACTTAATTCTTATTACTTAGTCATCATAATTTCTTTTGCTATAACGGATGTGCTTTATAAAGACAAAGTTGCAGCAGCAGCAAAAAAAAAAGGTCAATAATCACTTCTCATTAACTTCAAAAGTCTTTAAATGAAACATCTTTCTGATGCTACACCGCTGCTTTTATTCACATCCAAAGCATAAAGCCGCGTAAGAATAATGAACAAACTGATTTATGATTCTGTTTCCATTTGTTTTTCTTAAAGCGAACACAGGACTCGTCTTTGTCAATCAGATGATGAATTGGAGAGATGCTCAGACTTACTGCAGAAAGAATCGCATTGATCTGGTCAGTGTGAGGAACCAGAATGAGAATCAACAGGTTGAGAAGATCATTAGTGATCAGTTATCTGGATCATGGGTCTGGATCGGTCTGTTCAGAGACTCATGGCAGTGGTCAGATCAGAGTAACTCCTCATTCAGATACTGGAAGTCTGGTGAACCTGATAATAGTGGAGGTGTTGAAAACTGTACAATGATCGAACCGAAGGCTCTGGGACAATGGCATGACGTCTCTTGCAGCAAACAATTTCCTTTTGTGTGTCATGAAGGTGAGCAGATCCTCACAAAACACACACAATCCATCCATCACCTCCAGATATCTTAAAGTTCACCCTACATGTCTGACATGACAAATTCCTCCACAGTGTTTGTTCTGCATGTTGTTTTTGATCAGTCTCTCTCTAGTTTGTGCTTGTGGTTTGTTTTGTGTCCAGATAAACTGATTCTGATCAAAGAGAACCGGACGTGGTCTGAAGCTCTGAGATACTGCAGACAGAATCATGTGGATCTGGTCTCGGTTCATTCAGACGAGATGCAGCGTGAGGTGATGAATGTGGTTAAACGGGCGTCTACTGCGGCGGTGTGGTTGGGTTTACGTCACTCCCGCATTTTGGGCATCTGGTACTGGGTGAGCGGAGACACCGTGTGCTATCAGAAGTGGGCTCCAGGGAACGGCACAGGAGAGAAGGACTGTGAGAATACAGTGAGATCTGGAGCAGTTCAGTCTGGAGGAGATCAGCGCTGGATCAGCCGTCCTGAGACTGACCAACTCAACTTCCTCTGCAGAAATTATGAGTGAAGGATTTTTTTGTGCTGTTATTTCATGACTGGCATATCTTTTTTTAACTGGCAAACACTTTTTGCACTGTTTTCATCAGATAATGTGCTTGTATCAGTACAAAGAAATTAATTTCTGTAATGTAAGAGTATAAAATACTAATGTGGACTATATGTTTTAAAGACCCCATGAAATCAAAATGAGTTTTCATCTGTGGCTCTTAAAAACATTTACATTTCAAATACAGTCATTCTCTTCTGGAAAAACCACTCATTATTTTTAACACGTACACGTACTACAACTGCAACTCTTTACGAAAGGGTTGAATCATTACCACAGGGATATTTTGGTTGCATTGTTCCCTTTTACTCATTTGCTTGAAGGTAATACCAAACAAACAAACAAACAAACAAACAAACCGTTGTCCCTTTTATAATCTCCAACAAAATAGTCTCAATAATGAAAGTCCATGAATAGGCTCACTGGCCTCAACACATCAGTCCCTTAGTCCATAGAAATAAAAAAGTAGTAACAAAAATAATACTCATCAGTCTGATGCCTCTGAAAGTCCAGTTGGAAATATCAAGTGTCCCCAAAAAGAAGAAAAAATGAATCCTCAACCCATCCAGAGTAGAGCGTGTATCAATAAAACAGCTCAAAAGTCTAATACACCATGACTCTATTTTCAGAGATCATTTTTGGATCAATGCTCTGGAGTTAAGGTAGCAAACACATGCCACCTCACCACACACACACACATCCCCCTTCAAAATGGCCGCCCTTCTCTTCTTATGGGCTGGCCCATCATAATAAAAGTCCTTTGAAAACAACAAATGTCCCCCTAATTCCCCTTCAAACAAAATCATACATGCACACATGCAGATAAAAAATAAACATTTATGAATGGCACATATACATATTCAATGACTTTTCTTTTTAAACTTTATCCTTAGTGAGCATCCTGCAGGCTTTACTGTGGCAGTGTCACAGTACATACAGTCAACTAAAAAGATCCTGGTTCAAGGATGTGGTTTAAAGCATGGCTTAAATGGCTATTTAAAAGAAAATCAAAGCACAAGCTACGACTGCGTTTCTCAAAAGCATTGTGAGCTAAGTTGATCGTAGAGACCATTGGTGGCAATGGTCTACGATGCTTTTGGAAACGCAGCAGTTGATTTCATGCGATCTTGGTATTCTGGTGGTGTTGCTACTTTCTTCTCACTGCTGTTTTGCACTAGTCATATCTTTACAAATTACATGTTTAGAAAATGATTGTGAGCATCTACAAACCCGATTCCAAAAAAAGTTGGGACACTGTACAAATTGTGAATAAAAACAGAATGCAATGATGTGGAAGTTTCAAATTTCAATATTTTATTCAGAATACAACATAGATGACATATCAAATGTTTAAACTGAGAAAATGTATCATTTTAAGGGAAAAATAAGTTGATTTTAAATTTCATGGCATCAACACATCTCAAAAAAGTTGGGACAAGGCCATGTTTACCACTGTGTGGCATCCCCTCTTCTTTTTATAACAGTCTGCAAACGTCTGGGGACTGAGGAGACAAGTTGCTCAAGTTTAAGAATAGGAATGTTGTCCCATTCTTGTCTAATACAGGCTTCTAGTTGCTCAACTATCTTAGGTCTTCTGTCGCATCTTCCTCTTTATGATGCGCCAAATGTTTTCTATGGGTGATAGATCTGGACTGCAGGCTGGCCATTTCAGTACCCGGATCCTTCTTCTACGCAGCCATGATGTTGTAATTGATGCAGTATGTGGTCTGGCATTGTCATGCTGGAAAATGCAAGGTCTGCGCTTCTGGATCATGTTTAGATATGGCTTCTTTTTTGACCTATAGAGTTTTAGCCGGCAACGGCGAATGGCACGGTGGATTGTGTTCACCGACAATGTTTTCTGGAAGTATTCCTGAGCCCATGTTGTGATTTCCATTACAGTAGCATTCCTGTATGTGATGCAGTGCCGTCTAAGGGCCCGAAGATCACGGGCATCCAGTATGGTTTTCCGGCCTTGACCCTTACGCACAGAGATTGTTCCAGATTCTCTGAATCTTTGGATGATATTATGCACTGTAGATGATGATAACTTCAAACTCTTTGCAATTTTTCTCTGAGAAACTCCTTTCTGATATTGCTCCACTATTTTTCGCCGCAGCATTGGGGGAATTGGTGATCCTCTGCCCATCTTGACTTCTGAGAGACACTGCCACTCTGAGAGGCTCTTTTTATACCCAATCATGTTGCCAATTGACCTAATAAGTTGCAAATTGTTCCTCCAGCTGTTCCTTATATGTACATTTAACTTTTCCGGCCTCTTATTGCTACCTGTCCCAACTTTTTTGGAATGTGTAGCTCTCATGAAATCCAAAACGAGCCAATATTTGGCATGACATTTCAAAATGTCTCACTTTCAACATTTGATATGTTATCTATATTCTATTGTGAATAAAATATAAGTTTATGAGATTTGTAAATTATTGCATTCCTTTTTTATTCACAATTTGTACAGTGTCCCAACTTTTTTGGAATCGGGTTTGTATATGTGTCTCAAAATTAAATATGGTTTATTCTTAAAGATAAACTAAAAGTTGAGTATAAAGTATCTTGCAACCTGTAATTCAAAGGAGTGCAACACCAGCTCTAATAAACGTATTTACCAACAGCATTCTTGTGTTGTGACGTTTATAAAACACAAATATATAACATATAACATTTTAATAACAGAAAATGACAAACATTCTTTCAACTCAAATTGTTTTCTACACAGTAAAGTTCTCTGTGTTAAATGAACACTAACACTCTGTAGATTGGACCTATATAGACACTGAGTAAAGTAACAGCAGTTTAAAGTTTGACTTTATTTCTGTCAGACGTCTACAGACGTTCTTATTGAGAATTAACAGAGGTTTAGATGTAGATGATTTATTGAATGTTTCATTTGAAGTCACCATTATGATGATCAGTGTTTTCTTTAGTTGGGCTCTTGAACTAAATTTTGTTAGTCTGTTTCTCTGTTAGCAGTTGCAATAGTGTGTTCAGAGATCATTTCTGCATTGATAAAGAAAAATGAAGAATGATGAAAAAGCAGATCAACATGTCTGATTTCATGGCAGTCAAATCACTGCTTTTTTGGAATGATTTAAACAACCATAAAATTTAAACATTAAATAATATAAAATAAATAAGTTCAGCTGTTGGGACATACAGATTACTTGTAACAATGAAAAGATCAGTGTGAGATCTTTTGTGTAAAAATTGAGACACACTTAGACATCAACACTCATCATACAAACCTCAACAATGACAGTAAAATAAAAAAATAGAAATAGAAAAAGAATTCAGCTGCATAATTTATTTGTGTCGCAATGCATGCTGGGAACTGTGAATGAGTTGTGTCTGCTGGCATAAAGCATGTCACCATTGTTGAGTTTCATATGCTGATTGTTGAGGTCTGTGAGAGTCTAAACAACACCATATTTAATAACTTATTGCTTAGGACCTGTTTTCATAATTTTTCAAAATATCTGATTGACAATACAGTGCTGGATGTTCCTCTGTAGTATCACACGGTGAAATCACACTTCTAATCAGGCTATTTAATGAAGATGTCAACATTATCTATAATTAAATAGAGTAAAAGTTATGTGTATTTGCCAGGCTCCGAACCCAGAGTACTCCCCCCATCCCAAAATATACACCTCTTATTCGTTAACTGAGAAGATTAACTGTATGAGCTCCTCCCGTGTTAATTAGGTTAACCATCTGAACATGCTCCTCTAGAAATCTGTTAATAAAACATCACTTGATGTTATTCTGTCTTGACTTTCTTTGCTGCATTAAAGGTGTTTTCTGAACTATCAAAGCAATCAAGAGTCAAGAGCCCAACTACAGGAAACACTGATCACCATAATGGTGACTTCAAATGTCTGTTCCTCTTTCCTTCAGTGATTTTACTCAACATCAGGGGCCAGTTGTTCAAAAGTAATCTGATCGGATTTTGGCTATCAGATTGGATCAAATCATGATTTTTTTTAAATCACTGTTTGTAAACTAGCAGACTTATAACCTACACTTCAGATGCGTCCAAACGTCCACACAGGATAAACACTGACTATAGCTTCTGAAGGACTTCACACAATATATGGATAAATATTTGAGTAAAACATTTATTAGAGTTATGTGTTATACAACTGTACTGTAAAAGGGTTCATCATGCAAATTTAACCCCTTATACATTGAGGCCATCTAGTGGTAAAAATCATCAATAAGCAAAAAGAAGCCTGAGATGATAATCATGAAGAATGAACTGCCTTTTAATATAACCATTGATATCAACATATTTTACAGCGCACGCAAAGGCTTTGCATGATTGTAAAGTAAAGTGATTTAGTCACGCTAAAAAAAGTTTGAGTCATAATCCAAATGTAAACAGACTAAGTGATCCAAAAAAAAGCACATTTGCTATGTTGCAATGCGTAGAGGTCGAGCCATAAATCTTGCTTCTCCAGTCGAGCCGGTGTATCAGGACTCATCACAATCGTTCACGGGGTCGCAAAACACACAAGAGCTTCGATCAGGACTGCGAGAGGGGTATGTAATGGTGTGAATGTGTGTTTGGGGGGAGTGGTGGCAAATTTAATGATGGAAAGGGTGAATTAAGTTTGGAGTATTAAAATGGGACTTGCGTGTTATTTATTAGTATTGATGCTCCGCAGTGAAGAAGCTTGGTAATGAAAACAAAACTAAACACTGGCAAAAATTTAACCAAAAATTTAGTATTTTTAATTAAACTTTGTTTGGAAAAGCTAAACAAGTTCAAACTTTTTTAATAAGTAAAATCACTGAAGAGAAACATTTGAAGTCACCATTATGGTGATCAGTGTTTCTTGTAGTTTTTTATGTTTGTTTTTTCACTAACTTTTAATGGTGTGTTCAGAAAACATTCATTACAGTTGAGAAAATTGAGACAGAATAACCTCAGACAATGTTGCCTTTAATTATTGGAGACATCATTGTGAAGTGGTCACAGATCAGATGTTTGTTTTGTCGTTAACATTTCAATATCATGCCACCGATTAAGCGTTACTGAACATCCAACACTGTTGTGACAATCAGATATGCTGAAAGTTATGAGCTATAGTGTTTTCTAGACACTCACAGACGGCTTATGAATCTCAACAAGTGACATGCTTCATGCTGCAGTGCATGCTGGATACCAGCATACAAAACTCATTCGTGACTCAGACACTGGGCAAACTCTCCCAAACTCGAAACTGGACTTTTCAACGTTCCCATAACCAAAATAAAATGTTTGTAAAACATTATGTTATCTGGGACTGTTTAATTCTAAGTAAGACTCTTCAGACTTACTAAAAATAAACAATTAAAACGTCAAAAAATCTACAGTATTTCCAGAAGATATTGTCCTAAATACATCTATACAGAAATATGTCAACATTTAAGTATTTTATCAGCATTAAGGTTTTTTTTTTTTTAACATAAATACGGACTATGTGAAAGGTCAGCTTACTATTTTTTATTCAGATATCAGATACTGAATTATTTTGTGTTTAGCAGGAAACTGATGAGTTTTGATGGAAAGTCTTCTGTGAGGATGACACATGGATTTCCAGGCGAGTCACTGGCTATAAGATGACTTTTTAAGATTAACATTTTTTCAACATTAATTGTGGGTGCAAAAGTGATGTTGATTCAATGTATTTAACGTTGATGCATTAACATTGTTTAATAGGAGGGATCGAAGCATTGATTATTGGAGTGTTAGAAAAACATGGATACACCATAAAGGATGAACCTGGACGAAAGGAGTCAGGAAGAACGTTTCTGATGAACACCACAAAGAAAGATACCTGTGTGGTCAAAGATGTAAGTACAATCAAGCATTTAATCAAGCAAGTACTGGCTGTAGTACTGTAGAGATGCTTCAATCTATTGGTTACCTATACTGGTTTGGCTGATAATTGCTTACTATCTCATTCTGATATATTTAAAATGTATAATATAATAAGACCTGCATGTCACTTCCATCATGTTTGGGATACATCAGCTACACAGTCGATGGTGTTCATTCACATACATCACATTACATCATTATTTCATAGGATTCTATGCAAACCCACAAAATCACCCTGCGCAACTTGATATGTACAAATAAACAATAGACCCTTTTCACATTTCCAGGTTTGGAACGCAGAAGTAAACTTAAGCAGGGTAAACTTCAACACCCTGTAGTGTGCACACTGAGCAGTGTATACTAAAGTAGAGAGAAAGCCACAAGCAGAAGAGGAAAGAACGAAAAAAAAAAAAAATTAAAAAAAAAAAAATTAAAAAAAAAAAAACACCCTCCCAGCCAGTTTCTACTGTCCATTCCCAAACGATGTGGAGTAACACAAACAGCATTCATTTCAGGCAACACGGAAACATATATAATTGCCCAAACTCAGTCAGTTAACCAATCAAATTACAGGTATTTAGAAATTGTTGTTCTCTGCAAGATACCTAGGATGTAGAATACCATTCGTTAAGCCAACACGGTCTCATGCCTATTCGTCACATATTAACGTTTGGTCAGGACCCTTTGGCGTCACTTTTTAACACACAGGGACCCCTTTAGCGTCGTTTTTCGACGTGCAGTACTCCATTGATTTCAATGAGAAACCTCATATACAGAAACCTGGCGTCATATACAGACGCGTTGGGCATGGTTATCGTCATGATGAAACTATATATTGGACTATGATTGAAACTATGATTTTGCCATTATGACATGGAGTGTGATTCTCAATTTAATAAGCCAGCATAATTTTATTTAAATTTATTTTCTTTTTTTATTTACGGTATTCAGACACGTTTTGAACACGTAACCCAACCCCATCCCTAAACCTACCCATTTGTGTATTATAAGACACAGGATATAACAGGCAGATGCGACTGCGGGCACAATTTATTCAAAAAGTACAAATATTCCAAGTGTTCCGAGGCCAAACGATTGATTTGTGCGAAGAAAATCCCCAAAAGCGATCAGCGACTCCATCCCTGAAGATCATGAACATATTTCAAAAACTGCCCCCGAGGAAACGTCACGCATTGGCTGTCGTATGTCTCGTGACCAATTGCGTCATTACGTCAGCTTTGATTGTAAAATGTCATTGGCTCTCATGTGTCTCGTGACTGATCGCGTCATGCTAAAGAGTCGTGTGTATCATTTGAATGAGATATGACTGAGTGGAGTGTGTGTGTTTATGGAGAGGCGGGATCGTCATTTCAGCGATTAAAACATTAAGATCAACTCCGTTCTTCACATAAAGATATCGTATGACTTCAGAAGACTTGGAATGCAACATGAGTTAATACCTTTATACTGTTTTGGTCAGTTTTTGCAATAAATACCTGTGACTGTACTTTTATTTGCATGTTAGGTGTTTTATATTGTTGAGAAGTGGGTAGGTTTAAGGTAGGAGTGGGTTAGTTGCTCCAAAATATAAAAGTAGCCTATAAATATTCATAAAATCATGTCTACTTTTACAAATGCAAAGAATTAAATGCGTCTTGATCTGACGCACTGGGCAAACAACTGAAATCAAATGGAGTACCCTGTGCGTTAAAAAGTGATGCCAAGGGGTCCTGACCAAGCGTCAATATGTGACGAATAGGAGCGAGACCGTGTTGGTTAAGCCATCGATGCGCTTCTTTGGGGCGATTGAATTGAAGCTTCTCATCACAGAGGTTAATCAGAAGCTGCATGTTTTTCTCACGCAGGTTGTTTCTCACCGCTGCACATGCCGCCAGATGAAAACAAAAGTGCACTTTGGAATATATAAAAAATGCAAAATGTGGTGTTTCTCAAGCTAATTGTCCTTATATTTTTTCCTTATATTTTCCTATACAGTCAGATATGGATGAACATCGCATTCAACAAGCCTCCCACAATAAAGGAAAACCCCTTCACATCTCAGAGACCTACTCAAAGGATCTACAGGAATTGATCAAAGAAATGCTCAGACGTGATGCAGTAATGAGAATTCCAGAGGAACTTAAACAAGG
The DNA here is from genome assembly GCA_039654105.1 of Coreius guichenoti. Classification (NCBI taxonomy): domain Eukaryota; kingdom Metazoa; phylum Chordata; class Actinopteri; order Cypriniformes; family Gobionidae; genus Coreius; species Coreius guichenoti. The sequence continues at coordinate 54,961,463 of CM077168.1, read as the reverse complement.
GCTTATGAAGTCCATCAGTACCTTTAATGAGGCCTATAATAAGCACTGTAAAGACTTTGAGACCTTAGTTAAAGAGTGGGGAGAAACAACAGATTCACTAGAGGAGATACACCGTAAAGCTAGTGTAGGCAGTCTGTTAGGTTCAGTGATTGGAGCAGCTGGTGGAATCACTGCAGTGGTTGGTGCAATTTTGGCACCGTTCACTCTTGGAGCATCTCTGATTGTAACAGGTGTTGGTGTTGGAGTTGGAGTTGCAGGTGGTGTAACAGGTGCTGCCTCCAGCATTACCAATACAGTCAAACAAAAATCACTCCATGAGAGCTTTGAAAAAATTCTGCAGAACTTTAAAAGTGTGAGCAAACCGATTCTCGATTCGCTGAACGCACTGAGAAGGGTACTCAGAAAAATCCAGAAGTTCAGTGAATTTGTCAAGGACTCAGCTTCTAGCAAAGTAGAAATGTCATACAATGTAGACAAAAGAAGAGTAGTGTGTGCCGCAGAACTCATGAATCTTGGTCTGCTGGTAAATGTTGGCAGGATTGCTGCTCAGACTGCCAGGGTGGGACGAGCAGGAGTGGCGGCAGTCGCCGCAGTCACAGGCGTGTTGAGTGGACTCTTAGTCATACTTGATGTTGCCTTCATAGTGATGGATTCTGTAGACATTCACCAGATGAGAAAGGGAAAAATAGACAATCCAGAAAAGGTCAAATCCACTGTACTCAAGTCCATTGCTCGGATGAGGGAAACACATAATGAGCTTTGCACTGTCTTACAGGAAATTAAAGAAACAAGAGAGGAACTAAACGAGTATATAGAATTGCTAGGGCTGATATAGATTTAGAAAGATTAAAAATAAATATGATACAAGTCAGAGACTCACACAACTTACTGATTTGTCTGTGAACTTGAGTGAAGAATACAGTTTTATGCAGAAAACTGTTTAAATGTCTACGTTGTACCGGGTCAAACAATAGAAGACGTGTGTGTGATGTAAGAGGTGAGACTTTTGTGATCATTCTATATTGTAAATATCAGCTACTATATATCTACTATACATAAGTATAGATATCAGTCACTAATAATTGCATGAGTTGGTCATATTTATATACACAAGGGAGTGAGGTTTACTCGCACAGCGACTACTAGCTGGCCTCCGTTACACTCACCCCCCTAAACCTCACTCCCATCCGGGTCACGGCACCAATGTAACCCCTCCTGTTCGACCCAACCACTCCAAGCGGGACTCAAACCCGGGTCCGCCGGCATGAGAGTTGGATGCTCTAACAAGGAGGCTAAAGGATGCAACCCCTAATGTCAGTCGCTAGAGCGTCTCTTGAGATCAGAGGAGTGAGGTTTACTCACACAGCGACTACTAGCTGGCCTCCATTACACATACACATGGCTTCAGTTTTTTATTTTTTTGCACATTTAGAAAAAAATATTTTAGTACAAAAGTTATTGATAAATTATGATTTGTTTGTGAAGACATTTGTACTCAGATTTCATGCACAATTAGTGTAAGAGAGCCACTGAGGTGCAGGTTTGTTTATAGATTAGGTTTCATGGATTACTGTCATTGTTGGTGTTTTAACCTGAATCTGAAGTATTCCAAATAAATACTGTACTCTCATTTTCTGATATAGACTGGAAATAACAATACTCCTCTTACTTCAGATTAATGTCTATAAAATACTTTTGAAAATAATTATTCCTGTATTACTTGAATGTATTCGTATTGTTCTTGAATTAATCACGACAGTGAGGATAATTTTTTGTTATATTTTACTGGATCACATTATTAATGTAAAATGCGTCTTTAATAGGCTAAACATAAAGCAAATAAAAATAGTCTTTTTGTTTTGCAAAGGAATGAGTGAATGATTGAATTGATGAAAAGTAGTAATCTACATTAAATGAGGGGTTACATGGGAAACTGTGGTCATGAAGTGCTTGATGATGATCCAAGATATTGGTGTAAAATTTCCCTTGGTTCTTCACCCCTAATGAAGGCAAGCAGTGTCTGCATAAACACTGTTATGTTTATGTGATGATATCAGAAGGGAAAACAAAACGAAGTCTATTATTAATGAATTATAAAAAAAAAAAGGTCAAGAAAAAAGTAATAAAAAAAAGTCAGCCGCATAAGAGATTCTCCAGGAAGAAAATCCCAGAAGAGACCATAAGCAAAAATGACAGAGGTCAGAGATCAGACGTCGTCTCGCCTGCTCTCAAGCATCATCTGGTGGTCAGTGAATAGTGATTAAACATCCTGATTGGGCTGATATCAACAGTCTGGGAACTGATACTTTCAAACTGTTTTAAGCCTGGTAGGTCAATTTGTTCCAGAAATCGTTGTTTTTGTGTTATGCTGGTCTCTTCACATCCTGATTGCAATCACTAAGTTAAGAGGTCTAAATGTAAATACTCTAAATTCTACATTTTTCAAAGTATAATTGGCAGTTCATTCTGACTTTAGTCAGAAAATCAATCAATAGTCAGGAGACGAGAATACTGGCTGTATATAAGTTTATTCGAGCTGATGTTTTGTTATCACATGTTAATTTCATAGTTTTTATCTTTCCTGTTTGGATAAAACACAAGATATTTTATACCCAAACTTCACTTCTGCTTTTCTAAGAATAAATCAAATTCTTCTTTGGAGCTGCTGCTCACAGAACCGCATTCAGCCAGTTATTGCTATAGAAAAGATTAGTGGAGAAACATAAAGACATGTAATCATGCACAAATATACAAAGAGATTCCTAAAACACACATATACCTTGTTAGTATTTTAAGCATCTAAAGAATATTAAACATTAATGTTAGAAAACTTTGGTAAGATCACATTATGTCATGATAATTAAAATACAGAAATAAAACAGAGACTTTTAAAGCACAATTAGCAGATTCACTTTAAAGTTATTAAAGAACAAAATCAAACATATACAAGTAAATAATAAAGAATGAAAACAGTGAATGTAAGTAAACACACACGCATTCACATGTCTTTTCACTCATAATTTGTGCAGATGAAGTTGAGTTGGTCAGTCTCAGTACGGCTGATCCAGCGTTGATCTCCTCCAGACTGAACTGCTCCAGATCTCACTGTATTCTCACAGTCCTCCTCTCCTGTGCCGTTCCTTGGAGCCCAGTTCTGATAGCACACGGTGTCTCCGCTCACCCAGAGCCACATGTTCATGATACAGCAGTTGTGTAAACCCAACCACACTGCCGTTTAACCACATTCATCACACAACGCTGCATCTCATCTGAATGAACCGAGACCAGATCCACATGATTCTGTCTGCAATATCTCAGAGCTTCAGACCACGTCCGGTTCTCTTTGATCAGAATCAGTTTATCTGGACACAAAACAAACCACAAGCAAAAACTAGAGAGAGACTGATCAAAAACAACATGCAGAACAAACACTGTGGAGGAATCTGTCATGTCAGACATGTAGTGTGAACTTTAAGATATCTGGAGGTGATGGATGGATTGTGTGTTTTGTGAGGATGGTCAGTGTCACCTTCATGACACACAAAAGGATATTGGTTGTTGTTGCAAGAGAAGTCTGCCCATTGTCCCAGAGAGATCTGATTGACTATCGTACAATTTTCACGACCTTTGCCATTATCAGGCTCACCAGATCTCCAGTCTCTGAATGAGGAGTCACTCAGATCTGACCACTGCCATGAGTCTCTGAACAGACCGATCCAGGCTTCAGATATATGATTATCATTCATGATCTTCTCAACCTGTTGACTCTCATTCTGGTTCCTCACACTGACCAGATTAATGTGATTCTGTCTGCAGTAAGTTTGAGCATCTCTCCAATTCATCGTCTGATTGACAAAGATGAGTCCTGTGTTCGCTTTAAGAAAAACACATGAAAACCAATTTTCTTACGCTGCTTTACGGTTTGGATGTGAACAGAAGCAATAGTGGAAGCATCAGAAACACGTTATTTAAAGACTGTTTCTAAAGCTAACGATATATTAAATATTCACAATATAAGTGCAGGGCTCTCCTGCTCCCCTTGGATGAACACACAGAGTGCATCACTTGCCTGGGACATACCCACGCCGAGGTTGCAATCACTGAGACCAGCTGCTCGTACTGCAAGAGCATTAGTCTTGCACTGCTGTGCTCACGGATTGCTTTCACCTCACATTCTCTTCCACTCTCGAGGTGAGACGGAAGAAACAGTGGAGCTGCAGGGTGGAGCAACACGGCTGTAGTGAGCTCAAGTATGCCCAGGACACATATGCCTTGCCCCCCCCCTCTGCCCAAGGGATCGCTCAGTAAGAGCAATACATGTGCCAGGTTCAATGAACATGGGAGCAGATATTCTATCCCGGAATGATGGGATGGGAAATTCTTCTCAAAAAAAGGGATATTCTTCTGTCTTGTGAGATCGCTTCCATTCTCGCATTCCTACAGGAGCTGTTGGATGGCGGACGCTCCCTGTCCACACTCAAGATATACACGGCAGCTATTGCAGTGTACCATGCTCCTATAGCTGGCCAGTCAGTTGGAAACCCTGGTGCTCAGATTTCTCAGAGGGGCCAGGAGGCTAAACCCGCCTTGCCACAACCTGGTTCCTTCCTGGGACCTGTCTATTGTCCTGAGGGCTCTTTTGGCCCTCTCTTTGAGCTTGTCACAACAGCCGACCTTCAGCCTCTCTCGCTAAAGACCCCCTTTGGCATCGATCAAACCTCTGGCATCGGTCAAGCATGTTGATGATCTGCAGGCCTTTTCAGTGGACGCTTCCTGCCTCGAGTTTGGGCCCAACAACAGTAAAGTCGTCCTTAGGCCCAGACGAGGCTATGTGCCAAAGGTACTTTCCACGCTCTTTAGAGCATAAGACATTTCACTCTGTGCTCTCCCCTCTGCCGAGGGCGAGCAGATGTTACACCCACTTTGCCCGTTTCGGGTCCTTAGGCTGTACATTGAGCGCTTTAGCCAGCTCAGGCACTCAGAGCAGCTATCTGTGTGCTTCGGAAGCCACTCAAAGGGGCTGCCAGTTACGAAGCAGAGGCTATCCCACTGGATAGTGGACGCAATAGCGGTAGTTTACAAGTCCTTGGACTTGCAGAGCCCTATTGGGGTGAGGGCCCACTCCACCAGGGGAATGGCCCCCTCATGGGCTTGGTCTAGCTGAGTGCCATTGCTGATCTGTGTGGTGGCCGGTTGTTCCTCGCCGTCCACCTTTGCCAAGTTATATAACCTAAATGTCCCTGCTCTTCAGGCATGGATTTTGTCTAACTAGTCGGTTCCCACCCTCGGGGGTTTTCTCTAAGTGGCATCATGGCCCATCTTATCATACATATTTTATTGTAATTCTATTGTAATGTTTTTCCCATAAATGTCAGAAACTGATGCAATGCGAGTGAACCGTATTGAAAGGGAATTTTCCAGTTACTAATGTAACCTTGGTTCCCTGAGATAACTGGAGCATTGCATAGCTTGACGTGCTACTGCGCCTTTGCGCGAGTCAAAGCTGCTGGTCCTCAGTCAAAAAACTCTGACGAAAATGGCTTTCAGCATGACTTAAATAGGCAGTCAGCGCCGCCCATTTTAGCAGGCTGAAAAGCTATTTGTCTGTGTAGGTGCAAAGATGTGAACCAATCAGTCTTCAGTATTCGGGAAAAAAACAATGTTTTCACCATAAGTGTCAGAAATTGACACAATGCTTCCTGGTATCTCAGGGAACCGGAACATTTCTCCATTTTTTTTTCTTACACATTTCTCTAGAATTCCTATATGGACAAGATTTATGTTAATCTACATTAAGTAAGAATGAAGCCTTCCAGGTTTGTGTTGACATACTGAAGGCTAAAAATATGAAGTTATCAGGACATATTTTTCATAAATGTCAGGTTGAGGAAAGTGGTCACATGTGTTTTACATGTACCAGTAATTTTATGCAATAATTAAATGATTTCAATCTATGCTGGTCAAAACAATGATTTAATATTTCTTTAATTTGCAGTATAAGTTTGGCTGAAAAAAAATCTATAATATATTTAATGGCAGATCCCCAGTGTGACAAGCAGTGTGTTCAATGAATGTAGTCTCTTTTTCTTGCAAATATCAGTTTGTTTCTATACAGACTGTAATCTGGTATTGAAAGTGTGATATACATCCAGAGTCTCTGTCTGATCAGACTGATCAATAACCATATTAAAAAGAACTAGCATTTAGTACTGCAATAAAAATGTGTACATAGTGAATCTATAAATGAATGTTTGTTTTATTTTAAATAGCTGCAATCACTGTTGTTGCAGATGAAATGACAAGTAGAACTACAGGTCAAATCATGAAACTGTCCATTCCACATCATTACACAATAATCTCTGCCTTCAAGTTGTTTAAATCCCCAGTTCAGATAGAGCACAGGTTCACCTGAAGACCACTGCCATTTATCAACACCCGTCTTCTTCAGCCCAATCCAGACATACTGAACACCTCCATCATTCACACTCTTCTTCAGCTCGTTCATGTCGGTCATGTTGTCAATGGTGGCCAGATCTGTGTAATTCTCTCTGCAGTATCTCTGAGCTTCAGTCCAGGTCTTCAACACGTTTATAAAGTGATACTGATGCTGAACACATTCAGATACGGAGCAGAGGGCTGTGAAAGAGAGGGTTTGATTTAATGCTTTTCATAACAGGGTCAAACCTGATGAAACTATAAACCATAAATAAAACAACAAACACATTCACCAGTGAGAAGAAGAACGAAATATAGAGTTTGGTCCATTTCTGAAGAAGAAACATATTGAAAAACTCAAAAATTCATCTTAGAGTAAAATATGATCATGTAAAAAAAAAAAAAAAAAAAAGCAGCAAAACACAATTCACAATCAGTATTAACATCTCAAAGTCTAATTGTGTTTGAAGAATGAACATGTGAGTTGTTCTTACTTTAGAGGTCGTGTGTTTCTGTCCTGAGTCTGATGTTTCTGTCTGCAGCTTTAAACTACGTGATTATTATATCTGCTCTCATCTCATCATCTTCTTCTGCTGTTGCTTCAGAATCATCATCAAGGCCTAATCTAAACGGTGTCTAACATGCCGCCTTTCTGTGCAAATGCTGGTGTAAGCATGGCATGACAGAATCGTGCCCTCTGTCAGCGCAGACCGCCAAGCTGCCAGGTCTTCCGCAAGGTGATGCCATTGGTCAGTGTTGATGTTAAAGGCATTCATGTCCCGCTTAACGACATCCTTAAAGTGGGGCTTGGGTTCATCCGACATACGGCGTACATGGCCTATCCATCTGAGACGTCTCCTCCGAATCGCGGTGTACATGTCACTGCTGTTAGTGAGCTTCAGTACGGTGGTGTTCGGGACCCAATCCTGCCATGACAGGCCAAGGATCTGTCATAGACAACTGAAGTGAAAAGCATTAAGCTTATGTTCCTGCCGCCGGTATGTAGGCCACGTTTCGCTTCCATATAGCTGGACGGAGAGCACACAGGATTCATATACATGCACCTTTACTTTGAAAGGTGGCTGTTGTTCCAGATGCGAGACTGAAGTCGCCCAAAGGTTGTTGAGGCACGACCGATCCTGGTATTCAGTTCAGCATCAAGGCTGTTGTTTGCTGTCAGGGTTGAGCCGAGATAGACAAATTTCTCAACAACCGACAGCACTGTGCCACTGATGGTGACGTGAGGGGGAGCAGGAACGTTCTGAGCCATCACCACTGTCTTACTGAGGCTTATGGTGAGTCTGAACTCTGTGCAGGCAGTGACAAAAGAATTGCACATCTCCTGAATTTCTTGTTCAGTGTGAGCCACAGAGGCAGCGTCGTCTGCATAAAGCAACTAGCGTACAAGGACGCGCTTCACCCTGGTTATGGCCCTCAGACGAGCCTGGCTGAAGAAGTTGCCATCACACCTGGTGTGCAGCAGAACCCCACCCGGATCCAGAAACGCCCGTCGCAGCACAGCCGAGAAATAGATGCCAAACAAGGTGGGAGCGAGGACACACCCCTGCTTTACTCTGCAGCAGACATCAGGCACCGTTGAACTGTACGGCTGCCTGCATTCCATCATGGGAGCCTTGGAGTATTGCCAAAAGAGTTGCTGGACAACCGAGTCGCTGCAGAACGTGGAAGAGACCAGAGCGACTCACATGATCGAAAGCCTTAGTCAGATTGACAAACACCATGTACAGTGGGCGTTGCTGTTCCACACACTTTTCCTGAAGCTGGCGTACCGAGAAAATCATGTCCAAGGTTGAGCGACCAGCACGGAAGCCGCACTGACTCTCCGTGAGCACCTGGTCAGAAATGCGCTGCAGTCTTGGGAGGATTGCACGGACAAGGCATTTTCCCGGAAGGCTAAGGAGCGAGATGTCTTGGTAGTTGTTGCAGTCCTGCCTGTCACTCTTGTTTTTGTAAAGATTGATGATGTTGGCATTCTTGAGTTTGTTAGGGATGCATTTGTTCTGCCAGCAGCGTTGAAACAAGCAGTGAAGCCACCTGACCAGCACTGCCCCACCACACTTCAGCAGCTCCGCTGGAATTCAATCGCTGCCCGGTGACTTGTTATTATTCATAGCTGCAATCGCATGCTCAATTTCATTGTTGAGATCTCCGCATCCAGCTCGTTGAGGACAGGTAGTTGTGGTACAGCAGCAGAAACAGCATTCAAATTGGCGTCCACAGGAGTGCCATACAGCAAGCTGCAATGCTCAACCCATCTACCAAGCTGGCCTGGGAGGTCGTTGCCATCAGTGTCTTGCAAAGGTGCTGTTTTTTTCCACTGTACATGCCGTGTTTGTCCCCAGTACTTGCACACCGTTCTACCTTCTCACTGCTCGTAGGCCTGGCGTGTGAGACGCTTTACGTCATTCCTGGCCTTACTAGCAGAGCTGGCAAGGAACCAATCCGGCTGTTTCCTTTTACAGAGGCCAAAGACCTCAGATGCAGCCTCCATCATGGAACCTCTTAACTCGGCCCAGGTGTTTTCAGGAGTGTCGTCAACTCTGAAGTGAAGGCCCTCCATACCTGCACAGAATCTTGCCACATATTCATGTTTCCGCATCAGCTCAGTGTTTAGCTTTAGAGTGGGCTTTGAAATGGCACTGTGAATCTTTTTTTGGGGTGAGTTTTAGAGTGCAGCGGACAAGGGCATGGTCAGTGTCACAGTCTGCAGAGTGCATGCTCCTGTACCTCTTGGCAGCGTTGAGTTGGCGCCTCCTGACAATAATGTGATCAAGTTGGTGCCAGTGTTTGGACCGGGGGTGCATCCACGTAACCTTGGATCTGATAGGTCCAGATGAGAAGGAACCTGGTAAGCATAGGCCATGAGCAGCGCACAACTCGAGAAGATGTTGGCCATTGTCATTGATGCTACCAATCCCAAAATGGCCTCCAGGCAGTGACATCCCCTCCAATTCTGGCACTGAAGTCCCCAAGCAGAGCTAGATTGTCCCCGGCTGGGACGGAACAAATGACCTCGCTAACGTGGGCATAAAAGGCGTCCTTGTCCTCAGGAGTTGCGTCAAGAGTGGGTGCATAGGCAGAGAGGAGAGTGAGAAAGCCAGCCAAGTGTGACATCCGTAGGGACATTAGACGTGGAGAGCAAGCAGTTGGTTGAGAGATGGTGGACAGCAGGGTGTTCTGCACAGCAAAGCCGACTCCATGCATTGGATGATGGTCTTCTGGATGACCACACCAGAAAATGGTGTAGTTCCTCTCGCACACCGAACCACTACCCAACAGCCAACTCTCGCTTATAGCAGCAATATCCACTCTGAGGCGACATAGTTCGCAATCAATGACAGCTGATTTCCGGGGAGCACTGTTGAGGTCGGGGTGCACTCCAAGACTTCTGATGTTCCAGCCCGCCAATGTCGAAGAAGAAGAGGCAGTCACAGAATGTTGACCTGACTGCGCCTGCCTTGCATGTGTGTCCTGCCGAGCAATGACAGCCTTTGAGTGCAAGGACTCCCAATTTGCCAGTCGCTGAATATGTATATGACTTTCCATGCATGCTATAGAACCGAGTGCCAGGGCAAAGTGCAGAAGACATATGTTTGCCCAGAACAACCGCCTTCCTCTGGGTCCTGCACCACTAAATCCGCTGGAGTGCAAAGCACGACAGTCAAGAGCAAAGCAGGATTGCCCCGCAGTAGCCTACTAACTTGGCCTGATACTCGCTGACCGTTGTCCCGCTAAGGATCATCCGCCCACCGAGAAAGCTGTGGTAAACCAACCATGAAGACATTCCAATGCTCTTGACATCTCTTGACCGAGTTGACATCTACTATTTGACCCATAGTTGGGGGGCATAGAGGGGTACTGTCACTTGCCAATGGTGAGCCCCTATGACTCGTGGTAGGGCGGGGTCGTCTTACTCTTCCGTACAGGTCCGTCAGACCTGCCCACTGCCCATGCTTCAGAATAAACGTGTCTCATTTCCTCTGTCTAAACAGTGGTCTCAAACTTCTCAAGCCCTTCCAACCCTAATCAAACACACCTGATCCAGCTAATCAAGGTCTTCAGGATTAATAAAAACTTCCAAGCTGGTGAGTTGGAGCTAAACTCTGCAGTGCTTTGGCCCTCAAGGAGATGAGTTTGAGACCCCTGCTCTAAATACTTGATTGTGATTGGCTGGAATGCGGACATTAAAACACTGTTACAAATTTTTACATTTTTTAGAATTCATCGCTTTGTGAAAAATCTTACTTTGTTTAGTTTCATGCTCCAGCTGTGCACTATTTGTTTATAAAACATGATCACATTTGCATGTAAACACATCCTCATCACTCATTTGCTTATGTCCACATCACATTTAGACGTACAAGATGAACAATATTTACATCTCTGACATGAAACAGGAGAATAAACAGTGAGTGTTATTGTTCTAGTCATTATTCATTATGTTTTATTCAGTCTTATTTATCTGTTAGTTTTATTGCGACAACAAAATGTGCTGCATCAATTGAAGTCCAGGGGTCGGTTCTTTAGTCAATTAAAGAATTACTCAATTAGCTGGACTTCATTGTTGACGATTGACATGATTTATTGTTAGGTTCTTCAGAGCTCTTCCCGGAGTTGCTGTCATAGCAACAGGTCTGTAAGCGCAAACCTGCTCGGGAACAGCTTATTTCATGTAAACAGGAATAGTTACCTTTTTTTAAGCGGAGGTGATCCTTAAAGTCTGTCCCAGCCACTGCTACTTTAATTTAAAAATTAGAAAATAATATTGTAAAGTTGTGTAGTCTATCGTAATATAGCCACAGCCAGTTTACTCATTGAGAGATTTATTTGTGCTGTGAGGAAATAAATACCTAATAATTTTACTCTTACACACATGATGTAGTTAGTCTGAGCCGTGCATTTATTTGAATGGTGGCAGTTATTATGGGAGAGGCTTGATGCAGATAACTTAGTAAAAAATGCTGTTTGTTGTGCTGTCAAACTTTTAATTAATGCTGTCACATCCCAAATCAAATTAAATGCTAATTACAATATTGAAATACAAATGTAAAGCCTGTACAAATACAAACCCGATTCCAAAAAAGCTGGGACACTGTACAAATTGTGAATAAAAACAGAATGCAATGATGTGGAAGTTTCAAATTTCAATATTTTATTCAGAATACAACATAGATGACATATCAAATGTTTCAACTGAGAAAATGTATCATTTTAAGGGAAAAATAAGTTGATTTTAAATTTCATGGCATCAACACATCTCAAAAAAGTTGGGACAAGGCCATGTTTACCACTGTGTGGCATCCACTCTTCTTTTTATAACAGTCTGCAAACGTCTGGGGACTGAGGAGACAAGTTGCTCAAGTTGAGGAATAGGAATGTTGTCCCATTCTTGTCTAATACAGGCTTCTAGTTGCTCAACTGTCTTAGGTCTTCTTTGTCGCATCTTCCTCTTTATGATGCACCAAATGTTTTCTATGGGTGAAAGATCTGGACTGCAGGCTGGCCATTTCAGTACCCGGATCCTTCTTCTACGCAGCCATGATGTTGTAATTGATGCAGTATGTGGTCTGGCATTGTCATGCTGGAAAATGCAAGTTCTTCCCTGAAAGAGACGACGTCTGGATGGGAGCATATGTTGTTCATGAACTTGGATATACCTTTCAGCATTGATGGTGCCTTTCCAGATGTGTAAGCTGCCCATGCCACACGCACTCATGCAACCCCATACCATCAGAGATGCAGGCTTCTGAACTGAGCGCTGATAACAACTTGGGTTGTCCTTGTCCTCTTTAGTCCGGATGACATGGCGTCCCAGTTTTCCAAAAAGAACTTCAAATTTTGATTCGTCTGACCACAGAACAGTTTTCCACTTTGCCACAGTCCATTTTAAATGAGCCTTGGCCCCAGAGAAAAAGCCTGCGCTTCTGGATCATGTTTAGATATGGCTTCTTTTTTGACCTATAGAGTTTTAGCCGGCAACGGCGAATGGCACGGTGGATTGTGTTCACCGACAATGTTTTCTGGAAGTATTCCTGAGCCCATGTTGTGATTTCCATTACAGTAGCATTCCTGTATGTGATGCAGTGCCGTCTAAGGGCCCGAAGATCACGGGCATCCAGTATGGTTTTCCGGCCTTGACCCTTACGCACAGAGATTGTTCCAGATTCTCTGGATCTTTGGATGATATTATGCACTGTAGATGATGATAACTTCAAACTCTTTGCAGTTTTTCTCTGAGAAACTCCTTTCTGATATTGCTCCACTATTTTTCGCCGCAGCATTGGGGGAATTGGTGATCCTCTGCCCATCTTGACTTCTGAGAGACACTGCCACTCTGAGAGGCTCTTTTTATACCCAATCATGTTCCCAATTGACCTAATAAGTTGCAAATTGGTCCTCCAGCTGTTCCTTATATGTACATTTAACTTTTCCGGCCTCTTATTGCTACCTGTCCCAACTTTTTTGGAATGTGTAGCTCTCATGAAATCCAAAATGAGCCAATATTTGGCATGACATTTAAAAATGTCTCACTTTCAACATTTGATATGTTATCTATATTCTATTGTAAATAAAAAATAAGTTTATGAGATTTGTAAATTATTGCATTCCTTTTTTATTCACAATTTGTACAGTGTCCCAACTTTTTTGGAATCGGGTTTGTACTAGTAATAATTGGGAATCATCTAACAAACAGTACATTTCATTTATCGATTATAATTTCATCATTATTTTTATGTTCTTTTGGTTTCAGCTATCGATATATCTGCCCTTTCCAATGAACACAAGAACGCACAGTAATATCAGACAATTTAATCCAGATATTTTAATCAAATCCGCAAATTAATTTGAAGAACCAAATTGATACAAAAATCTTTTTAGGGTTAATTTTACGTTTAGTCATTGGACCTTTTTTTTTTTTTTTTTTTGTAAAACATTTCATGATAATCTCTGTAAAGGTTTTTATTTAAATTAGGATATTTTAAAAATATATTTTAAACAGCTGCTAGACTCCTCACTGTCACCTGCAAGTATGAGCCGGTGACTCGTATTTTATCTGCACTGCACTGGCTACTTGTCAAATTTAGAATTGATTTGAATTCTATATGTTTCCTCAACAATTTGGCCCCTCAGTACCTGACTAATCTGCTCCTTCTCGAACTCTGAGATCCAGTGATCTACTCATCGTGCCTAGATCTAGACTTTTGAAACTTAAACTTAAAGCTTTGGAACAGTCTACCTCTTCACATCAGATTAGCTCCCTGTGCTTCTGCCTTCAAATCTGCTCTAAAGACTCTATTCTATCTATTTATTCTCTTTGGCTTTCAATACTCCTTGATCATGGGTTTGATTATTGCTTTACTATTGTTGTGTGTTCCTTAATTTTGGTAGCTTTTATTTTTCCATTTCTTCGTCTTATTATTTTCTGTATAGCACGTTGGTCAGCCTTGGTTTTTTTTAAATGTGCTTTGCAAATAAATATTGTATTGTATTGCTATAACCAATAATATAAAATTCATAACACATCACCCACTTAATCAAAGATTAGAGCAATAGCGGTTGGTGCTAAAAAAACTTTTTAGGGCGCAAACAAACTGAATCACACTGCAGTAAAATATCCAGAAAACACTAGGCCAGTGTTATATATTTTGTTCAGTTGAGTTCTTACTATATCCCAAATGTTTCCAACTATTTGTAAATCGTGAGAAAATTGTGATTTTAACCAAGGAACTGGGACGTGTGAGGGAGTCGCCTGTCAATGGCGTCATATCCGCGTTACCCTCGGTTTCCGCTTTTACTGCCGTAGAAACCATGGCAACAGAGATGGACAACTGCATAACGTCTAGCGGCACGCTGGTGTAGTTTCGTTCAAACATTACGGACCATGGCAAGCAGACTTTGGAACAAAATGAGAAATCAAAAGAGGACCAGTATCGACGTGGCGTTTTCGAGATGGCCAGAGCTTCGCAACAAACTTCGACTTGACAGAGATGCCGTTCTTGCATGTGCTTTATTAGACAGGTGAGCAAATGTACATAAAACTAATCAATGTTATGTAGCTCAACACGATGAAATATGAGAATATCACCAGTATGATGTTTTAATGTTTATGTAGCTACTGCTAGTCTCATACAGCCAACAAACTAACACACAGAATAACATTATAATTCTCAACACACTCAGATGCAGTTTAGATAGTGGAGACCAAGTGAAACAGCATTGCGTTTCCTCACAATGTTAATTGGTCAAATAAACGGACCTGTTTGAGTAGTAATTCAGCACTCGCGGGTAGTTCGGTAGAATGAAACGTCCTCATTTCTTTATATCCCCCGGGACTCGCATGTGGCGCTGATATCTGTCTCTTATTAGTAATCGCGCCCGGCTTCATACCACAGTCATGTTAAAAACACTCATCCATAAACATTATTTCCCCAGAAACATTATTAGATCCATCGGTATGATTCCACGCTCATTCACTGCGTCATCAATCTATGCCTTTGTTATTGTTTTAAAGAGGTTAGCGACCCCTAGCGGCGAAAAAATACATATTGTAGCTTTAACAAGTGATATAATAATGTATCATTACTGCTTAGCTAAAGAAATTCAACTGTTAAAGCATGAAATAAGGTACCACAAATCAGTGAATTTGAGTTTGATGTGGATATATTATTTATTATTAAATTTCTAATCATTCAAAAACATTACCAGCCATTTATATCAATGCAATTCAGAAATGAAGGCCATAATCCTAATGTTGTCCACTACAGGGAGCCACGATAGCAAATCAGTTTAAAGACTATGAAAATTGTTCAATAAATTCATTATAGTTTCATAAAGTTTAATGAAGCCCAATATAGTCAGTTTTTAAAAACTGTGACCTCCAAAATACTTATAGACCATTATTTTTTTCCTCTTTATTTTAATTATATTGACATACACCGATCAGGCATAACATTATGACCACTGACAGGTGAAGTGAATAACACTGATTATCTCTTCATCACGGCACCTGTTAGTGGGTGGGTTATATTAAGCAGCAAGTGAACATTTTGTCCTAAAAGTTGATGTGTTAGAAGCAGGAAAAATGGGCAAGCGTAAGGATTTGAGCGAGTTGGACAAGGGCCAAATTGTGATGGCTAGACGACTGGGTCAGAGCATCTCCAAAACTGCAGCTCTTGTGGGGTGTTCCCGGTCTGCAGTGGTCAGTATCTATCAAAAGTGCTCCAAGGAAGGAACAGTGGTAAACCGGCGAAAGGGTCATGGGCGGCCAAGGCTCATTGATGCACGTGGGGAGCAAAGGCTGGCCCGTGTGGTCCGATCAAACAGACGAGCTACTGTAGCTCAAATTGCTCAAGAAGTTAATGCTGGTTCTGATAGAAAGGTGTCAGAATACACATAGAATACCACTACATGATGATTACATCTGTATCATCAACAAGTAACCAAAATCATCTGATCACGTTTTTTTTTTTTTTGCTGTTCTCGCCATTCACAAACACAGTTACAGCAGACAGAGAAAAACTAATGTTAAAAAGTCAAGGGTCAAGAGCCCAACTAAAGCAAACACTGATCACCATAATGGTGACCTCAAACTAAACATTTTCAACCAAACATCAACATCTAAACCTCTGTTAATTCTCAATAAGATCTTCTGTAGACATCTGACAGAAATAAAGTCAATCTGGTTAGTAATGCATGAAGCTGGTAATGCTGTTTGTGGAGTTGTTTAATCCTCCTCTGCTGAGATCTTCAGAGATTTAATGTCTTTTATCTTCAGTTGATTTCATCTAAAGCTGTGACTGAAGAAAGTTGTGGTTTGTGTTTTTATTGCTCTTTCTTTCAGTGCTTGTTCACAGCAGGTGTTGGAATGATTGAAAGAATGTTGGAGGAACTTTAAACTAACCTTTAAATAACATTCTATTAACATTAAGGAAACTGGACATTTTTATGTTCTTGGATTGTTACAAATCAACGTTCCCATGAATGTTGAATTGTTAATCAAAATTAAGTTGAAAGAACGTTTAAGGAACATCATACCTTTTAGAACACGTTCCTCTAACGTCAAGAAAACTTTTTTCCGTTCCCAGAACCAACACTGAATATTTGGAGAATGTTCTAATAACAAAAATCTGTTAGCTGGGAAGATCGTCACAACTGTGCTGCAGGGTTTCCTTTGCTATCCTTACAGTTTGTGACAGTTACAATGTGACCCTAAGGAAATCTCTCTGTGGGAAACTGTGCTGACGACAATCTGCCCACAGAAGGCTTCTAGCCGAACGCACTCAAAAATTAGTTGGACTCTAGAATTAGTTGAATTTGACCTTTTTTTACTGGCTAAGCAGACAGGTTTCAGGGCTGCCCAACAAATGAGCTCCAAAGTGACAAGCAAAAGAAAGTTTTGTGTCAGTAACAGGCAAATACTGCTCCTGCGCTTTGTAGCCAAAACCTGTCAATTTGTCAAGGTGTGCACGTCTTGCACGTCTTCAGCTTTAGAGGAAAAGGTGACAAAGGGACATGGAATTCTGCTCCAGTGTTACACTCTGCCTCGGGTGGCAGCGTTTCCACATGTGAATCATTGTGTATTGTTAAAGAGCCAGCGCTGCGGTCGTGATATACATCATTTGATGAAAAGCTCTAACTCAAACAACAACATCTATTTATCACGGTGAATGTTGTGTGACCAATAACATGTGTAGCGGGTACAGGGTCTCCGTATCAGCTGACAGTTAAGCGTTCCCAGCAATCTGTGGAATAAACACAGGACAACAATGTGCATGTGATCAGCTCCGGTCTTGCTGGGTTATGACGAGCAACTCAGCAGACCAATCGCAACACACTGCACTCACATAGCGCCCTCTATTGGTCTGGCAGAACCACCATTCCTTCAATGTATTTTCACATACAGAGACAATATTTATTTCATCAATTGTGACGTACCAACAATTAGGGCATCACACTCTCCCTACCACATAGGGTGAACCTCTAACTTTTCTTATGTCTTTCTACATAACTTTAAATACGAGGCAAGCCACTGAAGGGCTGTACCCTGGACACCAACCCAACACTCCAGACGGTTGTGAATAATCTCATGGTCAATCGTATCAAAGGCAGCGCTTTAGATCTAATAAAACTAGAACAACATGTGATCCTGAGTCCAACGATAATAATATATCATTAGTGACCTTAAGCAATGCAGATTCTGTGCTGTAACAGGTCCTAAAGCCCGACTGGAATGTGTCTAAAATATCAAAAGTATTGAAATATGAGTAGCGCTGTGAGTAGACCACATTCTCTAAAATCCTGGAGATAAAAGGCAGTCTAAGAGAGCGGGTGACATTGCTTAACCAAGGTTGAGAGGTTCCCTTACGTTTCTTTAATTTAAGAGGGGCAACACTATCTAAAAAAACTGAGAGAATGATGTGCACCTGTTTCTTGCTTTTATTAAAGCTGAGCCTTTGAGAGTCAAGGAGAGAGCGTCGTGAGAGTTGTTTGCTTTCGTTTATTTTGTGTTTGGTTTTTGTTCTTGTTTGCTTATTTCACTTTTGCTATTACTTTGAATTTGGTTCTGTCTGACATTTTAACATCGTTTGTCAGACAGAAATTGTAGAACAGCTTCACTATTGTTAAAGAGACAACACTCAGACTGGTAGGACAAATTCATTCTCACTAATGCATTCAAATAAATGTAATCTTACCATCCTCCCGGCAAACGGTGCAAACATCAGCCTCATACTTCGCAAATTTTGGTTGCTAACCCTAATCAGAAGATTTTGGGGGAGTGCTCCGGGGTCGGGCTAATATTCAGAGCTCGGAGCTCTCCTCTCGGACAGCACGGCAAATACACATACATTTTATTATATCTGATTATTTGTAAGTGTGAACTCGTGATTTATCCATCTTAGCATCCTTCTTCTTGTCATCCTTTTTGCCTTCCAGGTAACTAAAAAGGATTTTACGATACTGTTCAGTTTATTTAAAAAACCTTTTTCATTTAAACACAATTGCGTTTTAGCTCAACTCAGTATTTTCATTTTGAAAGAACATGTTTCAAGAAGGCCAAAAATAACATTTGATGCTTATTCAATTTACTTAAGTAAATGAAGTTAATCCAACATTATTCTTTTCAACCACCTAATCCGTTTAAATTGAGTGTACACAAATTATTTTAGTTGAGTTAAAATAACGTTATAGAAAAAAACTAGGAACAGGATTTCCCCTTCCCATCATGCTTTGCACAGGACTGGATAGGGAGAGTAAATGTTTAAATAAAATGTTATTTTTCATCAAGTAGAAGAAATTGGGAGACCTGTTTAATGTTCTTTTATGTTTATATTTAAAAGAGTTTCTGGTATGTTTTTGGAGGTTACCACTGTGGTGAAGAGTAGAGCATGTGCTTGGGGTGAGGAGCTGCTAACATCAATTTAAGTTGTTTTAATAATAAAAAACAGCTACTTTGGGCGTGCCATGGATGTAATGAAACAAAACTGGCTAATGCCTATAAGAGTCTTTACAGGGTAAAGATTTTTTAAAAGGTTTTCTTGTTAGATAACATTTGTAAAGGTTGTAAAATTTTATTTCACTAAATAAACTAATCAATTAAACTGGATTACTTATTTAGATTTTTGTTTGATATTAATTTTAGGATAATTGAACAAAAAATGTTGGACAAAATTAGCAATGTAAACCTGATTCAACTAAATGGCATTGAGTTAACCTTATGTAAAAAAAAACGTAAGTTTGCTGAAATAAACAATGTAAATCAAATGCAACATAACCCAGTTACGTGGATCCTGTTGACATAAAAAAGTTAAGTAAATCCAACGTATACTTTTTTTTGAGTGACATCTAATGTTCAAAAATGTATTTCAATATACCACAGCTACACATGTTGCTCCGCCCCATACTTACTCTGATTGCTAGATCGTCTTTCATAGGCATACATGACAGTCTTCACTGTAGTGCACACACAATACAACATTTGAACTGATTTAACACTGGGGTTTTTGCTGTGTTCCCTGTTATTAGGAATGCTCCTTTCAGTTGTTTTAAGAAACTTCTCAAGACATATCTTTTTAGTAAAGTTTTTAATGTGTAATTATTACTCTGATTTTTTATATTATTTTGTATTATTTGGAGCGCTTTGACTATGAGAAATTATTATTATTATATACACAGTCTAAATTCTTCTCATTAATTGTTTAATTGATTATTAATTTTAATAACAAATACATTTATATTTTCCAGAAATTTGACACCCCTAATTGTAATTACACTGCAGAAGGAAAAATTACATTGAATCACAGACACTCACAGAGACTGGAATACACAAAAAGACAACATTTTTGGGCTAACATTTTTTTCTAGTTCTCAAATCTAAAACTCTATTCTAAATAGAAAAAAACCCCACTATATTCCCTAACACGCTTAAAATCACTGGATTATTAGAAGTGCAGCGAGATAAATGCTACTTTGTTATTCTTGAGAGAAGCTGAGTGATAACCAAACTAGAAATGACTTTATCATGAAACGCAGAATATATAGTAAAGCCTTACCTAACATATGCTGCTACTATAATCAATACATATGTGTGATAAAGTTACATACTGAGCATTATAAACTCTCGTAATTTAAGACGTCATCTGTGTTTGTATATCCGGTTCTAGGTTTTGCAGTTCAACATTTAATTCATCAAGAATCTTTTTTAGCTCCTCTTTAGTCTCCCTTACTTTTTTCACAAATTTCATGAGCTCAGACTCTAGCTCTTGTTCAGACTCTGTATTGGTTGCTACTGAAGCAAAATCTCTGCGGAGTTTGTGAATCTCTTTGGCGTCGAGGGAAATAAAAAGGACGTCAACAGCTACAAAAAGTCCAGTCAAAAGCCCTGTTGCTGCTTCAGCCACACGTACGACTCTTGCAGTCTGAGCTGCAACTCTCCCAACACTTGCAGCTTGAGTTAAGCGGACAAGCTCTGCAATCCCTCCCAGACCACGCCCAAGTCGAGCCCCGACACTTGCCCAATCTGCCCCAGATTGTGCATTGGACCATGATTTCTTGCTTTCAGAAAGCACCTTTTGAGTTTCCACTGCTATCTGGATGTTTTGGATGCAGCTACTTGTGGAGGTAATTTTTTCTTGGAACTCTGTTATCATCATTTTGATCTTTTGGCGGTCTGTGCGCTGGTTAACCATCTTTGTTATATTACTCACACCAGCTGTTACTCCACCAGCTACTGACACACCGATTCCCACCCCTGTTACTATCAGAGAAGTTCCAAAAGTGAATGGAGTCAGAATAAGTCCCACTACAGATGTGATTCCTCCAGCCAATCCCACTACACCTCCTGTCAGACTGCCGACGGTTGTGTTGTAGTGGACTTTCTCCAAACTATCGGCCAGCTCTTCCAGTACCTTTTGACTCTTATAAAGTTCTTCAATAGTTTGTGTGCTCTGAAAAAAAATCAAGTTTAATGAAATTGTTTGACGGTTCATTTTTTTGTTTAACTTCAATGTGCATGGAAACATGGTTACTTTATGACTTTAGGAGACTACAGCAAAAAGTATGAAAAGTTAAAACATTTTAATTACATAACTCACCTTTTCATAAAGATGATTAATGATAAAGGGCCTCATCAAGATCTCATTGACAGACGGGCGGTTCACTGGATCTGTCTGAAGTGTGTCTTTTACCAGCTGACGAAGGTCCTCAGAGAAGGTCGCAGGAAGAGCTTCATAGGAGCTGGTGAGTATCTTTGAAATAATCTCAACTGTGCTTCTTCCTGTAAACTAAAGACAGACAAAAAATACGAGGATTTACTCACCCTCGTGTCGTTCCCAATCTGTAAGACTTTTGTTCATCGTCAAACACAAATTAACATATTTTTAATGAAATCTGAGAGATTTCTGTCCCTCCATTGACAGCTACGCAACTGACACTTTGACACTTGAAAAAGTTCATAAAGGCTACATTCAGACTGCAGTTAAATGTGGCCCAAATCCAAATTTTTTTGCTCACATATGTGACCTAGAGTACATGGCTGTTAGGAATGTCGACCAAATTGACTACGCCACCCCACTTTTCCGGGATAGGGGACCCTAACAATGATATTTTTAACACAGACAGTTCAAATAAATTAACTAGAAGCCAGAGTACAAAAGGTTGACCCTTTATTAAAATGACAGTTACAATCCTTCTCCACAGATATTAAGGTTGAAATAATAACCTGGTTAGCAGAAATGTTATTTCTCAAATGTGAATACAAACTAAATAAAATAAAATGAACCAAAAACTTACCACAATAATTCAACTAAACTCCAAATTTAAAGAAAACACTAAACAAAGGGTAACAAAACAAACAATGCTCAAAACAAAGCAGGACTGAATTATCAAATAGAGAAATAGAGAAAACCAATAATGAATCTAGTGCTCAAATAAAGTAAACCAAACTTGGATTGTCAATTAAATGACATTATATGGAAGAAAACAAACATTTCCTCTTCCTCAGCCAATTACCTCTGATAACCATACTGAGTCCTGCCGGAGGAAGACGATTCGCCTCAACTTCACATCTCTCCGAGGGTACATTCCCATCAGGACGCTCTCGCAAATCCGAGCTGTGAACATTCTTCGCGTGCCCCGCTGCGTCTTGTCTTACTTTGTAGACAGTGCCTATCCCATCCAAACACTCTACTACCTCATACACCTTGGAGCCCCACACAACTTGAATCTTATGCCAACCTGGACAATGATTCTTATACAGAACCAGAGTACCAACTGGCAGGATAGGCACAGATTCTGAATGGTGGCATGCTCGCTGGGCTGCTGCCGCTCCCAGCTGCTCCCTAGCCTTAATGTACACCGAGGCCAAATGGTCCCAGTGACTTACCACCCAATCTTGGGCAGTCACCGTCATACCCTCTTCCTCCATCCCTAAAAGGGTATCCACAGGAAGCTTTGGCTTCTGGCCAAACATAAGCTCATAAGGGGAGTATCCAGTGAATGGGCAGAGGTATTCTAGGCAAAGAGTAACTGTGGTAAAGACTGAGGCCATGCCCTTTTCTTTTTAATGGCCAGAGTATGCAGTAGATCATGCAAAGTGTGATTAAACCAATTCTCCTTCAAAATTTTGCCCCTGATCTCAATGGATACGTTTTGGCACCCCATAAACATAGAACCACCTCTCCGTCAGGATGCGGGCCACAGTGCCCGCTTGGGTAAACTTAGAAAACACATCAGTAACTACAAGCACACTCTCACATCCGTTACTTGCCCGCTCTAAGAGTGTAAAATCAATAGCGAGAATTTCCAAGGGCCTTGAAGCCATCAAATGCCCCATGGTTGTCCGAACTTTAGGGCGTAAGGCCTTGGCGACCACACCGTGCTCACATTTGAAACACCATTGTTCAATATTGTAGCGCAGATTGGGCCAGAAACATCTCTCCCTCACCAAAGTGGTTGTCCTCTCTATACCTTGATGACCATGATGGTCATGAAGACCCTCCAAAACTTCCTTCCTTAAGACCCCAGGCAATAAAACCTAAAGCACTCAAACCTTTCCTGACGGCAGGAAGACTTCCCTATACAAAACTCCATCTTTCTGTTGAACACGTTTCCACTGGCGAACCAACTCCAGTACTTCCCTGGACTCCCTAGCCCTTTCATAGCGAGTGGGGGCCACTCCTCTTCGCCAGTATTTAAAAAATGCAGCAATGTGAGAGTCTGCAACCTGAAGAGCTTTCATATCTGCCTTCTCACGGAAAGGCATGGCTGCAATTTCTAAAGCTAGGGTACAGTTAGATCTTAATAATAATTATAATAATTTGTTACATTTATATAGCGCTTTTCTGGGTACTCAAAGTGCTTTATATATAGAAGGGGGGAATCTCCTCAACCACCACTAATGTGCAACATCCACCTGGACGATGCGACGACAGCCATATTGCGCCAGAATGCCCACCACGCACCAGCTTATTGGTGGAGAGGAGACAGAGTGATGAAGCCAATCAGTATATGGGGATGATTAGGAGGCATTGATGGACAAAGGCCAATGGGCAAATTTGGCCAGGATGCCGGGGTTACACCCCTACTCTTTTTCCGAAGGACATCCTGGGATTTTTAATGACCACAGAGAGTCAGGACCTCGGTTTAACGTCTCATCTGAAAGACGGTGCTTGTTACAGTATAGTGTCCCCATCACTATACTGGGGTGTTAGGACCCACACAGATTCATTAACACCTCTTCCAGCAGCAACCTAGTTTTCCCAAGAGGTCTCCCATCCAGGTACTGACCAGGCTCAACCCTGCTTAGCTTCAGTGGTAAACCAGTCTTGGGCTACAGGGTGATATGGCTGCTGTAGACAGATCTTAGACACTGAACTGGAGAAAGTACCTGAGGCAAAGTTATGGCAGATGCAATTTTCCCCACACTAATAGGAGCTGAATTTACAGGCAGGTGGGAGAGTGCATCCACATTGCGATTGGCTGTACCAGGATGATATTTCAGCTCGAAATCAAACAAAGCCAACTGTGACACCCAACGCTGCTCTACGGCAGCCAACTTTGCAGTCTGCGGATAACTTAGGGATTGTTATCCGTGAACACTACAAACTTGACACCCAGCAAATATTCACAAAACTTTTCGCAGACAGCCCACTTAAGGGCCAAGAGCTCCAATTTCATTGAACTGTAGTTTGACATGTTTCTTTCTGTAGGGTGCAAGCCCCGACTGGCACAAGCAATAGGCCTCCGCTGACCCTCCTGTTCTTGGCCGACCTGACTAGCATCTATCTCTAACACAAATGGCTTAGAGAAATCAGCATAGCCTAATACGGGGGCCTCTACCAATGACCTCTTCAAAGCCACAAAGGCATTCTCCAAAACTTCTGTCCATCGTCCTTCCGGCAGTGTGTTAGTGCCTGAACCTCGCTTCCTTCCCTTACCCTGGAGCTCCCACTAATCTGTGCAGAGGTGCCACATATCGGGCAAACCCCTCTACAAACCTTCTGTAGTATGATGCAAAACCCAAGAATGAACGCAACTCCAAAAGGTTGCTGGGTCGCTTCCAGTTGGCCCCTTTTCTGGGTCGGTGGACACTCCATGGGAAGAAATTATGTGACCAAGATACTTAACTTCTTTTTTGGAAAAAATGGCATTTTTGGAACTTCAACTTCAAATTATTCTGTTGAAGATGCCCAAAAGCCATCTCCAACCGTTGAAGATGTTGTTCAAAGGAACCAGTGTAAGAATCGGTTTTACTGCTAAGACAAAAGCTGAAGATCCAACCCCCTGCAATAGAACAATAAAACTCACTAATCTGGAGAGAAGATCTCACAGAAAGAGTGTAGGACATCGGCCTGCCCAAACCTTCTCCCCCTCTCCCTCACCGACTCCCTTCCCTCTGATTCAAGTCACAGAATGTATATATACCACAGATGATGTATCTTGTGAATCGATTGTTTTTCCTTTTTCATGTGTGGTATCTTTTTAAAGGTCTCAGTGTGATTGGTAAAATGGTCTCAACTTCACTGCTGTCACTGGTAGGATAAGAAAGATTGAAACTTATGAGAATTCTGTTCTCCTTTTGAGTAGTCTCAGAAGATATCTGATGCTCTCCCCCGAAACCAGGTGTTTGTGTTGCAGATATTTACAACCCTTTTGTTCTGGTCTGGGTATTTAAGAAAGGGTAGCAGAGCTGCCATTTGGGAACATTCTGTAGCCAGAGCCCCCATGCAGTGCTGGGTCAGTGTCCGAGAGGCACTCACACACACTGTATGTACAGTGCCAGACACAATGACTCTTTGAAACTATTTTCATATTACTTTGTAATTGTATTTTATATTTTTATGCTGAAAGTTGTGTACCATGGATTCGTGTTTCATTATTTTTATGTAAATTCTGTCTGGCCAAAATAAATGTTAATCTTGATTTATCTTGTATTATTCTGAAAATCATTATTCTAGTATGGATCAATGTGGAGTCCTTTTTTTCCGCAAATCTTTTGCCAGAATAGATCAAACCGAGGACCCCATGACTGAAGCATGGAGCGCAGCATTCGGGGTAATCCGATTTATGACTATTACTGTATTAGCAAGTTGCAGCTCCCGTGTCTATTAATCAAATTACACTTTTTGTTGAGTAAGCAGGTGCGACCACTTCAAGGTAAAATATTCACTCTGCAATCCTCTGACTAATATCAGAAATGGCCAGTTTGTGTTAGTGAACGCGCGACTCGTGACGCGTCTGTTTCTGTGCGATATCGGGTCCCTTGATGAACGAATATTTGAAAATAAGAGATATTAAGAAAAATCAACGATCCAAATTAAATCACAACGAATCATCAGCTGTTAAATTACGAACGTAACAAATTGAACGAAGTCACATAAAATTGGAGTCAGATCACTTTATTCATGTAGTCAGATTTAAAATTAGATGTTAATAAATTAAGTAAACTTAACAGAAATGCTGCAAAGGCTTACACGCAGAATCCTTCAACCAAGCCGTTAGATTCCGTTTTTGGACTAACGGATGGACCTTACACCAGAAAAGATGACAATATCATCCAAGTACAACAGAAGGGACTGGAAACGTTGATCACCAAAAAATCCTCTCCATAAGCCTCTTGAAAGTACTGGGTGCATTGCACAGCCCAAAAGGCATCCGGTTATATTCGAAAAGGCCAAAAGGAGTGCAGAAAGCAGTCTTTTCTTTATCCTGTTCAAGCACTGGAACTTGGTTATACCCTCTAGCCAAGTCAAGAGTAGGAAACCACTTAGCCCCTGTTAGCATATCAAGTGACTCCTCAATCCTTGGAAGTGGGTAAGCATCTTTCCGTGTTTTAGCGTTGAGTTGGCGGTAATCAACATAAAGTCGGATACTACCATCTTTTTTCTGTATTACCACAATAGGTGAAGAGCAGGGACTACAACTAGGCCGAACTATACCTTATTCAAGCAGCTCACTAATATGGGTTCTGACTTGCTCGTACTGAGAGGGGGCAACCGACAATAACGCTGGCGAACAGGAGCATTATCTAACACTGGTATCTCATGTTGGACTATATGAGTACACCCCTATATGAAGTCCCCCTCACTCTTACTAAACACGGAGCTAAAACGGGTCAAAAGGTATTTGGCCTGCTGGGACTGTGCAGCGGACAACGAGGGCCATGACGCCTCAATGAGGTCCAATGATGGACCACTACCTGCCTCCATGACCTGAGTACAACCTGAGTACCAACCCCCGACTATCCACACTCTCCTCAAATTCAGTGCCCAGGACCGACTGCAGATTGACCATATACAGCTGGCCTAGAAAGGTTTTTGGCCTAAGCCATTGATCTTTCTCTCCCAGATTTACTACAGGGACGTGATCTACACCCTTCTCTACAGGTAAGAGGCACTTTGAAATAAGGATATTCACAGGTAGTACACCTTTCTCACCTATTGGGGGCTCCAAGAACACAGAAGTAATAACACAAGCCATACCTTGACAACCGGTTGTGGGAACCCATTGAAGGGAACCCGTTGGCACTTGTATGGCTGATCCTGATCTTACAACTGCCTTTCCCACTATCCCCGATTCAGCGGTGAGAGCTAAACTTTGGCATTCTAAGAGGGCCTGTTTCCACTCCTTCCCTGCTTGCTTAACTGTAAGGGAGGAAAATAAACTCTCTTCATGTTGAAAGAAAAGTTCTTGATAGCAACAGTTCAAAATTTTCATGCCCAAAAGACCTGGGACCACAAGCCTTTGTTGCCGTGTAAGAGGATCTAGAGGATCTCTCATAATTAATACCCCCATTTTAGGGAGAGTTTTACCCAAGACCTCAACTTCTAGCTCCAAGTAGCCACAATAGGGAATGTCCAGCCCATTGGTTTCAAACATTCTCTAATATGCATAGGAAATGCTGACTATTTGCTGACCATTGACACCATAGATCCAATGTCCAGTAAACAAGGAGTTTTCATACCCCCAAAAGAAACTTCCACTATAGGGCATTGTCCAATAAGTTGGGCCAAATCTTCTTACAATATCACTTTAGAGTCAGAATAACCCCTCTCTGATGCCAGGCTCCCAACACCAGAGGGTGCTAGTTTCCCGGCTGCACTGGGGGATCCTGTAAAACTGTTTGACTTTGCACCGCCAAATTTGCACAGACAAATCGCCACCTTGGAATTATAAGGTTCTTTCTGCATTCTGACCAGTTTTGAGATATTGAGCTTCAAAGTTTTGTGTAGATGTGTAGATAGAACCTCAGTCTCCAGGGTGTTGAATAATTTTTAATTGCAATATATAATTTATTGTTTTATTAAAGCTTAACATTGAACCAAACATGCTCAATATCTGATGAAAGAAAATCTCACCGCACACTTCAGCTTGCACATCTCATAGATGACACATCCCAGACTCCATATTTCACTGTAAAAAAGCGACGATTATGAAGGTTAGATTTTCAGTGTTCATTTAGAAAATGTATTATCATAATAATATTAAAATTGAAAATGTAATGTTATTACGATTTCTCATCAGAAGGTTGGCCATTAAAATTCTCAGGTGCAACGTATGAGAGAGCTTTAGTTTCTGCTCCTTGTGGGTCAGTCGACCTGATAAAAAAAAACAGAAATACATAGTTCAGATCATACTGCACACACACATATGGACTATTTCTTTTATTACATGTTATTTTGCGTACAAGTCATGTTTTGAATCAAAGTAGCACATACGGTACCATTCACGAATCGCTCCAAACTCTCCAAGACGAACGGTTCCACACGCAGTGAAAAATATGCTCTGCCATAAGAAAATGCACACACATTTAGTATGTTTCTTTAGCAGATTGGTTATAGCTGTAATATTAGTTTAACAAATAATAAATGGTGATTATTCTCATGCTTGGTTGATTATTAATATGATTCACTTCTGACTTTCCTAATTTTGAAATTTCAGAAATTTGCCTTCAAGTGCATTCTACATATGTTCTGTCGGTCAGCATGTAGTGAATTTTAATGTAATTAAAAGTAATGTCCCTATCATTTGATTTCTAAATATTTGTTGTATGTGTTATTTTGTGTGCTGCTGCTCTTATATTAATCAGTCTTTAGACCAGAATGAAGCAGGCCAAAGTCAAAGTCAAACGAGTTAAATGCATAAACATTTAATCAATCATGTTATTTACCACTGCAACAAACTTTCCTGTGAATTTAAAAGTGCAGTGAAGCCCAAGGCGTTTTACAGGAAAGTTCAGTTATGACATTTTGATTTAACACTGTGATTAAACAAAATTATTAAAAACAAACATATATGCATGAATTTATTGTTCACTTTAAGATCTATAGATGAAAACTCACCTCTATTTTACCTAAAACAGAGGTGAATTTTCATTTCATGCCAACTTTAACTGAATTGCATTCGTACCTTGGGCTGCAGGTTTTTATGTATGATCTGTTGATCATGCAGGTGTTTTAATGCCATGCAGATCTTCACAGTCCAGTCCAGAATCTGTAACTGTATCAAATGTGAAATTACAAATGTGGAAAACATTATTGCAGTAGTTCTGTATTTCTATGGCTATGGAGAAAGAATAATAATATAAATCATAATTCATGTTCAGTATTTACATAAAAGTTTATGGCAGTAATGGATTCCTGTTTGTAAAGTTTAAGCATGTTCCTTTCCTTCCGTTCCTTTCCTTTCCTTTCCGCACACGCAAACACGCCCACACATCTCCATATAAGGGCTTTCCGCACATGCAAACACGCCCACACATCTCCATATAAGGGCTTTCAGCACACGCTTTCCTCCCACCAGTTCGTTTTTCTTTTGGATTATATCATAAAATCTAGCCTATATAGGCAGGTCAGTTAACAGCACACCGCTTTAAAATTTGTAATTTAGACATGGTGGAAAACATGTTTATGTTTCATTTCCAAAGTGTATATCATAATGTATTCTCTTGAAAATTATTTTTTGTGAAATGTGTGTTGAATGTAAACTCTTAGGAATTTCACCATTCAATGTGAATTTGTCCGAGAATATTCTTAAATAAGGAAATCTATTCAGTGATTGGTCGTCATCCAAAATCCTGTTTGTGACACAGCAAAGTGTCATAAATCATCTCTAAGACACTTAAGACACTTAAGATTTAGTCCTACACTTCACTTAAATTACGACTGAGATGCTTGATAACTAACTTTTAAGTGCAGCTTTGAGCCAAGAATTTTTTTTTACAGTGTTCTTGTGAGTAATTCTCAGAGGCGTGATAAATACGGGCCCAGATCTGTACCACTTGGCTGTGCTGGCTGGGTAGGCCCTTTCTCATTTTCAGAGCCCTTTAGGTCCTTGTCTCTTCTTTAGATGGGGTCAACTGTCAGTTTAACAGTTTCGCTCTCTAAGTCATGGTAATGGGTTCAATTGCATCATCCCTATATCTACAAACATACCTCAGAAAATCTAACTGTTCCCTTCATTTTGAGTTTTGTTATCTCAGCGAGATCTCCACCCTCACTGTGCTCCAGCACAAGATACAAGCAGTCATGATCTGAAAGCAGAATCATTCATTACAGTGTGCTTTAAAATTATTTAAATTATTTAGTAATGTTTATGCCTAAGTGTGAATACTGTAGAGCCCTGGATGTAGCTTAAGATGTGTTAACAGAATGTGAGTTTCTTTTAACCTCTGATGATTTCCTTGTGATGGACGATGTGTGGATGATTGAGCTGTTGGAGAAATGTTGATACTTCCTAAAAACAGACAGATATGTGTGTATCAGAAAGTCTGTCTTTCCATTAAAATATCATTAGAAACAAAGTGAAACAATCTTACCTTGTTAGCTCTCAGGTTTTTAATGACAAACTGATCACCACCTTCATTTTTCACCAGGATCTTATTCTCTTGTTCACTCACTAATTCGTAGCCATGAGCTTTTAGAACTGACTGATTGCTCCCCATCTCTGAAAGTTTTTGTTAATGTTTGAGAAAAGCATTGGTAATAAGATTCACAAAATAAATAAATAAAATAAACAGTTCATGACAGTTTAACCATTTACTTCTGTATTTTTGTAAAGATTTTTTTAAAGACCATAATAAACAAATTGTGGATGTAAAATGGTGCACCAGAACAACATCAGACATGTTTTTATGATTAAACTGTAAGATCAATTCAGTTATTGGTACACAAGTGTAGTAATAAAGACTTCAATAATGTTGGCACTCAAAAAAAAAACGCAATTTTTAAAAAAATATATATATTTTATTATATAATATTATTAAATTCAATTTGATGGAATTTTTCTAATTGTGTACACCTTGAAAAGGACTTTTTTTTGGTGAAAAAAAGTTGTGAGTCATTCCTCTATTTTTGAAATTACTTCCCCCGTATCTCTCTCTGATTATGAATAGGGATTTTTAAATTCAGATTGATTAATTTGTCTTACCTGAACAATGTAAATATCTGAGAGTGATTCGTTCTTCAGGTGCTCCTGTGTTTAGAAATGGTGAAAATTTTAGTATTTTAATACAAAATAAATTTAGTATTATTCCCTTCTTCTTTTAAGTCTTGAGAGAAGATCTGAACAGAACCTGATATCAAATGCAGTTGAGCTGAGGTATAGCCTATATACAGCTAATGTAATGTAAATGAGGAAGCAGCACATATTATTATTATTATTATTATTATTATTGTTGTTATTTTTGTGCGATCACATGCTATTTGAAAAATAGTGAACATGCAAGTTTTGGCAAACTACACCTCATTTATTTTACTTTGTACAATTACCAACAAACTAAGATAATTATTCTTGAATTGTTGAAAGTCATCTGTAGAGCAACATATTACACAATTTAACATAAATAAAGGGATATAATTATACAGTGTAACGACTCAGCTACATATGTTAATAAATTAATTTAGCTCAAAAAGGGAATTATATGTATATATATTTAATTATTCATAATTAATCGTAATTAATTTCAAATCGACTAATCCGTTCGTCCGACAGTACAATCTTATCCTTCTGGCTTCTGCAAAAAATAACTTTCTGATCTATTAGAGTATTAATTAAAGTACTCAAGGATACTATATAAAAGCTTGTAGCAAAATGTGAACATTAAAGTGACTATGGTTTGTGAGCGGCAACAATGACAATCAAACGTGGATATAATGGTTTTAATAAATGATACTACGAATACATACGACTAAACAAAGAATACATACATACAGAATAACGAAAAGTAGAGAAAGAGAGAGAGAAAGAAAGAAAGATCAAGGAATGGCAATTTCACAAACAGTTAACCTCGAGAGCCAGCAATGAATAAGAATCACCTTAAAAAGTGATAAAAGTTGAAGCTGAAGCTTTCTCTTGGTTCTTCCGAGGTAGATCCGCGGGGAGTTTGAAGGAAGTCGGTTTGAAAGCGAAGTTTTGCCTGAAAGGGAGGAAAAAGTTTGTCTCGTCGGAAGTTAGGAAAGTTGACTGCCTGGCCAGGGGAAGAGCCGAGATGAGATGAGGGAAGAAAGAGGAGGAGGAGAGACGTGTCCTTTGTCTTTTAACACAACTTGTCCACACTTCTCCTTGGGTAACTTGACCAATCCAGAGTGTGCATTTTGAGTGGGAGAGACTTTCTTTGTTTTCTGTTTACGACCTACTTTGCATGTTTTATAATGTGTTAGAATTGGTACGGTTTTACTCCAAAGAATGGTAACAATAGTGTAATACATTTTATAGCAGGACCTTAATTTATATGCAAATGTTAACAGGCTGGTGGTTCCCATATGAACACAGAGCAGTGTTAATTCATTTAGTGTGCTAAGGCTACAGGCAGGTGAGGGTTTGTTTCAGGGTTGGATCAAAACTCTGCAAGACAGCGGCTCTCTAGGATCGCCCTTGCCTATCTCTGGCCTAAAGCTGGGCATACACTGTGCGATTTTCGAGCCGAATTCTGACTCGTGCGACTCTTTTTTGGGTCGGGCCGATTTTCAGCTTTGTCGTGCATCGTTTGTCGTGAGGTGTTCATGAAGTGTACAGGGGGAAACGAGAGGTGACAAACCTCTCCCGATCGGCAGTCAGATGGTCGGATGAATTTATGGCATGTCAGAAATTCTGGTCGCCCCTCATGAGGTTATCGCACAGCTGAAGCAGAGCTACGAACCGATTGCCCTATGTTCCCCTCACCGTGCCTGCGTGAAAGCAGAACCATTTCATCTTTAATGCAACAACAAAGAAAATCTTTAAATTCTATAGACAGCTATCAAATAGCAGCAATTTAGCAAACTGTTGTATGCCTCTAGTTCGTGTTGTAAAATGTATAATCCAAGTCTTCCAAACCACTGTGAAGCTATCCAGCGCCTCTTTTATTAATTCAGCTACTTGATCAATAATTTACTTGTTTCTTTTCACTTTATTTACTCATTTATTTAATGTTTACTTAATTTTATCACGGGAAATGTGAACCGTTGTCCATCATTTGACAACTGGTGATAAAGAAAAATGTCACGTTGCAATATTGAAATGTGTTGTTTCGTTTTAAATCATGAAGGCGAGTGGATATCACGCAATGTGCAATGAAGTCTTAAAACCAGTCAATTATTCACTACAGATTACAGAAAGTGAAAGTAAAATCTGATGAGCTTTCGGTGCATATTCTCAGAGAGAGATAAACTACTTATGCTGATAACGTATGCTAACATATAACTATTGTGGCCCATTTAGCCTAGTGAAGAAAATGAGAAGAGAAGTAGGCCTATTTTGTGTTAAACAATTTGTTTAAAGCTGCTCTTTTCATTGAGGCTGATATATTGCAGTGTTCTGACATATTAAAGACTGTTAACCATTTTAATAGGCCTACAATTCATTGTATAATCGGCCTAACTGTTTTTAAATAATTTAATTTTAATATTTTATTATGCAGCATGTTGGTTATGCAGTGATGTGTTATGAAATTGTTGCGGGGCAAATTAAATGTAGGCTAATATCAATTTAATAAAAAAAGTATGCCTACCCTAATAATAATAATTTAATACATAAAGTGGAAATGCTAAATCATCTTGATATCGATAGCTGTTGCATTTGACCATAGGCTATCTTACACCATATCATGGTCTATCAGCGCAACCTGGCACAGGATTTTATCGCGCATATTTCACTCATACAGTGTAAGCAGCTCGATGATCGGACCGTATAGTGTGAGCGCATAAATCCTGAGCTTTGGCTTTACATGGCATGCGATCTACTCGTACAGTGTGAGTAGGTAACCTTGCTGAAATCGCACAGAAATCACACAGTGTATGCCCAGCTTAAGTTGATCATAGAACAATTGCCACCAATGGTCTCTGAGATCAACTTAGGCTTACGATGCTTTTGGAGAAACGCAGCCCTGGTCAGGTTTTCTTTCAGTCTCCTCCCTCTTTCTAAAGCAATGTTTAAATACTTTATTCATTCATTCATTCATTCACGCTGAAAAAATGCTTTTCTTACTGAGTATTTTTGTCTTATTTCAAGTACAAATATCTAAAAATTCTAAATTAAATCTAAATCTAAAATCTAAATCAAGTGCATTTTACTTAAAACAAGTCAAATGATCTGCCAGAGGGGTAAGAAAATTAATCTTAATGGAAACGGAAACAAGATTTTTTCTTACCCCATTGGCAGATAATTTGCAAAATAAGAAAAATGCACTTAAATAATTTTTTCCCCCCAGCAAACAAGACTAAATACCTTCATTCATATTCTTCATTTTCTTATGTACACTGTTAGACCTTACCAGGCTTTTTTACAGTAAAATACTGGCAACACTTTTTATTGGTAATGGTACAGTCATTTACTGTACTCTACAGTATGTTACTGTAAAAATACTATGCATATTTGTTGCTCAATGAATAACTTGAGTTAATTCATTTCATTTGCAGAAACCGACTGCCTTAAATAAGCTAACTACTATTCAAATGTATAAACTAGTATTTATAGTGTGCTAGTAATATGAGCATATTATTACTGTGAACTTATTTTTATTTGAGTCCACTGAAAAATGTTTTAAATAAAGAGATTTTCACTGGATCCGCATCTACACAGTTTCTGACTTTAAATAAAGCATCATGCAGCATATCATCAGTGTTTCTCTTCTCCTGGACTGATGCACAGGCTCTACTCTTCAACACAATGGTGACACACACAACTCAATCTTACAGTAAACTACTGGCAACAGTGTTGCCATTATATAACTGTTTTTTAATTTACAGTTTATTACTGTTAAAATACATCTTGTGGGTGTGTCTTTTTATCTTACACCTTTAAAGTAAACAAACATGGAGGACGACCGGTTAGCTTATAAATTAAGTTTATAGTGTATGGAATGCTTTTTACAGAACATTTGTGGGGGGAAAGGAAAATGTTTAGATGAAGTCATGGAGACAGTGTGAAAATGAACTTCCGTCAGCTTGCTTTCTGATTGGGTATTGTTTCGTTTCACGTGATAATCTCCAGAGCGTGCGCTTGTGTCCTCTGGGTTCCCCCCCACACGTCAGGATGTCAGGATTTCTGATCGATTCGAGATCAGGGCGGCTCCGACATTCTTCCGATCAGGTTCAATCACTCTTAACACACCTCACACCACAGGACAATCTGATAAGATAATCTGCAGAACCATCAAGATAATCGGGACTTTACGTAGGATTGTCGGAAGGGGAGAAATCGGCCCAAAATCGCCCCGATTATCTTTTCGTGTGTACCCAGCATTAGGAGGAAGTTACTGCGCGCACAACAGTTTTTCAGTTTCATGTGATTATGTGTCAGTGCTGCATGCTGTTGGTTAATAATCTACAATAATCAAACAGCGCTATATCAGGACAGTTGTGACTGGGTCCTCTACGAGGCCAAAGGTGCAATTCAGTTTAACAGAAGCCGTTTTATTGCCTTTATCATAAAAAAGCAACAAAACATGATTATAATGATAAAGATTTTTTAAGCAAAGCAGTCAGAAGACTAAAGTCACTGAATTAAAATGAATGTATTGCCACACTGGTTAATGTCATTCTGTAAATTTCATACATTGCATTGTGATATTGTTCATTATTACACACTCAAAAAAACATTTATGTCTAAACATAAGATTTATGCATTTGAATTACATTTAAAATTCCCATCCATTTGGATTACATAGTTTTAACATTAACAAATTAACAAACTGAATGTGATTCATATTTGTAAGTCGTAAATAAATGAAACGGGTAAGATTTATGTAATTGTATTAATAAACGGAATGTGCAGGGTTTTTCCTGCATAGAGAATTACGAGGCGGCCGCCTCCGTCAAATTTCTAATATTATGATTTGCTGCTACAAAGTCATCTAAAGCCATTCCATAACTTAATGTGAGGGACAGAATAATATTTACATCGTTAAATTAAAGTTGACAGAAACTCGTCTTCCCTCCACTGCGGCTGTCAATCATTCTCCGTTCAGCATTCAAACAGCACGTCATGTTCGACAGTCAGCACGGTAAAACTCACTCCAATATGATATATTCTCATTATTATACTTGCTCTGTAGATAAAGAGCTGTGGATTTACATAAAATACTTTATCTTGCTGGAGTTTATAGCTGTTTCTGAACGATGTTGTACTCTCTACTGGGTGTCTGTTAGATCACACAACACAAGGACTATTAATTAGTATCACACGCACAATAACTGTAATTTAAAACTGTGAAGAAACAAATGATCCGTAAACGGTTGGACACAGTAAAATCCCCAGTGTTAAATTTAACACCACTCTGTGTTCATATGGGAACCACCAGCAGGGTGTTAAAGTAACACTGAATCAGTTTTAGAGTTAATTAGACACTTAAGTGATTCATTGAGTGATGACTGTGCATTATTGAAGACACCTGATGATAATGAGCAGAATCACTGAAGGAAAGAGAAACACAAGAACTACAACTGACTTCAGCCACAGCTTTAGATGAAATCAACTGAAGATAAAAGAAGACATTCAATCTCTGAAGATCTCAGCAGAGGAGGATTAAACAACTCCACAAACAGCATTACCAGCTTCATGCATTACTAACCAGATTGACTTTATTTCTGTTTTATTTAAAATAATTGTTTCATTTGAAGGCACCATGATGGAGATCAGTGTTTGCTTTAGTTGGGCTCTTGACCCTTTACTTTTCAGCTTTAATTTTTCTCTGGCTGCTTTAACTGTGTTTATAAAGCACATTTATTATGGCAAGGAAAGCCAAAAAATTATTTATCAGGTGATGTTGGCTTTTTATTGATGATAACATAATCATCATGTAGTGTCTGAATCGCTGATCTCATTCAGAGTCTAATGTTCTGGTTGTAGAAGTGATTATTATTAATTTTGTAGTATTCATAATAGTAGTCATGTGATTCTACAGCATGAGATCAAGCACTGTTGTGTTAATCAAAAAATATGCAGGATTAAAAAAAAAATAGTGCACAAAAGGTTTTAATCTGCAGCATTAAGTCAAACAGAAATAAAGTCAGTCTGGTTAGTAATGTGTGAAGCTGGTAATGCTGTTTGTGGAGTTGTTTAATCCTACTCTGCAGAGATCTTCAGAGATTTAATGTCTTTTATCTTCAGTTGATTTCATCTAAAGCTGTGGCTGAAGTCAGTTGTAGTTCTTGTGTTTCTCTTTCCTTCAGTGATTATGCTTGTTATCATCAGGTGTTCATCATTAATGCTCAATCATCACTTAATTATCTTATTAACTCCAACACTGCTTTAATGGTTAATTGTTGTTAATGGTTAAGTTTTAATTTAATGTGGGCATTTTGCTGTGTACTATTACATAAATCTTACCTGTTTCATTTACGTATGACTGTATGAATCACATCAGGGTTTTTCCTGGCTCAAAATGAGGTGGAGGTGGTAAAATCCTGCTTGGCCCGACAGACCCGCGGCCCTCGATTATGCTGATTAATTGTCAGTTTTAGAGCTTATTTGTCATACATTGTTTTGTGTGCTTCGTTCATTAAATAATTGTGATGAATTTAATTCTTATCAAGAATTTAATTTTTATCAAGTTATCATTTTGCAGTGTAAGATTACAGCTAACACCTTTAAATATTTAAGTATTTATTATATTCAGTAAACAACTCACAGAAAAGGCTATAAATGTATCACCCATAATTCACACAAAGCATTGTGGGGCATAGGAATAAGGTGGAGAGAAATGACTGCAATAGATTATTGTCTTTTAAATAAATCAACATGCAGCATATCATCAGTGTTTCTGGTCTTCTGCTGGACTGAAGCACAGGCTCTACTCTTCAGCCCAATGGTGATACACACAACTCAGATAAGTTGATGATTTATTGAAAATAACATCATTTTACAGTCACCATTATATGCTGTAGTTGGGCTATTGACTTCTTAGCTTCTGATTTTCTTTGGCTGATGTAACAATTACTAGATTTTTACAATTCCTTGTGGAGTGCGCTCGCAACCCGAACGGGCAAGGCAAGGACTGGTAAGCCAAGACGATAGCATCCACTATCCAGTGGGCTAACCTCTTCTTGGAGACAGCCTTTCCCTTCTGCTGGCCTCCGTAACAGACGAAGAGCTTCTCTGAGGTTCTAAAGCTTTGGGTCCGGTCAACGTAAGCGCGAAGAGCGCGGACGGGACACAACAAAGCCAGGGCTGGGTCTGCTTCCTCCGAGGGCAGCGCTTGCAGGTTCACCACCTGGTCCCGAAAGGGAGTGGTGGGAACCTTGGGCACGTATCCAGGCCGGGGTCTCAGGACTCTCAACGTGAGAGTTGAGAGTCAACGTGAGAGTTGGCCGGCCCGAATTTTAGGCACGATTCGTTGACCGAAAGTGCATGCAGGTCCACTACCCTCTTGATTGAGGCCAATGCAGTCAGGAGCACTGTCTTCATGGACAGAATGTTTAACTCTGCAGACTGTAAAGGCTCAAAGGGGGGACCCTGAAGTGCTCTGAGCACCAGGGCTAGGTCCCAAGAGGGTACCGAAGTTGAACGAGGAGGATTCAGTCTCCTCGCACCTCTAAGGAACCTGACGATTAAGTCGTGCTTCCCTAAGGACTTACCTTCCACTGCATCGTGATACGCCGCAATTGTGGCAATGTACACTTTGAGGGTGGAGGGAGACAGCCTTGTAGGGCGCAACTAACAAGACCTGCTCCTCGTCCTGCCTGACCTTGCACAGTGTCTGTGTGAGAAGGCTCACTGGGGGAAACGCATATTTGCGTAGGTCCCGGGGCCAGCTGTGCACCAGTGCCTCCGTGCCGAGGGTGCCCCCGCTCAGGGAATAGTACAACTGGCAATGGGTCGAGTCCGAAGAGGCGAACAGG
Organism: Coreius guichenoti; assembly: GCA_039654105.1. Taxonomy (NCBI): domain Eukaryota; kingdom Metazoa; phylum Chordata; class Actinopteri; order Cypriniformes; family Gobionidae; genus Coreius; species Coreius guichenoti. The sequence continues at coordinate 54,922,695 of CM077168.1, read as the reverse complement.
TCTACCTGCGCGGCTCCGAAGAGGTCCCATATCAGCTGGACGTCACTCTCCCGGAGGTGTCGACTGACGAGAGAGCTCGTCGGCTGTCTGGTTCAGCGCACCTGGGATATGAACGGCCCGAAGTGACCTCAGATGCTTCTGACTCCACAGGAGGAGATGGCGGGCGAGTTGGAGCATGCAATGGGAGCGTAGACCACCCTGACGGTTGATGTACGCAATGGCCGCAGTGCTGTCCGTACGGACCAGCACGTGCTTGCCCTGTAGTGGCTTTTTGAGGCGACCCAGGGCGAGACGTACTGCCAATAACTCTAGGCAATTGATATGCCAAAGCAGTTGGGGCCCCGTCCACAGACCCGAAACTGCGTGCCCGTTGGACGTGGCCCCCCAGCCCGTGGATGAGGCATCCGTGAAGACCACAGCATGCCTGGACACCTGTTCTAAGGACACTCCCGCCCGTAGAAACGAAGGGTCCGCCCACGGGTTGAAGGTTTGGCGACAGTAAGGAGGCTCTGCCACGCCCATCTCAGGACTCGGTCGTGAAGCCAGCGTTGAAGCGGTCTCATATGAAGCAACCCGAGCGGCGTTACCGTGGCTGCAGATGCCATATGCCCCAGGAGCCTCTGAAAAAATTTCAGTGGTACCGCTGTCCTGCCTTTGAACGTATTCAAGCAGTTCAACACTGACCGGACTCGCTCCTCTGTGAGGCGCGCAGTCCGGTTGACTGAATCCAGCTCCATACCGAGATAAGAGATCCTCTGTGTGGGACAGAGTTTGCTCTTCTCTCGGTTGACCCGAAGGCCCAACAGGCTGAGTTGACGCAGCACCAGGTCCCTGTGTTCGAACAACTGATCCCGGGACTGGGCCAATATGAGCCAGTCGTCGAGATAGTTGAGAATCCGAACGCCACGTTCTCTGAGCGGAACAATGGCTGCCTCCGCGACTTTCGTGAAGACGCGAGGTGATGGACAGCCCGAAGGGCAAGACTTTGTATTGATATGCCCTCCCCTCGAACGCAAAGCATAGGAGCGGTCTGTGTCGAGGGAGAATGGAGACATAAAAGTACGCGTCCTTCAGGTCGATCGCTGCCAACCAATCTCGGGGACGGATGCATTCGAAAATGCGTTTCTGCGTTAACATTTTGAACGGGAGCTTGTGCAGGGCCCGATTCAGAATGCGCAGGTCCAAGTTCGGTCTTAACCCACCACCTTTCTTGGGTACAATGAAGTAAGGGCTGTAGAACCCCGACCTCATATCGGCTGGAGGAACCGGCTCAATCGCGTCCTTCGCCAGCAGGACATCGATCTCTGATCGCAAGACATGGGCATCGCTGCTCCGCACGGTGGTGAAGAGGATGCCCCTGTACTTGGGCAGCCAGCGCGCCAACTGAATCGCGTAGCCGAGTCTGATGGTACGGATGAGCCAGCGAGACGGCCTGGGGAGACCTAGCCAGGCCCCCAGAGACCGAGCAAGCGGGACCAACGGCACCACAGACGTACCCGGGGTGGGGCAGCGAGGTGGAGTACGCAGACCCGACTCGGGAGGCCCGGAGGCGGCCCGGAGTGTTGTCTGAGTACTCCAAGGTGGGGCAGAGTGTGGGTGAGGAGGCCAGGGGGCATCCTCTGTGCCCATACTGCTGCCCCCTGGCGAAGGGGAGAGGGGAGAAAAGAAGTGGCAAGGCCCGGGGGAGTCGCACACTGCTAACCTGGCCCTCTTGGGGCCCAGGGAGGGAGGAAACTGCTCTTTTATTGAGAATGTGGGTACCGCTGGACTCTGGAGAGCCAGCAGCAGGATGTTGTGTAAACCAGCCTTCTCGGTGACATTCTCCCCCCGGTCCTCCTCTGGGGGAAGTAGGGGTGTGGACACCACCTCCCCTGGAGCAGCTCCTCTTCTCCCTGGGCTGCCCGTCTCAGGGCCGCTTGCCCTTGCGCTTTCCTGCGGACTTCACAGGACCCTGGACGGGTTGGGCGGCACCCCTACGCCCGGCGCCCTGCTTCCCAGGTGGAGGCTGCTGCTTGGGCTTAGCAGGGGCAGAGGCGGACGCAGGGGGACGCCCTCGGCGACGAGCAGACGGAGGCGCTGCAGCCGGCAGGATGTTTTTGATCGCCTCCGTTTGCTTCTGGGCCACCGAGAACTGCTGGGCGAAGTTCTCGATGGCTTCGCCGAAGAGGCCGGCCTGGCAGACAGGGGCGTTGAGGAACCGCACCTTGTCGGTCTCACACATATCCGCCAGGTTGAGCCACAGGTGGCGCTCCTGGACCACAAATGTGGACATTGCCTGACCCAGGGAGCGTGCGGTGACTTTCGTCGCCCGGAGGGCCAGGTCCGTTGCGGTACGCAGTGCCTGCATAACCCCTGGGTCGGAACTACCCTCGTGAAGTTCCTTGAGCGCTTTGGCCTGGTAGACCTGCAGGAGTGCCATGGCATGCAAAGACGATGCGGCTGCTCCACAGGCTGTGTAAGCCTTGCCCGTTAGTCCGGACGAGAACTTACATGCCCGGGAGGGGAGACGCGGATTTCCCCACCAGTCAGTAGCGGTCTTCGGACACAGCTGCATCGCTACTGACCGCTCTACTGGGGGGATCTCCACATAACCCTTAGCTGTGCCACCATTGAGGGTAGTGAGGATGGAGGAGTCAGTCGATCGGTTTCTAGCGATGTAGGGTGCTATCCACGACTTTGTGAGCTCCTGATGCACCTCCAAAAAGAAAGGCACTGGGGCGGGGCGCTGAGAACCAGCACGGGCCGTCCCGAGATACCAATCGTCCAGCCGCGAGTGTCGGGCTCGAGTGGAACCCTCCACTGTGTCCCGAACCCTCGCGGCTGGACGATTGGTATCTCGGGACGGCCCGTGCTGGTGGCCAGGAAAAGCATAGCCGTGAGCTCAGGATCAGACTCGGGCAACGCTACCACACCTGAAGGGGGCAGTGCAGCCGAATCCTCATCTCCGGAGTCCATTAGCTCGTCCCCCGATGCAGCTATCGAAACCATGTCCTCAGCCGGAGCCCAAAAGTAACAGCCGGTCCCCTACGGGAAGGACCAGGCTGCTCTTCCGGAAGCTCCACCAGTGCAGTGGAGGGGGGAGGGGCCCGAGGAGCCTGTTGACCCAGCGGGAGTGCCCTCACAGTAACCCTCAGGGCTCCACCAAAGGCATCAGCCAAAGTAGAAGCCCTCTGCTTTGCAGCGGGAGGACCACTAGATCGGGGGATGCGCAATGGGACTCCACCCCGTCTGAGGTATTCGAGCCTAGACCGTAATACTGCGATGGTAATGTTCCAGCAATGGGAACATGAGTCATCCACGAAAGCCGCCTTTAGTGCACTTTTTTCCACCTGGGTTAGTATACCTCTCTAGAAAATATAAGCAATCTCCTTTGTTGTTCGTCTTGTCTTCCACACAAAACTGAAAAGCTTTCATAAATGAACTGAATTGCAAAGGATCTCCTTTAAATACCGGAATTTTACGTGATGGCAGGTGACTAGCCTTTTGTTGTTGTATTAGCAACTCTATTAGTTGCGGTTGCTTTTGAAGCACACTTAGCGTTGATCTGGGATGCTCCCCAAGCATTTGAAGAAACCTGAGCTCCTACAGTGGGTATAGAAAAGAATCACCCTCCTTTAAATTAATCACTATTTTTTGCTTTGCAGCCTGAAATGAAGACGGACAGCCGTATTTTCTCAGTACAACTTATAACATCCAAGTGAAAGATATAACACCAACATGTCAGAAAAAAAAAATAAAAAAAACAGAATCACTGAGTTGGAAAAAGAATCACCCCCTTCTAAAAATGACTTGTAAACCCAATCAGGTGTAGCTAATCACCTTCTCAATAGCACACAAAACCATTTGACTTTCAACTGTGATCAGCTGTGGTCATTTTGATTAGCTCAGCATGAAAAGAGCTTTTCCTGTAGCATGTCGGTACTTGGTAGAAAAACAATCAACTATGGGTGGCAAGGCATTGTCAAAAGATCTCCGGGATAAAGTTGTGGACAGGCACAATTTAGGAGATGGATACAGAAAAAATTAAAAGGCTTTATCAGTGCCTAGAAGCACAGTGAAGTCTATTATTAAGAAGTGGAAGGTATTTGGTACAACACAGACCCTCCCTGGATCAGGACATCGCTCCAAACTGGATGAAAGAGCTAGGTGGAAACTGGTCAGAGAGGCTACCAAGAGGCCTACAGCATCTCTGAAGCAGTTGCAGGAATTTATGACAAAGAGTGGTCATTGTGTGCATGTGACAACAATATCACAAATTCTCCACAAATGTGACTTTTATGGGAGGGTTGCAAGAAAAAAGCCACTCCTCAAGAAAGGCCACATGCAGTCACGACTGAGCTTTGCCAAAACGCACATTGAAGATTCTGAGGCCAAATGGAAAAAGGTGTTATGGTCAGATGAGACTAAAATTGAATTATTTGGCCTCAACGCCAAACGATATGTCTGGCGGAAATCCAATACAGCTCACCATCCAAATGACACCATTCCTACAGTAAAGCATGGAGGTGGTAATATCATGTTTTGGGGTTGTTTCTCTGCAGCAGGGACTGGAGCACTTGTCAGGATAGAAGGAAAAATGGATGGGGCAAAATACTGTCAAATTCTTGAGGAAAATCTACTGCCCTCTGCCAGAAAGTTGTCAATGGGAAGAAGGTTTACCTTCCAACATGACAATGACCCAAAGCACGCAGCAAAACTGACCACACAGTGGTTGAAGGAGAAAAAGGTGAATGTCCTTGCATGGCCTAGTCAGAGCCCAGACTTAAACCCCATTGAAAGGGGGATAACCCTAACCCTAACCGTAACCCATCTGTGGAATGACTTGAAGGCTGCAGTCCACAAACGGTCACCATCAAATTTAACTGAACTTGAGCAGTTCTGCAAAGCAGAGTGGTGAAATATTGCAAAGTCTAGATGTGCAAAGTTAGTAGAGACATATCCCAACAGACTAAAGGCTGTAATTAAAGCAAAAGGTGGTTCAACAAAATACTGACACAAGGGGGTGATCCTTTTTGAAATTTTTAAATTTTTTTCTGACATGTTGGTGTTATATCTTCCACTTGGATGCTATAAGTTGCACTGAGTAAATACGGCTGGATAAAACAAAAACTGTGTCCGTCTTCATTTCAGGCTGCAAAGCAACAAAATGTGATTATTTTAAAGGGGGGTGATTCTTTTCTATACCCAGTGTATGTCAGGTCCACTAGGCTTGTACTGCGTGTTGCAGTTTCTCTGCGCACTGGAATACTGGTTTGAGCAACCTTGCTGCTGCACACTCTGGGAGGTTGGTGGCAAAGGTAAGCCTTCCCTTATGGAACAAAAATATATTTCCATATATTTATGATCAATATATTATATTGTGTAAATACACTGAAAAATATATGAAATAATATATTGCGTTAATGTGTTATATATTGAATAATACATAAGAAACTGCCGCTTTTCATATATTGAGAGTTATTTTTTGAGAGTTACTTTTTTGAGAGTTATCATGATAGAAATATACATTCTCAGGCAATTTTGGACCAATGTTATTATGAAGGAACTTTCTGTATTGATTTTTCACAGGTGTTTTATCTGTATTTTGAATGTACGTATTGCATTGAGTTTTGTTTTAGGGGTGAAGGCAACATCTGTAAAGTTAAACAGAATATATATATATATGCACTTTGCAATCAGATGGTGTTATGTTCAATTTGTACATTGAGGCTCCTCTTTTGTTCTTTGGACTCATTTTGTGAATCATATCTTCTAAATCTTAAAAGCTCATAACCTATATTTTCACTCATTTATCTGAATAATCATAGAGTAATCAAGAGTAATCAAATGTAGGTTCAAAACATTTGAAACAGCAAAGTCCAAAGTTAACACTTGCCAAGAGCTAACTGAAAGTAAAAATGACTTGGTGAGGAAAAAATTGTCATTTCTATACAAGGAACAGCAACATGAAATATGTTTAAACTGTCCTGAAAGAATGATATTATTATATATAAGCTATTTTCACATCATGTGTGTTATTTAAAATGAAGGAAAACACCTGACTAGCCACCTAAATCGGCTTCATGGTATAGGCCCCAGGTTATGTGCCATACCTGGGTATGTTTAAAAGTAAGCAAGCGGATAACTTCAACTTTCGGTTCCAAAAATGGAGGTAACTTTCAGGGTATGTAAGTATCCATAGCAACTCACCCTCTGAACATAACCTGCTCCGGTGCAGCTCATGATCCAGGGTTAGTTTGATTAAGAGGTATTCAACACATATATATTTACAAGTTACAGTTATATAAGGTTTTTTTTCTCCATTCTGGCCCTGAAGGAGTTTTGGTTCCTTGCCACCGTCGCCTTTGACTTTTGGCTTGCTCAGTTGGGGACACTTAAATTTCAACTATATTACTGATCTGCCCGCATTGACACTATATGATAATTGAAATGAGCTGATGACATCACCGTTTTCACCAGAGCGGCTGTACAGCCGAATCAAATTCTGTTGCATTATTTTCCTGTTACCACTGTGAAGCTGCTTTGAAACAATTGCCATTGTAAAAAGCGCTATATAAATAAAGGTGATTTGATATAATATACAATATTATATTATTTGATGTTATATTCAATGTTTAATATATATATATATATATATAAAGCACTATTATAACAAGGTAATGTTTACATGTTTAATTATAATATATATTATTTTTTTATTATTTATTTTATTTTTTTTATTGTCATCTCGCACCTCATGGTTCTTCATTGAAATGTCATGTTTGTAAATCTTTTTGCAATGGGAAGTTTGCTATGCTATATGTATTTCTATAATAAAATGCATATGTGATATGTCTTATATAATTGTACGAATCAAACAACATAATTCTTATTCTCAGTGATTAAAGATTAAATATTGAGGAAAGATTGAAAAAATTATTGCATAACCACTAAATAGGTGGCAGTATGTAAATCGGCATTAAACAAAAGAAGAAGAAGGAAATAGAATGGCGTGCTTTTTCTTTGTTTCCATGGTGACTTATCAATTCGTCGCTCTGTTGAGAATGTCTTGTGTGTTAACCGGGAACATACTCTAAATTGTCTGAACTTAATCTCAGACGTGTTTTTGGAACCAGCATACCTTGAGTAAGCGAGGTTTGGGTTAATCAACCGAGAGTTCAGGGTATATGTGACAGTAAGTTAACCTTGCTTTCTGGAATACCCCCCGATCTCTGAAGATCTCAGCAGAGGAGGATTAAACAACTCCACAAACAGCATTACCACCTTCACACATTACTGACCAGACTGACTTTATTTCTGTCAGACGTCTACAGAAGCTCTTATTGAGATTAACAGAGGTTTAGATGTTGATGATTTATTGAAAATAATATAATTTTACAGTCACCATTATGGTGATCAGTGTTTGCTTTAGTTGGGCTCTTTACCCTTGAGCTTTAGCTATTTTATGGTTGCTGTAACTGTGTGTTTATACGTCATTGTCATTAATTGCGGGTGCAAAAGGGATGTTGATTCGATGCGGTTAATATTGACACATTAACATTTTTTTGATGGTTGTTTGCTGTCTGGGTAGCTTCCATGACAGGCAAACTTTTTAGATGTGCTTTTGTTCCGTTTTTAGATCATTGGTTTTGACACATATGTTTCTTGAACAGATTAAAATGAAATGCAATGTCCAAAACTTTTGAAAATAAAATTGGATATCCCAATCCATTTCTTTCAAGATTTAAACAAAAATAAAGAAAGTAATCATTCATTTTATGCACTTTATCAAAACAATCCATTCAAGTCCATCACAGTCAAAAAGTTTGTTTGACTTTATTCACACACACTTCTGTGTCGACTTGACAACATAAATGCATTATGCGCCCTCTAGTGATGAGAAAGAAAATGACACGAACCCATTAATGGCTCCTACAGGCTGCTTTAACTGTGTGCTTCTGATAAATAAAAACACAAGAGAAAAAAACGCAAGAGAAAATGGCAGTCCGCCATTTGAATACCACTGAAATACGTTATCATTGTCATATCCATTACCATCCTAAACTTTTTTGAGAGTTATCATGATAGAAATATACATTCTCAGGCAATTTTGGACCAATGTTATTATGAAGGAACTTTCTGTATTGATTTTTCACAGGTGTTTTATCTGTATTTTTAATATATACGTATTGCATTGAGTTTTGTTTTAGGGGTGAAGGCAACATCTGTAAAGTTAAACAGAATATATATATATATATATATGCACTTTGCAATCAGATGGTGTTATGTTCAATTTGTACATTGAGGCTCCTCTTTTGTTCTTTTGGACTCATTTTGTGAATCATATCTTCTAAATCTTAAAAGCTCATAACCTATATTTTCACTCATTTATCTGAATAATCATAGAGTAATCAAGAGTAATCAAATGTAGGTTCAAAACATTTGAAACAGCAAAGTCCAAAGTTAACACTTGCCAAGAGCTAACTGAAAGTAAAAATGACTTGGTGAGGAAAAAATTATCACTTCCATACAAGGAAAAGCAACATGAAATATGTTTAAACTGTCCTGAAAGAATGATATTATTATATATAAGCTATTTTCACATCATGTGTGTTATTTAAAATGAAGGAAAACACCTGACTCATTTCATATGTTTGTAATTTCAATGTGTGCTTTGGTTTGTTTGATCAGATTCCCTCAGGATATATTTGTTTTGTCTGACATCCCAAACACTGCAGTTTATTTGTATATAGTCATCAACTAACTTTTATCAGCCAAAGGTAGAAATAGGCAGAGGAAGAGTAAAAAAAATAGCAAAAATTTCTCAACATTCAGCCTGATTTGTCTGACCAGCACAAATCCAAGAAGTGTTATAATGCCAGCGATATTGGAAAATTACTGCTTCACAACATTGTCCTGTGATGTAACAAACCTTGATATGGAGACGTTCTTTTATCTCAAGCTTGCGAAGACAAAACAGCACACAGAGCATAAGTAAAATATGAATATACTATGAAAGAATATGTACATGAAGTACATTTCAAAAACCAAAAACATACAATAAACTGTGTTGCTCGGTACAAGTAGAGTTTTGTTTTGTTTTTCAGAACTTTCGATTATTGGGGAAGAAACATATCAACTTGTTTACTGAACTGGTTGTATAGCAGCAATATCACAGTTGCTTTTGTTCTGAATATCAGCTGTCCTGATATATGTACATAGTCCAATGGCATGATAGTGAGTGACATTGCTTAACTGTTGTAAACTATTAACCAACAGCTGCAATATATGAACTTATTTAACACCCACCTGGCCTCCTCTCTTGCCATAGTCGAATCAACTGAAAAACAAAGCGAATTCAGTGGATATGCTTAAGAGTAAGGTAAGCCAGTTTCTTTTCTCTTTGGAAAAAAAGCACATTACTTATGGTAAGCGGCCATGTATGCATTATTGTTTTCATGCTTGTTTTGTCATAATCGTCATTTACTTTAAACGTGTTTTTACCCTTTTTTTACTGATCTGAAGGTAAATACTTCTTCTAAGAGCAATATTCATGCATCATGGATGAATTCAATCATTTTCACTTTGATCAGAGACTCGAGCAGAAATATATCTGTCTGGACCACCTCAAATCACTTGAGGAGGATAGACTTTCATCAATGTACATATATATTCAGATGACAACATTATATTGCACTTATTGTTATTTTTATTACATTTTGCTATTTTGTCTACATAACACATGTTTGCAAAAGACAGAATGATTTTTTTCTAAATTACTCAGAAAAAAAAGAAAATCAACTGATGAAATACTTTAAGGATGTTTTCAACAATTCATTAACAAGGTATTAAAAATTAAGTATGATACTTTTTTTTACATTTTTAATTAATTTTGTGATACCTTGTTAATAAATTAATAAGGCTCAACCAATGTCATATAATTATACATATATTCGATTGATTATAAGTAAAACGTTTTCCTTCAGATGCATCTCCACCGCAAACACTCTGAGGGCAGCAGAGCTTCAGATCGCAATACTAACCCTTTACTGAACTGTGAGTGTGTAAATTAAAAACATTTTGAAGTACATTTATAATAAGCAAATAAACCTCAGAAATCACAATTTCATGTCACAAATAATATCATTGAATTTCAAATTATAGACATATTTACAGTGTCAGTTATTCATTATTATAATCTTTGGAAATGTTTAATACAGGTGATGGGAGTCGACAAGAGGAGACATTTAAATGGTAAGCATTTATTTTCTTTAAACTTCGACTTTATGTAGGGCTGGGCGGTATGACAATATACAGTACATCATTACCACGGTATAAAATGTCTATCGTTAGAGATTTTGCTATATTGTGTATATCACGTTATGTAAATATAAAGCACTATTGACACACTGAGCATAAGATGCTAATTCACTAGTGCCATGATGAATTTCATAAAAATCAAATTACAATTAAACATCCACCGATGGTGCTCCCTCCCCAAAGAAAAGTTCCTCTACTTTAATGTTATATTCTCATAACTCATGAACAATAATGGGAACAAAATTTCATTAAGTTCATTAAACCCTTCAGATTACAAAACGTACACAAATTTAAATATTAGTATAAACAGTAAATTAAAGACAATAATACAATATAGAAGGGGGAAAAAACAAATCAATGAATAATTCACACCACACTATAAAATCCAACAGTGATTTTACTTAATGTCTTAACTTAATTGTAAAGATCTAGTAATCTGTACTATTCACATAAACCCAAACCTCAGAAAGCCCAAGTTAAGATTAATTGATTGGTTTGAGTGCCATTTTGTCAAGAAAAAAAAAAAGAAAGAAAAAAAAAAAAAAAAAATCACCATTATGGTGATCAGTGTTCACTTTGGTTGGGCACTTGGTACATTCATATTATTGTAATTCTCTTCCTATTTATGCAGCAAGAAATCACAGTTATTTCAAAGGACTAGAAGTAATAAATAGGTTGCTTTTAAAAGTTGTCCTAGCTTCTGACTGATAATGAACTATAGTTAATGATTTAGTCAGAAATTAGATTACCTTTTAAATCTATAATATTTCCCTTTATGTCGTATAATGATTGTTTACAATTTAATTGCTTACACTTATGTCATAAACACCTTGTGAAATTTTTAATTGGGTTGATATATTTGTAACAATATCTTGCTTGAGTCACACACAGACTTCAACATTCAGCATAAAAACACAACAATGGTAACAACAATGGTAGCTATACTAAGTCAAGAGTAAATCTAAAGTAAACTATCAAGTATTCTCTGTTCTTTTTTAGTCACTGGAACTCTTGTGTAAGTGAACTATACTAACTAAGCATTCGTTAGCACAACATACACAACATTCCTATTTCACTTCACTTGGTTTTTTAAGCCAAGTCTAACAAATTCGATTTTACAGTGCAGTTACACATGCACTGAAAGCTGCCTCTCAGAAGACAAGCACGAATTTGGGACGTATGCAGTGTTAAAAAGTGTTATTAAGCAGAATAAGCAGTGAAAAAGAACTCAATGCGGTGCAGGCGCTTATGGTATGTGTCAGCGCATGCACTGCATTGAGTTTGCGGTGTAGTGACAAATTGGGTCCCCCCTGAAATCGGGTCTCCTTTAGGGCCCCAAGCGATCCCATTGGTTCAGATTGCTTTTAATAGGTACTCCTATGATTCCTACAAAATCATGTTATGATAAATGCTGTTTTAACTACGTTATAATGACCATTTATGTCTGTATTAGTTATCTTATATACCAGCATAGCATACACATAAGCGATCAGCCTGATAGTATTTTAAATTAATTTAATTCATATATACATAGGATAATCATTAGCTGACAGTTTGGGAAGAGACGGTTTTGAGGGAGGACCCGATATGTCATAACAGCGGCACAGAAATCCGCGTCTCTCAGCATGTGATTGTGAATTCAGTTCTTATTGTGCTTGAATGGTCGAATACACACACAATTATGTCAAAATGTACATCATGTGGAGTATTCATGTAAACTCAGCCGGTTATGTTTTAAGTGAAAGTAAACAGTTGGGTGTAGACCGGATGTGTATCAGTATAATGGATCCGTGTGTTTGGTCTTAAAGTGACAGCAGCCTAATACTAATTCTAACTACATGTTAAATGAACTGAATTATTTGTTTAATTCATATTTTTGTTATATTATATTTGTCCTATTGTTTGTAATTTGCTTCTTTTTTCTTATTTTTAATAACAGAAATTAGATAAAATAACACAAAATAACTATATTGTGGTATATATCGTTATTGTGAAATAAAATTTCTCATATTGTGAAATAAGTATTTGGTCATATCGCTCATCCCGAATGTAACAGTAAATTCCCTGGTGTTGAATTAACACCGCTCTGTGTTCATATGGGAACCACCAGCAGGGTGTTAAAGTAACACTGAAGCAGTGTTAGAGTTAATGAGACACTTAAGTGATTAAGTGTTGATTGTTTGATTATTGAAGGCACCTGATGATAATGAGCAGAATCACTGAAGGAAAGAGAAACACAAGAACTACAACTGAGTTCAGCCACAGCTTTAGATGAACTGAAAAGACATTAAATTACAAACCAGACTGACTTTATTTCTGTCAGACGTCTACAGTTCTTTTTGAGAATTAACAGAGGTTTAGATGTTGATGATTTATTGAAAATGTTTGGTCACCATTATGGTGATCAGTGTTTGATTTAGTTGGGAAGTTTGACACTGGGTTTCTGATGTTAGTTTTTGTAACAGTGTTTACCAAAGCATATAATTTGTTGCAAAAGAAGTCATTAACAATGATGGTCAGGTGATACATCTTTCATCATCATCAAGAAAAGTGATTGAAAAAAATAACATAAAGTTGATTAAAATTTTGTTAATATATTTTCACCAACAATGCTTTCTTGCTAGAGTTCAAATATTTAGAATTTTGCTTTTTAAATGCATTGATAAACGAAGAAAACCTTCAGAGACAGACAGACACAGACAGACACAGACACAGACACACACACAGACAGACACAGACAGACACAGACAGACACAGACAGAGACAGACACAGACAGACACAGACAGACAGACAGACAGACAGACAGACAGACAGACAGACAGACAGACACACACACACACACACACACACACACACACACACACACACACACACACACACACACACACACACACACACACACACACACACACACACACACACACACACACACACACACACACACACACACACACACACACACACACACACACACACACACACACACACACACACACACACACACACACACACACACACACACACACACACATCAAGAATTAGCATATGAATCTCAACAATGGTGACATGCTTCATGCAGCAATGCATGCTGGGAGCCACCATAGTATAACACTCATAACTCCCAGCATGCATTGCTGCATGAAGCATGTCACCATTGTTGAGATTCTTGATGTTTGTGTGCATCAAAAATCCCCAAAATGTATTTAAAAATCAAAATTTAGGATCAAAATTCACTTTTCTTTATGATGTTAACCATATCACCTGATTATTTTTGTGTATGTTGTCCTTTGTAACAAATCATGTGTTTTGCTAACACTTTTACAAAAACCACAAACCGACATAAAAATAAAGAGTCAATCTGCCCAACTAAATGAAACACTGATCACCATAATGGTGACCAAACATTTTCAATAAAACATCAACAGCTAAACCTGTTAATTCTCAAAAGAACTGAAGACAAATGACAGAAATAAAGTCAGTCTGGTTTGTAATAAGAGAGATTTAATGTGTTTTCAGTTCATCTAAAGCTGTGGCTGAAGTCAGGTGTAGTTCTTGTGTTTCTCTTTCCTTCAGTGATTCTGCTCATTATCATCAGGTGTCTTCAATAATCAAACAATCATCACTCAATTAATCACTTAATTATCTCATTAACTCTAAGACTGCTTCAGTGTTACTTTAACACCCTGCTGGTGGTTCCCATATGAACACAGAGCTGTATTAATTCAACACCGGGGAATTTACAGTGAATGTACAGTATGTTTGTTTATTTTAGTGATAGCTTGACAAGTATTACTTTTAGTTGTTATAATGTAGTCACACAGTGCACTTTAATAGAACATGTTCTCTCTGTGGTAATGCCGGTGTTATGGATCAAATGGGGATCATGTTAACTGGGGACATGCGCATACACGCAAATAATTTTACCTGGCTTTCCAGCAGACGTTAGACAACAACAGAAGAATATATTAAAAAACCCATGCCTCGCCGCAAACTACGCCCATGCATAAACTGTGTGAAATACATGAGAACAGACACAGAGAGAACACCACTGTTTATTAATAATACAGTTGTAAGAAAAAGTATGTGAACCGCTTGCAGAATCTGTGAAAATGTGAATAATTTTAACAAAATGCATTATTTTTTATTTAGTACTGTCCTGAATAAGATATTTTACTTAAAAAATGTTTGCATATAGTCCACAAGACAAAAAAATAGCTGAATTTATTAAAATGACCCGTTCAAAAGTTTATGAACCATTGATTCTCAATACTGTGTGTCGTTCCCTGGATGATCCACGGCTGTTTTTTTTGTTTTGTGATGTTGTTCATGAGTCCCTTGTTTGTCCTGATCAGTTAAACTGCCCAATGTTCTTCAGAAAAATCCTCCAGGTCCTGCACATTCTTCAGTTTTCCAGCATCTTTTGCCAACACATTCTCACTCCCAACTCATCACATATTGACGCTTGGTCAGGACCCCTTTAGCGTCATTTTTCGACGCGCAGGGTGCTTTATTGATTTCAATGAGAAACTTTTGGCGTCATACACAGACGCGTTGGGCATATCGTCATGATGAAATTATATATTGGGTTATGATTTTGCCATTATGACATGTTGGAGTGTGATCCTCAATTTAATCTGCCAGCATACTTTTATTTACATTTTTATTTTTTTTATTTACGCTAGTTAGACACGTTTGAACATGTAACCCAACCCCATCCTATCCCTAAACCTACCCATATGTGTATTATATGACATAAAACACAGGATATAACAGGCAGATACGACTGCATGCACAGTTTATTCAAAAAGTACAAATATTCCAAGTTTTCCGAGGCCAAACGATTGATTTGTGAAGAAAATCCCCAAATGCGATCAGCGTCTCCGTCCGCCTCTGCCGAAGATCATGAACACGTTCAAAAATTGCCGTACGAAGAAGTGTTACGTCAGATTTCATAGTGGAATTGCATTGGCTCTCGCATGTCACGTGGCCAATTGAATAAAAACCTGTGACTGTACTTTTATTTGCCTGTTACGTGTTTTATATTGTTCAGAAGTGGGTAGGTTTAGGGTAGGAGTGGGTTAGTTGCTCCAAAATATAAAAGTAGCCAATAAATATTCATAATATCATGTCTACTTTTACAAATGCAAAGAATTAAATGCGTCTTGATCTGACGCACTGGGCAAACAACTGAAATCAAATGGAGTACCCTGTGCGTTAAAAAGTGACGCTGAGGGGTCCTGATCAAGCGTCAATATGTGATGAGTTGGAAGTGAGAAAGTGTTGCTTTTGCATATTTGAACCCTCTCCAGCAGTGACTGTATGATGTTGAGATCCATCTTTTCACACTGAGGACAATTGAGGGACTCAATCACAACTATTAAAAAAGGTTCAAACATTCACTGATGCTCCAGAAGGAAACATGATGCATTAAGAGCTGGGGGTGAAAACTTTTGAACAGGATGAAGATGTCCAGTTTTTTCTTATTTTGTTTAAATATCAGTTTTTTTCATTTAGTACTGCCCTACGGAAGCAACAGAAGATACTTACATGTTTCCCGGAAGACAAATTAAGTACAATTTACCTTGATCTTCAAAATCAATAAGTTTTCACCCCCCGGCTCGAAATGCGCCGTGTTTCCTTCTGGAGCATCAGTGAATGTTTGAACATTTGTCCCTCAATCGTCCTCTGTATGATTTTGAGATCCATCTTTTCACACTGTCACTGCTGGAAAGGGTTCAAATATCCAAAAGATGCTGGAAAACTGAAGAATGTGCAGGACCTGGAGGATTTTTCTGAAGAACATTGGGCAGTTTAACGGCTCAGGACAAACAAGGGACTCATGAACAACCATCACAAAAGCCGTGGATCATCCAGGGAACGACACACAGTATTGAGAATCAATGGTTCATAAACTTTTGAACGGGTCATTTTAGTAAATTCAGCTATTTTTTTGTCTTGTGGACTATATGTAAACATCTTTTATGTAAAATATCTTATTCAGGACAGTACTAAATAAAAAATAACATGTATTTTATATGATCTCTCTTATTTAGTTAAAATTATTCACATTTTCACAGATTCTGCAAGCGGTTCACATACTTTTTCTTGCAACTGTAGTCCACTAACATTTAAAAGCAATGTGACACTTTTTTTTTAATTGTATTCCATTGAAAATCACATTCAACAAATCTGTCACGACATCTGCTGGGAATCTAGGTAAAATGATTTGCATGTACAGTACGTGCATGTCCCAACTTAACACAATCCCCAGCTGATCCATAACACTGGCAATCTATAAAGTGCACTAAACAACATTTTAACTACTCTTTAATATTCCAGGAAACTTCAAATCTTTGATGACTTGAGAACAAAAATAAATGAATTGAACTTAGATTTTGACAGAAATCATCAGAAAGCCACTGGTCAAATAAAGAAACTCAATCTCATTACTGATGAACTTGAATCCATGCACAAGAACACTACAGTGGGCAGTTTGACAGGAGCAACAATCAGAGCAGCTGGAGGAATCACATCCATAGTGGGTCTGGCTTTGGCCCCGTTCACAGTAGGTGCTTCTTTAGCTCTCACTGTTGCTGGTACTGTTGCTGGAGTAGCTGGAGGAGTAACAGGTGCAGCATCTAACATTACCAACAACACCAAGCAGAAAAACCTACGTGAGACTATTGAGAAGATCACCAGTGATTTTATGATGACTATCAATGCAATGACTGAGAATCTGAGTACAATTAATAACAGCACAGAAGACATACATCAGCTGGTGCAGCAGGAGATGGATTATATACCAGCAAGGATGATGGTAAAGGATGATGGTGTGGGTAAAGTGAGAGGCGTTTCAGCCTTTACAGGACTTCCTAAAGCTGAAACGCATCAAAAGAGTCAAGAGGCTGAACTGTTTGGCAAAGCTGTTGGTTTGTCTAAAGAAGTTTTCAAAGGCATCCAGATTTATTCAGACACTGTCAAAAAAGCTAGTTCATCTACAGAGATTGTCAAAACTGCTCGTTTGTCTTCAGATGCTGTCAAAACTGCTCGTTTGTCTTCAGATGCTGTCAAAACTGCTCGTTTGTCTTCAGATGCTGCCAAAACTGCTCGTTTGTCTTCAGATGCTGTCAAAACTGCTCGTTTGTCTTCAGATGCTGTCAAAACTGCTCGTTTGTCTTCAGATGCTGTCAAAACTGCTCGTTTGTCTTCAGATGCTGTCAAAACTGCTCGTTTGTCTTCAGATGCTGCCAAAACTGCTCGTTTGTCTTCAGATGCTGTCAAAACTGCTCGTTTGTCTTCAGATGCTGTCAAAACTGCTCGTTTGTCTTCAGATGCTGTCAAAACTGCTCGTTTGTCTTCAGATGCTGTCAAAACTGCTCGTTTGTCTTCAGATGCTGCCAAAACTGCTCGTTTGTCTTCAGATGCTGTCAAAACTGCTCGTTTGTCTTCAGATGCTGTCAAAACTGCTCGTTTGTCTTCAGATGCTGCTAAAACTGCTCGTTTGTCTTCAGATGCTGTCAAAACTGCTCGTTTGTCTTCAGATGCTGCCAAAACTGCTCGTTTGTCTTCAGATGCTGCCAAAACTGTCCGTGTGTCTGCGCAGGCTGCAAACGCTGCCCGTTCGACATTGGCTGTCAGTGGTGTAATCTCAGCTCTGTTTGTTGTTCTTGATGTTGTTTCCATTGTTCAAGATTCAATAGAGATCTCTGAAATCAATCAATCAGCAGACAACAGAAAAACAAATAATATAAAATCAGAAACTTTGAAATTTATTCATCAGATGAGAGAAACAGCGGCTCAATTTCAGAAGACTCTAGATGAAATTAAAGGTGATAGAGACATTGCTTACAAAGAGTTTAAGAAAGAGTTGAAAAATGGCACTTCTTTCCTGGCCAGGCAAAATCGCAGAAGAAAGCGTAATGTTTTACTTTTGAAGAGCATTGTTGTGATCAGCATTGTTCTAGCTTTGCTTGCTCTGTGTTTCTTTGGAGTAACACAAATAAACCACTTAATCTGGGATTTGGATTTTGTTTAACTGCATGTGAAAATATGCAGGTTTCCATTTTAGTTGCTGTTTTTTGTTATACATGTTACCATAGTAATTCAGCAACCTGCACTGTGAAGAGAACTGTCATGAGTTTGACTGTACTTCTGGCTTCAATATAAGTAACAAAAATGATTACAATGGTGTAAACAAGGAGTGAACAAAATATTTTGTTAAGCAAATAAAAAAAAAAAAAACTGAACCTACACAGTCTTGAGTCTCTTCACTTCTCTGGGTCATAGGAGGATGGCAGATGCTCTTCGCTCTTCCCCGTGCTCTCGTCCACCTCATTCTGTCTCTTCTCCGACCTATCTTCTGTCTCTTCTGCAGCTCTTTCGGTCAGCTTAGATTTAGCGTATCACAGGTCCAGGTTCTTCAAGGCACTCATGCTATTTTTCGATGTAGGGAGTTCCCTCGGTGTCACACACACTGTTAAAAATGTATTGTAATTTTACAGGAAATTCCTGGCAACTAATTGCAGTAAATTTACAGCAAGTAAGATACAGAATTTGTACTGTTTTTTAATACAATAAAGTGCTGTATTTATACAGCAGTGCTACTGTGGTTATAGTAGCGTTATTACAGTAAAATGCTGTAATTTATTATAATTTCCTGTATATTTACTGCAACTCAGTTGCCAGGAATTTCCTGTAATTTTACAGGACAGAATTACAATTTAATATTGTAATTCAACATACTGTATATCCTGTTATTTGTAAATATTACAATAAAATACTGTAAATTTTCCGTCTTCCGCAATTAACAACAACACAGTGGCATCTTTTCTTTGTTTTAGTAACACACTATGCAACAACACATTACACACTTATAAAAGTATCCACATTTTTTTTTTTTTTTTTCATACAAACAAAATTAATACATAATTAAATATACTACTAGCCCATCAACTCAAAAAGCCCAGGAGTTCTTAAGAGGGTGCAGACAGTTGTGTTGAGCCCGTGTCTCTTCTCTGCTTTGCTGCCCACCTGGAAGAGAGAGAAACAACTTCCCATTAAAATATTTTATGTGAATTTTAACAGTTTCCAGTCCGGATTTCTTTTTCAAATGATTAAAATGTACATTAAAAAGTTGGATAGAGACCCAGTTATTGCCGTTAAGTGTCTGTTCTATCTAGAGTTGGTATTCCCCTGCAGGACATTTATTTAAACAGAAGAGTCTGACGGGCAGCAGTTTAACATTACGACTTTCATCCCACACGAAGCCTGTGGACACCATGCCTGGCGGCCATGGCCCCCCGATGGACGGCGCCAACGGCACACCCATTCGTACTTATGGCACGAGGTATGTGGAAGTGTGTTTCTGCGGGCGGCGTTTCGGCTGGGACTTCGTCATGGCCGCTGTGTCTACATCTCTCCTGGGGGCGGATTTCCTCTGCGCTTACAGACTGTTGGTGGATGTTACGAACTGCTACCTGTTCGTTCTGGCCCTGTTATTATGGGTGAATTTTGGGGGGGCCTGTGTGGTGACCCACAAGTAAGTAAGACTGAAAGAGACATTCACCAAAGGACTGTACCTTTAAGGGAGAGGGTTTCTGAGATACTGTTCCGGGTTAACGTTGTGTGGCTGTTGTTGACATCACTCGCTGTACAGTTTTGTTTTGATATATTGAAGTGGAGAGTAAAGTTTTGCTACTGTCTTTACAATTGCCTGGGCTCTGACTTTTGTCAAAGTAGCTTGCATGACACGGGAGTTGAGCCTCATACCGATGAACTGAATGGTCTGAGCTGGAATTAGACAGCTCTTCTTGTAATTTATCCTTAGACCTAATGCCTCTACATGCAATAGCAATAATCTTGTCTATTCTTGCACCTGGTGCAGAGACTGGCCGCACAGTAGCCAGTCGTCGAGGTAAGGTAAAATACGTATGCCTTGGCGCTGTAAGGGCTCTTAAGCAACTCGTACACATTTGGTAAAAGTTCTGGGTGCCAGGGCTAACCCGAAAGGAAGAACTCTGAACTGGTATGTCTGAACTGAGCCATTCACAATTTCTATGGCTTGTTTTTCTAGTAATGACTCTATTTCTGATGTCAGTGTGATCAGATGCTTTGGATTCCGCACCAATGTAGGGCGGACTCCAGTATTTGGGGGTGGTCGACGGCGGAACTGTAATTTGTATCCTGTTGACAGGGTGTTTAATAGCCATGTATCTGATGTTATTGTCTCCCAACGTGCCATGTGCTGAGGGAGGAAACAGCCCACCGTCGACCGTGTACCTTCAGGTACGACTCTGAAAAAGCCCAGCATTGGTTGCAGGCTGCACCCTAGAGGTGTAGTTGCGTTTTGACGAAGCATGACCTCGTGACATTGCTCTGGACTGGCGCGGTGGTGCTAACACCTACTGCATTCTTCCCTGCACAAAGCCAGTATAACGTTGTTGATGATGAGGATAAGAGCCTCTGTGATAATACTGAAAATACTGCGCAGGAAGCCTAAAGGTAGTCTGCCGCCTTAAATGCTTTGAACGCATTTCCGATGAGAGAAGACGTCTGTCTAGTACTTCCTGGGCCTGTGCACCAAACACCTGTCCCGGGACAAGGGGAAACTGACACAAAGTGTTTTTACCAGCTTCTGTTAATGGAGTCTGGGCTAACCACACCTGCTTTCTCAACTGTGTCAGAAGACCCAGAGACCTACCACATACTGACGCAGCTGCTCCAACTGCTTGGAGAGAAGCTTGCAATATTTCAGCATATCCTGAATTGTCAGGTGAAGGAAGTGAAACATTAAGTGCCAATAGCAACTGTGCCAGTGTATTAGAAATGCGACCAACGTTTGCTACAGCACCACAGGTCTTACGCACAAGTGCATCAATTCGTTTATATTCTGGCTGTGGACAGCGCGGTTCAGAACGCAATCCCTCATCAGCCTGTGCAGCAAGTGACGCCACTACAGCTTCTACTGGTGGCATTGAATCCAACCCAATTGACCCTGCATCTGCCATATTAACCAGCATGTGTGTTACCTTATCAGGTCGCATGGTCAATCCGCTTTTAAAGCCAAATGATAATTTTTAATGAAGTCACCACACTGTGGGATAAGTAACTCATTAACATGACCAGAAGCCCGACCAAACAGGCTAGGAGCCTGATCATCTGCAATATTTGGAGCATCAATGTTAAGTCTTGCCATAGCCACTTTTAATTTAGCACGCAGAGAGCTCGCTGCTGATGTCGTCTCACCTTCATGATCTGAACTCTGTACACTGATTGAATGCAATGATACTGGGCTTCCAGCTCTTCCTGCCATGCCAGGTTGTTCATCAAAAAAAGAGTCTGATGCAGACACTGAAATTACATCAAAATCTCTATCCATACAAGGAGCAGCTGTATTAGGTTCTGCCAAACGCTGCCCTTCATTATGCTGCTTCATAGAAGCCAGCATTGCCTGAATCTGGCTCATACCTTCAGTCAACTGATCCACCCTGCGCTCTAACGCAGACAAAGTTTTTGCCTTTTTTTTCTTAGGAGGCGAATCAACAGCCACTGCCCTCCTTTTAACTCCATGTTCTGAAGAGGTTGCACCCCTCTTAGGTAACGAATAGCCCGATTCAGCATTCAAAACGTGCAAGGCGAGCTTCACGAATTGCTAATGGCATAATACTACAATTAGAACAAGGATCTGAAAGAGCTTTTTCAAGGTGCTCAGGTCCCAAACAAAACAGACAACAGTCATGGCCGTCATCTACAAACCCGATTCCAAAAAAGTTGGGACACTGTACAAATTGTGAATAAAAACAGAATGCAATAATGTGGAAGTTTCAAATTTCAATATTTTATTCAGAATACAACATAGATGACATATCAAATGTTTAAACTGAGAAAATGTATCATTTTAAGGGAAAAATAAGTTGATTTTAAATTTCATGGCATCAACACATCTCAAAAAAGTTGGGACAAGGCCATGTTTACCACTGTGTGGCATCCACTCTTCTTTTTATAACAGTCTGCAAACGTCTGGGGACTGAGGAGACAAGTTGCTCAAGTTTAGGAATAGGAATGTTGTCCCATTCTTGTCTAATACAGGCTTCTAGTTGCTCAACTGTCTTAGGTCTTCTTTGTCGCATCTTCCTCTTTATGATGCACCAAATGTTTTCTATGGGTGAAAGATCTGGACTGCAGGCTGGCCATTTCAGTACCCGGATCCTTCTTCTACGCAGCCATGATGTTGTAATTGATGCAGTATGTGGTCTGGCATTGTCATGTTGGAAAATGCAAGGTCTTCCCTGAAAGAGACGACATCTGGATGGGAGCATATGTTGTTCTAGAACTTGGATATACCTTTCAGCATTGATGGTGCCTTTCCAGATGTGTAAGCTGCCCATGCCACACGCACTCATGCAACCCCATACCATCAGAGATGCAGGCTTCTGAACTGAGCGCTGATAACAACTTGGGTTGTCCTTGTCCTCTTTAGTCCGGATGACATGGTGTCCCAGTTTTCCAAAAAGAACTTCAAATTTTGATTCGTCTGACCACAGAACAGTTTTCCACTTTGCCACAGTCCATTTTAAATGAGCCTTGGCCCAGAGAAAACGCCTGCGCTTCTGGATCATGTTTAGATATGGCTTCTTTTTTGACCTATAGAGTTTTAGCCGGCAACGGTGAATGGCACGGTGGATTGTGTTCACCGACAATGTTTTCTGGAAGTATTCCTGAGCCCATGTTGTGATTTCCATTACAGTAGCATTCCTGTATGTGATGCAGTGCCGTCTAAGGGCCCGAAGATCACGGGCATCCAGTATGGTTTTCCGGCCTTGACCCTTACGCAATGAGATTGTTCCAGATTCTCTGAATCTTTGGATGATATTATGCACTGTAGATGATGATAACTTCAAACTCTTTGCAATTTTTCTCTGAGAAACTCCTTTCTGATATTGCTCCACTATTTTTCGCCGCAGCATTGGGGGAATTGGTGATCCTCTGCCCATCTTGACTTCTGAGAGACACTGCCACTCTGAGAGGCTCTTTTTATACCCAATCATGTTGCCAATTGACCTAATAAGTTGCAAATTGGTCCTCTAGCTGTTCCTTATATGTATATTTAACTTTTCCGGCCTCTTATTGCTACCTGTCCCAACTTTTTTGGAATGTGTAGCTCTCATGAAATCCAAAATGACATTTCAAAATGTCTCACTTTCAACATTTAATATGTTATCTATATTCTATTGTGAAAAAAATATAAGTTTATGATATTTGTAAATTATTGCATTCCTTTTTATTCACAATTTGTACAGTGTCCCAACTTTTTTGGAATCGGGTTTGTAATTCCATAGGTGAATCACACAGCGTGCAGCTCGCCATTAGAGCAGAAAACGGAAATAATATCTTTAATGCTATACTCGAAATGAACTAAACGGTTTAATCACATTATCTCTACAAAATTTTTGAATGGTCAGTGATCAATTTGTCATTGTTTGCTCTTTACATATTTGAAGTGTGACTGAAAATTCCTCTCACCTTGAGTAGTTCCTTTGCTTGAAATTGTTGTTGATATTCACTAACGTCTTTAATTATACACATAATGTTCACTATATACCCTGTTGACACTGCAGGGGGTGGAGGCAAGAGGAAGTACAAAGCACATACATGTATATTGGAATGAGAAGTTCCACTTTCAATTTGTAATTTAATTTTGTACACTAAAAAAAAAAAAAAAAAAAAAGTGTAGGGTGGAACTTGATTTTATCCAGCAACTAGCAAATACAAGAAAACAAACAAACAAAGGGAGAGCAAGTTATGCAAATTAACTAAAAATATATAAATATATGCATATTTTTTCTTTACTGAAGGTTTCTTTCTATGAGAAAAACGTCTTAAACTATTGCACAATACAGTTGTGTTTAACAGGTAATTTCATTTTTTTTTTCTAGTGATAAAGTATGTTTACAAGCTGCTTAAATAATAACATTTAATTAAAATTAAAAATGAATAAAAATATTTATTAAAACTAAATCCAAAAATGATTCCATGATGGGAACCCCTAAAAGGTTCTAAATATGATGCAGCTGATGGAACCCTTTAAGGTTCTATTTAGAACCTTGTATTCTAAGAGTGTACCAAAGCAAAAGCAATGGGAAATACTGCTTCATTTCATCATGTGATGTCAAAAACCTTGAGATTGGGATGTTCCCTTATTTTGTGAAGATTTTTATCAGTTTAAACAGTAATAAAAAAATAAATAAAGTAAAAAAAAAAAAAAAAGTAATACATAAATTAATATTAAGCAAATATAGACAGATAAAGTGTAAAAGAGAAAACAACACAAATGAAGTGCACCTATGTTTGCTTTCTTGAAACTGCATGAAGCAGAAAACAACCATTATGACCAGGTCATATTTTTGTGTAATGCATCTAAATTGGGATTTCATTTTCTCACATTTATCTACTATGAATTAAAGTGATATGAAGTCATAACTGTGTAAACTAATGACAAGTATAATGTTACAAGCAGTTTCACTACTGATTTGTAACTAATTTGGGTGGGTTTTAATACTACAGAAAACATGGACACAAGTTTACACAGATTTATTTTGTTTATCAAACGTACTTGTTCAATTTTTATAAAAAAAAAAAACTTCATCAATCAATCAATCCATTAATCTTTTCTATTTGAATCATGTATTTCAAAAAGGTAAACAGAATAGCAGCACCCATTCATTCCCTCAAACTCTGCACCATACACTGACTTAATAATAGAGCAGAATTAACAAAGGTGTTAAAGTCTGTCACACACCCTCTGCCTATTTTAACCTCTAAGATACGTCAGGGCCTTTGTTATGTTACACCCACAATTGTAAAGGCATCACTTTGGTTGCAAATCACCCAAACACAATGTCAAAACAAACATAAATGATGTGAGTAATTAATTATCCCTTTCTGTTATGAAATAGGCCTCCAAAAGGCAAAGGCTTTAGAGCGCTAATTCACAAGTTTGTGGTAATCACGTGTTAAAAATTGTTGTCAGTATTGATGTTGTTTCTGGTTTGTGAATCATACTGATAGTGAATGTGATTCTCTACACCTTTGGTTCATCTGCTGTGTAAAGTCGAGACCCAGCCAAAAGGGAACGTTCTCATAACTTTGGCTAACGTTCTGGCAACGTTCTTCCTGTAACATTAATAGAAGGATTGTTCAATGTTATCT
This sequence comes from Coreius guichenoti, assembly GCA_039654105.1. Classification (NCBI taxonomy): domain Eukaryota; kingdom Metazoa; phylum Chordata; class Actinopteri; order Cypriniformes; family Gobionidae; genus Coreius; species Coreius guichenoti. The sequence continues at coordinate 54,897,188 of CM077168.1, read as the reverse complement.
GGTCTTTAATAATGTTCTCAAAAGGTTAGCAGAAAAACATGTTTATACATTGTTTAGAAGGTTTTTTAAATGTCCTCATAATGTTGGGAGAAAACGTTCTTAGAACAACATTTCATGGAACATCCTTTAAATGTTTAGAATGACAACTAACTTCAAATTAATAAGGTTGTGTTTGCTGTTTTAAAAAACATCTTATTACATTATGAACACACTGTACACACTCTGATGTACATTCAGGCTTTGTTTTGCTGTTTTAATGTGAAGAACTGTTTGCTTAACTTGCTCTTCGTGCTGCCTTTGACTGAAGTAGATAATGTGATCTATGACACACACACACACACACCTCATTGCTGTCACGGTTAGATCATGTTTTGAGTTAGTTTTCCTGTTCATGTCTGTATTTCTAGTCTTGTTTTGCTGTCTGTGTTTATTGGTTCTGTCACCCTCAGTTTCCCTGGCCCGTTTTTCACTATGTCTGATTGTGTTATCCCTGTCACCTGTGTCTCGTTAATTAGTCTCGTCAGCTGTGTCACGTTTCTTTGATTAGTTTGCCTATGTATTTAAGCGATTGACGGCTAAGCTGCTCCAGGGCAGGTTATGTTCCAGGTAAGAGATCTCAAACTGAAATCGAACCAATCAGCTGTGAGCAAACTGACACATCTCTGACAAAATAATCTCACTCCCCTTGTTTCTACTTGAAGGCCAGTACATATAGCAAATGATTTTTAAAGACAAAACAGTCTGGCTTTTAGCATTGCTTATTTATAATAATAATAATTTTGTATGATTTTAGATATTATTTATGTAATTATTATACCATTACACATGGATTAATTTGGTTTATCAGTTATTATTAAGCAATTAGTTTAAATAAATATAGATATAATTAAGCGTTAGAATCAATATAAAGCTATAAAAATGACCACACGTGATCTTAAATGTTCAATTCTTTCTATACCTATATCAATGATATAAACTAACTTCACAACTTTCACTTGCACTGATATAGCAAGATTTATTCTTTTATTTGTCCTCTTTCATAGACAGCTCTTTTCTTCTTCCCATGTAAATTTAATTTTTTTAATCTCGTAATATTCTGCAGAAGAGAGAAATGAATCTCACTGCTTCTCTCGTGAAAAGTGAATCTCAGTTTGACTGATCCACAGCATGTGATTGGCTGTTCACTACTGATGTCACACCCAATCTCCTAAACTCAAAAAATAATTAAGTGATTAATTAAGTGATGATTGAGCATTAATGATGAACACCTGATGATAACAAGCAGAATCACTGAAGGACAGAGAAACACAAGAACTACAACTGACTTCAGCCACAGCTTTAGATGAAATCAACTGAAGATAAAAGAAGACATTAAATCTCTGAAGATCTCAGCAGAGGAGGATTAAACAACTCCACAAACAGCATTACCAGCTTCACGCGTTACTAACCAGACTGACTTTATTTCTGTCAGACGTCTACAGAAGCTCTTATTGAGATTAACAGAGGTTTAGATGTTGATGATTTATTGGTAAAAATATGATGCCATCATTATGGTGATCAGTCCAGGATGGGCCAGTAAACGTTGGCATTATGCTGCTGTTTTCAAGAAACACTGATGATATGCTGCATGTTGCTTTATTTAAAAGCAGTAACTGTGTAGTTGCTGATGCAGTGACAGAAAATTACATTAAGTCATGCATGTGTGATATTTCTGGTTAACTGCAAGAGATTTGCATTTTACAGTAGATGTGTTAATAATAATTGTTAGTAATAATATTTGTAAAATGAGTCTGAACTTGGCAGCACTGTTGACAGTCATTTCACCATTTTTTTTTTTTTTTAATTTTTTTTTTTTTGTACAGTGAAGGTATTTGATCGTAATAATTCTGGAAATACCTGTAAAATGACAGTGTGAAACTGTAAACATTTAAGGAAAAGTTCTGGTAAAGTTTTATGCCCTTTATTTAAATTAGGATATTTTACTTTAATTTTATGGTTTTTGTTTCGCAGCCGTAGCTGACAGTCATTGACCTTTTTTTACTTTTTTTTTTTTTTTTAACAGTGCTATTTATACTTATTAATTTAAAGTTTTTATGCACAATACTGACCAGTTATGAACCTTCATGAAGTCATGCTAAACATTAACTAAAACACAAAAACAAATGGTCAAAGTGCAAAAGTACATTTTAAGGCTCATTGTGTGTTCTTTTGTAGGACTCTTATCAGACATAATCTTAAATCAAATCAAATTAGACCTGGATTAACACAGTGTAGTGCCCTAGGGTGACCACATTTTAAATGTTTTCTTTTTCTCACCCGCTGTGTCTCGTGCTGATAGAAATGAATCACACACTTCATGTCCCGAGAAGACTTTTCAAACTGAGAAAATTGATCTCTGAGTGTTGCCACAAAGAAATGCAGAGATTCCAGCAATCGCTGTGCAGTATCTATGTTTATGTCATGCTTCTGCAAAGTGTCACTTGTGGCTTTGAACCTACTCAGCACAGTATCCCCTAGATTTGCCATTATTGCAGTCTCCAATTTATCAAGTTTATGGCAAAGCACAGCAGCCTCGCGCTTTACGTCATTCTTCTCCTCTGTTGCACTGTAGTTTTCTCTCAAAGCTTTGGTGGAGTCAGCTCTACAGCTCCATCTAGTATTTGACAGTGGTTTAAGAGTACAGCTGATCTTCACATCCTTGTTGTTAAATATCCGACTCCAACGGTGTGGGGATGCGGCAAAGAAGGCATACAGTGACTGAAGTAGATCAAAGAAGTCACTCGCATCTTTACAGCTGTTGTCAATGCTGTTTACACCAACAAGATTAAGCAAATGTCCAACAAGGCACATAATGAATCAGAGGGTTTTCTTTGTTCAGATGTGCCTGAAGACCGTTATGTAACAAATTAGCTCAAAGGGGAAATATCAATAATTAATTAATTATAACTCGTTACAATTAATTATGAATATTTGGATCAGTTAACCGAATTAACTTAATGTAACTGAATTAATATTACAATCAAATAATCTGTTCGTCCAGCGAACATTCAGTACCGACTGTCTATCAACTCTTCAGAAAGGATATTTTCTGTGGCCACAGAAAAATAACTCTTTCTTAGCTCGTAGCTATGATCAATTCGTTAAAGTGACAATTTATTTAGAAGCAGACCAGAATCAACTCATACGAATGTGCACAAGAGTTTATTTAACTAAAACACGAACACATAACTAATCTACACAAACATACACACGAGCACACATACATGGGTAGGATGGAAAGTGGAAGTAGTTGGAAAACTGGATCAGGACAGAGGAATGAAGCTATGGAAAAAGAGTCTAAAACCTGGGAGAACCATCAGTTATGACTACCAGCTCCTTTGTTTGAACAAAGGGGTTCACAGCTAACTAAACAGCGATTTTTGTATATCGTACGTTACTTGCATTTGCCTGAGCTGTTGAAAGGCTTCCAGATATACAGTCGCAGGAGAAAGTCTTGATAGTTCGGCCCGATGGTGTTGCAGCTGCAATCGATTCCTTCCGTGTTGAGCGAAGAAGCGACAGTGAACTTGCAGAGACTCTGTTATGGTCGAAGAAGGTCCACATGGCTTGATCCACGATTTGCAGACACGTGACAAAGACATTATAGAAAGAAATTATACTGCCATCATACACCTTTTGAATCATTTCACGTTCATTCAGGGTTCACACATTAATCAAAAGTGCAATAATGAAAGTAAAAGTGGCTTTGGTAAGTAATAAATATGAATCACATAATCTCAGACGTCTCCAAACTCTGGAGCCACTAAAGAAAAAAAAAGAAAAAGACATACAAAGGAATTGTTTTTTTAAATTTCTGTTGCATTTACTTGAAAACAACAAAGTTTGGTGTTTGCGAAGTATCTTACTTTAGGGGCTCCATACAAAACAATCTTTTCCTCAGGAGGACAAATTTACCATCAGATGTTTTTCCCCCCTTTTCTCCATGTGAAAATAGCTATGTGCAATATAAACCACAAAATCACGATGGTATGAAATGTTTATGGCCAGCATAATATTATGTGTGTGCTTCTTAAAGAGCTTGATGGGTTTGATTTCTTTTGAACTGAACTGCTGAGCAATAATCAACTCACTGTTTTCTGTCCGCATGGCTGATATAAATCCAACTGCATGGTAGTGACTGAGATATAGTAAAATATTAATCAGCAGCAATAAAAGTACACTATATTTATCACCCTTGAAACAATCACATACAAAGTGAGTGCAGTGTACTATTGTGAAGAGCTCTGAGACTCAAGGCGGTCTATTTGGAGAGGTAATGCGTGTCATCTGTTTTCATTGTCCAGAATTATCATTTTGATTTCTCTGTGGAAAAAAAACACTTCTTTAATACTAAAAATGTTCATGAATATTTGCAAAAATTTTCTGAGATGGGCAAAAATCAGTCAGTTCTTAAAGCCCATGGCTACAGGGCCATGGGCCCATGGACCATGGCCCTGGTGAATGTACAGAAGAAGATGATCATGGTGAAAAATGAAAGTGGTGATCAGTTTGTCATTAAAAAGTTAAAAGCTGACCAGGTAGGATAGATTTGTTTATAATGACATTTCAAATTTGGTGAGAGAAATTTTGATACACGTGTTTCTGTCTGTTTTTAGGATGACGTATCAAATTTTATCCAACAGCTCAATCATCTACACATAGTCGGACATAAGGAAATCATCAGAGGTTGAGAAGTTTCACAAAAGTCACATTTTGTAAATTAACTACTTTCAGAGCAATATTTATTCACACTAATGATCTAGCATTTTAAACAATTTAAAGCAAATGACAATGAATCTGCTTTCAGGTCATGGATGTTTGTATCTTGTATTGGAAAACTGCGAAGGTGGAGATCTCTCTCAGAAAATTAAACACAAAATGGAGGGAACTGTTACATTTTCTGAGACTGAGGTATGATTGTAGATTCAGAGAAGATGAAATTTAACTGAAAAACTTGATTCTGCCACTGAACAACTGTTGTCCTGTTATCTACACACAAAACTTAGAACTTATACAAAAGCTTAAATATACTCATTTATATTTATTTAAGACATTTATCTACAATAGGGTTCCTCAAATATGGTCCTGGAAGGCCAATGCCCTACAGAGTTTAGCTCGAATCCTAATCAAACTCACCTACCTGTGATTTTCTAGTGATCCTGAAGACCATGATTAGCTTGCTCAGGTGTGTTTGAAAAAGGTTACCATCCAGGGTAAGATTGAAGGAAACCTGATTTACAATGTAACTGTCACATTCTGCTTGTTTGATTTCATTTTCATGGACTTTTAGTGTGTTTCTCTTAGGTCCCATACACACGGAAACACGTTTAGCTGTATACGTAAAAATGTTGTATTGTATCTGCATTTTGTGAAGATGGATCCGGTGTTTTGGGAGCCTGAAACGGCTATTTTTTGAAAGCGGGTCCCAGAGTGGATAAATCTGAAAACGCACCCTTGTGTTTTCGTGTGTTCTGCCAATTCGTATAATTTGTGAAAAGATGATGTCATCACCCCACGTCTCGACCCGAGTCTGACACCTAAACCCTCATTCACTATTCCCTTCGTTAGTCAACTGTTATGTGTATTTGTGTGTGATATCCATTTTGAGTCTCTAGGTGGCGTTGAGGGGAGATCCTCAATTTGTGGTAAAGTGTCCCGTCACCCGGGATTCCGGATAAATAGGCGTTGGCGGCGACATGGCGTTCTCTCTCCTTTCCCATTGTTCTCACGGCTGCCGCTCTCCTCGCCTCTTTGGAGCGATTCGCTTCTTTATTCATTATAGTTTAATTTGTGTTTCTTTGTGCTCTTGTTGATCATTAACTACTCTTATATTTAGTGTTCATTGTTCCAGTGACTGGTAGTGGATTTATGTATTAGTTCACGTTTTTGTTATTTATTTAGTGTAGCGAGGTAAGCAGAGGCCCGGAAGATTCACCTGTCTTTGTTTTATCGAGAGCCAGGTAAGAACTGCTTCTGAGAACAGGCGTAGGCAGGCGTTCTCTGTTTTTCCGAGCTGCCCTACCAGTTTATTGTTGTTTATTTTCTTTTTCCTTGATTGTGGTTTTGTGTGAATCATATAATTATTGGTTGTATGTTCTGGTTGTTTAAGTTGTCTTTTTCGTTATTGAAACAGTAAATGAAGGCGTGTATGGCGTCTTGAAACAGTATCAAGTGTCTATGGTTCACTCGTGTTCGGTTCGTATCCATTATTTAATTTAGTTTAACGAATCATATTATTTGGTTATGGCTGTAACACAACTAATATAGTTCACTTGAAGGAGTGAATGAAAATGAGTGAAGTCGGACAGCCGTTGAGTGTACATCTGCTGTACACTCGTTATTGTGATGCAATGTGGGATTGAATGAGTGCACTCAATAAGACGTTACTCTATGTACTACACTATGGTTTCAGACACCACTACAAATGGCTGTTCCCTCAAATAATGCCCTATTTGAGGGTATAGGGGGCGATTTCGGATTCAGCCACAGTCTTGCTCCAAGTCTTCTTCTGCATTTTTAGTGTAACTCTGTGGCAGAAATACAGCGCCACATACTGGTCTGGCATGTACAGGTTTCAGTGGTTTTGTGTTTACGCAGATATTTCTTGAGACGAGGAAAAAAAGATTGGATAGGGAAAGCTCTGACTTCGTGTGGATGTGGCCTTATGCTGCCTTCACGTGCTATCGGAATTATCGTAAATACTAGTTTCCAAGTTAAAAAATTGGACATGAACGCCCTCTCAAGTCAAAATTTTAATGCGATGAGCTCGTAATCACGACTTCAAAAGTGGGAAGTAAGAAATTTACGGTAGCACGTGAAGGCAGCATTAGTTACCTCTTTCCATTGCTCCTCACTTCCCACCAGTCATTAGTTGCTATGAAAATTTATTTAATCATCACACCTGATCTTCCTTTGAGTTCGTTATTTTGTGTATTGAACTGCTTCAGTTTCCTTAGTTCATTGTCTGGTGTTGTTTGAGTTTTTGTGTACACTGTTGCATTGTACCATCTTGATGGATTACTTTTTATTAAAGTTAACAACATTATTTGCATGCAGTCTTCCTTGTCATCATCTTTTGTGGAGCAACCTGTGACAGAACACCAGACTGCAAAAAAATATGGAAATTTCTTCTAGTAACGTCGCCCTGATGGGGATTTTTCACAGCTCCTCAAAGGGCTGTTATTTTTATTTTGCACAGTGGCAGATCTCTGGAGGATAATGTGTAGGAGTTCAGCTACAGTGACCTGATGGTCATGGAGGGATTTTGGACCAGACTAGACAACAAGATTCGGCTGGTCATGCCCTGAGGAAATTCCTGCTGGACCCTGAGGGAGTATATCAACTTCACCCTGTGGGTCACCAGATCTTCTTTTACTGTGGAAAAAGTAGAAGAGGATTCCATATCATGCGTCCAGCCCCACATAACATCTGTCCTGACTCCAGAGCCAGGACTGAGTTATAGACTAGGAGACAGAGGTAGTGCTTCCCACCCTGATCCCCACCCACAAACCTCTTCTCTCTTTCAGAGTCCCGTCCTTCACAGAGATGTCTTCATCGCTGCTGGTCCCATCCTGCACAAGTGTTTCTTCATCGTTGCTCATCCCTCCCAGCTCAAATTTTTCATCATCACTGGTCCTGCACAGCTCAAGTTCTTCATTGTTGCTGGTCCTACCCAGATCAAGTTCTTTGTCCCCACCAGTCCCATCCATCACAGAGTGTTGTTCATCACCACTAGTCCCATCCAGCACAGCATTGTCTTTGTCGCCACCATCCCTGTCCATCACCAAGCATGCTTCCACACCCAGCCTTCCTCTCCTGCTCGCTCCAACGAAGCCAGCCATTTCTTTGGCTCTGCCTCCGCTGACTCCCTACAGCCCATCAGCTCCATTACCAGCCCCACCATGCAGCCCTGATCGGCCTTGGGACTTCCGGTCCACAGCTCTGCCCTGGCGTGAAGAGTCTCTGGCTCTGCCTTGTCCCTTGGAGCCCTCGATTCAACCTTGGCACATCAACCAATTGTTTCTGCCCTGGCTCCTCGGCTCCATCCAGGACCATCGTCCTTCCAGCTCCTCCGGGCTCCCTCGTCCTACCGGCTTCGTCCGGGTCATTCATCGCTCCACCATGGACTTCTGGGCTGTCAGCTGCACTTCATCCCTCCACCCCTATGGCTCAATTGGGCCCCTCTTTCCCTCAGGATTGACCTCAGTCCTCACTCACACCATCATCGCCGCAGTCCTCTGGCAACCTGGCTCCACCTCCGCTGTTCGTGGCCGGGACTCCACCTTGGCCTCCCAATCCATCTGTGTCACCAGGTTTCTCAGTCCTTTCGGACTCCTCCTGAGCCTTCCCATCTCCTGGCGTCACCTAGTTGGTTGGGCTAGAATCAACACCTTGGCTCCTCCCGCCATCACCTCCACCATAGGTCGCCTCCTTCCTGACTGTCGCTCTGGGCTCTTGTTGGCTGTTCGCTTCTCCTTGGATCCTTCCACCATACACTCCTCCATGGTCCCTTCCATTATTTTCTCCTTCATGGGTCCTTCCACTGTCCACTCCTCTATGGGTCTTCCCACTGTCAGTTCCTCCATGGGTTGTTCCACCATCAAGGCCTCTATTGCGTTGTACCTTCTTGTTGGATTACTGCTTATGTTTTGTTTTTATTAAAGTTAACAACAATATTAGCTTACAATCTTCCTTGCCATCATCCTTTGTGGAGCAACACGTGACAGTAACATGTTAGCTAAGTAGTTCACAGCATATTAATTAGATAATAATTAATATTGTAATATTGTTGCAGAGTTCATGTTGTTGGGTCAATTGTTTGTCTAATAACAACATTGCAATATTTGATTTAAAAGAAAAAATAACAAAGGTATAAATGTATTTTTGAGGCTATGAACTAAGTGTTGTTAATGAAGTAATCAAAGTAAAACCTATGGCACAATACAAAACTATTGATTTAAATGAACTAAATATTATAATATTTAATATATTAAAATATAATATTAAAACAATATATGTGTGGTTTATTGTAAAATATTCATAGAGTTACGTGTGTATACTCAGTGTAATCTAATCTGTAATCAGGAAGGAACATGGTTAAAACTTACAAGCTAATCATGAAGAAAAATCTTTTAAATATTTACTTCAGTAAGCCTTTATGTATACACTAAATATGAAGACTTGTTATTTTGTCATGTTTTGTCAGACGCTTACGACTTGACACTTACGAGAATGACTTATTTAGTGTTCTGCCCTTCGGAGTGAGTATAGGGAATAGGGATTGCTCACTTCCAATTGGAAGAACATACACATTACACATTTATTATGTAATTTTTTTTTTTATTTAAAAAAACAACAGTAACAAAAACGTCTCGGTTACGTATGTAACCCTCGTTCCCTGAAGGAGGGAACGGAGACGTACGTCGGACGTCACCGACGAATTGGGATCACTTCTGGGAGCCCCTATCAGCTTCGAGTGTATACAGAACGGGCCAATGGCCATTGGCGTGCGAGATTTGCATCTCGCGCTCCGCCCCGCACCGCGGGTATAAAGCGGAAGGAGATGCAGCGCACCTTTGTTTTTCACTGAGGAGCCGAACTAGTGACTCGGCCATGCAGTGATGGTACAGCAACTGTGGCGACGGGACGTACGTCTCCGTTCCCTCCTTCAGGGAACGAGGGTTACATACGTAACCGAGACGTTCCCTTTCAGTCGGTCACGTTCGACGTATGTCGGACGTCACCGACGAATTGGGATCCCTATGGAAAACGCCACAGTTACTACCACTTCCAGCGCCCAGCGAAAGCCCCTCAGACCCCCGTCTGTTCGGGGCGGGGAACTTACGCAGGGAGAGTCACTGCGGCTGTTCCACAAGACCCACTCAGCAGAGTATTGGATAAAGCTGGGAAAGCGTGCCCAGGGGGGCCGCTGCGGAAGCCACATCCTACCCGTAGGGAGGTATCATGTGGAATATACATGTATGGACTGGCCGTGGGCAGTACAACATACGGAAGTCCCAGGGGTGGCCCCGGCCAATGCAGGCGGGAGACTACACCGCACAGAGACGGCAGAGCGAGCTCTGCCAAGGGAAAGATACGGGCTCGCCGTAGGGAGCCGTACCGTGGAAGAATACACATATGGGACCGCCGTAGGGGTCACAACATATGGATACCCAGCCTAACACAAGTTCCACCAATGCATACGAGTGTTAGACCTGGCGTCGGATGCTCCGCCACGTCTGACTGCCGCGGGTTGCGGAGGACTCAACAGCGTTCGCCGTTCTGGGGAACTCGACTGGAGCATATCAGCACACGTATCCGGTCCATGAGGAGGGGAATGGCGCAGCAAGCCGACACTAGAACGGGCCCTTCGGTGTTACTGGCTATTTGAAGCGAGCACACGGGAAGAAACCGGCTCTACACGGAGGCTATAGAATCTAGCAAACGTGTTAGGTGTCGCCCAGCCCGCAGCTCTACATATATCTGTCAGCGAGGCGCCGTGCGCCAGCGCCCATGAAGAGGCCACACTCCTGGTGGAGTGGGCCCTCAGCCCAAGCGGGCAGGGCACGCCTTGGGTTTCATACGCCAAGGCGATGGCATCCACTATCCAGTGAGGCATCCTTGCTTGGAGACAGCCTTTCCCTTCTGCTGGCCTCCGTAACAGATGAAGAGCTGTTCTGAGGTCCTGAAGCTTTGCGTTCTGTCCACGTAAGTCCGCAGAGCGCGAACGGGACAGAGAAAAGCCAGGGCTGGGTCTGCCTCCTCCGAAGGCAGCGCTTGCAGGTTCACCACCTGGTCCCGAAAGGGAGTGGTGGGAACCTTGGGCACATATCCGGGCCGGGGTCTCAGGATTACATGAGAGTTACCCGCCCCGAATTCCAGGCACGATTCGTCGACCGAAAATGCCTGCAGGTCCCCTACCCTCTTGATGGAAGCCAATGCAGTCAGGAGTACTGTCTTCCAAGACAGGATTTTTAACTCTGCTGACTGCAAAGGTTCAAAGGGAGCCCTCTGCAATGCGGTTAGCACCAGAGATAAGTCCCAAGAGAGTATAGAGTGAGGGCGAGGCGGATTTAATCTCCTCGCCCCCCTCAGGAACCTGACTACCAGATCGTGCTTCCCTAGGGACTTACCATCAACCATGCTGTGATTTGCGGCGATAGCGGCAACATACACTTTGAGGGTGGAGGGAGACAGCCTTCGCTCCAACCCTTCTTGCAGGAAGGAAAGCACAGAGCCGATCGAACATCTTCGGGGGTCTTCTCGTCGAGAAGAACACCACTCGACAAACAGGTTCCACTTCAACGCGTAGAGGGGGCTCTTGCGGAAGTGATGGTGTCTACCACAGTCTGTGGTAGGCCACCTAGAACCTCCGCGTCCCGTCCAGGGACCAGACATGGAGTTTCCAGAGGTCCGGACGCGGGTGCCACAGGGTGCCCCGTCTCTGAGTCAGGAGGTCCTTCCTCAGAGGAATGGGCCAAGGAGGTGCTGTCGCGAGGAGCACTAGTTCCGGGAACCAGGTCCGGTTGGGCCAGTATGTCGCAACTAACAAGACCTGCTCCTCGTCCTCCCTGACCTTGCACAGTGTCTGCGCAAGAAGGCTCACTGGGGGAAACGCATATTTGCGTAGGCCCCGGGGCCAGCTGTGTGCCAGCGCATCCGAGCCGAGGGTCCCCCCGGTCAGGGAATAGAACAACTGGCAGTGAGACGTGTCCGGGGCGGCAAACAGGTCTACCTGTGCGGTCCCGAAGCGACTCCAGATCAGCTGGACCACCTGGGGATGGAGTCTCCACTCTCCTGGGAGCACTTGCTGTCGTGAGAGCTCGTCGGCTGCATGATTGAGCAGGCCCGGAATATGAGTGGCACGAAGCGACCTCAGATGCTTCTGACTCCAGAGGAGGAGATGGCGGGCGAGTTGTGACATGCGGCGGGAGCGTAGACCACCCTGTTTGTTAATGTACGCAACGGCCGCAGTGTTGTCCGTACGGACCAGAACGTGCTTGCCTCGTAGCGGCCCTTTGAGGCGGCCCAGCGCAAGACGAACTAACAACTCGAGGCAATTGATATGCCATTGCAGTTGAGGCCCCGTCCACAGACCCAAAACACAAGCCCGTTGTACGTGGCCCCCCAGCCGGTGGATGAGGCATCCGTTTTTTGGAGACAACAGCATGCCTGGACACTTGTTCTAGGGGAACTCCTGCCCATAGAAACGAAGGGTCCAACCACGGACTGAAGGTTTGGCGACACTTCGGTGTTACTGAGACACGGAACGAGCCGCTCTGCCACGCCCATCTCGGGACTCGGTCGTGTAGCCAGTGTTGAAGCGGCCTCATATGAAGCAATCCGAGCGGCGTCACTGCGGCTGCGGATGCCATATGCCCCAGGAGCCTCTGAAAATGTTTCAGTGGTACCGCTGTCCTGCATTTGAACGAATTCAAGCAGTTCAACACCGACTGGACGCGCTCCTCTGAGAGTCGCGCTGTCAGATTGACCGAGTCCAACTCCATACCGAGAAAAGAGATCCTCTGCACGGGGCAGAGTTTGCTCTTTTCCCAGTTGACCCGAAGTCCCAACAGGCTGAGGTGACTGAGCACCATAACTGCGCCCGTGACTGAGCCAGAATCAGCCAGTCGTCGAGGTAGTTGAGGATGCGAACACCACGCTCTCTCATGGGAGCAATGGCCGCCTCCGCGACTTTCATGAAGACACGGGGCGACAGGGACAGCCCGAAGGGTAGGACTCCGTACTGATATGCCCGTCCCTCGAACGCAAAGCGTAGGAACGGTCTGTGTCGAGGGAGAATTGAGACATGAAAGTACACGTCCTTCAGGTCGATCGCTGCAAACCAATCTTGGGGACGGATGCACCTGAAGATGCGTTTCTGCGTTAGCATTCTGAACAGCAGCCTATGAAGGGACCGATTCAAGAACCGCAGGTCCAAGATTGGCCGTAACCTGCCACCTTTCTTGGGTACAATGAAGTATGGGCTGTAGAAGCCTGTCTTCATATCGGCTGGAGGGACCGGCTCTATCGCGTCCTTCGCCAGTAGGACTGCGATCTCCGCCTGTAGCACGGGGGCATCCTCCTTCAGCACGGAGGTGAAGTGAATGCCCCTGAACTTGGGGGGCCGCCGGGCGAACTGAATCGCATAGCCGAGTCTGATAGTACGGATGAGCCAGCGGGACGGGCTGGAAGCGCTAGCCAGGCTCCCAGCGACCGAACCAGCGGGACCAACGGCACCACAGACGTACCCGCAGCGGGGCAGCGCAGCGGAGTGCAGGGACCCGACTCGGACGGCATAGCGGCCCGAAGTGGGGTCTGAGTGTGCAATGCAACACTTACCTGCTTCCGCTGAGGGGGCGCACGGGTATGAGGAGGCCTCTTGTGTGCGTCCTGGACACAGCCAGCACCCCCTGCTGGCGATAAGAGAGGCACCGGAGGGTGACAAGGCATGGGACACCGCCAAGTGCGCTCTCTTGGCACCCAGAGATTTTGAAAGCAGCTCTAGTGAAGTTTTGGGTACCACTGGCATGAAGGCCAGTGGCGGAACAGAAATCAAAATTTGAACAAAGGATTCTCTCCCGGCCCTCCTCCGGGGGAAGGAGCTGTCCCCTCCATCTCTGGGTGCCAAGGGTGTTTCTGGACCAGGGTGGACATCGTCTGGCCGAGGGCCAGCGCTGTGACTTTAAATATGATCAGTCACTGTGCGCAGCTCAACCTCGGCTCAGAACTACCCTCTGGCAGAGGTGGCCTGCCAGTGGCACTGCCACCCCACCGATGAGGGTAGTGAGAGAGAGGAAAACTTTATACAGAATTATGGCCCCTTTGGTGTTCCATATTTTGGCACCAAATAGTTCCACACTGCCAAAGCTTTCCAATGCACGTCCGGGGAAAAGGCAAGGGGGCGGGCAAGGCGATTTACGCGTTGCACTACGCCTCAGCCACCCGGGAAAGCATGGCTGTCAAGTCTGAATCTGATTCAGCATGAGCACACACTATTATAGTGGGAATCTCAGCCTCATCTCATTTCCAGCACATAACAGCCCTCTCTCCGATGTAGCGATTGACATCTGTCCTCTGCTAGAGCCCCAAATGAAACGCTAAGTCCCTTTTTTAATGACCACCCACGAACACAGTCTCAACATGCTTGCGATGCGATAGAGGAGTGGGGGCCCACGGAGATGTACTCGGCAGGGAAGCCCCACTGTAATCCTCAGGTCACCCAGGCTTATTAGCCGAAGTAGCTCTTTTCTGGTGCACCAGAAGAGAAACTAGATCGGGGAATAGGTGAAGGGACTCAGCCCCGTTTGAGGTTGCGAGTCTCGACCACGCATCTAAAGTGCCGAGTGACGCACTGGGTTGCCGTGACAACCCGCGCTGTCAACTGGCAGCTAGACGGCACACGGCGCGCTGAACGCTCAAACCTTACGAGGAAGGAGAAACGAACAGCACGCCGACGTGATCACTTTATACCCGCGGTGCGGGGCGGAGCGCGAGATGCAAATCTCGCACGCCAATGGCCATTGGCCCGTTCTGTATACACTCGAAGCTGATAGGGGCTCCCAGAAGTGATCCCAATTCGTCGGTGACGTCCGACGTACGTCGAACGTGACCGACTGAAAAGGAACTACTACTATAATGTATGATTTGTAAATTGTATAATTTATTTACAGATTATGGACTGGACTGTGAAGATCTGCAAGGCATTAAAACACCTACATGATCAAAAGATCCTACATAAAAACCTGCAGCCCGAGGTACAAAGGGAATGAAGTTAATGCACAGTTAAAATGGGCTTCACTTTGACAGCACTGGGAAGTTTGTTTTTTAGCTGATACATAACATTATTAATTAAATGTGGATATGGATTTAGCTAATTTACACCTGCTTCATTATGATCTTATGATTTCTAAAGATTGGTTAGAATAAAAAGAAAAGCACACAAAACACACATAAAACAAATATTTATTAATCAAATGATGAGGAAATTAATACACTGCATTTAAAAAATAAAGTTAAAAATGAAGTCTGAGAATAATCATTTTAAATGAATATTTTAGCTGTGACCAAAGATTTGCTATAAAGAAACTTAATAAATGTGCTTTCTTATGACAGAGCATATTTTTCACTGCATGTGGAAGCGTTCGTCTTGGAGAGTTTGGAGAGATTAATGAATGGTACCGTATGTGCTCATTTGATTCAAAACATGACTCGCCAAGAACTCAACACATTCTACAGGAAATACTATTTAGTCAATATGTGTGTGTGCATTATGATCTGTACCATGTTTTTCTGTTTTTAATCAGGTCGACTGATGCAATAACTGCAGAAACTGAAGCTCTCTCATACACTGCACCTGAGAATTTGAGTGGCAACCCTTATGATGAGAAATCGTAATAAACACTAAAACTGCATTGTTTATTCAATTATAATTATACATTTTGTGAACAATTAAACTCTATCCTTCATAATCACGTTTTACAGTGAAATATGGAGGTTGGGATGCGTCATCTATGAGATGTGCATGCTGAAGCGTGCGGTGAGATATTTCCTCAGATGTTGAGCATGTTTTGTTTAATATCATGCTTTAATAATAATCAATATGCATCAAGTTTGTAATGTATTGCAGCCTAAATTAAAACTCAAACTGCTACTGGTTAACCAGCTGGCAATCATAAAATATTGATTCTCAAAAACAATTACAATCAACCCCCATTTAACTAGGAATGCACTGATATTAAAACCTGATATAGATGTCAATATTCATGTTTCTAAATCATCATGCACATTTATATAAGAACTGGGATTGTTCAATTTGAAAAAATACTGAAACAGTAGTCTATACAGTTTGTGCATTATATTTCAAATTCTCTGAAGCCATTTAATAGCTTTCAAACCACATTAAAATATGACAGGTTTGAACATCCACAGATAAAGTGTATAGATCTACTCCTATATTCTGTAGAGAGGCATTTCTACTGCTGGTGTGTATCAGTATCAAATATGCATTGGATCTGAACAATACTGAAGGGCTTCAGAAGAAGATTGGACTCAGATTCTAAAGTCTACATTTGTGTTTGCTTTTCCAGCATTTTCTTGCATTGGAATATCTTATTGTGGTAGAATTTTCATTTTGACTGAAATATTCCAGTAGAGCTACTTTGTTTATGCCAAGCATTCAGATTAGAGAATCAAATTCTGTGGTTCCTCTTGATGTTGAATTTTGGATCTTGACAAGGGCTCAGTAAAAATGCATATTTCAAAAAAATGAATGTGGGAGAAAAAAGTTCACAGATACTTTAACTTTTACCACCTTGTTACCTCCTATTTTTGTCTGTCTTTAGTTTACAGGAAGAAACACAGTTGAGATTATTTCAAAGATACTCACCAGCTCCTATGAAGCTCTTCCTGAGACCTTCTCTGAGGACCTTCGTCAGCTGGTAAAAGACACACTTCAGACAGATCCAGTGAACCGCCCGTCTGTCAGTGAGATCTCAATGAGGCCTTTTATCATCAAACACTTTTATGGAAAGGTGAGTTAAAATGTTTCATTTTTTTATACATTTTCATTTAAAAAACTAGTCGCCTGAAGGCAGAAAGTAACAATGTTTCAGACACCAACACCGGTACTGAATTTTAACCAAATTAAATTAAACAAAACATTGAACCAAAAAACTTTTGAATTCATTAAATGTATTAATTTTTAAAAAAAATTAATTAATTGATTGATTTATTTCAGAGCATACAAACTATTGAGGAGTTTAATACGACTCTACACGAACTGATGGTCCAGGCTGAGGATTTGCAGAGAGTCCGCTTCTGGAAAACCAAAAAGCGCAAATGGCATAAAGGCCTTTTTAAGTTAAAAAAGTGGAAATAACCTTTAAAATAATTTGTGCCTCACACAATTATTCTCATTTTTAAATACAGTTAATTTTGTTAATCTTATAATTCATAACAATGAACTGTAACCTCCAACCTGTCTACTATTTTGACATTTGTCTAGCTTTGTTTGTGTAACCACTGTCGGTGAGTCTCGTGTAACCGAGTCAAGTTCACGTTTTTGGCGAGCACACAGGAGGATACCATCTGTATAGTACTAGCGGTTCTCAAACAGTTGTGTGTGTAACTGTAAAAACTCCATCTGATATATTATTGAACTCAAATGGTTATTGTCCATGTTTTATTTTGAGTGTCCTTAACATAACGGACCAGTCTAGGGTCAATAAAAGAGATTTTTCACCCTTTTTGATTGGATTTAACTGTGACTGACCGTAAAAGTACAGCAATAAATTAAATAATGCAATTAAAGAGAGTTAAAGACAAAAATACATGAAGATATTACAATTGTTACATAAGCTTAGTTAAACTAGCCTATTTGTTTAATTTTAACAACTTGTTTATTTTTTTTTAATCCTGATTTAGCATATCTATTTTTTATATTTTATTCTTAATGGACCTGCCTTGACTTGATTTATTAGCATTGCACTAAAAGGTGTTCGATCAGTGACAGTTTAAATAACGCAATTGAATAATGCAATTTAGGCTTGAGGGGGAGTAAATCATGGGGTAATTTTCATTTTTGGGCCAACTATCCCTTTAATGGAGGCATTAAGATGTTATTTTTCACAGTTTAAAGGGATAGTTCACCAAACAATGTAAATTCTGTCATTAATTCCTCTCCCTCATGTCGTTCCAAACCCGTAAGACCTTCGTTCATCTTCTGAACACAATTAAGATATTTCTGATGAAATCCAAGAGCTCTCTGACCCCTCCCCTGTTGTGCGCAAAAATAAACAAAAAAAAAGACTTTATTCAACAATTTCGCTCTAGCCTGTGTCAGTCTCCTGCGCAGTTTCCGTTGTAAATACAGTGCAGCTCCTGCGTCATCATCATCATCATCATCATCATCATCACACGCTGCACTATTTACAACGGAAACTGCGCAGGAGACTGACACAGGCTAGAGCGAAATTGTTGAATAAAGTTATTTTTGTTTGTTTTTGTGCACTAAAAGTATTCTCGTCGCTTCATAACATTGAGGTTAAACCACTGGAGTCACATGGACTATTTGACCAATGTCTTTACTTCCTTTCTGGGACTTGAAAGTGTTAATGGAGGGGTCAGAGAGCTCTTGGATTTCATCAGAAATATCTTCATTTGTGTCTGAAGATGAGTGAAGGTCTTACGGGTTTGGAACGACATGAGGGAGAGGAATCAATGACAGATTTTTCACCCTTTAAATCAGTTTAAATGTTGATACAGTATTATAGAGACTTTTAGGCCCCATTTACACTGCATGGTTCAAGTGACCCAATTACGATTTTTCCCTCTCATGTGGCACAGATCGGATATGACATGAACGTGTAAGCAGGAAAAAAACGCATGAATTCCGATATCCTCAGATCGGATTCAGGCCTCACTCATATGTGGTAATAAATCCGATATGATTCGGATACGTGCATTTGCGTCTGCCATGTAAGCGGTGAAATCGGATATTCCCCAGTAAATGCGAGTCGTACGTCATTGAAAAAGGGACGGAGGCGAATGACGTCAACTCGGGTGGACACGAACTGCGATCACATGACACTAATGGCTCTTCTCTTTTTTCTCCGCCTTACGAGAGCAATGTTTTGCTGACCTTTAAAGAGTGCGGAAAGCAAAACATTGAATAATCATTTTGTCTGCATCCACTGAATATTGTGCCGTTTTACTTCCTTTTCCGGGTCAGAACGTCTTGGGCTGTTTCACCAGTGTATAGTGTAAATGCAAATATCGGATACGGGTCGCTTTTAAAAGATGATGTTAGCGGGTCGTCGAAAAAATCGGATATAGTCACCAAATCGGAATTGTGCATCAAGACCTGCAGTGTAAATGCGGCCTTAGACAAGTGTTTAATTGACTTTTGCATAATGGATTTTCACTTGAATACTAATTCATATTTTCTGAGATTAGTGATTTTATTTCTGTTGATTTTGATAATATTGGTACCTATTGCATTGATTAACTTTAAACTTTGGAACAGAACTTTTGCAAGTTGAATACGGAAGGCGGTCTAACAGAAGCTAGAAATTTTACTTTATAATGTGTTAAATATGGATATTTTTCTTACACAAACCCATCAATTCACTTCAGAAGGCCTTTATTAACCCCCGGAGCCGTGTGGAGCACTTTTATAATGGATGGACGCACTTTTTTGGGCTTCAAATTTTGGGCTGCCATTCACTGCCATTATAAATCTTGGAAGAGCCAGGACGTTTTTAATATAACCCCGACTGTATTCGTCTGAAAGAAGAATGTCATACACACCTAGGATGACTTGAGGGAGAGTAAATCATGGGATCATTTTCATTTTTGGGTGAACTATCCCTTTAACAGGGATGGATGGCACTTCTAATGACACCACCTTAATTAATATTAAAAAAGTAACTGAGAAAAACAGAGTTTCAGTCAAAACACCATGGATGTCCTACAAGCACATGTGCAGTCCATCAATTGAAGTTTAGTACCAAAGTGAAAGCTCAATATTATTTAATAACAGCCCAGCTGAAGTTTGTGTCACTATTAACATCAGTAAACTAATCTGATGTCCACCCACTCCACCTCCACCAAAAAAGAGTTATATATTAACATTAGGACCGCAGGTGGTTTTTATAAGTCTTGACTTGAATAAAATAAACACATTGTTCATACCTTCGGGATAAAGTCGGATATGCCAATCCATTTGTTATCCATTTGGCATTGCAAACAACAAATATTCCAGGACTTAACTTCAACTTTCTACAAACAAACAAACATTTAATTCAAGAGCAAACCCTTATTGGCACGAGCACAGCTGGACACTGCACACACTGCACGGCATGGTCATAAAGTTGGTTTGACCTTCTATAGCGCCACCTGTGACTCATCATCACTACTTAAATACACACACAATACTCATATGCCCTCTAGTGTCTTAAACAAAAATTACAACTCAATGTAATGGCTCCGACGATGTATATTGATCAACAGAGACGTTAAACACACTTTTTATTTTTCCATCATATTATAAAAACATTTCAATAATTGACAACAATACTTGATAACAATGAATAATAAATACAATTTTTTTTTTAGAGAGAGAGAGAGAGAGATCCTCAACAAACAAATAAGTTTAATATGGTTAATATGGACATATAAGAATGTATATATGAATGTTAATATACAGATGTTGCCTAGGGCCTCCATATGTCTAGAACCGGCCCTGATCAGAAATGTTATATTCTCAGGACTTTGTGAGGATCCAAATTCATCAACATGTACAGACTAAATGTTTTTAAAGTTGGTGTGTGAGGCTTGATCTGAACATGATCTGAGCCAGTTTTGTTGGTGATAGAACAAACTTTGTTATAACAAAATGTGAATCAGTTCAAAATGGTAAGATTAACCTTGAAAAATCCAAGTATTCACATGAATATATGAAGAGAAGAATCATGAATTTAAGGTCGTTATTCCAAAGGTATAATAATTTTTGGTCATGGTTTGTACAGTGTTGTATTTATTCATTATGGCCAGTAAGTGGTGCTTCTTTGGGCTCGTGTGAGTTTGATAAATGGATAATTTCAGGTTTTTAAAGGGCGGGTCACACTCAGTTTCTGTCAATCTCGTGTCAATCTTGAGTACCTATAGAGCAGTATTGCATCCTTCATATCTCCGAAAAGTCTTTAGTTTTATTATATTTAAAAAATAAAGATACGCTGTACCGAGTCTTTCCAAATAAAACCGAGCGGATGGAGGCGTATCGTGTGGGCGGAGCTAAAGAATGACGAGCGCGTGCAGCTATTGCGTTGAGAGCGTCTGAAAGCTGTGACATCCTTAAACGTCCCCTAGGTTTAATATGAAATAATTCATTTAGTTTAACATATTTTCCCACTCTTTTTTATTGTATTGCTGTTTGGAGTGGTTTTACAATAAACAAACAGACGCCTATAGTGGCCAGCTAAACAAATGTATTTAAACACACACCATACATTGCATGCTCCATTGATAAATTAACTATACATGATCATGTTGTTTACTTGATGTGCACTTACGCGCCGATAGCCAAAAACACACAGACATTTGAAGCAGTTTTACTCAACGCACGTCGAACTGGGCCTTGTTTTGTCTCAAGTTGACCTACGTCATCAGCGACTTCCGGTGTGAGAACGCTGGCGCGTTTGTGCTGCCGCTTCACGCTGGTACCTGTCTGTTTGCTTGTTTATTGACTGATACATTTTTGGATATGTTTTCGGCTGAGATTCGACATACCGGGATTACTTGGATACGTAATATATATAATCTCTGTCTACCTTCAAGACCCAGCTAAAGACATATCTATTTAATTTGTATTTTGAATAATGTGGCTGTATAAGACCTGTGCTTGCATTGTGTATGTGGATGTGCAAATGTATTGTATAGCACTATGTAAAGCGACCTTGAGCTATGGAAAGGCGCTATATAAATAAAACTTCTTCTTCTTCTTCTTCTTCTTCTTATAAAACAATCGTCGCCGAAATGCAGGGAACAAACAAAAACTTGCGCAACTCCGTTGCTCCTCCGGAAAAACAAACTCCATCCACTGTTCCCTTAACGCTGGGTTCTTTGGGAAGCTGTACAGCTGTACAGGTTGTCTTGCCCTGGCAACCAAAAACACACTTCTTTGGTGACATTGTTGATTTCGTAAAGTCCTGTAACCTGTGCAGCGCAGCCGACGACTTCCCTAAAGCCGGGCAAAGCGCTTTGATGGGCGTACTGCTTGCGCTCTCTCGCTCTGGTCGACAGGTGGGCGCGCCCTTCCGGGAGAAGTGCCCGTACGGCCCGTATAACAGTTCCTCCCTTATTGACGTCACGCAGACCCATACTCGAAAAAAACTTTCCGAAACTTGTGAGTATTTTTGGCACAGATACTCCATCAAACGTCCAACTTCATTTTTGAAACTTTGTCCATGTTTAGCATGGGAATCCAAGTCTTTAACAGTGTAAAAAGCTCAGTATGCATGAAATAGCATTTCACCCCCCCTTTAACTTTAGGTTCATGATGATTTTGACGAGCAGAGCCTGGAGATAATCTGATCAGTTGAAGAAGTTTGAAAAAACACATTTTCAACAAAATCCAAAGTGTTGAGAATTTAATTTCTAGCCCATTTGGTTTAAAAGTTATTAGCATAATGTATCTGAATTCGTCATAATATGCAACAAGTGAGAAGTGGTGTCAGTTCACACATTTAGAGGCTGGGTAGTGTTTTTTAATGGTTAGATCATTTCTGCTGTGAAAGCATTAAAATGTGTGAAATGTTTTTAACAAGGTTTCTTCTCATGTGAAGCGTTTGTGTGTTTGACATCAGCATATATCACTCAAACATTTATTCAGATGAAGTTTATTTAAAATCCAGCTCTTACTGGAGCTTTTACAAGAAGCTTAACATCTATTGATCTAAAGAGTTCTCAAGAAAAATTGCAATAGATTAAAATTATGACCAAACAGCAGATGCATTAGCATCTGAAGTTTAGGATTTACATTTTAACTAATGACATTTTAACAGGGTTTGTTCGGTTTATCTGTGTTTTAGTTTTGCCCGCCTGTCTGTGTGCTTTGAGTTTGTTGTCATGGTTATTTATTAGTTTACACCGGTTCTATGTTTCATTAATCATCCCCTCATGTATTCATGTGCTTGGTTGTTCTGTTCATGTGCTTAAAGCCTAGATTTCTGAGTATTCTGTTTATTTTGTGTTTGTTAATAAAGAAAAGACTTCTGCAATTCAAATAAACTGCTTTATTTCATCCTGCTGCAACCAAAGCAATTGTGCACTGTAAAATGTAATTTTGAATTTACTTAGAAAACTTAAATAAACTCTTGGGTTTACTTAAAAAACAAATAAGGAAACCGATTGCCTTAAATTTAGCAAGTAAATTAGCTTATCATTTTGAATTGATTAAACTAACTACCACATAGTAGAGATTACTTAGAAAACTTGAGGATTTTACAAGCTGAGTACTTAGTTCAGTCAACTTAAAGATTTAAGTACAAAATAGTTTTCTTAAAAAGTTTGTTCACATTATGTGGAAACTGATTGCCTTCAATTTTTACTTAAAAATGTAAGTACAAAAAGTGTTGGAACAACAATGGACCATGAATTTATTTGTATTTATTAAACTGGAGATGCTGTTCAAATACTTTATGTATATATGAAAGTTAGCTGAATTTAATAAAAAAAAAAAAAATCGACTTTAGTACACAGCAAAAACCCCAGTGTTGAATTAACACTCCTCAGAGTTTATTTGACTCTACACTCAAGAGTGTTAAAAGTAACTCTGAAGCAGTGTTAAAGTTAATGAGATAATTAAGAGCTTAATTAAGTGATGATTGAGCATTAGTGATGAACACCTGATGATAGCAAGCAGAATCACTGAAGGAAAGAGTTACCATTTTTAAAGTCACCATTATGGTGATCAGTGTTTATTTTAGTTGGGCTCTTGACCCTTGATTTCTTAGCATTAGTTTTTGTAACTGATTTATAGCAGCCAGACATGTCCAGAGAAAATGTGATCAGGTGTTGTTGGTTATGTTTTGACATAATCTTCATGAGCTGAAGCACTGATGTCATTTAGAGCTTAATCTTTGAGTTAGGTTTACTTTATTGATTATAGCAGCCCTGTGATTCTACAGCATAAGATCCGGTGTTTTCAATATAATCAGAGGGATTTTTAAAAGTTATTCTGTTCAAAAAAGGTTTGAATCTTTCTGTTGTTTAGACACACAGAGACATCAAGAATCAGCGTATGAACCTCAACAATGGTGGCCATCAAAAAGCTTTTTGCGATGCATTCTGGGTGCACCAATCAAAACTCACCTATGGCTCCCAGCATGCATAGCGGCATGAATAAATTATAAGATGAATTGTTTTAGTAATTTCTTTTATTCTTACCATTTTCTTTTATTTTTGCTGTCTTATGTGACTTTTTAGTAGCTTGTTTTGTGTTCAGAGTTAATCTGTTTATCTGAATATGCTGTTTGTCACCATTGTTGAGATTCATTCGCTGATTCTTGATGTCTGTGTGTGTGTCTAAAGCAATAAAGTTGTTGAAAACTTTTGTGTAGAATCTCATGCTGTAACATCACAGAGCTGTTGTAATCGATAATGTAAAATCATCATCACCCATACAATTAGAGATTGGTTTCAGAATGATATTAGTTTATCGGGTCACTAAATGAAGATTACGTTAATAATGTAATCAAAGCATAATCAACTCCTGAAAAGATTTTGTCTGTGTTTTCTTTGCCTAACAAAATGTGTTTTCTAAACACACAGTTAAAGCAGCCAGAAAAAAACTAATGTTAAAAAGTCAAGGGTCAAGAGCCCAACTAAAGCAAACACTGATCACCATAATGGTGACTTAAAAATGGTGACTCTTTCCTTCAGTGATTCTGCTTGTTATCATCAGGTGTTCATCACTAATGCTCAATCATCACTTAATTAATCACTTAATTATCTCATTAACTTTAACACTTCTTCAGAGTTACTTTTAACACTTTAACACTTCTTCAGAGTTACTTTTAACACTCTTGAGTTAATTTAACACTGGGGTTTTTGCTGTGCATGAGAAGAAAACTTGTTAAAAACATTTCAC
Organism: Coreius guichenoti; assembly: GCA_039654105.1. NCBI lineage: Eukaryota > Metazoa > Chordata > Actinopteri > Cypriniformes > Gobionidae > Coreius > Coreius guichenoti. Next base: position 54,872,500 of record CM077168.1, on the reverse strand, counting down.
ACATTTTAATGCTTTCACAGCAGAAATGATCTAACCATTAGTGAAGAGAAAAGTTAAACAGACTTAAACCTTTATAATGTGTTTATAGTGAGGAGCATATCGATCGCGTCAGTAAATGGTCTCTGTAAGCGCTGTGCATTTGAAAAGCAAAATGCACTAAACATTAGGCTATATGTTTTTATTCTAAACTCACTTCATAATGGCATAACGTATGAAAACATTTGAAGTAACAAATGATAATACATATAGGCTATTTTTCTCTAGTGTAGTGTACTGAAGTGTTCCTTTCTAGTGATTTATAGTTATAGGCTGCCTGCATTATTCCCCCAAAAAATAATGTTTTCTGTAAAGTAAAAATGATTATTATTGTTATTATTACAGGTATGTGCCAACAAACCTGGTGTTCTTTATATATATTTGTTGTGAATTTTAAAATGTAGCTAATTTTAACCAGAAAAATCACAATTCGTTTTTTTTTTTACCAAACCGTGCAGCCCTAGTTGCTCCTGATATCAGCATGTTCACAGTTGTGACTTTTTGTCCTTCGTTGTGTATATTTGGATTATGTTGTGTTGTAAATAAATGCAAACAAATCAAAAAGCCATTCTTTTAATCTCCTCACATTCTTTGTTCTAGTTCCCTCACAGTCCCATTCAGCTGATATAGGGCCATTAGGGGAGGGTCTTTGTCTTCCCATGTGTGAAACACATCAAAACAGCTCAGGGCTCAGAGGGTTAAAGTTGGTGTGTGAGGCTTGATCTGAACATGATCTGAGCCAGTTTTGTTGGTGATAGAGCAAACTTTGAATCAGTTCAAAATGGTACGGTTAACCTTGAAAAATCCAAGTATTCACATGAATATATGAAAAGAATCATGAATTTAAGGTCGTTATTCCAAAGGTATAATAATTTTTGGTCATGGTTTGTACAGTGTTGTATTTATTCATTATGGCCAGTAAGTGGCGCTTCTTTGGGCTCAATGCAGTGTGAGTTTGATAAATGGATAATTTCAGGTTTTTAACTTTAGGTTCATGATGATTTTGACGAGCAGAGTCTGGAGATAATCTGATCAGTTGAGGAAGTTTGAAAAGCACATTTTCAACAAAATCCAAAGTGTTGAGAATTTAATTTCTAGCCCATTTGGTTTAAAAGTTATTAGCATAATGTATCTGAATTCGTCATAATATGCAACAAGTGAGAAGTGGTGTCAGTTCACACATTTAGAGGCTGGGTAGTGTTTTTTTAATGGTTAGATCATTTCTGCTGTGAAAGCATTAAAATGTGTGAAATGTTTTTAACAAGGTTTCTTCTCATGTGAAGCGTTTGTGTGTTTGACATCAGCATGTCACTCAAACATTTATTCAGATGAAGTTTATTTAAAATCCAGCTCTTACTGGAGCTTTTACAAGAAGCTTAACATCTATTGATCTAAAGAGTTCTCAAGAAAAATTGCAATAGATTAAAATTATGACCAAACAGCTAGGGCTGGACCAGAATATTCAAATTTTCGTTCGGTGGATTGGTATTCAATTTTCAATTTTGATTCCAATTTTTTATTTTTTTCTCGCACACCTGGCAACCCCCCAAAAACGGTTCTCCTTCGGATTGAATATGTTTACACTATAAAATCTGGTGAAATACAATACTCTTTTTTTACAGTTATCTTATAGCCTAGCCGACAGTTGAATAGGAACCCAACCTCGTTATACTCAAATATATTTGCTTCTTCTTAGCCTAAGTGTTCCCTGAGTATTCTCTGTCTAGAGCACACAACTGCATGAGCTTATATGGAAGAAGCGCATGCCTGAGCTTGTATTTTGGGTTAAGCCACTGGTCTCAAACTCAATTCCTGGAGGGACACAGCTCTGCACAGTTTAGCTCCAGCCAGCTCCAACTCACACCTGCATGGAAGTTTTTAGTAATCCTGAAGACCTTAATTAGCTGGATCAGGTGCACTCAAAAAACATTTATGTCTAAACTTAAGATTTATGTATTTGAATTGCATATACATTTTCCATCAATTTGGATTACATAGTTTTAACATTAACAAATTAATAAACTGAATGTGATTCATATTTGTAAGCAATAGGCTACATAAATTAAACAGGTAATATTTATGTAATTGTATTATTAAATGGAATGTGACTTATATTTGTCAGTTATTCGTAAATTAAACAGGTAAGATTTATGTAATAGTACACAGCAAAAGACCCATGTTAAATTAACACTGCCTAAATTAACACTGCCTGACTGCTGTGCTCGCGTGTGCTCTGCTTGCTTTTGAATCTTTATTTGATATCATTCCCTGTTGTTTAAACTGCTAAATATAATTTACCCATCACCATATATTGTCTAATATTGCCTACCACATTAAATCTGACACCGCTAGCTTTCAATCTAAATCACTATCACGCGTTAGCATTTCGCTAGCCTGTTAGCTTGCCATCTCTGCACTCGGGTCTCTTATTTTCTGAGTTCATTAAACAACTGTGGTGAGTTGGATTATTTAATAGACTCCATCAAACAACTGTGGTAAATTGAATTAATCAACAAATACGGTAAGCCATGTCTTCTTCTCCTGTCATTGTCACTTGCACTGCATGTTTCATGTTTAGTATATCTTTCTCTGTTGGCGAACAGGGCTTCACATGGGATAAATGTAAGGAAATAGTCAGGCTGACGGAGAAGATTTCAGAATTAGAGACACGCATCCAGACTTTATTTGAGAGTAGTGAGAATGTAACAGCTTTAGACACTGCTTTGGATGCGAATAGCTTAGTAAACTCTGTACATTGTTCGGTTCCAGCTGTAGAGCCCGTGCAGCAGGGCAACTGGGTGACGGTGAGACGGCATAGTCGCGGATAAAAAAAAAACACTCTTCCGTTCCGATTAGAACATCAAACAGGTTCTCCCCACTCAGTGATGCACCCACTGAGAATCCTGTTGAAAGTGCCCTAGTTATTGGCGATTCTATTACACGGAACGTGAAAATAGAGACACCAGCCACCATAGTCACATGTTTACCGGGAGCCAGAGCGCCTGACATCAAAGCAAATTTAAAAGTGCTGGCTAATGCTAATCGTAAATTCTCTAAGATTATTATTCACGTCGGCACAAATGATGTTCGACTTCGGCAGTCGGAGATCACCAAAATTAACATTAAAGAGGTGTGTAAACTCGCAAGTACGATGGCAGATGACATTTTTTGCTCTGGTCCCCTCCCCGTTAAAAGGAGTGATGAGATACTTAGCAGACTATCATCACTCAATGGCTGGTTGTCTAAGTGGTGTCCGCAAAATAACATAGGGTTCATAGACAATTGGAAAAGCTTTTGGGGCAGACCTGACCTGTTGAAAAAAGATGGTATTCATCCTTCCTGGGATGGTGCCGCTCTTCTCTCTAGTAATTTGGCACATAGTCTTAGAGCTAAACCTTGACTAACTGGGGCCCAGGTCAGGAAGCAGACGGACTGGCTTAACCGACCATCTGCTAGCTGTCTCACGTCACAGAAGTCAGATAAATCCCAGCACATAGAGACTCTTTCACCTAGATATTATCACATAGAGACTGTGTCTGTTCCACGAATTAGTAAATACAAAAAACCATCAAAACCATTCAACGGTAAAAATTTAATTGATGTCCAGCAAATAAACAACAGATATAATACAGATGATCAAATGATAAAGCTCGGGCTGCTGAATATTCGATCCCTTGCCTCAAAAGCGCTTATTGTTAATGATATGATTACAGATCATAACCTAGATGTGCTGTGTTTGACAGAAACCTGGCTAAAAAATGACGATTACATTACTTTAAATGAGTCCACCCCCCAAGATTATTGTTATAAACACGAGCCGCGTCTGAAAGGTAAAGGGGGAGGTGTTGCTGTAATTTATAATAACATCTTCAGTATTACTCAGAAGTCTAGTTTCAAATATAATTCCTTTGAAGTTTTGGTGCTTTATGTAACGCTATGTAGTGAAATTGATAAATCCCGTTTGACATTTGTGCTGGCTACTGTATACAGGCCACCAGGGCACCATACAGACTTTACCAGATAATTTGCTGATTTTCTATTAGAGTTAGTACTGGCTGCAGATAAAGTCCTAATTGTTGGTGATTTTAATATCCATGTAGACAATGAAAAAGACGCATTAGGATTGGCATTTAGAGACATTCTAAACTCTATTGGAGTAAGGCAACACGTGCCAGGACCCACTCATCGCCGTAATTATACGTTAGACCTAATACTGTCACATGGAATAAATGTTGATACCATTGAAATTCTTCAGCAGAGCGATGACATCTCAGATCATTACCTAGTATCATGTACACTTAATTTAGCAAAGGCTGCAAAGCCGTCCCCTCGCTTCAAATATGGCAGGACTATCACTGCTGCGACTAAAGAATTCTTTGTAAATAATCTTCCTCATCAGTTTCATCTCCTCAGCATCCCAGATAGCCTAGAGGAACTTGATGTTGCAACAGAAACTATTGACTCTCTCTTTTCCAGCACTTTAGACACAGTTGCTCCCCGGCGATTAAAGAAGATTAAAGAAAATAGTCCAACGCCGTAGTACAACGAGCACACCCGGGCCCTTAAAACAGCAGCCAGAAAAATGAAGCGCAGCTGGAAGAAAACAAAAATAGAAGTTTTTCGCATTTCGTGGAAGAGAGCATGATTGCATACAGAAAGGCCCTAAAGACTGCTAGATCTGCTTATTTCTGGACTCTCTTAGAAGAAAACAAACACAACCCAAATTAACCAAAGCTTCACCTTCTGATATTTGTAAACAGCACAGCAGTAATGACTTTATGAACTTCTTTACTTGTAAGATTGATAATATTAGGAAAAAAATTATAACCATGCAGCCGTCTACTACAGTATCACATCAGGCAGTGCATTGTAGTGTCACTGAGGAAAAATTACATTCATTCACTGCTATAGGAGAGGAAGAATTGGCTAAACTCGTTAAATCATCAAAATCAACAACATGTATGCTTGACCCCATATGGACTAAACTACTAAAAGAGATTCTTCCAGAGGTCATAGATCCTCTTCTTAATATCATTAATTCATCCTTGACATTAGGATATGTACCGAAAACTTTTAAGTTGGCTATTATTAAACCACTTATTAAAAAAACGCAACTTGATCCTACAAAATTAGTCAATTACAGGCCAATCTCAAATCTACCCTTTCTGTCAAAAATACTAGAAAAGGCAGTGTCCTCACAATTATGCTCCTTTTTAGAAAGAAATGGTATCTGTGAGGATTTCCAGTCAGGATTTAGACCGTATCATAGTACTGAGACTGCTCTCATTAGAGTTACAAATGATTTACTCTTATCATCCGATCGTGGTTGTATCTCTCTGTTAGTGTTACTCGATCTTAGCGCTGCATTCGATACTATCGACCACAACATTCTTTTGAATAGACTCGAAATTTATGTTGGCATTAGTGGAATTTCATTGGCATGGTTTAAATCATACTTATCTGACCGTTATCAGTTTGTAGCAGTAAATGAAGAGATGTCACACCAAACACAAGTTCAGTATGGAGTACCGCAGGGCTCAGTGCTAGGACCGTTGCTTTTCACCCTGTACATGCTACCACTGGGAGATATTATTAGGAAGCATGGCGTTAATTTTCATTGTTATGCTGACGATACTCAGCTCTATATTTCTTCGCGCCCTAACGAAACTTACCGATTCACAAGATTGACAGAATGCATAGCTGATATAAAACTTAATTCAGAAAAAACTGAATTTTTAATCATTGGACAAAAAAACTCCACAAGTAGTAACCTAGAATACTGTCTAACACTCGATGGCTGCTCTGTCAAGTCTTCGTCGTCAGTTAGGAACCTGGGTGTGCTCTTTGATACCAATCTCTCATTTGAAAGCCACGTTTCTAGCATCTGTAAAACTGCATTCTACCATCTTAAAAATATATCTAAATTATGACACATGCTTTCAATGCAAAATGCTGAACAGTTAGTTCATGCGTTCATGACCTCAAGGCTAGATTATTTTAATGCTCTACTGGGTGGTTGCCCTGCTCGCTTAATAAATAAACTGCAGCTGGTTCAAAACGCAGCAGCTAGAGTTCTTACTAGAACCAGGAAGTATGACCATATTAGCCCGGTTCTGTCAACACTGCATTGGCTCCCTATTAAACATTGTATACATTTTAAAATCTTGCTGATTACTTACAAAGCACTAAATGGTTTAGCTCCCCAGTACTTGAGCGAGCTCTTAACGCATTATACTCCATCACGTCTATTGCGGTCTCAAAATTCTGGCCAGTTGATAATACCTAGAATATCAAAATCAACTGCAGGCGGTCGATCCTTTTCCTATTTAGCACCTAAACTCTGGAACAGTCTTCCTAGCATTGTTCGGGAAGCAGACACACTCTGTCAGTTTAAATCTAGACTAAAAACACATCTCTTTACTAATGCATACACATAAAACATTTTTAATTTCTATTATTCAAATCAGTTAAATGATTGTTTTAGGCTGCATTAACTAGGTCAGTCGGAACCGGGAACACTTCCAATAACACCTGATGTACTCGTTACATCATAAGAAGAATGGCATCTACGCTAATGTTAGTCTCTCTGTTTAGCCTGAGGTTTACTGCAGTCGGCCGGATCCGGGCCGTATCCAGACCAGATGGTGGACCTTAGCCTGGACATGACGACCATATCCCTGAAGTGTCTGTAGAGACAATAGTGTCAATTAAACTCCCCCCTGTAAATGCCGCATCGGCACGACATCCTCATTAAACCCATCCCCGGCGTGACGACTCCAATATTTCGAATAATCCTACGAATATCTATTGATCTAATATGACTTCTGACCTGTAATGTTGCCAGAATCATAATCATACACTATTTGTTCGTCGGCCAGAACTGGCACCCCGACTGAGCCTGGTTTCTCCCAAGGTTTTTTTCTCCATTCTGGCCCTGAAGGAGTTTTGGTTCCTTGCCACCGTCGCCTTTGACTTTTGGCTTGCTCAGTTGGGGACACTTAAATTTCAACTATATTACTGATCTGCCCGCAATGACACTATATGATAATTGAAATGAGCTGGATGACATCACCGTTTTCACCAGAGCGGCTGTACAGCCGAATCAAATTCCGTTGCATTATTTTCCTGTTACCACTGTGAAGCTGCTTTGAAACAATTGCCATTGTAAAAAGCGCTATATAAATAAAGGTGATTTGATTTGATATGATTAAACAACTCCACAAACAGCATTACCTGCTTCACGCATTACTATCCAGACTGACTTTATTTCTGTCATTTCTGTTTTACTGATGCTAATTGTTTCGTTTGACCAATCACCATGATGGAGATCAGTGTTTGCTTTAGTTGGGCTCTTGACCCTTGACATTTTAACTTCAGTTTTCTCTGGCTGCTGTAACCATGTGTTTGTATGACACATTTGTTATTGCAAGAAAAGTCACGCAAAAACATGATCAAGTAACGTTGGCTATTTATTGATAAGGATGATTACATAATCATCATGTAATGGCCAGAATCGCTGATCTCATTCAGAGTCTAAAGCTCTGGTTATAGAGTTAATGTGTTATCTTTATTAATTAACTCATTATTATTCATGATAGTGGCCATGTGATTCTACAGCATGAGATCCAGCAGTGTTGTGGTAATCAAATAATAAGGATTTTAATTAATGACATTAATCAAAGCGTCTATAGCATTACTTAGACACACACGGACTTCAAGAATCAATGTATGAATCTCAACAATGGTGACATGCTTCATGCTGCAGTGTATGCTGGATACCACCAATCAAAACGCACCCATGACACCCTGCATACATTTCAGCATTACTAAATTAGAGTTGATCTGTTTATCTGAATATTTAATTGATTGTCACCATTGTTGAGATTCATATCCTTGATGTCTGTGTGTGTTTAAGGAACGCTGTTGATGAAAACTCTTTGTGCACTAAAGATTTTTAAAATTCTTCATTTTATTTGATTATCACAACACTCCTGGATCTTGTAAGGTCCATCCATTAGCCCAAAAACAGAATCTAACGGCTTGGTTGAAGGACTTCTGCGTGTTAGCCTTTTCAGCATTTCTGTTAAATTCGCTTAATTTGTTGATATCTAATTTTAAAACGGACTCCATGAATAATGTAATCTGACTCCGATTTTATGTGACTTCGTTCAGTTTGTTACGTTTGTAATTTAACAGCTGATCATAAGATTCGTTGTGATTTAATTTAGATTTAGATTTTTCTTAGTATCTCTTATTTTCAAATATTCATTCATCGAGGGATCCGATATCGCACAGAAACAGTCGCGTCATGATTTGCGCGTTCACGGACACAAACTAGCCAGTTCTGGTATTAGTCAGAGGATTGTAGAGTGAATACTTTACCTTTAAGTGGTCGCACCTGCTTACTCAACAAAAAGTGTAATTTTAATAATAGACACTAAAGCCACAACTTGCTAATACAGTAACAGTCAGAAATCAGATTATCTCAAAATGCTGTGCCCCATGCTCTAATCACTGAGTCCTCGGTTTGATCTATCCTGACAGAGATTTGCGGAAATAAAGGACTCCACATTGATCCATACTAGAATAATGATTTTCAGAATAATACAAGATAAATCAAGATTAACATTTATTTTGGCCAGACAGAACTTACATAAAAATAATTAAACACGAATCCATGGTACACAACTTTCAGCATAAAAATATAAAATACAATTACAAAGTAATATGAAAAGACTTTCAAAGAGTCATTGTGTCTGACATAATACACACAGTGTGTGTGAGTGCCTCTAGGACACAGACACAGCTCTGCATGGGGGTTCTGGCTACAGAATTTTTCCCCAAATGGCAGCTCTGCCACCCTTCCTTAAATACCCAGACCAGAGCAAAAGGGTTGTAAATCTTTGCAACACAAACACCTGGTTTCGGGGGAGAGGTTTAGATATCTTGCAGAGACCACTCAAAAAGGAGAACAGAATTCTCATAAGTTTCAGTTTTTCTCATCCTACCAGTGACAGCAGTGAAGTTGAGACCATTTTACCAATCACACTGAGACCTTTAAAAAGATATCAAACATGAAAGGGATAAACAATAGATTCACAAGATACATCATCTGTGGTATATATACATTCTGTGACGAATCAGAGGGAGGGGAGTCGGGCGAGGGAGAGGGGGAGAAGGTTTGGGCAGGCCGATGTCCTACACTCTTTCTGTGAGATCTTCTCTCCAGATTAGTGAGTTTTATTGTTCTATTGCAGGGGGTTGGATCTTCAGCTTTTGTCCTAGCAGTAAAACCGATCCTTACAATCTCATGCTATAGTATCACATGGCCACAATTATGAATAATACCAATTTAACAACATATCACCTACACAACCACAGCATTAGACTCTGCGTGAGATCAGTAATTTAGACCACTACATGATAACATCATCATAAATAAACAGCTTTTTTATTTACAGCAAATAAAAGCTAAAGTCAAGGGTCAAGAGCCCAACTAAAGCAAACACTGATCTCCATCATGGTGACCTAAAATGATACGATTATTTTCAATGAAACAGAAATAATGTCAGTTTGGTTAGTAATGCGTGAAGCTGGTAATGCTGTTTCTGGAGTTGTTTAATCTTCAGGGATTTTAATGTCATTAATTAAAATATTAATTTTGTTAATGTTAAAACTATGTAATCCAAATGGATGGAAAATGTATATGCAATTCAAATACATAAATCTTAAGTTTAGACATAAATGTTTTTTGAGTGCACCTGATCCAGCTAATTAAGGATTCAGGATTACTAAAAACTTCCATGCAGGTGTGAGTTGGAGCTGGTTGGAGCTAAACTGTGCAGAGCTGTGTCCCTCCAGGAATTGAGTTTGAGACCAGTGGTCTAACTCTTTAAATTTAATGGCGAGTACAGGGTCAAAACGTGGACTGGCAGGATCAATACTGGGATCTGCAAAAGCAGCTTCTTCTTCTACAGTCCCAATATCCTTTCAAAACCTCTTCCGAATCCGCAGGCAGGATTCCAGATTTAACTAGCTCACAAAGTAGATATTTTCGAATTACCCACTTAGCAGCTTCTTTCTCTAGAGCCCAATTAGAAAAAAAAATGCTTTAGAAGAGCCTCCAAATGTTACGTTCCCAATTAGATTTCTAGGGGCAAAAGGGAAGTAACGTTTTAAAGAAAAAGTTAGCAGCGACAAAGAGAAGGTTTGAACGTTCTCAGTTCCAGCACTCAGTACACAACGTAAGATTTAAATAGATTTATTTACAATAAACAAGTGATAACATAAATACAGTGCCAAAGTAAAAAGGAAGCGTGTTCTTCAGGAGCGGGTATGGCCAAAACAACAAACAAAAGATTACTGCCTGGTAGTATGAAATCTAATTAATCTGCAAAAATAAATACAAACAAACAACAGAACTCTTACCTTACTTCCTTACTAACAAAAACAGGAGAGAATGAGAACAAAAGAAAAATGGCACACATCTCCCTACTGCTTCAACACTCAATAGCGGGCAAGTGACAAAGCTGTGCACTAAAAGCCACAACACATTTAAGTCGGATTTTAAGTTTAAGCTTAACACATAAAAGCTGCACACTACAGCAATAACACCCATTTAAGCTTAAGACAACAAGAGCAACACTCTGGGACTGGCAACATCTCAACACTCTCATACTCTTGGGAGAACGAATCTCTCTCATACTCTCGTTTTTTAAATTTTTGACCAAGTGGGGACCTACGTGTGTGTGTGTGTGTGTGTTTGAGCCCATACTCAGCAGTGCCCCTGTAGGCTGGAGCAGGAACTGTAACGGCCCACTAACACACGTTGTTCACACTTCTCTATTGTTTGAATGGCCTGCTGTCCCAGAGAGGATCTGAGACTGTAGAGCTGCTGTTTAACAGGCTGCTTACTAAAGGAACATGTATTTTCAAACCCCCCATATATATATATATATATATATATGTTTGAAACTAGTCAGGGTATCTAGTATATATATAAAGATATGCAATATAGGCTACTTTATCAAAAACAGCAAAAGTTACCCAGAATGCATTGTTTTCTACGGTTATTATTTGACGTCAAGAAATGTGTTTGCAGTGCATTTCCAAGAAACAAGATGCATTTTCACAACTTCCTCTTTTCAGCCTAATAAATATGAGTTCAGTGAGCTGATGCTTTCTGATCTCCTGATCAGACTTTCAGACTTTCATTCACACAAGCTCAAGAACGGCACAAAGGTAAATCTTCATCCTCTTCTTTTTTTCTCGCACACCTGGCATCCCCCTCAAAACGGTTCTCCTTCGGATTGAATATGTTTACACTATAAAATCTGGTGAAATACAATACTCTTTTTTTTTTACAATTATCTTATAGCCTAGCCGACAGTTGAATAGGAACCCAACCTCGTTATACTCAAATATATTTGCTTCTTCTTAGCCTAAGTGTTCCCTGAGTATTCTCTGTCTAGAGCACACAACTGCATGAGCTTATATGGAAGAAGCGCATGCCTGAGCTTGTATTTTGGGTTAAGCTGTGTTGGTTTGACATTCTGGAAAATAGAATAATAGAATCAAAATTTATTAGCCTTTTTACCCGTTAGGGATGTGACAAAATTTTCCCCCACCGTCACATAACAGCACTCAAAAAAAAATTAATGTCTAAACATAAGATTTATGTATTTGAATTGTAATTTGTCCATGCATTTGGATTACATAATTTTAACATAAACAAATGAATAAACTGAATGTGATTCATATTTGTAAGCAATAGGCTACATAAATTAAACAGGTAATATTTATGTAATTGTATTATTAAACGGAATGTGACTCATATTTGTCAGTTATATGTAAATTAAACAGGTAAGATTTATGTAATTGTACACAGCAAAAGACCCATGTTAAATTAACACTGCCTAGTGTTCACGTGTGTGCTCACTACTGAGTTAAAGTACCATTGAAGCAGTGTTGAAATTAATGAGATAATTAAGTGATGATTGAGCATTAATGATGAACACCTGATGATAATGAGCAGAATCACTGAAGGAAAGAGAAACACAAGAACTACAACTGACTTCAGCCACAGCCTTAACTGAAGATAAAAGAAAACATTAAATCTCTGAAGATCTCAGCAGATCTTTTTTTTTTGTCCGTTTTCAGTCTCCGATCGGTTACACTGATCGGTTACATCCAGCCGCAGCCAGTGTCGAACACACCTTTTTTCATTCTGAGGCACGATGCCTTTTCGTCATATGACTGAGGATGTCCTAAAATGTATACTGTACACTCTAAAATCCAACAGTGATTCTAACTAACACTTTTAATTACTGTAACTTTACTTAATGTCTTAACTTAATTGTAAAAATCTAGTAATCTGTACTATTCACATACTATGCCTTTTTTACTCAGAAAACCCAAGTTAAGATTAATTGATTGGTTTGAGTGCCATTTTGTCAAGCAAAAAAAAGGGTTTTGAGTCTTTTCTCTCATGTCGTCCACTTCTGCAGTTATTTCTCTGTTTGCATTCACTCATTTCCCAAAGTCATCTTAAATGTTCAATTGTCAATACAACTGAAAGAATTGAGAGATCACATAAGCTGACTTAATGTAAACCTAAACCTAAAATGTTTTTGTTTGAACTCACCATTATGGTGATCAGTGTTTCCTTTGGTTGGGCTCTTGAACTTCATTGACATTATTGTCATTCTCTTTGTATTGATGCAACAATAAATCACTGTTCTTTGATTTCAAAATAAACATTTACATATATGTCAAACTTAAATGTTAAGTCCCATTCAAACTGACTATATTTTGCAGGCAATCTTTATACTTTATGTGGGTATAAAATTGCATTGTTACATAAAGGTATTACTCGTAATTTAAGAAAATGCTGAACTGGTAAAAAAAGGATGAGACGACAACAAAACTAGATCAGATCATACTGAAATGCTTTAATACAATGAGAGAAACCTAATGAGCCAAAAATCTAAAACACACCTAATGAGTTTCCTGGGAAAGCAATGTTTTCTGGAAAACATAGTGAAAGAAAAATTTAACACAAATTCCAGATAATTACCCAAGCACGAAAGATGAACCTGATAATTTCGCAATCGTACAACATTATAGCCATACTTTATTTCTAGCCATATTTGTGTCTCCAATTGAGTTGACAGCATAATATTCCTCTTACACAGAGATGATTATATATGTTGGTTGTTTATATACAAATATTACTAAAAAAAGTCAATGAATTATTTTGTTGCAGGCAGGTAACTGTTGAAGCCCAGCAGCTGTTACAGATTTCAGGTGAGTTCATAATAAACAATTTATTAAAAAATATAAACAAACGTCTCGGTTACGTATGTAACCCTCGTTCCCTGAAGGAGGGAACGGAGACGTACGTCGGAACTGACCGACGAATTGGGATCTATTTTCGGAGACCAATCTACTTCGAGTGTTAAAAAAAAAAACGAGCCAATGAGGATTGGCATGCGGTTGACGCATTCCACGACCCGCCCTGCATCGCGGGTATAAATACGGAAGTGGAAGCACCGCATATCGCTTTTCAACTGAGGAGCCGAGACAAGTGACTCGGCCTTCAGCTGAAGCACAGCACCTGGCGACGGGACGTACGTCTCCGTTCCCTCCTTCAGGGAACGAGGGTTACATACGTAACCGAGACGTTCCCTTTCAGTCGGTCACGTTCGACGTACGTCGGAACTGACCGACGAATTGGGATCCCTACCAACACGCCAGGGATGCTGGCCCTTCCAGCGCCCTGCCTGAGCTCACTGGACCACACCTATGTTGGAGTGGGAGTCAGGGCTCCCGGCAGGGAAGGTCAGTCACTGCTGTTCCTGCAAGACCCACTCAGTGTGACTATTGGATAACGCTGGGAAAGCGTGCCCGTCTCGTGGAGATGGCCCGCTGCGGAGCCACGTCCTTCAGAGGAAGGAGAGGTGGCGAAATACACATAAGGACTAACCTATCAGGGTAGTACTACATATGGCAGTCTCTGGGGTGGATCCAACCTGGTCCCAGGGGGGAAAGAACACCAACAGAGACGACAGAGCGGGCTCTGTCAAGGGAAAGACACGGGGCTAGCCAAATAGGGTAGCTGGTACCGTGGAGAATACACATATGGGGTTGCCGTTAGGGAACCGCTACATATGGCACCCAGCCTACACACACGTTCCACAAGCATACGGGTGCAGGCCTGGCGTCAGACGGCCGCAACGTCTGACACCGAAGGGGTGACGGAGGAGCTCGACAGGGTTAGCCGTTTCCGTGGAACACAACTGGAGATAATAGACGCACGTATCCGGCCCAGAGGGCGGGAGTGGCGTTGCAAGCCGACACTAGAACGGGCACTTAGCGCTACTGGCCACTGGGGGCGAGGATGCGGGAAGATACCGGCTCTACATTGAGGCTATAGAATCTAGCGAACGTGTTAGGTGTCGCCCAGCCCGCAGCTCTACATATATCTGTCAGCGAGGCACCTTGAGCCAGCGCCCAGGAGGAAGCTACACTCCTTGTGGAGTGCGCTCGCACCCTGAACGGGCAAGGCACGTCTTGGCACTGGTAAGCCAAGACGATAGCATCCACTATCCAGTGGGCTAACCTCTGCTTGGAGACAGCCTTTCCCTTCTGCTGGCCTCCGTAACAGACGAAGAGCTGTTCTGAGGTTCTAAAGCTTTGAGTTCAGTCCACGTAGGCACGGAGGGCGCGGACGGGACAGAGCAAAGCTAGGGCTGGGTCTGCCTCCTCCGAGGGCAGCGCTTGCAGGTTCACCACCTGATCCCGGAAGGGAGTGGTAGGAACCTTGGGCACATATCCAGGCCGGGGTCTCAGGACAACGTGAGAGTTGGCCAGCCCGAATTCTAGGCACGATTCGTTGACCGAAAGTGCATGCAGGTCCCCCACCCTCTTGATTGAGGCCAATGCAGTCAGGAGCGCTGTCTTCATGGACAGGATGTTTAACTCTGCAGACTGCAAAGGCTCAAAGGGCGGGCCCTGAAGTGCTCTGAGCACCAGGGCTAGGTCCCAAGAGGGTATTGAGGTTGGACGAGGAGGATTCAGTCTCCTCGCACCTCTGAGGAACCTGACGATTAAGTCGTGCTTTCCTAAGGACTTACCTTCCACTGCATCGTGATACGCCGCTATTGCGGCGACGTAAACTTTGAGGGTGGAGGGAGACAGCCTTCGCTCCAGCCCATCCTGCAGGAAAGAAAGCACGACATTAACCGAACACCTTCGGGGGTCTTCCCGGCGGAAAGAGCACCACTCAACTAACAGGTTCCACTTCAACGTGTAGAGGCGCCTCGTAGA
This sequence comes from Coreius guichenoti, assembly GCA_039654105.1. NCBI lineage: Eukaryota > Metazoa > Chordata > Actinopteri > Cypriniformes > Gobionidae > Coreius > Coreius guichenoti. The sequence continues at coordinate 54,857,137 of CM077168.1, read as the reverse complement.
GGGGGCTCTAGCAGAAGTGATGGTGTCTACCACAGCTTGTGGTAGGCCACCTAGAACCTCCGCGTCCCGTCCAGGGACCAGACATGGAGTTTCCAGAGGTCTGGACGCGGGTGCCATAGAGTGCCCCGCCCCTGAGAAAGCAGGTCCTTCCTTAGGGGGATCGGCCAGGGAGGGGCTGTCGCGAGGAGTGTGAGTTCGGAGAACCAGGTCCGGTTGGGCCAGTAGGGCGCAACTAACAAGACCTGCTCCTCGTCCTCTCTGACCTTGCACAGTGTCTGTGCAAGAAGGCTCACTGGGGGAAAAGCATATTTGCGTAGGTCCCGGGGCCAGCTGTGCGCCAGTGCATCCGTGCCGAGGGTGCCCCCGGTCAGGGAATAGTACAACTGGCAATGGGTCGAGTCCGGAGAGGCAAACAGGTCTACCTGCGCGGCTCCGAAGAGGTCCCATATCAGCTGGACACTCCGGGGGTGGAGTCGCCACTCTCCCGGAGGTGTCGGCTGACGAGAGAGCTTGTCGGCTGTCTGGTTCAGCGCACCTGGGATGTGAATGGCCCGAAGCGACCTCAGACGCTTCTGACTCCACAGGAGGAGATGGCGGGCGAGTTGGAGCATGCAACGGGAGCGTAGACCACCCTGACGGTTGATGTACGCAACGGCCGCAGTGCTGTCCGTACGGACCAGTACGTGCTTGCCCTGTAGCGGCTTTTTGAGGCGGCCCAGGGCGAGACGTACTGCCAATAACTCTAGGCAATTGATGTGCCAACACAGTTGGGGCCCCGTCCACAGACTCGAAACTGTGTGCCCGTTGTACGTGGCCCCCCAGCCCGTGGATGAGGCATCCGTGAAGACCACAGCATGCCTGGACACCTGTTCTAAGGGCACTCCCGCCCGTAGAAACGAAGGGTCCGCCCAGGGGTTGAAGGTTTGGCGACAGTAAGGAGTAACTGAGACCCGGTACTTGCCGCTCTGCCACGCCCATCTCGGGACTCGGTCGTGAAGCCAGCGTTGAAGCGGTCTCATATGAAGCAATCCGAGCGGCGTTACCGCGGCTGCAGATGCCATATGCCCCAGGAGCCTCTGAAAATATTTCAGTGGGACCGCTGTCCTGCCTTTGAACGTATTCAAGCAGTTCAACACTGACCGGACTCGCTCCTCTGTGAGGTGCGCTGTCCGGTTGACCGAATCCAGCTCCATACCGAGATAAGAGATCCTCTGTGTGGGACAGAGTTTGCTCTTCTCTCGGTTGACCCGAAGGCCCAACAGGCTGAGGTGACGGAGCACCAGGTCCCTGTGTTCGCACAACTGATCCCGGGACTGGGCCAATATGAGCCAGTCGTCGAGATAGTTGAGAATCCGAACGCCGCGTTCTCTGAGCGGAACAATGGCTGCCTCCGCGACTTTCGTGAAGACACGAGGCGACAGGGACAGCCCGAAGGGCAAGACTTTGTACTGATATGCCCTCCCCTCGAACGCAAAGCGTAGGAACGGTCTGTGTCGAGGGAGAATGGAGACATGAAAGTACGCGTCCTTCAGGTCGATCGCTGCGAACCAATCTTGGGGACGGATGCATTCGAAAATGCGCTTCTGCGTTAACATTTTGAACGGGAGCTTGTGCAGGGCCCGATTCAGAATGCGCAGGTCCAAGATTGGTCTTAACCCACCACCTTTCTTGGGTACAATGAAGTAGGGGCTGTAGAACCCCGACCTCATATCGGCAGGAGGAACCGGCTCGATCGCGTCCTTCGCCGGCAGGAGGAACCGGCTCGATCGCGTCCTTCGCCAGCAGGACATCGATCTCGGACCGCAAGACATGGGCATCGCAACTCCGCACAGTGGTGAAGAGGATGCCCCTGTACTTGGGCGGCCGGCGCGCAAACTGAATCGCGTAGCCGAGTCTGATAGTACGGATGAGCCAGCGAGACGGCCTGGGGAGACCTAGCCAGGCTCCCGGAGACCAAACAAGCGGGACCAACGGCACCACAGACGTACCCGGGGTGGGGCAGCGAGGTGGAGTAGACACCCGACTCGGGAGGCCCGGAGGCGGCCCGGAGTGTTGTCTGAGTACTCCAGGGTGGGGCAGAGTATGGGTGAGGAGGCCCGGAGGCGTCCTCGGTGCCCATACTGCTGCCCCCTGGCGAGGGGGAGAGGGGAGGAAAGGAGTGGCGAGGCCCGGGGGCGTCGCACACTGCCAACCTGGCCCTCTTGGGGCCCAGGGAGGGAGGAAACTGCTCTTTTATTGAGAATGTGGGTACCACTGGACTCCGGAGAGCCAGCGGCAGGATGTTGGGATGACCAGTAGTGACATTCTCCCCCCGGTCCTCCTCCGGGGGGAGGAGGGGTGCGGACACCACCTCCCCTGGAGCAGCTCCTCTTCTCCCTGGGCTGCCCGTCTCAGGGCCGCTTGCCCTTGCGCTTGCCGGCGGACTTTGCGGGACCCTGGACGGGTTGGGCAGTACCCCTACGCCCGGCACCCTGCTTGCTAGGTGGAGGCTGCTGCTTAGGCTTAGCAGGGGCGGAGGCGGACGCAGGGGGACACCCTCGGCGACGAGCAGGCAGAGGTGCTGCAGCCGGCGACTGGGTGGAGGCAGCAGCAGGTCGCCGGGGCAGGATGTTCTTAATTGCCTCCGTCTGCTTCTGGGCCACCGAGAACTGCTGGGCGAAGCTCTCGATGGCGTCGCCGAATAGGCCGGCCTGGCAGACAGGGGCGTTGAGAAACCGTACCTTGTCGGTCTCACGCATATCCGCCAGGTTCAGCCACAGGTGGCGTTCCTGGACCACAAGTGTGGACATCGCCCGACCCAGGGAGCGTGCGGTGACTTTCGTCGCCCGGAGGGCGAGGTCCGTCGCGGTACGCAGTTCCTGCATAACCCCTGGGTCGGAACTACCCTCGTGCAGTTCCTTGAGCGCTTTGGCCTGGTAGACCTGCAGGAGCGCCATGGCATGCAAAGATGACGCAGCTTCTCCACAGGCTGTGTAAGCCTTGCCCGTTAGTGCGGACGAGAACTTACACGCCCGGGACGGGAGACGCGGATTTCCGCGCCAGTCAGTAGCGGTCTTCGGACACAGTTGCATCGCTACTGACCGCTCGACTGGGGGGATCTCCACGTAACCCTTGGCTGCGCCACCATCAAGGGTAGTGAGGACGGAGGAGTCAGTCGATCGGTTTCTAGCGCTGTAAGGCGCTATCCACGATTTCGTGAGCTCCTGATGCACCTCCGGAAAGAAAGGTACTGGGGCGGGGCGCTGAGAACCAGCGCGGGCCGTCCCGAGATACCAATCGTCCAGCCGCGAGGGTTCGGGACACGGTGGAGGGTTCCACTCGAGCCCAACACTGGCGGCGGCCCGGGCAAGCATAGCTGTGAGCTCCGGATCAGACTCGGGCAGCGCTACCACACCAGAAGGGGGCAGCGCAGCCGAATCCTCATCTCCGGAGTCCATTAGCTCGTCCCCCGATGCGGCTATCGAGACCATGTCCTCAACCGGAGCCCCGAAAGTAACAGACGGTCTCCCGTGGGAAGGACCAGGCTGCTCTTCCGGAAGCTCCACCGGCGCAGTGGAGGGGGGAGGGGCCCGAGGAGCCTGTTGACCCGGCGGGAGTGCCCTCACAGTAACCCTCAGGTCTCCACCAAAGGCATCAGCCAAAGTAGCAGCCCTCTGCTTCGCAGCAGGAGGGCCACTAGATCGGGGGATGCGCAATGGGACTCCACCCCGTCTGAGGTATTCGAGTCTAGACCGTAGTACTGCGATGGTCATGTTCCCGCAATGGGAACATGAGTCATCCACGAAAGCCGCCTCAGCGTGCTGAACGCCCAAACACGAGAGACAGCGATCGTGTCCGTCAGCTGGGGACAGATAACGACGGCATCCAGAAACACACGGTTTGAATGACATCTTGAAAAAGACGCAGGGTCAAACCGTGTTGCTCTTTTAGAAGGAAAAAACCGCTCCAATCAGTGCCGAGGCACACAGGGGGATGACCGCGGCTCGCAGCGGTTCAGGGGTGCAAGCCCGCTGAGAGCACTCAACCCAGGAAGCTGTGAGAACAGCTGTTCTTTTTGCGATCTCCACTGACAGCGCCGTTACACCAACATGTGGACTGGAGTGATCCTCTTTGACTGCTTCGTAACACTCTTGTAGAGAACAAAGCACAGTTCGGCTCCGAAGTTGAAAGCGGTATGCGGTGCTTCCACTTCCGTATTTATACCCGCGATGCGGGGCGGGTCGTGGAATGCGTCAACCGCATGCCAATCCTCATTGGCTCGTTTTTTTTTTAACACTCGAAGTAGATTGGTCTCCGAAAATAGATCCCAATTCGTCGGTCAGTTCCGACGTACGTCGAACGTGACCGACTGAAAGGGAACCAGACTTTTTAATCTAATGTAAGTTTGTGATATCTTGTTATTGAATTCTTGAACAGTAAGGAAGCTCAGTAAATAATATTTAACAATATGAACATTTCAGTGTTCAGTGTGTCAACGCTTCAATAGGTTACTAAACCCTGAAATATTAATGCATATGTTTTTAATTCAAAGAGTGAAATACATTTTCACAATTTTGAATTCTTGATTGTTTTCTCATCCTGATTGTTCTCATCCTTCTCTAAAGGGTTTGATAGACTACACACCTCAGACTTTATTAAGATCACAGTATTTTACATCATTCTTCAGTGAAGTGTGAGTCCAAAATTACACTTAAAATCCTTTCACTTTCTAACATAAATGACATTTCCTGCAAAGACAGTAAATCATTGACATACATTTTCTGTAAAGTTGCTTTGAAACTAGGTGTTTTATTTTGAAGAAGGCCTATTCAAATACAACACTTGCATGAAATGCCTGTCTGTATGTAATATCTGCACTGTTAAACCTTGCTGTAAAAAACGGCCAAATTCTGATAGTAACACACTATTTTTCATGAAAACAGTAATTTACCGTAGAAACAATGCATCTGGGTAATATTTGTCGTTTTAGAGAAAATAGCCTACAGGAATATACTGTGAGTTAGCAGCGCTTAAAGTCGACACTCAGAGGCTGTTCTCAATCACACCCTACACCCTCATTCACTATTCCCTACACTAGCTCACTAATATAGTCCACTTGACAGAGCAAATGAAAAGAATTGAATGAACATGAACACCTGACGAGCAGAATCACTAAGAACAGAAAAAAGAGAAGAGACGAGCAGAAACACAACAATTACAACTGACTTCAGCTACACTGAGTGTGAAACCAGTTTGTTATTATTTCTTTCATACATGTACAAATGTTCTTGTTGAGAGTTAGCAGATATTTAGATGTTGATGTTTTACTGAAAATAATAAAGTTTGTAGTCACCATTATGGTGATCAGTGTTTGTTTTAGTTGGGCTCTTGACCCTTGACTCTGTAATGTTAGTTTTTCTCTGGCTGCTGGGACAGTGAGTTTGTAAAGCACGTTTATTATGGCAAGAAAAAGCCAAGAGAGAAGTTTATCAGGTGTTTTTGGCTGTTGTGACGATAATCATCATGGACTTGTCTGATTCACTGATCTCATACAGCGTCTAATCTTTGACTTTATTGGTTTTTTAATTTTATATAAATTGATTATGGTAATTCTGCAATTCTACAGCATGAGGTCCTGCAATGGTTCAGTAAGCCGTTGGAATTTGAAATCATACAGTGCATAAAACTTGGACACGTGGACACACACAGACATCAACAATCAGCAAATGAATCTCAACAATGGAGACAATCAAAAGTTTCAAGTCGCAATGCATGCTGGGTGCCAGCATAGTACAAAACTCCCACCATGCACTGCAGCATGAATAAATTATGAAGCTGAATGATCTTTTTTATTGCCACCATTGTTGAGATTCATGTGCTGATTTTTTATATCTGTGTGTGTCTACATGATGCTGTAGCTCTGTTTTTTGAGCATGATTTGTTTTAAATCCTTCATTATAACTGGTTACTGCTGGAGCTCTTGCTGTAGTTTCACAGTGGTGGCGGTAGAGTGAAATATAAGTCTGTTAATAATGTAACTCTTTTGATACAAACTTGAACACTGGATGAGATCAGTGAATCAAGAGACTATTTGAGGTTTGCATCATCATCAATGCATAACAATCAGCATTCAATTATCATATTTTTTTTCTTTTGCCATAACAAGTGTGGTTTGTAAAAACACAGTTATAGCAGCTAGAGAAATAAACTGATGTTAAAAAGTCAGGGGTCAAGAGCTCAACTAAAGCAAACACTGATCACCATCATGGTGACATAAAACTAAACATTTTCAATTAACCATCAATATCTAAACCTCTGTTAATACTCAATAAGAACTTCTGTAGACGTGTGACAAACATAAAGTCAAACTGGTTAGTAATAAGTGTAATAATGTGTAATGACTGGAAGTCAGTTGTAGTTGTTATGTTTCTCTTTTTTCTGCTCTTGTTGTTCCTCTTTCCTTCAGTGATTCTGCTTGTTAACAGCAGGTGTTCATCACTAATGCTCAACAATCACTTAATGATCTCACTGCAACACAGGGTTAATGTTACTTTTACTCTTTGTATTGTGGACACTACAGGATTTCACTGTGGGGTTGAAAGAGTTAAAGGTGTAAGATAAAAAGACACACCCACGAGATGTATTTTAACAGTTATATAATGGCAACACTGTTGCCAGTAGTTTACTGTAAAATTGAGTTGTGTGTGTCACCGTTGTGTTGAAGAGTAGAGCCTGTGCATCAGTCCAGGAGAAGAGCAAAAACACTGATGATATGCTGCATGATGCTTTATTTAAAGTCAGTAACTGTGTAGTTGCTGATGCAGTGAAAATCTCTTTATTTAAAAAAAATTTGAGTGGACTCAAATAAAAATAAATTCATAGTAATAATATGCTCACGTTACTAGAGCATCATAAATACTAGTTTATACATTTTAAATGGCAATTGGCCAATTTAAGGCAGTCGGTTTCTGCAAATGAAATGAGTTTTAATTGAGCGCTCTGTGTTTTTACAGTAGCATACTGTAGAGTAGAGTACAGTAAATAACTGTATAATTAACAGTCAATTAGTGGCAACAGTGTTGCCAGTATTTTACTGTAAAAAAGCCTGGTAAGGTCTAACAGTGTGTATGCCTTATGGTAAAAAAATTAAATAAATAATAACTTAAGATACTTTGTCACAGGCACAGCACTGTTAATTATGAATTGTTGTTAGAGTAATCTTTGAAAATGCCTAATGTCCAATACAGGTGAAGTGAATCGACCAGACGAGATGTCCCAGCAGTAAGTAATTATTTTTTCAAAGCTTTGATTTTACTTGTATCTTTATTGCCTACATAATTGACTGACTATCAGTTATATTATCAATACAAGCACATACACTTTTCAACAAGGCTTCATTTGTTAACATTCGTTAACTTGAACTATCACCAATAAGAACAGCATTTATTAATTTCAGTTAATTTCAACATTTAAAACATTTTAAAAATCAAAAGTTCTACCTTTTAACTTTAGTTGATGAACTAAATTAAAACTAAAATGATAAAACAAAAATGAACAATCAATGAAATGCATTTTTATTTAAAGCTGCAGTCCGTAACTTTTTTTGGTTAAATTATCCAAAATCAATTTTTGAGCAAGTACCATAGACTGTAAAAAAAGTATGGATGTAGTATCCATGACATCACTCGTAGATTTCTGAAGAAAGTTTTTGAAGCCGAAGTATACTTTGGGCTTAAGTTACTTCCGAATTGGCTTCAAGAGAAACTGGGGGAGGTTGCCGCTTGGCGAGTACACAGCAAGCCAGTATTCAAAACTATCTCCTTACCTTAGCCCGATTCACAACGGTAAGCTTGTAATAATGTGTTATAATTTGAGTGGTACTGGTGGATTTCTGCTGGAAATTCGAGCATGTCTTTGTGTCATTACGTCACGTCTGTATACATAAAGGAGTCCGACTAGTATTGGTATCATGTGAGGTTGTTGCCGGTGGCGGATAGCCTTTTCTCACAGCAGCTGGAGTGATTAAACTTATCATTTTAATGGCGGATTGTAATCCAGAAAGGTCCAAACGACAATCATCAGTGACAACTGGAGATTCACCCGTAGTCAAAAGCAAAAGATTAGACTGTACAGAAATTGAAATCTACGGGTAACACTAATACACACTAAATACACAGTCACGCAATGCTGATGTTGTTAACATTAACAATTTGAGAACAAAGTATAACAATAATAATAATTTGCACGGTTTGATATGATGTGAGCTAAGCTTTTAGACACATACTCATTATTTATGTTAACAAATGAGCCATTATGGTAAAGTTTAAACTTTGATATTTCAGGGACCTTGAAGCTCTTAATGATGAACTGCAAAGAAGCATTGAGGGACTGAATTCAGAATGTGACAAACATCATCAAACCCTCATTGATAACATAAAGGATCTGGAAACCATCACTGATGAACTTGAATCTGTGCACAAAGCCACTACAGTGGGCAGTTTGGTTGGATCAACAGTAGGAGTAGCGGGAGGAATCACAGCACTAGTGGGGTTTTTTTTGGCCCCGTTCACATTTGGTGTTTCTTTAGCTCTCAGTGCTGTTGCAATAGCTGGAGGAGTAGCAGGTGCAGCATCTAACATCACTAACATGGTCAAGCAGAAAAACCTGCGTGAGATTATTGAGATGATCACCAATGAGTTTATCAACACGGTCAACCCAATGATTCAGCATCTGGATAAAATTAAAAACATCATAGAACAGCTTCAGGAGATGGAGCAGACATATTCTGCTCAGAATAAAATAATACTGACAAGTGTGAGATCCTTGAAAACCATTCCGGGCATTACAAAAATTGTATCTACAATTGGAGAAGTGGCTGCAAAAACTGCCAAAATATTCAAAACTATTGGGAAACTAAGTACAATACTCTCAGCTCTATTTCTTCCTCTTGATGTTTACAGTATTGTTAAGGATTCAATAGAGATCTCTGAACTTAATCAATCAGAAAGTGAGACAAAAGAAGAAGAAATCAAATCTGAAACTTTGAGATTTATTCGTCGAATGAGAAAAACAGCAGCTATATTTCAGGAGACTCTGAATGAAATTGAAAGTGCCAGAGACATTATTAACACAGAGTTACAAACCAGTTGATAAAATTGTTCTGAAGAATCAGAATCGCTGAAGGAAAGAGTAACCATTTTAGGTCACCATTATGGTGATCAGTGTTTGCTTTAGGTGGGCTCTTGACCCTTGACTTTCTAGCATCAGATTTTCTCTGGTTGCTGTTACTGATTATAGTACTTAGATAAACCTAGAGAAAATGTGATCAGATGTTTTTGGATATGTTATGACAATCATCATCTCGTGAGCTGTCTCTCTGAGTTGTGTTTAGCTGGTTGATTGCAGCAGACTCTACAGCGTAAGACCTGGCATTTTCAGTATAATCAGAGTGATTTTTAAAGAAAACATTTAGACATCAAGAATCAGTGTATGTATCTCAACAATGGTGACCATCAAAAAGCATGACCAGTGCATTATGGGGCCACCAATCAAAACTCACCCATGGCTCCCAGCATGCATTGCTCATAAATGCAGTATGAGCTGAATTGTCTTGGTAATTTATTTCATCCTTACTATTTTCTGTAATTTTTGCTGTTTTTTATGTGATGTTCAGAGTTGATCTGTTTTTCTGAATATGTCACTGAGATTCATATGCTGATTCTTGATGTATGCGTGCGTGGGTGTGTGTGTCTAAAAAAAGCTCAATTTTTTTTTTTAACTAAAGCAAACACTGATCACCATAATGGTGACCTAAAAATGGTGACTCTTTCCTTCAGCGACTCTGCTTGTTAACAGCAGGTGTTTATTACTAATGCTCAATCATCATTCAATGAATCACTTAATTATCTCATTAACTTTAACATTGATTCAGTTAATTTTAACTGGGGTTCTTGCTGTGTGTGTGCACTTAATCACACAGAAAGTGTGTAGTCTTCACAAGCAGGGTGTTCTGAATTATAAAAGGTATACGCTTACATATTCTGGGATTATCTTCTGGGCATCTGCTAATGCTTTCAAGGCTAGTGTTTCATACAAACTCAGCAATTAGTGAGGAAATGGGATCAAATTTAACTTTTTTACATTTATTTTGTGATATGTAATTAAATTCCTTTCATTGTCATAGTCTTTTTTTATAGATTTTATTTTTATGAGCTACTGTTTGCATGTTCAATCAAACATTCTTTTCTTGTTTTTCTGGTTCTGTATGACCTTGGATAAACTCTATTTGTAAACAGTCTTTGTAAATGAACCACTTGCACTGGAGTTTATTCTGTTTATGTCTTGTGAAATTCTACAGGCAACCATTTCTGTTGACATATTGTGTTATATGTTACTGTTCTGTAATGTAATATTAAAGCTATAATCACACTCTCTCAGCTGGGGCAGTAATAGCCATAAGTTGTAAAACAAATGCACTGGAAAATGAATAAAACTTTCGTAATTAGTTTTGTCCTAATTTCTATAGCTATTAGAAAGAGATGAAGACGTTAGCTTTTATTTTGATGTAAACTGCAGTCGAGCTTTTATTATGGCGGTAAACATATTTACAAACGCTGTAATGGTCAACTATGCAGATGTGAAAATAATGCGTAACTAACTGGTGCCCTCTATGTTCCCAAATGCACTCTAAACTCAGCACATGCACGGATGGAGCTCACCGCATTCATTCACTGACGTGGAGCTGATCGCGTGAGTGAAGCGCGCTCTTCTCTTTGCGCAGTGCAAACAGACAGTCATTAACTTTTCACTTTTCAGAAGTATTTATACATTAATAAATAAAATTATCCAATCTGTGAATAGAGTACAACTCACAAAAATAATAAAACTCAACATTCCTCACGACCTTATGGGCAAAACAAAAAGACCAGGGCCCTCATTTATCAACGGTGCGTAATGAGTGTGTAAGAACAGTTTCACGCAAAGTGTGGGATCTACTAACTTGTACTTATACGTGGAAATGTGTGTAAATATAAGCACACCTCTGAGCATGCTTACGCAGAGAATCTAGTGGTAGAATAGCGACACCACACATAAAAAACATTTAAGAGTCACAGTATGCAATCCACATATGTCCTGTGTTTCCTTTAATTATAAAACACTCAATTTATCATTTTTGTAGTTTAAAACACGATGCGTAATTGGTGTCAAACCCTATAAAAGACAGCTGTGAGAAATGTTGGATGCAATTATTTCCTTGGCCCAACCATCCCCAGAAATAAAATGGGGATTTCATGCTATCGCCAGATTCCCAAACATAATTGGAGCCATAGACTGCACCCACATCGCCATAAAAGCACCATCAACCAATGTATTTAATGATGTAAATAGAAAAGGGTTTCATTCTGTTAACATGCAAATCATTTGTGATGCAAATTTGTTGTTGTTAAAAGTCATTGCGCGACTCATTCTGTGTTTGTTAAGTTCCTCTTCTTTGCTCTCTTTGCCATTATTGCGGTGAGGAAAAAACACTATCACGTGATTTTTAAAGGGGAGTGTTGTCACCATATATAGTTAATTGGAGGCGTTTCCGAATGCTAATGAACATGAACGAGCATGGTACTTACGCACATGTGGGATTTATCAACAATGATTGCTTACTCGTGTGCGTAAGAACTGTGTGTGCACGTTTGATAAGTACAGATTTTCTTGTACTTAGGCACGTTCTAAATTTCATTCGTAGGACAAAATATAGACCCTTTTCTACGCACTGTTGATAAATGAGGGCCCTGGTTTCGTAATAACAGCCTTATACAAATGCAGAATTATATTAATCATTCATTTAAATACACAGTTAATGAACTAATATAACTTTATAAATTAAACACATTAATAATACAAATATTTTATTTTCGTTTTATCCACATCATATTCAATTTGCATAGCAGCATTTGCAGTAAATTTGCATTGATGAATAGACAAAATCTAAATATCCCAAGGCTAATTAGTCTTGTGCACATTGATTGTAAAATAGGATATATTCAGGCCTTTATGTTAGAAAGGCTTTAGTTAAACTACATATAAATGATGTGTATCTTATAGAAACAGTTTAGAATAGCTTAGTCCAGTGTTATTTTAGTAGCTATTATTTAAGCTATTTATACACTATATTCTTTAGTATGCTATTATTTAATTATTTTCCTATTTATTCATGCATTTATATGTTTTTTTTTTTTTTTTTTTATTTGAGAATGTTTCTGGATGTCATCAAAGCACGTTTTGTCACTAACTTCTATGATTTCTATCTTCAGAGAAAACATACAGAAAACACTAAATTTAATTTGAGACTCGTTTTGGTTCACTTTGCTTGACCAGCTGGAATAAACAACAAAGCCAGCCATTTCTTTGGCTCTGCCTCGGCTGACCCCCTACAGCCCATCAGCTCCACTACCAGCCCCGCCATGCAGCCCTGATCGGCCTTGGGACTTCCGGTCCACAGCTCTGCCCTGGCGTGAAGAGTCTCTGGCTCTGCCTTGTCCCTTGGAGCCCTCGATTCAACCTTGGCACATCGACCAATTGTTTCTGCCCTGGCTCCTTGGCTCCATCCAGGATCATCGTCCTTCCAGCTCCTCCGGGCTCCCTCATCCTACCGGCTTTGCCCGGGTCATTCGTCGCTCCACCATGGACTTCTGGGCTGTCAGCTGCACTTCATTCCTCCACCCCTATGGCTCAATTGGGCCCCTCTTTCCCTCAGGGTTGACCTCAGTCCTCACTCACACCGTCATCGCCGCAGTCCTCTGGCAACCTGGCTCCACCTCAGCTGCTCGTGGCCGGGACTCCACCTTGGCCTCCCAATCCATCTATGTCACCAGGTTTCTCAGTCCTTTCGGATTCCTCCTGAGCCTTCCCATCTCCCAGCGTCACCTAGTTGGTTGGGCTAGAATCAACACCTTGGCTCCTCCCTCCATCACCTCCACCATAGGTCGCCTCCTTCCTGACTGTCGCTCTGGGCTCTGGTTGGCTGTTCGCTTCTCCTTGGATCCTTCCACCGTACACTCCTCCATGGTCCCTTCCATTATTCTCTCCTTCATGGGTCCTTCCACTGTCCACTCCTCTATGGGTCTTCCCACCGTCAGTTCCTCCATGGGTTGTTCCAACATCAAGGCCTCTATTGCGTTGTACCTTCTTGTTGGATTCCTGCTTATGTTTTGTTTTTATTAAAGTTAACAACATTATCAGCTCACAATCTTCCTTGCCATCATCCTTTGTGGAGCAACACGTGACAGTAACATGTTAGCTAACTAGTTCACAGCATATTAATTAGATAATAATATTGTAATATTGTTGCAGAGTTCATGTTGTTGGGTCAGTTGTTTGTCTAATAACAACACTGCAATATTTGATTTAAAAAAAAACATAACACTTATTATGTAATTTTTTTTTTTTTTTAAAACAACAATAACAAAAACTACTACTATAATGTATGATTTGTAAATTGTATAATTTATTTACAGATTATGGACTGGACTGTGAAGATCTGCAAGGCATTAAAACACCTACATGATCAAAAGATCCTACATAAAAACCTGCAGCCCGAGGTACAAAGGGAATGAAGTTAATGCACAGTTAAAATGGGCTTCACTTTGACAGCACTGGGAAGTTTGTTTTTTAGCTGATACATAACATTATTAATTAAATGTGGATATGGATTTAGCTAATTTACACCTGCTTCATTATGATCTTATGATTTCTAAAGATTGGTTAGAATAAAAAGAAAAGCACACAAAACACACATAAAACAAATATTTATTAATCAAATGATGAGGAAATTAATACACTGCATTTAAAAAATAAAGTTAAAAATGAAGTCTGAGAATAATCATTTTAAATGAATATTTTAGCTGTAACCAAAGATTTGCTATAAAGAAACTTAATAAATGTGTTTTCTTATGACAGAGCATATTTTTCACTGCATGTGGAAGCGTTCGTCTTGGAGAGTTTGGAGAGATTAATGAATGGTACCGTATGTGCTCATTTGATTCAAAACATGACTCGCCAAGAACTCAACACATTCTACAGGAAATACTATTTAGTCAATATGTGTGTGTGTGCATTATGATCTGTACCATGTTTTTCTGTTTTTAATCAGGTCGACTGATGCAATAACTGCAGAAACTGAAGCTCTCTCATACACTGCACCTGAGAATTTGAGTGGCAACCCTTATGATGAGAAATCGTAATAAACACTAAAACTGCATTGTTTATTCAATTATAATTATACATTTTCTGAACAATTAAACTCTATCCTTCATAATCACGTTTTACAGTGAAATATGGAGGTTGGGATGCGTCATCTATGAGATGTGCATGCTGAAGCGTGCGGTGAGATATTTCTTCAGATATTGAGCATGTTTTGTTTAATATCATGCTTTAATAATAATCAATATGCATCAAGTTTGTAATGTACTGCAGCCTAAATTAAAACTCAAACTGCTACTGGTTAACCAGCTGGCAATCATAAAATATTGATTCTCAAAAACAATTACAATCAACCCCCATTTAACTAGGAATGCACTGATATTAAAACCTGATATAGATGTCAATATTCATGTTTCTAAATCATCATGCACATTTATATAAGAACTGGGATTGTTCAATTTGAAAAAATACTGAAACAGTAGTCTATACAGTTTGTGCATTATATTTCAAATTCTCTGAAGCCATTTAATAGCTTTCAAACCACATTAAAATATGACAGGTTTGAACATCCACAGATAAAGTGTATAGATCTACTCCTATATTCTGTAGAGAGGCATTTCTACTGCTGGTGTGTATCAGTATCAAATATGCATTGGATTTGAACAATACTGAAGGGCTTCAGAAGAAGATTGGACTCAGATTCTAAAGTCTACATTTGTGTTTGCTTTTCCAGCATTTTCTTGCATTGGAATATCTTATTGTGGTAGAATTTTCATTTTGACTGAAATATTCCAGTAGAGCTACTTTGTTTATGCCAAGCATTCAGATTAGAGAATCAAATTCTGTGGTTCCTCTTGATGTTGAATTAACTTTGTCTAAATTACTAACATGAATCATTATTGCTGAAGTGCAACTTATTTTCAAGGAACACTATGTAAACATAAATATCAATGCAGTGATGCTAATCACTAAGAATTAACGTCTCGGTTACGTATGTTGCTCGTCAAGTCGGAACATCACCAGCTTATTGGGATCTCGCCTGAGAGCCCAATCATCTTCGAGTGTAAACTAAACAAGCCAATGAAGATTGACATGCAAGATTTGCATCTCGTGCTCCGCCCGGCAGCGTGGGTATAAATACGGAAGCAGATGCAATGCACATTTGTTTTTCGCTAAGGAGCCGAGCTAGTGACCTGGCTGCACAGCGGTGGTACAGCAACTGTGGCGACGGGATGTAATGTCTCAGTTCCCTCCTTTAGGGAACGAGGGTTACATATGTAACTGAGACCTTCCCTTTAAGTTGGTCACGTTCAACGTCACGTCGGAACGTCACTGAAGTATTGGGATCCCTAACAAAGCGCCATGGTTGCTGCCCCTTCCAGTGCTCTGCGTATCGATTACTGCTGTTCTGCATGACCCAATCAGCAAGACTATTGGATAACACTGGGAAAGCATCCCCTTCCTTAGAAGGAAAGGAATGCTACAGAGGCCACATCCTGCCCATAGGGAGGGATCATGTGGAAATAACACATATGGTTGGCTGTTAGGGCAGTAGTACATATGGAATGTCTCTGGGGCGGCTCCAGCCTATTCAGGAGGGAGTAAACACCGGTCAGAGACGGCAGAGGGAAAGACACGGGTTCAACATCAGGGGAACTGTACTGTAGAAGAATACACATATGGGGCCGCCGCAGAGGTCACAACATATGGACACCTAGCCTAGCACAGGGATCAACCACTGGGCGTACTTATGAGTGTTAGGCCTGGCATCGGATGCTCTGCCACGTCTGACTGCCGATGGTGGCGGTGGAGGAACTCAAAAGGGTTCGTCAACTGAGGAACTCTACTGGAGAAAACTAGCTAACATATCCGATCCTAGGAAGGGAATGGTGCAGCAAGCCAACACTGAGCAGGGTCTCCGGTGTTACTGGTTACTTGAGGCGAGCACACAGGAGGATACCAGCTCTACACAAAGGCTATAGAATCTAGCAAACCTGTTGGGTGTCGCCCAGCTCGCAGCTCTACACATATCTGCCAGCGCCCAGAAGGAAGCAACACTTCTGGTAGAGTGAGCACTCAACCCGAGGGGGCAAGGCACGCCTTGGGTTTGGTATGCCAAGGCGAAGGCATCCACTATCCAGTGGGCCATCCTCTGACTGGAGACAGCCTTTCTCTTCTGCTGGCCTAACAGACAAAGAGCTGGTCTGAGGTCCTGAAGCTCTGCGTTCAGTCCACGTACAGGCGCAGAGCGCGGACAGGACAGAGAAAAGCTAGGGCTGGGTCTGCCTCCTCCAGGGGCAGCTCTTGCAGGTTCACCACCTAGTCCCTGAAGGGAGTGATGGGAATCTTGGGCACATATCCAGGCACGATTTGTCAACCGAAAATGCTTGCAGGTCCCCTACCCTCTTAATAGAAGCCAGCGCAGCAAGGAGAACCGTCTTCGTTGACAGGATTTTTAACTCAACTGACTGCAGCGGTTCAAAAGGGGCTCTCTGCAGGGCCGTTAGCTCCAGTGAGAGATCCCAAAAGGCCACGGGGTGAGAGCGAGGTGGATTTTACCTTCTCCGGTTGGGCCAATACCTGCTCCTCGTCCTCCCTTACTTTGCACAGTGTCTGGGGGCCAGCTGTGTACTAGTGCATCCGTGCCGAGGGGCAAACAGGTCTACCTATGCAGTCCTGAAGTATCTCCAAATCAGCTGGACCTCCTGGGGATGGAGTCTCCACTCTCCCGGAAGTGCAGGCTGTCATGAGATCTCGTCAGCTGCACGATTGAGCAGACCCAGGATGTGAATGGCGTGAAGTGACCTCCGATGCTTCTGACTCCATAGGAGGAGATGGCGGGCGAGTTGCCACATGTCAAGTCACCTTCATTTATATAGCGCTTTTTACAACACAGATTGCTTCAAAGCAGCTTTACAGTGATAATAGGAAATTAAGTCTGAGTGACGTTGGAGTCCACGTCCAATAACATTTCTAGCTGGGGTGAGCTCACATTGTGGCCATAGTATGAGCACACAGTGAGTGCGCTGTGAGTTACACTTTTAGATCACTGTGAGACAATGTGTTGACTGGGTAATGTCCATTTTGTGTATTCAAGTTTGTGAGCCAAAATAATTGAATTGTTTCACATTTGCAGATTTTGTACCATTCACAAAATAATATACTTACGTTTAAGTGTATGTTAGTTTGTCGACAATTATATTTGGTCATGCTCCAATACAAACACTGTTTTGAAATAAAAACATGGACAATAAAGAAATATTCTTTCATTTTTGCTTCTAGTTGTTGTTATTACAGTGTTTTTCCACCATATTCTTATATGCCTGGATTAAGAAACCAAACCAAACCAAAAGCAAACTGCCATTAGGAATTCCCCGATGTTTCAACCACTGGAAAACAATTCAGGAGTTATTAAAATTGTTTAAATAACATGTACCTCCCACAAAAATCAGTGAGGGAGAAAAGCAGTGACAGTTGCATGTCATATTAAGGAAAAGGCAGAATTTAATTGATGTTGCTCCCGTCAAGATTATATACCAGGGAAGTGTTTGGTGTGCCCTGCACAATACAGGTAAGACAACACCTTTTATGATCATTTTTGTCATAGCTTAAGCTTTTACTATTATTTTTTTCCCTGAAAGCAACTGTGTGTTTTGAGTTTATTTGACCACCAGCTCATCAGCTACACGGTCGATTCATAGAAACCTGGGTCTATAAATGAATTACAGTAATAGCGTATAGATTTATATAACTGTATTGGTGTAGAAAAAAAGCATATGTACATTTAACAATTTAACTGAATGTTTCAATGTCACTGGATGGCAAAATATCAAAGCAGGTGGCTTTTTATTAAATGAATAATAGCACAGTCATACTTTAAGCATAAGCATATTTGATAAAGATTTCTACATGACATCTGCTGAGTATAAAAGAACATCCTGACCATTTTCAAAGAAGTTTAAACTTAAAAACTTGATTAAAACAGCTCAATTGTGACAGCTGCATTGTGGTCTTTGGTTTAACGCATTTTGACAGTGATGGGTGCAGAAATAAGGAATAGCATTAAATCTAAAAAAAAGTTTCCCTTTCTGTTGCAATAATACACAGTATAGCATTTGAACAACCGGTTAAACGAATGACTCACTCGTCTTGTTTCGTTTCTGAATGATTCAGTGTTTTTGAACAACTTGTTTGAATAAATTATTCAGTGACTAAAACAAACATCACTAATGCACAGAAAGTCCCAGTGCTTTTAAACATTCTGGATTAATATTAATATTGTGATCTGTTGTGTTCATTTTCTTCACTCCATGATGTTGTGATGGTTACTGAAACAGACGGTTATTCACTATGGCGGATTCCTCAGATTCTGATTATGTGATGATGAATGTTCCCAAAAGGTAAACAAACCCAAACTAGACAAGTTCTGTATGTTAAATATGCATACTGCTGAAAAATTTCTAAAAATATAAATTAATGCCTTCAGTTAAATGGCTATAACTACCCATTTGTCCTCAGAAACTACACATATATAGTGTAAATGTAAAACAAAGCAGGGCCTTCAGTTCATCACCCCCTTACGTTTGAAAGAAAGACTTTTGATGGGACTAACAGAAAGGTCAGACGGTGGACATATGGACAAAAAGACAGAAACAAGCAGAACAAAGTCATACTGATGGTGCGAGAAACCGGCGCTGGGAAAACCACCATCATCAACACCATGATCAACCACTTACTGGGAGTGAAGTTTGAGGATCAAGAGTGGTATGAGATCACAGATGAAGAAGAAGATGAAGAAGATATAGATGAAACACAATCCCAGACATCTGAGGTCACAGTTTATGAGGTGTTTGTTGAAGAAAACCCAACATCTCTGACCATCATTGACACTCCAGGATACGGACACACTGGAGGATACGAGAAAGACGGAGAGATTTCTGAGTATCTGATCAGATTATTTTCAGATGAGGATGGGATTCATTATATTGATGCAGTGTGTTTTGTGAAGGCGTCACAGAATCGTCTCTCTGGAAAAGAGCTTTACATATTTCACTCAGTTCTGTCTCTGTTTGGTAGAGATATAGAGAACAACATAGTGTTTCTACTCACACATTCAGATGGAGGACCTCCAACAGATGCTCTCAATGCCATTAAGAAAGCACAGATTCCCTGCAGAAGAGATGGGAAAAAACAACCTGTTCACTTCTTATTCAACAACCAGCAGAAAGAGAAAAGAGACGAGCAGTGTGATCATGTTTAGAGATCATCATGGGAAATGGGAAAGAGAAGCATGAATGAGTTCTTCACACTGCTGGAAGAAAAGAACAGAAAAAGTGTTCAGATGACATTAGAAGAGTGAAGACGACTCAAGGCCTGTGTCTCTAATCTGAAGGAGAGAATCTCTGAGGAGTTAAAAATTTATGAATTGGCTCAGATTCAGGAAGTCCTCAGAGAGAACAGATATGAGATTGGGAAATGTGAAAACTTTCCATTTAGTTTTCAAAGAATAAGTCGTCATTGAAAATGAATCATGGAAGAACAGAAAGGCAACCTGCTGCTCCGTCTGTCAGGAAAACTGCCATGAGAAGGGCTGCTGGTGGGTCGATCCCGGTAAACGTCAAAGTGTTCAGTCATGTAAAACGACCACTGCACTGTGTGTACAAGGAAATGTCATTACAGCAAACACGTCAAAGAGAACGTCTCGGTTACGTATGTAACCCTCGTTCCCTGAAGGAAGGAAACGGAGACGTTACGTGAGTTACTGATGAAATGGGGGTTTCGCTTAGAAGCCAATCGCCTTTGAGGTCTACAAAACGAGCCAATGGCATGAAAATGCCATGGGTCTGCGGAATTTGCATAACGCAACCCCGCCCCACCGCGTGGGTATAAAGGGCGTTGCGTGGCAATCTCGCATTATGTTACCTGCTGAAGAGTCGAGGCATGAGCGTCCGGCCGTTCCAGCGGTACAGCGGAAGTGGCATGGGGAACGAGGGTTACATACGTAACCAAGACGTTCCCTTTCAGTCAGTACACTACGAGTTACGTCAGTTACTGACGAAATGGGGGTCCCAATACAATCTCGCCACGACGGCTGTCTTCCAGCGTCCTGCGCTGACCAGAGCTCCCTGCCATGAGTCTTAGCACGAATGAGGGGCTAGGCTCAACGCCGATACCAAGGTACACTGGGAAGCATATCCCACGTGGAGAAATGCAACACAATGCCTGCCCGAAGGGAGGACTTAAGAATACACATATGACCCCCGTAGGGACTGCATATGGAGCACTCTGGGGTATCCAGCCGCAGGTGGAAATTTTTAAACCCCAGGTGTAGCAAGGTGTCTTGCCAAGGGAAGACACGTGCTCAGAGAGAATTACCGTGGAAATACACATGTGGGGGTTGCCCAACAGGGGAACCATGCACACGGAAACACCTAGCCGAACACGAGGGCTGACCAATCGGGCATGCACTCTGGTGTCGACATTAACAGTGCTGGAGGAGCTCAGGGCTTACTGGGAAGCTCACCTGAGAGAAAATGCGCACGCATCCAGTCCGTGGAGTGGAATGGCGCACGCAAGCGAAGACACCTGAGCCTGTCCAGTTACTGGCCACTTGGGGCGAGTACACAAGAGGACACAGGCTCCACTCGGAGATTATAACATTTTGCGAATGTGTTGGGTGTCGCCCAGTCTGCAGCTCTACAGCTCTACAAATGTCTGTCAGCGAGGCGCCATGCGCTAAAGCCCAAGAGGAAGCAACACTCCTAGTGGAGTGTGCTCTAACACCAAGGGGGCATGGCATGCCCTGAACCTGATATGCCAGGACAATGGCGTCCACTATCCAGTGAGACAACCTTTGCTTGGAGAGAGCCTTCCCTTTCTGCTGCCCTCCATAACAGACAAAGAACTGGTCTGAGGTCCTGAAACACTGCGTCCAGTCTACGTAAGCGCGTACTGGACAGAGCAGTGCCAAGGCTGGGTCTGCCTCCTCCAAAGGCAGCGCTTGCAGGTTCACCACCTGATCCCTGAAGGGAGTGGTGGGAACCTTGGGCACGTATCCAGGCCGGGGTCTCAGGATCACGTGAGAATTAGCCGGCCCGAATTCCAGGCATGCTTCGTCAACCGAAAATGCCTGCAGGTCCCCTACCCTCTTGATGGAAGCCAGAGCAATCAAGAGCGCCACTTTCATTGAAAGGAACTTCAGCTCCACAGACTGCAGAGGCTCAAAGGGAGCTTTCTGCAGGGCAGATAGAACCACTGCAAGATCCCAAGAGGGTATTTGAGGAGGGCGAGGAGGATTTAATCTCCTCGCCCCTCTAAGGAACCTGCTGACCAGGTCGTGCTGTCCTACCGTTTTTGAGTCCACCAGGTCATGGTGAGCCGAAATCGCGGCCACATAGACCTTCAGGGTGGAGGGAGACAGCCTTCGCTCCAGCCCTTCTTGGAGGAAGGAAAGCACGGACCCGATCGGGCATTTCGTGGGGTCTTCTCGGCGAGAAGAGCACCAGATGACGAAGAGGTTCCACTTCAACGCATAGGCCTGTCTCGTGAGAAAGGCCCTAGCGGAAGTGATGGTAGCCGCCACCTGAGGTGGCAGGGTACTCAAACCTACCGCGTCCCGTCCAGGTCCCACACGTGTAGGTTCCAAAGGTCGGGACGTGGGTGCCATATGGTGCCCCGTCTCTGAGTAAGGAGGTCCTTCCTCAGAGGGATCGACCAGGGAGGGGCTGTCGCAAGGAGTACGAGTTCTGAGAACCAGGTCCGGCCGGGCCAATATGGGGCGACCAAAAGGACCTGCTCCCTGTCCTCCCTGATCTTGCACAGAACCTGTGTGAGAAGGCTCACTGGGGGAAACGCATACTTGTGTGGGCCCCGCGGCCAACTGTGCGCTAGTGCATCCGTGCCGAGGGTCCCCTCGGTCAGGGAGTAATACCAGCGGTAATGGGAAGAGTCGTGGGAGGCAAACAGATCTATCTGTGCATCGCTGAACTGTTCCCAAATCAGCTGAACCATCTGGGGATGGAGTCTCCATTCCCCCGGAAGCAGCTGAAAACGTGACAGCTCGTCGGCTGCACGATTCAGTTCTCCCGGGATGTGAATGGCCCGAAGCGACCTCAGATGCTTCTGACTCCATAGGAGGAGATGGTGGGCGAGTTGCGACATCCGGCGGGAGCGTAGACCACCTTGTCGGTTGATGTATGCTACTGTCGCCGTGCTGTCTGAACGGACCAGTATGTGCTTGTCCTTGAGCAGGGCTCGGAAGCGGTGCAGGGCAAGACGTACGGCCAGCAACTCGAGGCAATTGACATGCCATAGGCGCTGGGGTCCTCTCCAGGAGCCCGCGGCAGCATGTCCATTGCACATGGCACCCCAGCCCATGGCAGAGGCATCTGTTGATACAACATGCCTGGAAACTCGTTCTAAGGGCACTCCGGCCCGTAGAAAGGTGAGGTTCAACCACGGGGTGAAGGTTTGACGGCAGGCCCGAGTGACTGGGACCTGAAGTGTGCCGTGTTGCCATGCCCATCTCGGGACTCGATCGCGAAGCCAGGTGCTGAAGCACCAGGTCCCTGTGTTCGCAAACCTGATCCCGAGAGTGGCCTAGAATCAGCCAGTCGTCGAGATAGTTCAGGATGCAAACCCCGTGTTGCCTGAGCGGCACAAGGGCTGCCTCGACAACCTTCGTAAAGACGCGAGGGGACAGGCCGAATGGAAGAACCGTGTACTGATATGCCTGCCCCTCGAAGGCAAACCGTAGAAACGGTCTGTGTCGAGGAAGAATGGAGACATGAAAGTACGCGTCCTTCAGGTCGATCGCTGCAAACCAATCCAAGGGACGAACGCATTCGAAAATGCGTTTGGCTGTCAACATCTTGAATGGAAGCCTGTGAAGGGTTCGGTTCGAGATGCGCAGGTCCAGGATTGGCCGTAACCCACCGGTTTTCTTGAGTACAATGAAGTAAGGGCTGTAGAAGCCGGACTCCATCTCGGCTGGAGGGACGATCTCGACCGCACCCTTCGCCAGTAGGATGGCAACCTCCGCACGCATGACAGGGGCATTGCCACCCACCATGGTATAGCGGACTCCCCGAAAGCGTGGAGGAGGCCGTGCGAACTGAATCGCATAGCCGAACCTGATGGTGCGAGCGAGCCAGCTGGACAGATTGGGAAGCGCTAGCCAGGCTCCCAGAAACTGTACCAGCGGGGTCATGCGAACCACAGGCGTACCCCCGATGGGGCAGTGAAGCGGAATGACCGGCCCAGACATGGGAGGCATGGGAGCGTCCCGAGGTGTGGGCGGGGTCGAATTCCGCGCCCTGACAGAGGAGACCAGGGAAGGACCAGCATTCCACGGGGGTCTCGTCTGCCAGGGGGCCGGCGACAGAGGGGGCCGAGAGTGGCAAGGCTGCTTGGCCACAATAGATTGGGGTGTGATAGAGGGGACCCTCCCTCCAGAACGGAGATCACGGAGTCTTGACCGCAACACTGCGATGGCCATGTTCCCGCAGTGGGAACATGACTCATCCATGAACGCGCGCTCGGCGTGCACGAGGCTCAAGCACGCCAAACAGCGATCATGCCCGTCAAACGGAGGAACCAGCCGACCGCACCCAGAAATGGAGCACGGGCGAGACATCTTGAAAAAGACGTGCTGCGTGCAGCTCTTTTGGAGAGGAGTTTTTACTCTGCAGAAGTGCTGAAGTGCCTAGGGAGAGCACACACTCTGTGCTAGATCACTGCACAGATCAGACAGGAATGCGGAACTTGCTAGAACACGCCATAACACCAACACTCAGGCAGTAACACTCGGCTCTGAAGCAGAAACATAATGCGAGATTGCCACGCAACGCCCTTTATACCCACACGGTGGGGCGGGGTTGCGTTATGCAAATTCCACAGACCCATGGCATCTTCATGCCATTGGCTCGTTTTGTAGAGCTCAAAGGCGATTGGCTTCTAAGCGAAACCCCCATTTCGTCAGTAACTGACGTAACTCGTAGTGTACTGACTGAAAGGGAACAGAAAATATGTGAGGAAGACAAAGACAGACATTATGACATTTGATGAGCTCAAACAGGAGTATGAACGCACTGATGACCGATCTTCCTGTGACTCATCATCACTACTTAAATACACACAATACTCATATGCCCTCTAGTGTCTTAAACAAAAATTACAACTCAATGTAATGGCTCCAACTACGTATATTGATCAACAGAGACGTTAAACACACTTTTCATTTTTCCATCATATTATAAAAACATTTCAATAATTGACAATACTTGATAACAATGAATAATAAATACAATTTTTAGTTTTTTTAGAGAGAGAGAGCGAGAGAGAGAGATCCTCAACAAACAAATAAGAGACTACCTTGGTTAAAGTTTGATTAATATGGACATATAAGTGAAAATATATGAATGTTAATATACAGATGTTGCCTAAAGTCTAGAACTGGCCCTGATCAGAAATGTTATATTCTCAGGACTTTGTGAGGATCCAAATTCATCAACATGTACAGACTAAATGTTTTTAAAGTTGGTGTGTGAGGCTTGATCTGAAC
This sequence comes from Coreius guichenoti, assembly GCA_039654105.1. Classification (NCBI taxonomy): domain Eukaryota; kingdom Metazoa; phylum Chordata; class Actinopteri; order Cypriniformes; family Gobionidae; genus Coreius; species Coreius guichenoti. The sequence goes on along the minus strand of CM077168.1, from coordinate 54,832,401 downwards.
ATGATCTGAGCCAGTTTTGTTGGTGATAGAACAAAATTTGTTATAACAAAACGTGAATCAGTTCAAAATGGTAAGGTTAACCTTGAAAAATCCAAGTATTCACATGAATATATGAAGAGAAGAATCCTGAATTTAAGGTTGTTATTCCAAAGGTATAATGGTTTTTGGTCATGGTTTGTACAGTGTTGTATTTATTCATATGGGCAGTAAGTGGCGCTTCTTTAGGCTTGTGTGAGTTTGATAAATGGATAATTTCAAGATTTTAACTAAAGTTTATTTATCACACCTGTAGACAATAAATAATTGCTGTATGGTTATAAAAAGGGGGGAGGGGAAGGACAAAGAAAGCTTCTTCTGATAATGTTTTGTTAAAGGGGTCATAAATTGGGAAATCAACTTTCCCTTGAGCTTTTGACATATAAAAGGTCATCTTAATATAAGAATATCCTGTAAGTTTCAGAGTTGAAAACTTCCTTGTTAGTCAAAGAAAAGCTTTTATTGACAGCTGGTTCAGCTGTCAATAATTCTGTAGCCTCGCCCACCGATTTGTGTATGACATGTAATAGATAAATAACATAGGCCTACATGGAGCTAAACCGGATCAAGCTACCAAGCAATAAACATGGTCCATAAGCTTCATTTGGATTCCAATATTATGAATGTATGGTTGAACTTTATTTTTAATGAATATCCAGCTCACGTGGGTAAGACATTGCGCGTTTGTTCCTTCATTTCACCACGGATTCGTTTGTAAACAAGAGACTGGATTTGCAGACAGGATGAGATTACATGAATGAATGAAGCAACACACTTATGTGAGTAAAACATGTTTTTTATATGTGACTATTGCGTTGCTACAGATCGTTTGATATCTATTGATTATGTGTACGTGTCTAACTGAGCATAACTTCCACGCTGTCACAGGCCGGAGTATCCTTTATTTGAGGTGTTGTTGGTTCCTTGTGCTGCGATTCGGAATCAGACTTGAACATGTATGGGGCAGGGCTCGCAAAGCCCAACGTCCCGGGGCTATGTGTTTTCCAGACGGGCTACCAAAATGTATCACCGGCCTGCCGACGGGCTATCTTAAATAGTGAAATAACATTCCTTTCTTGATGTGCGTTGTTCACTCTTGACTTGATATTTGAAGGAAAAATACAATTGTGGAAGTTTTGAACATGCTGATCTGTCTGCAGTGAAGTTTTGAACATGGACAGGCCTTCTGAAGCGAATCGATGCGTCTGTGTAATATTATAAAGTTTTAAATATCCATATTTAAAACTTTATAAAGTAAATTATCTAGCTTCCGGCCGATTGCCTTCCGTATTCAATTTACGGAAAAATTGTAGTGCCTCTCGCAGTTTAAAATGCTCAAACTTGGACTTCAAAAACAGAGCAACAATCACTGCCATTATAAAGCTTGGATTAGTCAGGACTTTTTTAATATAACTAGATTTTATTTGTCTGAAAGAAGAATGTCATATACACCTAGGATGACTTGAGGGTGAGTAAATCTTGGGCTAATTTTCATTTTTGGGTGAACTATCCCTTTAATAATCCTGTTAACAAGCAGAATCACTGAAGGAAAGAAGAGAACAGAAAAAGAGATGAGCACAAACACAAGAACTACAACTGACTTCAGCCACAGCCTTAGATGAAATCAACTGAAGATAAAAGACATTCAATCTCTGAAGATCTCAGCAGAGGAGGATTAAACAACTCCACAAACAGCATTACCAGCTTCACACATTACTAACCAGATTGACTTTATTTCTGTCAGACGTCTACAGAAGATCTTACTGAGATTAACAGAGGTTTAGATGTTGATGTTTTATTGAAAATGTTTGGTCACCATTATGGTGATCAGTGTTTCATTTAGTTGGGCAGTTTGACTCTTTGCTTTTTATGTGAGTTTGTGGTTTTTGTAACAGTGTTTACTGAAACACATAATTTGCTGCAAAGGAAGCCAGTAATGAAAACAATCAGATGATGTAGTTTTTTAGCATCATAATGTATAATTATAATAATTCCCTAATCTTATCCCTGACCAAAAGTGGTTATTTGTTATTAATAGATTATATTCACCAACAATACTTTTTTTGCAACAGATCAGACATCCATATAGATGTTCACACATTGTTTGGTGCTAAGGAACTTGCAACAGTTTTGAAAACACATCATTCTGTAGAATGTCATTATATAGTGTAGAATTCATTTTTATTTTTTATTTTATTTTTTTTTTTGCGCTAGAGTAACTGAAATAGATAAACCTGTTTTCACATGTTTTAGGCCATACTATTTATACACTTTGATACACAATAATTAACTTCCTAATATCATAATATTATTATTTTTTGTCCAATAACATTTGATTTACAAAAACAGACAAAGCAGCAGGGAAGAAGATTAAGATTTAATATGAAAGCACATTTCTGTCATATAGTGAAACAATGACAATTTTAGTATTAGTGATTATGTGTAGTGATGTCAATACTGAGAAAGAGAAACTCAATGTCATTTAATAATTAAGACGTTTAAGGCAAATCACGTAAACCACATACACATGCAAACACAAATACCCACGATGGCTATAGTATGAACAATAAAACAAAGAACATAAAATAAGAATAATGCAATTATTAATAAAAATACATAATAATAAAAAAACAAAAACCTTTAAAATGTATTATTCATTAGACCTACACTCTCAAAATAAAAAGAGTACAAAATTGTACCTTTTAAGGTACAAGTGGCCGTCACTGGGGTGGTACCCTTAAGGGTACATTTTTGTACCTCTAAGTCAGGGGTAGGCAAGTTCGGTCCTAGAGAGCTGATGTCCTGCAGAGTTTAGCTCCAACCCTACTAAGCCACCATAGTATAAAACTCATGGCTCCCAGCATGCATTGCAGCATTATGTATGTCACCATTGTTGAGATTCATATGCTGATTCTTAATATCTGTGTGCGTCTAAACTTTTTCCCCCTAGAATGTATTTAAAAATCAAAATTTAGAATGTCTGATCTGTGGCAAGAAAGTATTGTTGGTGAATGTATTTATTAACATTTTTAGTTAGTGATGAGTTTAGTCAAACATTTTTCTTCATGACAATTTTTGTTTAAGGCTTCTTTTTATTTGAACAGATTATGTGTTTTGTTAACACTGTTACAAAAACCACAAACTCGCATAAAAAGCCAAAAGTCAAACTGCCCAACTAAATGAAACACTGATCACCATAATGGTGACTAAACATTGTCAATAAAACATCAACATCTAAACCTCTGTTAATTCTCAATAAGAGCTTCTATAGATGTCTTTCAGGGTTGGAGCCAAACTCTGCAGGACAGCGGCACTCTAGTACCAAACTTACCTACTCCTGCTCTAAGTAGAGGAAAACAATGGTATAATTGTGCTCTAAGGACCAATTGTGTACCTTTAAAGGTACAGTTATACATTTTGTTCCCCAAGGAACAAAATTGTACCTCCACTGTACCTTTTTTTCTGAGAGTGTAATTGGTATAATTATTGTAAATGTTAGTATATTAATGCAGCTCATCAAGAAGCCAAAGAGGAAGTTATAATAAATAAATAAAAAGAAAAAAAAACACCTTAAATATAAACACCTTAAACACTTTCAAATATTTCAGTTTAAATTCACTTGGAAATGTATAAATCATTTGTGCAGGGTATACTCTGTACTGTAGGTGGCAGTAATGCTCCAATCAAAAGAACATCTTGATCATTATTTTGACGCAAGTTGCAAGCAGTTGCCTTGTTATTCTGCAGATAAAACAGGCATGTGTGACTATGAAGATTTGCAATTAATTTATCATGAAAAGTGTTCTCAATGTTTACACATTGTACATAAACAATGGCAATGACTAATCAGATCTCTGATGTTTTTACACCTCACTGCTGACTTACAGTCTAGACAAAATAAACAGAAAGTGAGCAATGCAACAAAATAAAAGGCTCCCATTAAGGTATAGGCACACTAATACAGAGCTTCATTCACTAATGGGAGCTTTTGGACAGCCATTTGAGCCTGTGCTGAACTACACTGACTACATCTACATGTGCACCAATAATGTGATTATTTCTAATAATCAGAGTAAGGTCTTAATCGCAGTAAGATGTTTACATGACACGAGCAGAACTCCTCACTCCAGTTTACATGCAATTTTCACACTCAACTAGGCATACAGTATGCATGTTTACCGGTGTTACGGTTTATCTGGTGATCGTGTTGACTGGTAGACCATCTTTCAGTTCAGGTCCTCCGCTGAATCAAGGAAATGTGTTACTGTAGTAAAAACATGGTGCATTTTCGTCAGAGACTAGCTGATGTCTCATTAACCTCATTAACCATGGTTAATTTTCATAAAGGTCACAAGTTAACAAGGGCACATTTCCTTGATTCAGCCAGCTTGATTCAGTTGACTTCAATCCAAATATCTGGGGTTAAGCTAGTGCAGTCTGATAGCTCAACGCGTTCATCACTGTCATCTCACACCACAACTTTTTTTGCGAGCGCGGTCGAAACCCGTGCCAAGCTGAATTTTGTTTATTTACCGTACTTCAGCTGTTATGGGCAATCATACCTGTAATTTGAAATCTTTACAAGAATACCAAAACCATTTAATGAGCAAGTCTGTGTTTGTTAGACTGCTTAATATTGCGCCAGTTTGTGCTTTCAGAATTGACGAATCTGCTGTGGTTGTTCCATCACATCTGGAGCGGAGGACCTTAACCGGAAGATGTTCACCAGTTAACACAGTCACCAGATAAACCATAACACCCGGTTTTCCTGCTGCCATCACGTTCTTCGCGCCGTCTGGATACGGAGCAGAGACTGCCCAGTGAGTTGCGTTGACAGTGATTTGGAGACGAGAAAACTTCAGAATAGTGTCACAGAGTTCATTCATGAAGTTGTGTGTACGTCCGCGCACATGCGCACTTTGGTCAGAGTGGTAATAATGTGATTAAGGTGTTTACATGCATGTTTATTGTGATTAAAATCGGCGTATGCCACATAGTTTAATGCAATTATGGTTACTACGATTATGAGCTTAATTGCATTAGTTTGATCAAAGTATTGCGTTTACAAGAAGTAAAGTTTAATCGCAATTTTGCCAAAATCCCATTATAATCACATTATGAGGCTGCATGTAAACGCACTGACAGAGAGACAGATTCAGTGATTATAATGAAGTGCTTGTGTTGTCATGTTGCTTTCTGTGTATAATTTAGTCTGTTTGAATAATATTGTTTTTTTTTTCTTGCTGCTAAGAGGACGGATGTGATGTACATTATTTAGTCACTGTCTTTATACATATACTTATTTATAAGATATATAATAAAACATTTTGTGGTTGCATGTACTTCTGTGTTTTACGCATTCAAACATTTGATAATATCCAAAGACTGCAGAGGTTTGAGAGAGCATTAATTCCTCCTAACTATAGCTTGAAATGTCATGAGTGACGAGATATAAGACTTTAGTGAATATTGCAGTGGCGGTGCATTTCTTCTTCTGTGTATTATTTTCTTGTGTATTCATTACATGTCCTGTTAATTGTCATTAATGACTCTATGGAATCACTTTTGAAACTTTTTACGAACATTAGAAGGGAATTGTTCTGCCTTTTCAACAACCCCTTTCACATTCTTATAGTTAGCTTTGGCTGCCATCTTAATGGCATCAAGCACAGAATCAGCTTCTTCTGTTGATTTGTATCCAGTGATTCCTCCTCCAACAGCTCCTGCGAGAGCTGCAACTCCTAATATGACACCTACAGCGATTCCTGTACCAGCTGCTGCTCCGATGCCAGCGCCTGCAGCAACTCCTGCCTCCGCCGCTACTGTTCCTGCTGCTGTTGCTCCGGCAGCAACTCCTGCCTCTGCTGCTGCTGTTGCTCCGGCTGCAACCCCTGCCTCCACTGCTGCTGCTCCTACAGCTGCTGCTGCTCCCGTAGCAACTCCTGCCTCCACTGCTGCTGCTCCTGCAACTGCTCCTGCAGTAATGCTTGCATCCACTGCTGCTGCTGTGGCTCCGGCTACTCCTGCCTCTAGAATTGCTGCCACTGCAGAAACAGATGCTGTTCCCACTGCTGCTGCTCCTGCTGTTGCTGCCACTGCTGCTCCTGCTGTCGCTACCACTGCAGATGGTGATGCTGTTCCCACTGTTGCTGCTCCTACAGCTGCTGCTGCTCCCATAGCAACCCCTGCCTCCACTGCTGCTGCTGTCGCTGCCACTGCAGATAGTGATGCTGTTGCTCCTACAGCCGCTACTGCTGCTGCGTCTGTCTCCACTGCTATTTCTGCCTCCATTTCTGATATTAATGGACATATTGATGATGTTTCTAATTCTGCCTCTCCTACTTCCACCACCTCTGCTTCTGTCTCTACTGTTTTGTCTGCTTCAGCATCAGTCGCAGTTGCTGACTTAAATGTTCCTTTCAGTAAAGCCACAACAGATGCCACAGGAACAGTAAGGCCCAGCAAAGCCCCAGTCAGTATCCCTGCTGTCACTCCTGCAAGCCTAATGATAAGTCTTTTAAAAACATTCTCCTTTGCTCTTGCTCGTTTTTCTTCTGGAGACAAATTCTCTTTTATATTCTCAATCTCCTCTCGAATTTCTTCTTCAACTATCTGAAGCAGCTCATTGGTGTAGCCGCTCTCACTCTTCTGCTTGATGGTCTCCAGCAGTTTTTTCACCTGAACTCTGTTGCTCCTGTATCCCCACAAGCGTCTATTCCAGTGTTTATTGTCAATGACATGACAGCGGCCTTCACATTTATCTACAAGCTCCTGTAGTTTTGGACTCTTCATCACAAATTCTTCAATAGTTTGACCTTCTAAGTCTTCGCCATGGGTGAATAAAACCACTGAATGTTTAAAATTAGCTTCTTTAAAATATTCCCAAATTTTTTCCTCAATCTCCTCTTCTTGCAAAGTGTATCGTCCGACTTTCAGAACAATGGTTAAGATATGAGGACCTGGAGCACACTCAACCAGAGATCTAATTAGGTTTTCTTTGATATTCTTGTCATTATTCCTTTTGCCAAAGATTCCAGGTGTGTCAATAACTTTGATGATTCTTCCATCAACTCTCTTATCTCCATATGTAGAATTTTCTGTTTCCGAATTAGGTGAAGATGCACTTTTAAATATTGGTTTTCCAAGAATTGTATTTCCAGTGCTGCTTTTTCCATCTCCTGTTTTCCCAAAAAGTAAAATAACTGTCTCGGGTTTGGACTCATCAGCTATTTGAAAGAGACAAAGGGACATTTTATTATGAGTCCTGTTAAAATATTTCAGATTCATTCAGTGGTCTTACTTAAAGAGATAGTCCACAAAAATACACATTGATATAATTCACTCTGCTTATTTATTATCTGATAATTTGAAGAAAGTTGAAATCCAAATAACAATGGGCCTTATTCACTAATAACTGTGTACACTATTTGTACGCACACATATGCAATTTGAAGCAATGCCAATAGTGCCATCCTCCAAACACAAGAAACACATTTTATACAAACATTACAGACCTTTCAGCCAGCTGTACATACACGTGTCTGTGTTTATGCAGAGCTACCTCGCAGCTCCAGCTATATAATGCACATTTTCTATGCTTTTACTGATATATATATATATATTCACCCAAGCTGAAGTCACTGAGGTAGTTAAAAAGCTCCTCGGTGGCAAGGCACCGGGGGTGGATGAGATCCGCCCTGAGTACCTCAAGTCTCTGGATGTTGTGGGGCTGTCTTGGCTGACACGCCTCTGCAGCATCGCGTGGCAGTTGGGGACAGTACCTCTGGACTGGCAGACCGGGGTGGTGGTCCCTCTTTTCAAGAAGGGTGACCGGAGGGTCTGTTCCAACTACAGGGGGATCACACTTCTCAGCCTCCCCGGGAAAGTCTATGCCAGGGTACTGGAGAGGAGAATTCAGCCGATAGTGGAACCTCGGATTCAGGAGGAACAGTGTGGTTTTCGTCCCGGTCGTGGAACACTGGACCAGCTCTATACCCTCTCCAGGGTGCTGGAGGGTTCATGGGAGTTTGCCCAACCAATCCACATGTGCTTTGTGGATTTGGAGAAGGCATTCGACTGTATTCCTCGCGTCGTCCTGTGCTCTGGGAGTATGGGGTCTGGGGCCCCCTGCTTAGGGCTGTTCGGTCCCTGTGCGACCAGAGCAGGAGCTTGGTTCGCATTGCCGGCATTAAGTCAGACTTGTTCCCGATGCATGTTGGACTCCGGCAGGGCTGCCCTTTGTCACCGGTTCTGTTCATAATTTTTATGGACAGAATTTCTAGGCGCAGCCAGGGGCCGGAGAGTGTCCGGTTTGGGGACCACACGACTTTGTCTCTGCTTTTTGCAGATGATGTTGTCATGTTGGCCTCATCAGACCAGGACCTTCAGCGTGCACTGGGACGGTTTGCAGCAGAGTGTGAAGCGGCTGGGATGAGAATCAGCACCATCAAGTCCGAGGCCATGGTTCTCTGTCGGAAAAGGGTGGCTTGCCCGCTTCAGGTTGGTGGAGAGTTCCTGCCTCAAGTGGAGGAGTTCAAGTATCTTGGGGTCTTGTTCACGAGTGAGGGAAGGATGGAACAGGAGATTGACAGACGGATTGGTGCAGCTTTCTCCGCAGGGTGGCTGGGCACTCCCTTAGAGATAGGGTGAGGAGCTCTGTCACTCAGGAGGAGCTCAGAGTAGAGCCGTTGCTCCTCCACATTGAGAGCAGCCAGCTGAGATGGCTCGGGCATCTGTTCCGGATGCCTCCTGGACGCCTTCCCGGGCAGGTGTTCCGGGCACGTCCCACCTGGAGGAGACCCCGGGGAAGACCTAGGACACGCTGGAGGGATTATGTCTCCCGGCTGGCCTGGGAACGCCTCAGTATTCCCCCGGAAGAGTTGGAGGAAGTGTCTAGGGAAAGGGAAGTCTGGGCATCTCTGCTTAGACTGTTGCCCCCGCGACCCGGCCACGGATAAGCGGAAGAAGATGGATGGATAGATGGATGGATGAAATATTAACTTTTCATTAGATTGCACTTTAAAAGATTAACTAAATTGTTTTATATTGATATGATTACCACCATTTTTGTACTCCTGGCAGTAAAATAAGCCACTATAAACTGCCAGAACCATAAAAAAAATATATATATATTGTGATACAGATTTTTGGCCCAGCATTAATATTTTGTATAATTTTTCCATGTTTATCATACTTAATATTCCTTGGTATGTTAGACAAATTTTAACATTATAACATAGTTAATGTTTGACTGTGTAATATCTTACCTCCCATTTTTCTTGTGTCCAAGGTTAATCCCTGAAATTGAAAAACAAACAAAAAATCCCAAGGCATTAATGAAATTCGTCTTTGACTATCAGCTTCATTCAAATACTTGCAGAAACAAAGTGACATGATCCCAGTCATTTACATGGAGAGCTGGCAATTTCCGGTGCCACGAGTGACAGTGACTGTTGGTGACAGGATGTAGATGTGTCCAGCAGCACAACAAAGTTGAGATATGTTTAACTTTATGCAGATGAAGAGCATATTTCACGAGCGACTAAGGCTACGTTCAGACTGTCAGTCCAAATCCGATTTTTGTGCTTATCCGATTGAAATCTAATCAGATTTTTAGCAAGTGTGAACTACTAAAAATCACATGAAATGTGATTTTTACAAATCCGTTTCGAGCTACATTCATATGTGGTTTGAAATCCTATTCAAATCTCATTTCTGGAAATACATTTCAGTCTGACCGCTCTGATTGGATTTTGCGTGGTTTATGTGACTTTCTCACGCCACATCAAGTGTAAAAGTCAGACGTTGTTATAGGAAACATGCTGAAAGACGCTACAGAAACAAGGTTTTGTTGATGCAAAGTGCCGGTCGAGCAGAAAATGACAATAGAAAATGATAATATAATAACATCAATAATTTTAGATCAGATTCCAATCGGATACACAAATAATCGGATTTGGACTGGAGAGCACGTGATCCATCGCTACATGCTAGTGGAGTGTCGAGGCAAGATGGAGAAGTTATTTTAGCAGCAAGCTACTTTCCTATAATTTCTCTGTCTCTGTGTACATACGGTGGTACTCACCATGCTGATTTCAAGCCTGAATGGTTTCATTAACCCAGAGAGACCAGCGTTTGCGCTGGAATGGCAAAGAGCACTTGCTATTTCTCCTTCATCTTTAATATTAAGCATTTTATAATTAGCCTTTTCCCTCCAAAATGTTTGTTTGTAGCGACAAGAAAACTGATTCATTGTCTGCAACAGAGATGCCCAAACTATTTCACACTCCAAGTCATGTTTATAGAGTGAAGTTCCATTCTAGAATTGCAGAATCTCTTCCTTCTCAACCCGCATTTAGAACCCACTTCAAACTTTTTACACAACAGAAAATATAAAACTTTCTGTTATCTTAATATCTAAAACAGAAAATATTTCACCACAGAATATTTAACAAGATAAATGTGGATCCTTATGCAGTATGTTTTGTTCTTATAAAAACAATACATCACGTCTTCATAAAATGGATAAAATATTTATCTCACAAATGTTAAAGATAAAGACTTAAATGTATATTAGTTGTAAATCAATAACAATATTATTAACATGGGGTGAATTTTAATCATATTTTAATATAATTTTTCATTCCAATATGGTTTCGGTTGATGTATATTTTTGATGATGTATATATCTATTTAGTATAAGGTATAGGGTATATTATAGTTAATTAATATTAAACAGCAGTTGTGTTAAAATACAATGGACAGAAGATACCAATACCCTCATTTCTTATGCATATTTAAATTATATTTTAAATGTAGACTGTTTGCACATAATACATTTGGAGTCATCTGTTTTCTGCTATTGGAGTTTATGATTATTTGTTTGTTATTTTAATGACAATTCTTAAGCAAATATGATCAAAATCAACTAAAACTGTATATAATTAATTGAAATTTTCTCCTTTTAAATATTAAATATGAAATAATGTAAAAAACACATTTTAATTAATTGCTTTCTTCAGAATTGTATATATCAATGTTTTAATATTTGCATTTAAACAACAAATATACTTAATTATCTATGTGCGAGAGGAATATTATGCCCTACCAAATCATTTGATAACACAAATTTGCTATAAAATCAAAGTGTAAATATTCCTACCAGGAGAGTCTTTGAAGAGTGTCTGGCTGAAAAGAAGTTAGCTCAAAATTCTGCTCTTATTTATTGATGTACTAAGTCCCTCCCAATCAAATCTAATTGGTGAGTATGCTAGGAAAAACATATCTTCATACTGAATGTGCACGTGTTCACAAATGTGCTTATGACTTAAAAAACAAAAACAAACAAACAAAAACCTAGAAAATGCTTGAACTTTTGACTGGTTTAGTAACAAAGAATGCATGTAACATCCTTGCAAAAACTGGCACCTGTATGCAACAACTTTGACAAAAGTTGAGAATACATTTTATAGACAGAATCTGATCAAAAAGTGTAAAACGCAGCAGCAGCAACACCAACACCATGTAACGAGTCCACTGCAGGCAAGTTGATAGAAGCCAAGTGCAGCTTTATTTACATCCAAACATAAAACAAACAAAGACTTAGCTTGTCTGGCTTGGCTAACATGGCTTTGAGAAACATGGCCTTACCAACAATGGTTACAGGGACAATACTAGACAAAGACATTATGACATTACACAGAGACTAATGACTAACAAGGAACACCTTTGCACAATCAAACCAATACACCAATCAGAACACATGACAAGGGAGCACATGGCAGGATCACATGACTAGAACAAGGGAATCACATGACAACAGGAACCATGACAGTGAACATAACAAAATAAGAACATGAAACATAACTATACATTACACACCGACTTGAGGAAAAATTGTCTTCAAAGTGTCTGGATTGAATTTTGATTTATTTTATGCGAACTTTCACACTTTTCACACAGATTCTTCTCTGAATCTGATTATAGTTGAGTCAAACCTGTCTGTCAATTTCAGCTTTTATTTTGTTTGTGTACAACGGAAACATGGATTTGAGATTGAAATAATGTATAAATTACCCAAATACTTTTTTGTTATTACAAAATTGTAAAGTTTAAAAAGCCTTTAACCCTATAACTGGTGATGTAACCTGGGGGATACAAACATTTGAGAGGCTGTGGGGAGAGGCAGGGAAAGTGTAGGTCTCATTTCTTGGTTTCATGTTGAAAGTGTGTTCGTTGTGAATATTTAGATCTGGTGACTTTGTTCAGTCATTCTTTGTTTAGCTCACGGGTAACATTTAAAAACAACATGACCACCGGTAGTGACAAATCTACTCGCCTTCAGATAAAAGTAGATATATTTCACATATTTACAATAGTTGGAGGGGACTTACATGTTTAAAAAGTTGTTGTTAAGTATTAGCTTATTACGTTTATGTTTATTTACATTTTTCATAATCTGTCTGTAAATGTTTGTATGGGGGATACGTCGCCAGTTTGGGGGTATAAATTCGTTGAAAAAGAAAACTTGTTCGGCAATGTCTGTTACAACATTTTAGCCAAATTTTTAAAACATTTATTCTCTCATAACTTAAACTAAACATTCTTTGTAAAATTCTGTTGAATAATAAGCATAATGCCTATTTATGAATATATTATAGCCTACTGTATCATATTTAATACGCAAATTTCTAGGGCCTATAAATTACCAATATGACCAAAACTTTGCGGAAAAACCTGCTGTACACAGTGTTGGGTGTAACTAGTTACTAAGTAATTAGTAACTGTAATTTAATTACTTTCCCCTTGAAAAAGTAAAGTAAGAGATTACTCTTATTTTTTCTTTAATTTAATTACAGTTACTTCTGATGTAATTTAACAAAATACTGTGTATAGACTGTAGAACAATTATATAATACAATAGTGGAATTAACATCAAATTTTAAGTCTAACTTATCCTTCTCACATTTGTAATACTTTGGTCAGTTAATAAGAATAATTTCTCTAGTTTTATATTATTTATTGAATGAATTAAAAGAGCCGATTCATGTCTTTGAATCACTGAACTAGTTGAGGTTGATATAGGATTTAGAAAGTAATAAGTAATTAAATACTTTTTGGAGAGAGTAATTTGCACAGTAATCTAATTACATTATTGAAGATTGCAAATTCCAAACAGTGTTTTTGCACCCTTGACGATCACTTCGGGAAGGGGACAACATTTGTAGGGATGTTCCAAACAAAAGTGAACATCTGGATCCCTTCCCAAAGGGCCCTTCCACAAGGCCGTTAGTGAAGGGAACATGCGATGGTCACTTCAAGGAAGTATATATGGGAAGTAAATATGGTCGTGTGACCCAACAATGTTTTTTGTTTGTGATATATTTCACACATTTCTGTCATGTTATGTTTAAATAAGTTCCATAGGTAAGAAATGTGTTAGGTAATGCAGGGTCCAAAGATTACATGGCAAGTTTTATAGTTGAGAGCAGAGAAATACACTCACACAAACATACACAGCAAAATCCTCAGTGTTAAATCAACACTGCTCAGAGCACGTATGGTTTCACTCTACAGAGTGTTAAATTTAATGAGATAATTAAGAGATTAATTAAGTGATGATTGAGCATTAGTGATGAACACCTGATGGTAACGAGCAGAATCACTGAAGGAAAGAGAAACACAAGAGGCTTGTTCGACTTCATGCAGCGATGCACAGACTGATCAGCGGCTGACTTGAAGCAGTGCATGCCGGTTAGAAATTTTGTCCAACTTGAGGCAGCGCCGACGCCACGTGACTGTGACGTATGTCAACAAAGTCCCGCAAGAGCGATTCGAGAGCAGCCGGCTGGTGCATTCTGCGCAGCTTCTCCAGAGGGACTGCACGAGCTCTGGGCTGCGTTCAGCCCCAACAAAACGTTGCACAACGTTTTTTAAACGGAAACAGTGGTGCGTTGAACTCCCTGTTCTGATTACGCAAGAGTTGCAACTATGGCAGCTGAGAAGGCCATTCCTTGTGTTCTTTTTGAAGAATTTTCGGAGCCTGATTAAAACGGTATAAATACCAAGCGGCAACCTCCCCCAGTTTCTCTTGAAGCCAATACGGAAGTGACTTAAACTGCAATTCATCGACTGGCCACTAGAGACAGGCTCCAGAAGGGAGCAGAATCTCATTGAGACCCATGTTAAAATGCCCACTTTACAGCAGAAAAAAACATGTTTACATCCTGGTACAAATTGTGGTTTTGGTCTATACGGCTAATTTTGCCCTTCATGACAACTGTGAGGGGGGTGAATTTTTTTATAACTCAATCGTTTACGTTATATAAAGCCTTAAAGTTCTGCATAATTAAGGGCGTGGCCACTTTGAGTGACAGGTGGATTGTCGTTTGTCGTTTGTCTGTTGTCTGTTAGTCATCACATCACCTCAGCTCCGCCCACATCCCACCTCTTTGCCCATTCTCAGTTATCCGGGTGTGGCGCGCGGTGATGCGCTGCCAAGATGGCAACGGCCGGCTCGACCCTAATTTACGCTTCAAAACTGCTCTTCAGAATCCTATGGGTGACGTCACGGACACTACGTCCATATTTTTTACATGTGTTTAATACTGCAAAATACGCTCAATGTTACAGTCACTGCCCTTGCCGTCCAGAATAAAAGTTGAACATACCAATCGAGTGAAGGGATTTGTGGAAACTGTGGTTCCTAATTATTGTAATCCAACATTTGCCTCACATTTCAGGATGAAAAGACAAACATGTCTTCTAATATCTTCAAATGTTGCGTATACCGAGCTGCAGCGGACACATTTGTAAATGACTTTACTTGGACCCATTGTGCGAGCTGTCTCTTTAATACCGCGTGGTTTATATACATGTTGCTGCTGATTGGGCTGACATTTTTGACACACCCACCAAACAAGAGAAAACGTATCTCAAACCCGTTGCACACCATTTCCAGGAAACATGTCGTTCAACCCAGAAACCGTAGCAAAACGTTGTGCACCGGTTTGAGCTTGAACATGCTCCAGATGACGTCACAGCTGTTCCACGATTGGTCAGATTCACCGCATGACAGCGATCACGTGTGTTTCGTGTTTATTCTAAAACCTTCAGTACCACACAGTTTTTTATAACGGTAAAACCTCTTTTCGTGTAGTCACGATGTTATATTGTCATGTTTATCAAAATAAAACTGATAAAAAACGTTGACCCCACTTCATTGATAGTGTAGGCTTATATGTTGAACTTTCTTGTACAAACAGATGTTGTATTAAGCAATACATAAAGAATTTGACAAATATAGCATTTATTTGACTTCAGCTGTGATAAAGTATGCAAACACTGTGCAAGCGTCACTACAGGAAGCAGAAAGTGTCTGACTTCACGTCTCCATTTGCAGCTCCTCCCCGCCCGCACGCGGCTACTCTTGCCGATCGGTTACGTAAAGTCCAACACACCTAAGAACTACAACTGACTTCAGCCACAGCCTTAGATGAAATCAACTGAAGATAAAAGAAGACATTAAATCTCTGAAGATCTCAGCAGAGGAGGATTAAACAACTCCACAAACAACATTACCAGCTTCACGCATTACTAACCAGATTGACTTTATTTCTGTCAGACGTCTACAGAGGTTTAGATGTTGATGATTTATTGAAAATGTTTGGTCACCATTATGGGGATCAGTGTTTCCTATAGTTGGCCAGTTTGACTATTAGCTTTTAATGTGAGTTGGTGTTATTTATATATAAAAAAATTTTTTTTGGTGATAGTGTTTACTGAAACATATAATTTGTTGTAAAGAAAGCCAGAAACAAAGATGAACAGGTGATATATTTTTCAACATTATAAAGCAGAATAATCCACTAATCTTGTCACTGAGTCATCTTCAATAAATCATCAATATCTAAGATCTCTGTTACCCCTTTTCCACCAAGGCAGTTTGAGTGCTGGTTCAGAGACAGAGCCTAGTTTAAAATCGGTTCTTTGTCTTTCGACACGCAAAGGACCAGCTCTGAACCAGGAAAAGTGGTTCTTAAGTAGCACCAAAACATTGCTGTTCTAAAAGTAAGAACCGCTTGCGTCAGGGGCTGGGGCCGGGGTTACCGTGCTCAAGACAAACACAAACTTGTGACCGCCATTTTTGAAATAGCAGCTAATCGAGCTAACAGCTGTTCGATTGTAATCTCCGTCTATACAAATTACAGCGAGCTGCATGAATGCGTTGGATTCGCTGTGTTTTGCTGCCGATGTAGGTTCACAAAGCCATGTGCATCAATAGTAACGCAACGTTAGCCATCGTTGATGGAAGGCTTGTTTGAGATGCATTGGCGCTGCGCAGACCGATCGCCGTATGACATCAAAGTACAGCGAGAGCATACGACTCCTTATGCTTTTGAATCGCTCTTGCGGTACTTTGACGTCATACGCTGATCGGTCTGCGCAGCGGCGATGCATCTCGAATAAGCCTGGTGTGTTTGTGTTTCCCGCTGAGAAAGATGAGACGTATACAGTGACATAAGACCTGGCTCTGTGGTGGCTCTCTAGCCCGTGGAAAAGCAAACCGGTTCCCATATGAACAGAGAGCAGTGTTAATTTAACACCAGGGAATTTACTGAACACCATCCCAGCGCTGGAACAAGAACAATGTAAAAAAAAATTTAAAGGAGGTGGAGTAAACTGGTTTTTTTATCAGCTTTACACAGTACACTAGCAGTATAATCAAAGATTCATCAGTAATCCTGACGCAGGATGTGTTCAGTGTAAACAGGATTTCATTTCTATAGGTCGGTCATTTTTCAGCTGCATTTTAGTTTCTTTTTTAATGTCACGTGATTTATAAGAATCAGATCATAGGTGGGTGAGGTGAGTTACACTAAACTCTGTATGCAGATAAGAAAACAAACACTCACATGACGACGAAGGATTCAGTCTGTGGCCTAATGAAAGTCATTTCATTCTTGTTAAATTCTTATGAATTAATGTTATTCAACAGCAGAATGATGCTGACATCACGGCAATTTACTGCACTTCTTTTACTGTGAATTCACATTATAAAGTATTTGGTAAACATTTACATTTGATAATTTACATTGAAAGTATACTAACAATGTTGAAATGTTAAAAAAAAAACAAAAAAAACATTGTTGACATTAAAAAAGAAACTAAAATGCAGTGGAAAATTACCCACCCATAGAAATGAAATCCTGTTTACACTGAACACATCCTGAATTATGATCACATATGAATGTTTGATATTGTTATTGTACCATGTAAAGTTGATCAGCACACCCTGTTTACTCTTCCTTTTCAAATAAGCATGTCAGAATAAATTATACATAAACTCACATAAACATTTTATCATTGTTTACCCTCGTGTTGTTTCAAACCTGTATCGTTATTATATTAAAAAAAATAAAAAATTTTTTATTTTATTCAGATCTTCATTACAATAGTTCATAATGACCATGTTGGTCAAGCTCCACAAAGGACACATAATACATCCCTTTTGGCCTGATATTTTTATTATACAGTATTTTGTCCCCATTCCTACACTGTAAAATCTAATTAGTTAGACTTTAAAAAACCGATTGCATAAAAAAAAAAGTAAAGTGAAATATGAAGAGTATGTTGTGCTAACAAATGCTTAGTTAGTATAGTTCACTTACACAAGAACTACTTCTAGTAACAAAAAAAGAACTGAGAGTACTTGATAATTTACTATAAATAAAATGTAATTGTTACCATTGTTGTGTTTTGATGCTGAATGTTGGTGTGTGTGTGACTCAAGCATGATCAATTGCAAGATATTGTCATAAATATAGAGGGATTATATCAACCCAAATAAAAGTTTCACAAGGTTTTTATGATCTAAGTGTTTGTAATTTTTTTTAACGATTTGACATAAAAAATATAATTATGTTATGTGCAATGGTTTCTGCTCGTATTGCAGCCTGCCTGACAGACATTTCTGGCTGGATGAAGGACCATCACCTTCGACTCAACCTTGCTAAGACAGAACTGCTTGTGGTCTCAGCCAACCCAGCACTTCATCACAATTTCTCCATTCAGCTCAGTTCATCAACCATAACTCCCTCCAGGACAGCCAGGAACCTTGGAGTTGTGACTGATGATCGGTTAAACTTCACTGACCATATTACTGCAATGGCCCAGTCCTGCAGATTTGCGTTATACAACATTAGGAGGATCAGGCCCTTCCTGTCAGAGCAGGCCACACAACTCCTGGTCCAAACTCTTGTTCTCTCCAGACTGGACTACTGTAATGCTCTTCTAGCGGGCCTTCCGGCATGTACTGTCAAGCCTTTGCAACTGATCTTGCAATAATCTACACTATATTGCCAAAAGTTTTGGGACGTCTGCCTTTACATGCACATGAACTTTAATGCCATCCCATTCTTAATCCGTAGGGTTTAATATGGAGTTGGCCCACCCTTTGCAGCTATAACAGCTTCAACTCTTCTGGGAAGGCTTTCCACAAGGTTTAGGAGTGTGTTTATGGGAGTTTTTGACCATTCTTCTAGAAGCGCATTTGTGAGGTCAGGCACTTAATAATGTACGAGGTCATCTATGATAATCTTAAGATAATTGTTGTGATGTTTTGGAAAACCCAGCTCATTAATAGCCTATATTTTATATATAGCTTGTGCAATTGATTTGAGGTTGCGTATCATTTTACATGGTGTTTTCCAGTAATGAGCTATTTTTACCTGATCTAACTCTGAAAATTAGTTAACGTAGTGAATTTGATTCAGCCATGTTAAATCATATTTTTTTATTTGATAACATATTTTGTTATAATTATTTGGTAATATTTCTTTCTCAGGCACAGATGACGACACTGAAAAATGAGTAAAATGCAAATTAAAAATGAAGCGCTTTTTACAGGACGCCGTAACGCAGCTCAAAAAGGCTTTGAGTAAGTATTGTTGTTTTTGGCTGGTTTTAATTTTGTAATGTTTACTCATATAAAAGACATTCTTTACAATGCTTTTCTACCTGCACATGTTAGACAATTTGTCACTGATCATGGGATGGAGGGGAAGATGAATCCCACCAAGGTGAACAGGAAGTGAGAGAATCTTAAACAGAAATTCAAAGTAAGTAAGGGTCCATATTACATTTACAGTTATACTGACTATACTGTATACAGATATGTGTGCGTTTGTTTA
Source organism: Coreius guichenoti (assembly GCA_039654105.1). Lineage (NCBI taxonomy): Eukaryota > Metazoa > Chordata > Actinopteri > Cypriniformes > Gobionidae > Coreius > Coreius guichenoti. The sequence continues at coordinate 54,813,175 of CM077168.1, read as the reverse complement.
TATGAAAGCCCCTAGAACAGGGGTCAGCACTGAGGGAGGAGAGGCCACTGCCACATCCTGGAAGTGGTATAGTTTAATGGATGAGGACGGAGGCCAAGCATTAGGAGATGACAGTGCATAAGGTATGGCTCCTTGCTCGCGTTCAATCTTGAACGGCTCTATCAAATTTCCTAAACCTCTGAAGACAGTCGGATAGTTAGCGACAAAATCTTCCACTTTTGTCTGCACTGTGTGCAAGTGTGTAATCAAATGCAAAGCCTCTATAGCTGGAAGCCCCAACAGCGCTTTGGACAGACCTTTCACTACATAAATGTCCTGTTTTGTTCGCTTATTTTTGATGTTCAACTCACCCAGGAACAGTCCCTGAACATCGAGGGCCTGATTCCCGGGCCCATACAGGACTTTGCAGGGTGGCTGGAGTCTGCCATGAATGGCTGCTGAAAACTGCTTTCTGGGATTGCAGTAACCACTGCGCCAGTGTCCAGCTTGAACTCGGTATTTTGACCGTTCAATCTGACTAATTCAATCCACTCATTTGTCTCTATTGAACTCACCTCTCCCAGGAAAGCAAAGTCTTTCATGCTCTGTTCTTCTCACTCCTGAGTGATGTCATTAACTGTTCCAGCTGACCAACACTGCTTTGCAAAATGTCCCTTTTTGTGGCATTTACGGCATTCCGCTTCACGTGCAGGGCACTCTTTCCAATTGTGTATCTTTATATTGCCACATTTTCCACACCCAGTTGATTTACTGTCTTTATCCGTTTTGCTGGGTCCCCTTTGTTTTGGCCATTTCACTTTCTTTTGTGACTGTTTTGGTTTTGAACTTAAAGCATGAACGTCCCCTGCTATTTGCACCTCACGTGAACTTCCACGTAGGATGGGATGCTGTCTCTTCACAACCTCTTCACACCTTTTTCCAGTGTGAGCTCAGGATCAAGTTGCAAACTTTTCTCTTAAGGTTCCAAACTCACAACCCACATAGCAACATTATGCGCCCCAGATCTGGCACACATCTGGCACACATCTGGCACATGTGGAATACTGATCTGGTCCACATCTGGCACATGTGGAATGCTGATCTGGTCCACATCTGGCACATGTGGAATGCTGATCTGGTCCATATCTGGCACATGTGGAATATTGATCTGGTCCACATCTGGCACATGTGGAATACTGATCTGGTCCACATCTGGCACATGTGGAATACTGATCTGGTCCACATCTGGCACAATCTGGCACATGTGGAATACTGATCTGGCCCACATCTGGCACATGTGGAATACTGATCTGGCCCATATCTGGCACATGTGGAATACTGATCTGGTCAACATCTGGCACATGTGGAATACTGATCTGGCACATGTGGAATACTGATCTGGTCAACATCTGGCACATGTGGAATACTGATCTGGCCCATATCTGGCACATGTGGAATACTGATCTGGTCCACATCTGGCACATGTGGAATACTGATCTGGCACATGTGGAATACTGATCTGGTCAACATCTGGCACATGTGGAATACTGATCTGGTCCACATCTGGCACATGTGGAATACTGATCTGGCCAGATCAACATTCCACATGTGCCAGATGTGGGCCGGATCTAGGCCGACACAATGTTGCTATGTGGGAACGAGCTTAATCACTGAAAAAAAGGAAAAGCTAAATCATTTCCCCACAAACATCTCTTTTTATCTTGCTTTTGTGCTGGATATTTAACTTTGTTAGAGAAAATGAAACCACAGAAGCAGAGAGTGACTCTCTGTCTGACTTTTCTCACACAGTTTCCACTTCCTGTTTAACCAGTACCACATTGTTGTTGTTTTTACCAATGGAAAATTGACAGAATGGTCTTTTGTATCTAGGCAGACGTAAAGCCTCAAGGTTGTACAAGCCATTCCATTGGTTTGTTAAGTGACATTTTTTCCCTTGAGTTTTATGTGAACAAAAAAAAAATGTTGTCAAAAAAAAACACAAATTGTCACCATAGTTGCTATAGTTACCATACAACCTTTAAACTCAGGTTTTTTGAAACGGACCTTTAGATTAATTCCTGATTGTAAAATCTCTGTTCTGATTAGAGCTTTCTTTGGTGCTAAATTAATCAAAATTAAAAGGTTCTAGTTAAGGTTAGCTTGTTCTAATATACTTTTTATTTTGATTTGTTAAAAAAATATTTTTTTTTATCACAAATAATATGTTTTTATGTATTTCTTCCTCAAAATGATTTTCTGACTGAAACTTTCCCTGAATTATTTCCACAATGACATTGAACTCAGCAAGCAATAGCCGTCGTTTCACCGTCTCGGTTAACTATAGACCCGATATAGTCGGGCTATATGAGTAACCCACTTCTACCCAAAATAACCTTGAATTTGGTTGCATGTCGTTTTTGCCAAAATAACTTGCGAGATGTATGATATTACATCATGTAAGCAAAGTCAACAGTGACTACAAGCTGTTTGGTTTCATTTCTTTGACATGTTCATGTTCTAGATGACTAGTCTATTCTTGGGCTATGGTTAGACGTCTATTACATTTTCACTGACAGCCCAAATTTTGCCTTGTTTTAGTCTAGACGTCAGGGCTGTTTTTGACGTCTTTTAAATGCAAAATTGCTTCCTGGTACCACCAGGGATATCAGCCCAAAAGGCTTACGTAGTCATCTACTAAATACAATCAATCCTACCATCACAGGAAAACATTAAGAACGACTTACCTGTGATGGAGGATGATTTTTTGGTCCTGTGTTTCTTGAGAATATCCCAGACAAGCCCCACATCTGTTCACATCACATCACAATCTGCAGCTTGAAGCTATAAGTCATCCGTTGGAAACTGATCAACCCCTGTGATGTGTGGCGGCGGCAGCGCGAGATATTAGGAGAATGATCAAGCAGACACAGACACAGTGTAATGCCATAACATCCTTAAGTTTATTAAGGAAGAAGGGTCATATTTATACACAAGATAAAGCAAAATCACCAACAATGTCCAGGCAATCCAATCATAGTCCTCAAAGATCAACCCCTAACATATAAGGCATATTAAGAAATATAGTAATAAAGTAAGTGAGGTCAAGGGCAGTCTTACACAAAAATAGTCAAGAATAGTCAAAAGTGGAGCCTAAGAAATAAGAAAATATTACTGATTATGTTTGCCACCTGTTTTTTCTCAGTTGCTGTGTGTTTAAGCTATCACGGGTCCTGCGCTATGGACCATCTTCTTTGTTTTTGTTATGATTACAGGTTTATTGTTGTATAAAGATCCCTTGCTCTTTGTCTTGTATTGTGAGTTGTGACAGTTAGTATAAATGCAAATATAACAATCAGTTAGTTCCATTCTTTTACATAATATACATTTTTTTTATGTACTGGCTGTGACGGTATGGGATTTTTTCTTACCACGGTGAAGAAGCAACAATTCTCGTGGTTTGGCGGTTAACCGCACCCCCCCCCCATTTATTTATATAACTTTGTTGTTTTTTCGATATCTTTTGAGTTTAATAGGAATTATGGAACAGTTTTTGTCATCGTTTGCAACCAATTTTTTGTAGAATAAATTATTCAAAGTTTCAACAAGTTGCATTTGGACGAGTGCGTTTATATCCACGGACTGTTACCTGAAAAACAATGTCTAAAGAAATAAGAATCGAAGTTTAGCGCAACTCATCAGAACTAAGCAATGTTGGGGCAGGTTGAGCCGGACTTGTTCTTTCTGCAGCTTTCTCTTCTTTTCTCAACGGTACGGAATGGCACCATTTCTTCAACCAAATAGCGAGTCATGAATAATGTCAACCAGCTAGCGCCGTCAACTGTAACTTATTGCCTAAACCACATAAGAAAAGTATTGCTACTTGCAATTAAAATCTAACTCTAACTGTTTACGTTATGCTTTTGTCTTTTATGTCTGTGTTTGTGTGTATTTAATTGAACATTATCTGTAAACATCACAAGCACTGAAACCTAGCAGTTAATTAATAATAATCAGACAAACACAAAAAATAAATCCCCCATATGTTTAATGGACTGTCCCTCCCTTGCGCAGAAAGTTTTTTTTCTCCAGAAGCCCTTGAACATTTACATTTAATCATTTAGCAGACGCTTTTATCCAAAGCGACTTACAAATGAGGAGAGCAATAGAAGCAATCAGACAAACAAGGGGCATTAAATTATACACTCTCTCACACTCACTCACTATCTGTCATAAAACAGAGACGGATTCAGCTGCGAGTGAAAGATAGAGAGTTTATTTCTCAAAACACAGTTTGTGATAACAGATGTGGTCAGAACGAAGGCAGGCGAAGTTTCAGGTGGCGCAGGGACGCAACGGGCAGCCAGATCCGGGAGACAATCCACAATGGTGAGAAATCCTCAGAACAGACAGGAACAACCGGAACAGCAAAACACCAGGGGATAACGGAGGAAGACAGGACTGGACCACAGGAAACACAACCAACGATCTGACAAACACAATGTGGTTAGCAAGACATTAAGTAGACAGGTAAATGAAGAGCAACAGGTGGTGATGATGATCAGATGAGCCGGTAATCAGTAGCCACGCCTCCCACTCTCACTCCACACACACTCACACACAGAGAGAGAATGAGCCAGTGAATTCATGAACCGTGACACTATCTCTCTCTGAACATAGGACTCACGGAAGACAGTAAATTATAAGCAATGATTATTGTGTTTATAGTTCATATCACACACCATATGCACTCCTGTGACTTTCACCAGCAAAAAAAAAAGAAAAAAAGAGCCCACCGAGCCTGCCTGGAGTTGAGTCTTTTAGCAGATCTGATGTATTCCAAATTCTTATGATCGGTCCAGACTATAAAAGGTACCCCCGACCCCTCTAGCCAATGACGCCACTCTTCCAATGCTAACTTGACTGCCAACAACTCCCTGTTACCAATATCGTAATTGCGTTCAGCTGGTGACAAACGATGGGAAAAAAAACGCGCAAGGATGCATCTTGTCATCTGAGGAAGAGCGTTGGGAAAGAACCGCACCTACCCCCACCTCTGATGCGTCGACCTCCACCACGAACTGACGTGATGGATCAGGGGCAATCAGAATGGGAGCCGAAACAAAGCGGCTCTTGATTTTGGCAAATGTAAAGCGGCTCTTGATTTTGGCAAATGTAGCTTCGGCTACATCAGACCATCTGAACGTAGTTCTAGGGGAGGTCAAGGCTGTCAGAGGCGCGGCTAGTTGGCTGTAATTACGAATAAAGCGTCGGTAAAAATTGGCGAATCCCAGAAACCTCTATAGGGCCTTACGGGAATCTGGACTTGGCCAATCTACCTCAGCCTTAGCCTTGTCGGGATCCATACGCACTCCCTCGGACGAGATGATGTAACCTAGAAAAGGAACAGACTGTGCATGAAATACACATTTCTCCGCCTTGACAAAAAGCCCATTCTCTAGCAACCTCTGGAGTACTCGCCTGACATGCTGAACATGTTCCTGGAGAGAATAGGAAAATATCAGTATGTCGTCCAGGTAGACATAAATGAACTGATCTACCATGTCTCTCAGCACGTCATTAACAAGTGCTTGGAAGACCGCAGGGGAGCTGGACAGCCCAAAGGGCATGACCAAGTATTCAAAATGGCCCCTGGGGGTATTAAACGCCGTCTTCCACTCATCCCCCTCTCTAATGCAAACCAAATGATAAGCGTTACGTAAATCCAATTTTGTGAAGACCGATGCTCCCTGCAACCTCTCGAAGGCTGAAGACATCAACGGCAAAGGATAGGTATTCTTTACTGTGATGTTATTCAACCCTCGGTAATCAATACAAGGTCGCAGAGAACCATCCTTCTTACCCACAAAAAAGAACCCCGCCCCCGCTGGAGAAGAAGAGGGGCGAATGAACCTGGTTGCTAGAGAATCAGAAATGTATTTCTCCATGGCCTCCCTCTCAGGAGCAGAAAGTGAATATAACTTGCCCTTAGGCGGAGACATACCTGGCAATAAGTCTATAGCATAGTCGTAGGGACGATGAGGAGGTAGAGAAGCTGCTCGGGACTTACTGAACACTTCCTTCAGGTCGAGGTACTCCAGGGGCACGTTAGACAAATTCACCGACTCATCCTGCAACACAGAACTAGACACAGACGAACAGGCAGACACAAGACAAGAGGCGTAACACTGATCACTCCAACCCGAGATGGAGTTGTGTCCCCAGTCAACCCTGGGATTATGTCTCACCATCCAGGGATGACCGAGGACAATTGGAACCAAGGGAGAGTCAGTAATAAAGTCCATCTCCTCCGTGTGGTTCCCTGACGTGATGAGGGTGATGGTGAGTGTCTTGAAAGAAATGTCCGGAAGTCTTTGTCCATCGAGTGCGTTGACTGAAATCTTGTGTGTGAGCAGAGTGAGGGGAATCTGAAGGTGAAGTGCGAGTGCTCTGTCCAAAAAATTACCTTCTGCCCCTGAGTCCAATAAGACCTGACACTGGTGAGACGAGGCTGCCCATTGCAGTCTTACCGGGAGGAGAGTCGCAGATGAGGGTTTCTTCATAGAGATGCCGCCCGTCAATAACCTCCGTTCTACTGGCGGGCGCGGGCTTTTACCGGGCACCAGTTCAAGAAATGACCCTCACCGCCACAGTATATGCAAAGGCCCTGGGCCCCGCGACGATCTCTCTTCTCCCGGGAAAGCCGAGCTCTACCAACCTGCATGGGCTTGTGATCGAAAGACGGACTGACCGCATCGAAGACTCTGGCCGTCGAAACCACAGGGACCACTGGAGCCGGAGACTGAGCTGTCCGTTGAATCCTCCGCTCCAGTCGTGCGTCCACCCGTAAAGCCAGCTCGACCAATCCTTCGAGGATGGTGGGCAGGTCCAGAGCGTAGATCTCCTGTTAGATGCGGTCAGCCAGCCCATGCAGGAACCTGTCCCACTGCACCTCCTCGTTCCACTTCGATTCGGCCGCGAGGGTGCGGAATTCGATAGAGTAGTCGGAGACTGACCGGTCTCCTTGGTGCAGATCGGCGAGCTTCCGCGCCGCCTCACATCCGACCACCGACCGATCGAACACCCGCTTCATTTTTCAGCGAATACTGATCACCATAATGGTGACCTAAAAATGACTCTTTCCTTCAGTGATTCTGCTTTTTAAATAAACTCAAATAAACACTGAGGAGTATTAATTTACCACTGGAGATTTTGCTGGTGTTTACTCTCATGTTACTTTAAAACTAAATGTTTACTTTCTCATCCTGCTTTTCTCCAGGATGAGATCTGCAGCTCTTCTCTTGCTCCTCATCATTCTGGCTCTCAGCGACGGAGCGGATTGTCAAAGCTTTAGTGAATACAAGAGAAAACACATTCTCCCAACTAACTTTAAAACCAAGGATATAGGTGTTTGGCGGAAGTACCTATTGAAGAGAAATCTCTGTGAGGGAAAAGAAGATCAATCCTTCATCAAGAGCAGCGAGGAAAATATAAAACAAATCTGTGTAGGTTCAGGCACTGATAAAGGGAACTATACCAAAAGTACATATGTCTTTGAGGTGTACATTGTTAAAATCTCTGAGGGAATAAATCCAAAGTGTATAATTAATAGATGTACTGGAGGCAAATATAATGTGATTGTTAAACGCGAGAAAACACTCCCCGTGCACTATCATGGACAAAAAATCAAACTGAACACAAAAACATGGCCTTGCTTTCAAACACCATGATTTGATTTTCATCAGTAAGGAGGAAGATCTTAAGGAGCTTTGCTTTTAACCATTCATTAAAAATGTTGCTATGCCACACATATGTTTAAAGTGGATATAAATCCAAAAGCATTTCAATAAAGCTTTGTTTGTAGACTGCAGTTCGGTAAAACGAACTGATCAAAAGCACACCTTGAATCCAATGTATGTCGTTTTCAATAAAAGCATCTGACAAAAGCATAAATGCATTGTTTCTGTTCTTTTGTGAAGTCATAAGGTCTAACAGTGTACATTATGAGATGTTTCAACTGTAATTCCTCACCATCAGCATTAACAAGTGTGCGTCCATCAACAAACCTGTGTGTGTGTGTGTGTGTGTGTGTGTGTGTGTGTGTGTGTGTGTGTGTGTGTGTTTCTAATGTATTGCAAAGCACATGTGGGAACTGTATCAATAACAGTGCATATGTTAGCCCAGCACTAACGTGAATGACTGATGTAACATTAAAGTTTGCTTAACAAATCTTGCTCCATCCTTTCTCTTTACTCAAAGTAGTAAGAATGACAGACCATCTGCATTATAGACACAGTTTTAGGTAATAGTGTCCCACAGCTGATTTACAGTAGTATTTCAGTAAGACAGTAATAACGTGAGTTAGCCGGTTAGCCAGATACTTACACAATATGAAACACAATGTGCGCACAATAAGTGGATGGGCAATATGCTAATGTTTCGTCTTGACTTCACAACAAAACGGCTTGTGATTTGTTAAAAAAAACACAGATTTGTTTAATTGACAATTTTAAATTAAAATTTTAAATCATACCCTGGCATACAATGTCATGCTGACAAAATGATACCCGCAAAGACAATGTCATGCCAAAGTTATGATTCACTTCTTATCTACTAACACATACTACATGTTCAAATGCAGTTTTGCAGAAATGCAACACAATGTCTGCCCGTAGGGAGGACTTAGGAATACACATATGACCCACGTGTGGGCTGCATATGGAGCACTCTGTGGTATCCAGCCGCAGGTGGAATGTTTCAACCCCAGGGTGGCAAGGTGTCTTGCCAAGGGAAGACGTGCTCGGAAAGACTTACCATGGAAATACACGTGGGGGTTGCCCAATGGTGGAACCATGCACATGGAGGCACCTAGCCTAACACGAGGGCTGACCAAGTGGGCATGCACTCTGGTGTCGGCATCAACAGTGCTGGAGAAGCTCAGGGCTTACTGTGAAATTCACCTGAGTAAATATGCACACGCATCCAGTCCGTGGAGTGGAATGGTGCAGCAAGCGATGACACCTGAGCCTGTCCAGTCCTGGCCACTTGGAGCGAGTACACGGGAGGACACTGGCTCCACTCGGAGATTACAGAATCTTGCGAATGTGTTGGGTGTCGCCCAGCCTGCAGCTCTACAAATGTCTGTTAGCGAGGCGCCATGCGCTAGAGCCCAAGAGGAGGCTACACTCCTGGTGTAATGTGCCTTTACCCCTAGGGGGCATGGCAGGCCCTGAACCTGATATGCCAGGACAATGGCGTCCACTATCCAGTGAGATAACCTCTGCTTGGAGAGAGCCTTCCCTTTCTGCTGCCCTCCGTAACAGACAAAGAGCTGGTCTAAGGTCCTGAAACACTGCGTCCAGTCTACGTAAGCGTGAAGGGCGCGTACTGGACAGAGCAGTGCCAAGGCTGGGTCTGCCTCCTCCAAAGGCAGCGCTTGCAGGTTCACCACCTGATCCCTGAAAGGAGCGGTGGGAAACTTGGGCACATATCCAGGCCGGGGTCTCAGGATCACATGAGAGTTAGCCGGCCCGAATTCCAGGCACGCTTCGTCAACTGAAAATGCCTGCAGGTCCCCTACCCTCTTGATGGAAGCCAGGGCAATCAAGAGCGCCACTTTCATTGAAAGGAACTTCAACTCTACCGACTGCAAGGGCTCAAAGGGAGCTCTCTGCAGGGTGGATAGAACCACTGCAAGATCCCAAGAGGGCATCTGTAGAGGGTGATGTGGATTTAATCTCCTCGCTCCTCTAAGGAACTTGCTGACTAGGTCGTGCTGTCCTACCGTTTTAGAGTCCACCAGGTCGTGGTGAGCTGATATTGCGGCTACATAAACCTTCAGGGTGGAGGGAGACAGCCTTCTCTCCAACCCTTCTTGGAGGAAGGAGAGCACGGACCCGATCGGGCATTTTCTGGGGTCTTCTCGGCGAGAAGAGCACCAGGTGACGAAGAGGTTCCACTTCAATGCATAGGCCTGTCTCGTGGAAAAGGCCCTAGCGGAAGTGATGGTAGCCACCACCTGTGGTGGTAGGGTACTCAAACCTGCCGCATCCATAGATCGGGACGTGGGTGCCATAGGGTGCCCTGTCTCTGAGTAAGGAGGTCCTTCCTCAGAGGGATCGACCAGGGAGGGGCTGACGCAAGGAGTATGAGTTCGGAGAACCAGGTCCGGCCGGGCCAATACGGGGCGACCAAAAGGACCTGCTCCCTGTCCTCCCTGATCTTGCACAGAACCTGTGCGAGAAGGCTCACTGGGGGAAACGCATTTTTGCGTGGGCCCCGCAGCCAGCTGTGCGCTAGTGCGTCCGTGCCGAGGGTCCCCTTGGTCAGGGAGTAATACCAGCGGCAATGGGAAGAGTTGTGGGAGGCAAACAGATCTATCTGTGCGTCGCCGAACTGTTCCCAAATCAGCTGAACCATCTGGGGATGGAGTCTCCATTCCCCCGGAAGTGGCTGAAACCGTGAGAGCTCGTCGGCTGCATGATTCAGGTCTCCCGGGATGTGAACGGCACGAAGCGACCTCAGATGCTTCTGACTCCATAGGAGGAGATGGCGGGCGAGTTGCGACATCCGGTGGGAGCGTAGACCACCTTGTCGGTTGATGTACGCTACTGTCGCCGTGCTGTCTGAACGGACCAGTACATGTTTGTCCTTCAGCAGGGCTCGAAAGCTTTCCAGGAGCCCGCGGCAGCATGTCCATTGCACATGGCACCCCAGCCCGTGGCAGAGGCATCTGTTGATACAACAACATGCCTGGAAAGTCGTTCTAAGGGCACTCCGGCCCGTAGAAAGGTGAGGTTCGACCACGGGGTGAAGGTTTGACGGCAGGCCTGAGTGACTGGTACCCGGAGCGTGCCTTGTTGCCATGCCCATCTCGGGACTCGATCGCGAAGCTAGTGCTGAAGCGGTCTCATATGAAGCAATCCAAGCGGCGTGACCACGGATGCCATATGCCCCAGGATCCTCTGAAATAACTTCAGTGGGACCGCATTCTTGCCCTCGAATTGGCAAAGACAAGTCAACAGTGACTGCGCGTGCTCGCTCGTAAGCTGCGCGTACATGGCGACTGAGTCGATTTCCATACCAAGAAAAGAGATCCTCTGCATGGGGGAGAGTTTGCTCTTTTCCCAGTTGACCCGAAGGCCCAAGCGGGCAAGGTGCCATAGCACCAGGTCCCTGTGTTCGCAAACCTGGTCTCGAGAGTGAGCTAGTATCAGCCAGTCGTCGAGATAATTCAGGATGCGAACCCTGTTTTGCCTGAGTGGCACAAGGGCTGCCTCGACGTTGAGGAAACGTGTTCGCTTAGCCTCCTGCATATCTGCCAGGTTGAGCCATAGATGACGTTCCTGGACCATGGCAGTGGACATCACCTGACCGAGAGAGCGTGCAGTAACCTTCGTCGCCCATAGTGCGACGAAGTGCATGTTTCTGAGCACCTTCGCCTGATAGACTTGAAGGATGGCCATAGCATGCAAGGCGGATGCGGCCTGGCCCGCGGCTCTGTAAGTTTCCGCCACCAAAGTAGATGTAAACCCACAAGCTTTGGATGGGTGCTTTGGGTCACCACGCCATGTTGAAGCGCTCTGAGGACACAGTTGCATCGCAACAGAACGTTCAACAGGGGGAACCCCAGTGTACCCTTTCACTGCGCCACTGTCGAGAGCAGTAAAGGCGAAAGAGGCTGCCAAGCGATCACGAAAAGTCAATGGAGACTTCCACGATTTCGACACCTCCTCATGCACCTCCGGGAAGAAGGGCAATGGGGGCTGGTGGGCGCTTTCAGCACAGGCCGCTCCCAGATACCAATCATCCAGCCTTGAGCGCTCGGGACATGGTGGAGGGTTCCACTCAAGCCCGATGCTCGCAGCTGCCCGGGAAAGCATGGCTGTGAGCTCCGGATCAAACTCGGGCAATGCTGGGACTCCTAAAGGAGGCAGCACAGCCAAATCCTCATCTCTGGAGGAATCCAGGCCACCTTGTGATACGGCGATCGACATGGTGTCATCCGCTGGCGCTCCGAAAGAGACGCTGGGCCCAGGACGGGAAACACCAGTGCCTTCACCCGGCAACACCACGGGTTGCAGTGTGCTAGAGGGGGGTGTGGCCCGAGGAATATTCATCGGGTTGGCCCACACCGACACCCTCAGATCACACTGACCACCAGCCAAAGTACTGCCTCTCGTGGAGGAAGTAGATTGGGGTGTGGTAGAGGGGACCCTCCCTCCTGTACGGAGATCATGGAGTCTCGATCGCAACACCGCGATGGCCATGTTCCCGCAGTGGGAACATGAGTCATCCATGAACGCGCACTCAGCGTGCACGAGGCCCAAGCACGCCAAACAGCGTTCATGCCCGTCTGACGGACTAACCAGCCGACCGCACCCAGAAACAATGCACGGGCGAAACATCTTGAAAAAGACGTGCCGCGTGCAGCTCTTTTAGAGAGGAGAAAGCTCTGCAGAAATGCCGAAGCGCCCAGGAAGAACACACACGCTGTGCCAGATCACTGCACAGATTAGACAGGAATGCGGAACTCGCTGGAACGTGCCGTATCACCGACACTCTGGAGAGATGCTTGTCTTGAAGAGTCAAAAGAAGCTCAGGAAGGCAAGTGAACACTCGGCTCCGAAGCAGAAACATAATGTGAGGTTGCCGCGCAGCTCCTTATATACCCACGAGGTGGGGGGAAGTTGCGCTATGCAAATTCCGCAGACCCATGGCATTCTCATGCCATTGGCTCGTTTTGTAGATCTCGAAGGCGATTGGCTTCTAAGCGAAACCCCCATTCCGTCAGTAACTGACGTAACTCGTAGTGTACTGACTGAAAGGGAACTTAAGCTGCATGCTGTTGTGTGAGACTGTTACACTCTGGTCAATTCCATCATCTGTATTTGATATTAAAGCATTTTCAAAGATTATGGTAATAATTATGTTTTTTATGACATTATTTGTAATATCAGATTGTAATTTCTGAGGGTCATAATGCTGACTTCACTTACATCCGTGATTATCATTCTCATGCTGTTTAAACGTATTATGTAGCAATAATTGCATTATTTGACTCTCGGTAAGTGTTAACTTTGGACTTTATGTGAAAGTGACAGGATTCGAAGTTGTTGTGAAGGAGGTATAATTTCTTTCAAAATGACCTTTGAACCTGAAAAAATTAACTCTGAAAATAATTTACCAGTTTTGTCCTCATGCATAATGAATTCTTCAGGATCACTACTGGACAGTAGTGTGCACAAAAATTAGCATACAAACTTTTTACCTTTTTACCATATAAAATCTGTTTTTGCATGTTTGACTTTCGATATGTATGACTTTATGATATATTGACTGTATGATATATTGTCCAACTTTCATCAATGCCACCAAAAAAAAACATGCATTTGAACAGTACTGGAAAATTGGATCAAAGCTTTACTCTTATCAGAACCATGAAGATTGTACAATCATAAATTACTCTTATCTGTAAGATAATTCTCAAAAATCCACCGACACACCATACTTATGAGTTCAAAGGTTGTTTTCATCAAATATTAAACTATATCCTTAACGCGAGTGAAATCACCAAGGAAGATTATGATTTTATATTTGTTGAGTATCTTCCAATGCCATTTTCTAATACTCTTCTGGAGATTCATAAAAAAGTATACAGGTAGCCCCGGTGGGCTCATTGAAGTTGATTTCAGTTGGTTATCAGACTGAAAATATCTCTGCTTTTCTGGATTATTCTCTTACATCTCTGGTGACACCACTAAAAGGCTAAGGTAAGGACTGTTCACTCAATCCTCCGTATGCAGTAACCTTGATTCTAGGGTGTTTTTTTCTGGTCATTTAAACTCATATTCCCATCAACATATGACACAAATCTTTCCACTGTAAAAAGTAAACATGTGCAGTTGTTGCTTTATTATTTCTACCTGATTCCACCTACAAATTCTAATTTCATTGTTGTAACCTACTTTAATCAGTTTTACGTAACATAAAACAAGGGAATGCTGTTTTAACATAATTGAGTTACATTGACTTCGCCATGCTGAATTTTGCTTAAATGAGAAATTGTGATTTGGGGTTATTATATGTATTATTGTGAAAATCACAATTGACAGTGCTAATCTTCAGCACAATGGTAATCAATAACAGAATAAACAGAATCCTCTAAATGTCCGACATAACTGAACATTAAACATTAACATAAACTACTAACATCATTCCCTGAAAAACACATAAAAGAACACTTAATCCCTAAATTTACTTGCATTTACCCTTGCAAAGCATGTTGGGAACTACAGAGCCACTGCCCAGGGCTGTGTTTCGCAAAAGCATTGTGAACTGAATTGATCTTAGAAACCATTGGTGGCAATGGTCTCGATGATCCCCCTAAAACGCCTTGATCACTGTCAGTACCTCTTGGGCCTTGAGTAATTGGCACTTGTTGTATGAAAGAGGGGGTTGGAACAGGAAACCACATGTATTTGTTCATTTTTTAAGCCTACAAATGATGGGCGTTAATTTATCACTGGGGATTTTGCTGTGTATGTACAAACCCCAAACCCTACATTTTTCACGCCCTCTATGCTGTTGTTATTTACATGGAACATTACATTTACATTTTTTTATGATCATACTAACCGTGTCTGTTGATCTCCACAAAGGACGAAAGCACACATCCTTTTAAGAGTAGAAAAGTATAACATTTTATTATGAGCTACATGACATCTAAACATTTTAATTTGCTGTTTTGATTATAGCTCACATCTTAATGTATACAGTCATTTATTAGCCCGCCAGCGTTTTTTTAACAAGTTGCCAGCTAGCACCAGCATTTTTTATCATTTTCACAATATTTTCATGGCCCCCAGAATATTTTGTTGTATGGATATCTGAACATGCAATATATCAAAAGAAAAAACAGAGCCTCTGCTTTAAAAAAAAAAAAAAAAAAAAAAAAAAACTATCTGTTACGAAAGTAGCATTGCAAAATATGATGAGCCCCCAATTTATGTTACGACCCAATTAGGGACCAACATTACGAGCCGTTCAGAAAAGTAGCAAAACAAATAGCAATGGCCAGGGCAAGTAAAATATCAAATTTATTGGCAACAGAAAGTAACAAAACAAACAATCAAAGAAGATACAAACATATACAAAACTTAAATAAGGACTGGTGAGCTAACTAATCTAAACTTCAACTCAGAGAGAAAGAAAAAAACATGGGTGTAACTAGACATTTAATATGAAGCTAAAACAGGCAAGCTCACAATTTAGCTAAAATGTTATTGTCTTTGTCATGGCACTGTAGATTCAGCTGTGCAGGAAACACAGGTGAGAGTATTTTAGGCAACTATTTCCAGTCACTGGGCTATCAGAACATGCTGGTCCTGGATGTTAATTTGTGATTGGTCAGTGTTAAAATTCAAACTGAGGGCAGCTGGATAAACATGTTGTTCCTGCCATTTTATTCAAAACAAACTATTCATACTGTTCAAGACACATTTGGCTGGGAGGTTCTTCAGTTGGTTGGGCTCCTTAAATATACCAGTATTTCCATCAAAGCTGATTGTCTAGCTAAACTCTCAACACAGTCTGGAGCTGTGTAGGAATATTAATTTATATTTATGTATAATATAATATAATATATGAAAAATTGTGTCTCTCAAAATATTTAATTAAATATTTAATGTACTTTTTTTTATAAACAAATAAAGTGTTTTTACAAAAAAACTAAAGATGTTTTGCTGAAAGCAGGTTGAAGAGTGAAGGTCTTCTGTGAAGTGGACACACTCAGTCCAGGGATCATCATGAGTTCCAGGTGAGTTCATATGCTTTCTACAGGGAGGTGTGCACCTATAGGACATGAGGATATAGGCAAGGTGAGTGTACTAGTCTCACTGATGGTCAGCTGTAATGATGTCTAGCAGTTGGGCCAAGGTACTGTTAAATCTCTCCACAAGGTCATCGCTATGGGGGTGTAAAGGTGTAGTGCATGTTTTCTGCATTTTCTGCAGATGTTCACATAGGGCCGCTAACAGCTTGGAATCAAAATTCCTCCCCAGCTGAACGGTCTCCACTGCACCTTATGAGAATAACAGAGGTTTAGATGTTGATGTTTTATTGAATGTTTTGTTTTAAGTCACCATTATGGTAATCAGTGTTTGCTTTAGTTGGACTCTTGACCCTTGATTTTTTAATATTCGTTTTTCTTTGGCTGCTCCAACTTTGTGTTTTTAAAGCACATTTGTAATTTTAAAAACAAACACAGACATCAAGAATCAGCATGAACCTCAACAATGGTGGCAATCAAACAAAATACTTCATGTTGCAGTGCATGATGGGAGCCACCAATCAAATCTCATCCATGGCTCCCATCATGCATTGCAGCATGACTAAATTATGCAGCTGAATTGTCCTATTATTTTCATTAATTGTTCCTGTTTGCTTTTATTTTTATTCAGAGTTGATCTGAATGTCTGAAAGTCCATATTTTGTTTATTGTCACTGTTATTGAGATTCATATACTGGTTCTTGATGTCTGTATGTTAAAACATAACCATTACAACCAGGTCATGTTTTCTCTTGTCATAACAAATGCACTTTATAAACACAAAGTTGGAACAGCCAGATAAAAAACTAATGTTAAAAAGTCAAGAGTCAAGAGCCCAACTAATGCAAACACTGATCACCATCATGGTGACTTGAAACAAAATGTTCAATAAAACAACATCTAAACCTCTGTTAATTCTCAATAAGAGCTTCTATAGATGTATGACAGAAATAAAGTAAATCTTATTAAAAAATAATGTGTAATAGCTGCAAGTCAGTCATAATTGTTGTGTCTCTCTTTGTTCTGTTCTTGTGTTTCGCTTTCCTTCAGTGATTCTGCTCATTATCATCAGGTGTTCATCACTAATGCTCAACAATCACATAATTAATCTCTTAATTATCCCATTAACTTTAACACTGATTCAGAGTTAGTTTAACACCCTGTAGTGTAGACATATATGCACACTGGGGATTTTGCTGTGCAGGATTATGAAGGCTACAGGCAGGTGAGATTTTTTTAGGATTGGAGCCCAACTTTGCAGGACAGCAACTCTTTAGGACCTAACTTGCCTACCTCTGATTGCCTACCAAAAATCTGTATGAATCTCAATCAAGAAAACATTTAGACAAACAGTAGTGGAGATTTTGCTGTGTAGGTTTTTCACTCAACCTCATTAAAACCACTGCATTACAAATCTCTAGACTCTCTAGGTCAATAATCAAAGAAACTGAACTTTACCCTTCAGATAGCTATAGCAGGGTCATTTAGAAAATGGGTGTGGTCAAGTGTACACAAAATGGTATTTTCATATCTGTATTAGCTGTTTACAGGTGTAGTGTGGTGGTGTGAAGAATGAATAGATGGCAGTACAAATACCAAATCCTTAATATGAATAGAAATAGGGCACACAGGTTCGTTACCATAAAGGGAAAGAGACGTGGATATCAGCATACAAAAAGTTTATGAATTTCACATAATAAATCAATAAAACACTCAAGTGATGGCAAGGCAGGAATATAGCTCAAATGTGTTAAAATACGGCTCAGCATCCCAACACAAATTGAGAAATAATTAAAATGGCTGAGGCTTAACCATAGTGGGGTAGGCTAGCTGAAGGGTGATTATACTAAAATCACACACACACTCCCAGTGACAAAACGCCTTCAATCGTCCTGCGGGTAATAGTCACTGAAACACACGTCAAGCGGTTGCTCTCAGCACAATTCGCTAAAGCTTACACAAATGAATGGGACCAAACCAGCTGGGGGTAATAGCCTGCACACCACCGCAAAGCCTCAACAGAACGCTATTCCAGCTTTGAACGGAAGCGTGCACTCAAGCAGACCCAGGTAGCATAATCACAGTCTTTAAAAAAACAGGAATCAAGTGCTGATAGGCTCTCACTCTAAATACGGGGAGGGAAATTACCCTGCCACACAGGCTTGCTATATAATATCTTACAATTGCACTTTAAGGCCTTAAAGCGCTTAAATCCTGAAAATTGCTGTCCGCAGTTATAGTTGTTATTATTTTTCTTGTCATTGTTAAAAAGAAAAAAAAAAGAATGGACTTGAAATTATTTTTCTATCTAAACATACAATAGACTAACGTATTTGACTTCACCATGTCTTCCCTCTGAGCAAAGGTACGTCTAATAGACGTAATTTCTACGTCTTTGTTGCACATTGAAAAGACGTCCCCTGAGGAGCCAGATTGAAAGTTTTTATGCATAACTCGTACATTTTTCAGCATCTTGTGCATGATCACAGCTTTTTTTAAATCAGTATGTCAAGTTCAACTTTTAAAAATGGAAAGCTGCCCTCTATTTTCCATTACACTCTACGTCTCACTTAAAAAAAAAAAGATGCCCCTAGATGCATTTAGCTCACTTCACTGAAGCCCTAATTTTGTGTGACAGTTGTTTATATCTATTGACTCGTACCTGTTCCGGCCGGTAGGAAATTTGAACAGTGGTCCCTACAACTATTTAGGTCAGATTAATTGATGCAAAAATTCAGGTTTTTATCTAAAAGTACCCTTAAAATGTCCCCTTGGTTAAACATGAACAATGTGATAGAAGCAAAGAGAAGTTGTCGAGCTGCTGAACGAAAATGGAGAAAAACATGGTTAACAGTTCATTGTAATATATATATATATATATATATATATATAAAAACAATGGCTGTCTATAATAAAATACTACTTTTGGCAAGAAAGGATTATTTTTCCAAGATTATTACAGAGAATTGTGGTAATCCTAGAACATTATTCTCTGTTATTGATCAGTTAGTAAATACTACTCCCATTCCTCAACAAAATGTGAAGAACTTGCATTGTTTTTTAATGCCAAAAATAGTATTGTCATTGTTGATAGTTGATAAAATATACGACAGAGATGTACATTTTGCATCAAACAAAACCTTCACCCGGCATTTACATATCACAATCTAATCAATATTATAACCCACACTCACCATCACCTCTATTCCTCTAAATATCCCTTTAATAAAGTGTTTTTTAAATTGTTTAATGTTTGTACAATGTTTTAACCCCAGCTCCAAACTGTTCCCACAAATAGTGAAGCACATATTTTTTAGAGTTGTTCTTATTGTAAGCTTTTTAAAGTCTTATATTAAACCAAATCAATGAACTTCAATATATATGACTTTAAGAATAATACATTTGTCTGTTTCTGATATCCAACGTTATTAATGATTGATGATTGCTCTTTTTTGTAATGTGCATAACGACGGTTGGTTTTGTAGTTGTTTCCCCAGATTTCCACACAGTAACTCAAATATGGTAGTATAAGTGTATTATACAGAATATACATTGATTTATAATCCAGAATGTCTTGATTTATTCAATATTGCTACGGTCTTTGCCATTTTTGTTTTAACATGTTTTATGTGCAGTTTCCATCAGATTTTGTGGTCTAAAATCACACCAAGAATTTTTTTCATATACCTTTTCTTTACTTACGTTGTCAATTTTCAATTCTACTTGAGGGTTTATTTTATGTTTTCCAAATAACAATCTTTGTTTTATTTATATTTAATGATAATTTATTTACATCAAACCACAGTTTTAATTTATTAATTTCTGTTGTGATCACCTCCAAAAGCTGCTGTAAATTGTCCCCAGAACAGAAAATATTTGTATCATCAGCAAATAAAAAAAAGTTTAACGTGTTTGATACACTACAAATGTGATTGATGTATATTATAAAGAGTTTTGGACCTAAAACCGATCCCTGCGGTACACCACAAGTTATGTTCATGTATGTAGATTTATATTCACCAGTTTCTACAAATTCTACAAAGAATTCTCTGATCTCTTTTCTTGTAAGATCAGATTGGAATAGCCTTCTTTTAAATTTAAACTGAATTTGGATTTAAATATTGTTTATTTACATTATGTTCATGTTGACAATGTACTGCATATATTTTTAGTCTGGGATTCTCGATACAGAAATATTCTAAGAATCATTTGCCTCTATCTGTACTTTACAGACTGCCGACGCTTCCATCAAGCAGATCAACTCTTATTCACGGAGGTCCTCCAAAACGATACCGTCTACATACAGAGAGAAAAGTGCTTGATGAAAATGGAAAAGTCAGAAAATGGACTTATGGGAACAAAGATGTCAGTAAACAGAATAAAATTGTTCTGCTGGTGGGAGAAACCGGTGCTGGCAAGACAGCTCTGATTAACACCATGGTCAACTACTTACTGGGAGTGAAGTTTGAGGATGAAGAGTGGTATGAAATCACAGAAGAAGAAGCCAGAGACCAATCAGAATCACAAACCTCTGAAATCACCATGTATGAGGTCTGTCCTGTAGAGAGTCCTGTATCTCTCACCATCATTGATACTCCAGGATACGGAGACACTAGAGGACTGGAAAAAGATCTGGAAGTCGCTGAGAATTTAGCCATGCTGTTTAAGAGCAGCGATGGTGTTCGTGAGATTGACGCCGTGTGTTTTGTAATTCAAGCGTCTAAGAATCGTCTCTCAGACAGACAGCATTACATTATCAGTTCAGTTCTGTCTTTGTTTGGCAAAGACATTGTGAACAACATTGTGTTTTTAACCACACACGCTGATGGTCTGCCACCCAAAAATGTCCTCAGTGCCATTAATAAAGCTAGAATCCCCTGCAGACGAGACCACAGTAACCAACCTGTTTATTTCTTATTCAACAACCGGCAGGCTGATGCCCGTCACACTCAGAGACGTTACCTTCGTGCTCAAAGAGACGCCTGGGAAGACAGCATGGACGGCATGAAGGATTTCCTTCAATCTCTGGATGAAAAGAACAGAAGTAGTTTGGAGTTGACTTCAGATGTCCTGATTGAGCGCATTCAATTTGAAGCATTTATCTGCAACTTACAGCTGCGAGTCGAAGAGAAAGAGTCGAAGAAGTCTGAAAACTTCAGATTCAGGAAGCAATGAGAGAAAACATGAAAAAGATTGAAAAGTGTAAAAACTTCCCCATTAAAGTAAAAAAGACAGTGAAAATTAAGGTGCCCATTGAGAGCAAGTCATGGAAGAGCAGGAAGGCGACGACCTGCAACGTCTGTCAGGAAAACTGCCATGAGTTCGACTGCTGGTGGGGTTCGAATCCCAGCTGTTGTGAAGTCATGAAAAACGAATACTGCACCGTGTGCACAGGGAAGTGCCATCACAGCAAACATGTCAAAGAAAACAAGAAATATGTCATCAGAAACGAGAGCATGACGATAGATTTTGACGATTTTAAAAAAGAACATGAGAATATATCCTTTAAGAGGTTTTCAGTTGTACTCAATTATCTTGACCAAGATCTGCAGGAGATTGAGGACCAAAAGTCAACTCTTCTGTCCGAAGCTTACATGACCATCAAGCATCTGTCTCAGATCGCATTAAAGCCAGACTCGGCCTTCACTCTTCAGCATCTGGACTTCTTCATCCCCAGAGTGAGGGAGGCTGGGAAAGAAAACTGGGCCAAAGAGCTGGAGGAAATGAGGAGAACCACTGAGACAGAAGAAGCAAATAAAGATGCTCTGAGTTATCTGAAAGCTGGTCTGGCAAAACTGAATCTTTTCTTTAGTGGGAAATGAACAAACGCAGAACATATGTAATGATTAACATCCAGGTTTTTTTTTTGTTTGTTTTGTAGATCTTAAGATAATCAAAAAAATGTATTTAATCATAGTATACACTGAAATTTAAATCCCAGACAAATTTAAATCCCTGCTGTTATTTGTTTCCATGCAGTCAGCAGTGCAATTCACACAACTCCCTTATGGATTCTGTTTACTACAGCATGAGAAACAGGTGAACACGCAAATGAATACTGGAATGTTGTGAAATTGTTATGGCATTAACAAATCAATATGCATCAAGAGCCTAAAATGTCAAATGAAATGCAATACGACCTTTTCGTAAGAATCACATTGTATGAATTTATAAGAAATCGCCACCTTATAAAATAGAAATGTTTTCTTTCTTTTTATTTCGAACAACAAAAAAGATACAACTAAAAAAAAAGGGGAAAAAATACATCCAAAATAACCCTAACCCAAAGTAAATTCCAAGTGCATGTCACGTGACTTTGGTGATCGCTCAAGTTGCATGGTGGAAAGACAAAGAAAGCCAGTTTCCCCATTTAGCCAGGTTTGCTAAATGCTACCTTGGAGTCCCAGCAACATCGGTCCCAAGTGAGAGGGTGTTTCTCAACTGGTTCGGTCGCGAGACCGTTCTGAGTGGGTCGCTGAGTGCCTGAGAAAAACGCGTTGTCCCGATTCAGTATCTGCGGTCAGATAATATATGCTATATGTCAGTGTCATTTTCGTAGCTTGTTACGAAATAAAAAGTCTCTCTCACCTCAGAAAACCGAACTGTCCTGTCCTGTGCTCGTAGCGCACACTCTTCAATTACACGCGCAAATGCGGTGGCGCGCGGTATATCACTTCATAAAGCACAAGAGAAACTACGAGAATGCTGCATTATGTTGTTAATTCGTAAGTCATGAAATAAAAGTAAAGTACCAATAAATCACGTAACTGGTTCGACGTGTGTTAGCTGGGAAGGCATGCAGGTGTGATGTTCATTCTGTTCATCAGGAGCAGTTTTCATGTTTCATTAACAGTTCATGATGTATTGTGAATTCGCCATGGTAACTGTTGTTTCCATAACCCCAAAATGACACTTTATTTTCACTTTATGTTATTTTGTATATTTTTAAATTAGTGTGGTGGCTACTTTATTGTGTTACAAAAACTGCTATTTAATAGCTTTAACTTATATGCTTATTTATTCATCAGTATTAGTCATATTCATACAATTTATGTGTTTAAGTAGGCTAAAGTGGGACATTACTTGTGTGTGTGTGTCATCAATTTTTGTGAAATAAATTTGCTTTGAACACAGAACCCTGCCCCCACAGCAAACAGAACCAAACCATGGCTCTAAAACCGTGATATGAACCGAACCGTGGCATTGGTGTAAAATATATATAAATACAATCCATATGTTGCATACCAAAGGAAAAAACTATATTTATAATGTATTATAACAATAATTACAATTTGTTCAAAAAGGAGCGAGATGAAGCAGAAGCTTTTTTTCCCCCACCCCTTATATAAAGACCACAAACTGACATAAAAATCCAAGTCAAACTGCCCAACTAAAGAAAACACTGATCACCATAATGGTGACCAAACTATTTTAATAAAACATCAACATCTAAACCTGTTAATTCTTAAAAAACTGAAGACGTCTGACAGAAATAAAGTAATAAGAGAGATTTAATGTCTTTTCAGTTAATTTCATCTAAAGCTGTGGCTGAAGTCAGTTGTAGTTCTTGTGTTTCCCACACAGACACACACGTTAAGTTAGGTCGTCAAGTCACCTTTATTTATACAACGCTTTTTACAATACAAATTGTTTAATTAAAGCTGCAAGCAGCAATGATAGGACCCTCGCACCCGTGCCACTGCCACCCGGTTGCTTTAGGAAAACAGAGACAATATGCATTTAAGTAGGTTAATATAGGAGGACTACGTTAAAGTCATTTGTATTTTCCACACTTCCTGCTTTCAGCTGGTGGCGCTATGACTGTAACTAAATTTTGGTGTGTAGATGTCTTCAGGCCAGGACTCTTATCAAACATGTGAAATTTGGGGGAGATTGGATATTGATTCTGCTCGTCAGGTGTTCATGTTCATTCCCTTCTTTTCATTCACTCTGTCAAGTGGACTATATTAGTGAGCTAGTGTAGGGAATAGTGAATGAGGGTGTAGGGTGTGATTGAGAACAGCCTCTGAGTGTCGACTTTAAGCGCTGCTAACTCACAGTATATTCCTGTGGGCTATTTTCTCAAAAACAACAAATATTACCCAGAATGCATTGTTTCTATGGTATATTACTGTTTTCATGGAGAATAGCATGTTACTGTCAGAATTTGGTCTTTTTTTTACAAGGTTTAACAGTGTAGTTAATCAATCAAAATATATTTAACATTCATCCAGGTGCAAATACTTTGTGTTAATTTATTTACTAGAATGAATTTTCTATAAAAAGGGGTGTGTGTGTCCACTGTTTTAGGACACTGAGACAATGGATGCGCTCAAGCTATTAAAAGACCTTGCCAGTGGAGGGAGCGTGTTTTCAGGGATCGTGAGGATTTCTTGGCTCATGATGATGATTGTCTCATGAGCCGATTTCGATTCCCGAGGGCCATGCTCTTGGAATTGTGTTCTGAATTATGGCCAGTATTGGAGAGATCTTCCTGAAGAAATGACGCTCTACCTGTTCCTTTGCAAGTATTGATGACATTAGGCCACATGGCCACTGGTACTTTTCAGCGGGAGTTGGCAGACCGATTGGGGATGTCACAGTCATCCCTGAGCCTTGTCATGCCACATGTATGGGATGCCATAATGGGGATGGCACCTTGATATATCCGATACATCCATTTTTCTTTACTTACAAGCTGAACAGGCCGACATCAAAACGCAATTTGCAGTGATGACTGGTTTTCCCAATGTAATCGGTGCTATTGACTGCACCCGTCAGCACTACATTTACCAGCATCCCTCCTGGTCCCCACCTGCACTCAGTCAGCCATCACCACACCTCCTACAAATCATCACCCACTACTGATTCCATGTACCTGTACTTCCTCATCAGAGCACCCTATAACTACTGTCATCACCTTCACCTCATTGTCTGGTCTCGATCATGACAAGCACACATGACCTACCCGAATGAGTCACCTGAGAACCTACCTGTATTGCCTGAGCCGTTTTCTCTCTGCCGTCTTGTTTCCCATCGTCGTTCTCCAGCATCTTCTGTTCTCCTCCCCATCGCTTCACCTGCATAGAGATTTTCATTACCACAAGCTAAGTCTACACTGATCTATTTTCTGAACATCATCCTTACCTGTTGCATTCCCGCTCTGCTCCAGTTACCTGCAATAAAGACTTGTTTATTCACTTACCTTGTCTGTCCTCTTCTGTGTGTGGGACAACATGGCAGCAGGAAAAACTTAGTTTTTTTTGTTTGTTTGTTTTTTGTTTGTTTTAAGCACATTTTCATTTCCTCCTAACAAAATAGTTTTTTAAATTACTTTAAATGACCAAATGACTTTTTTAAAAGTTGTTTAGAATCGACTGTTTAAAGTCTTACAACCCATATTCAGTTGCATGTTTTATTTTAAAAGTCTGCTTCAAATAAAGCTTAGTGAGAAAAAAAAAAAAAAAACTAAAGTACTTACCATCTTTAAAAATGCTAATCATGTCTGTATCACCCTCGAACTCTGAAACAACTCCACTTATTCCTGTCTTGCCTATGATTGCACCCACCCTCGCATCAAAGGCCGAGAGGTCAGTGATTCCATGACCACCACCAGTTATACATTAATGCTACATCTATGTGCAGAGGTTTTTTTTTTTTTAAAGCACCCTTTCAGTCCAATGTCATGTGATGTGATATTGTGTATTGTTTCGACACTGTTGCTTTAAATATGAGTGACAAGACGCAACAGGGGTGTGTCTAAGGAGGACGTGGGGAAAGTCAATATGTCAACGGTGTAGTGGTTGCTGGTTGTTAATAAACGTGTTGTTCATCCAAAGAAACTGCCTCTTTACGGTTATTTTACATGGTGTCAGAAGTGACGGATAATGGTGAAGTTTAATCCACCATCAAGTTTTTCCTTCGGTCTCCTCCGCTCACGCCTTCATCCAGAGGTGCCGCAACACATGGAGCAGAGCCCGCAAGACTTTGCTCCAAGTGGGAGCGTGCACCAAGGCTCAAGCCGATCGCCACCGGTCGAAGCCTCCGTCTACGTCGTAGGTCAAAAAGTGTGGCTTTCCTCCAAGAATATTCCTCTCCACTCCGTATGTAACAAGCTTGCTCCCAAATTCATTGGTCCGTTCCCTGTCACCGGACTAAGAATCTTGGTGACAGTCCGCCTCAAACTGCCTCCTGCGTACAGGAGGATTCATCCCGTTTTTCATGTGTCCAAATTGAAGCCCGTATTTCATTCACATATTAATCCGCCTGCCCCGGTTCCTCCCCCGCCGCGACTCATAGATGGGGAACCAACCTATACGGTCAATCGTATTCTGGACTCAAGACGGAGGGGACGCAGAATCCAGTACTTGGTGGACTGAGAGGGTTATGGTCCGGAGGAGAGAAGTTGGGTTCCTGCGAGGGACATTCTTATTATACAGGAAAGGTTAAAAAGTAACAGTAAGGTACAATTTAAACGGGCCTGACTCAGTTTAAAAACTGGTTTCCAGCAGGTTCCTGTTCTGCAGAACATAAAACACAATTTACAACACAGAGTCAAAAAAAAACACTTATACAAGACATTAGCCTGGGCTAAACAAATAAAAAATGACTAAAAACAACAATACAAATGGTGCAAACATAACTAGGACAATAAATAAACGATCAGTGAGTACAAGTGTAACTGTGTAGAAGAAACAGTTTGTATGCCTTTTTGAAATATGTGATGGATGGTATTTTTCTTATGTGATGTGGAATATCATTCCAAATTTTGGTATATGTATAAAAAAAGGATTTCTGACCATAGTTGTTTTTATATGGAGGGACTGGAATAAGTGCCTGTGAAACTGACCTAGTGAGGTGTACTGGTCTCATATTATATGTCGGAAGAAGTGCAGCAAGTGTTGGAGAAGTGCCATTTTGTATTTGAAAATAAAAAATAATAGCTTGACTATTTATATAGTTCTGAAAAGTCAGAGCGTTTGAGCGTGTAAGTGCAATGCAATGATGGGACCATTTTGGAAGATTACTGTGGATCTTGAGAGCTCGATTGTATAATCATACTATTGGTTCAGTAATTTCCTTAGTGGTAAGAGACCAGATTGGAAGACAATAAGACATTGTTGAAAACACAATTGCATGTAGATAAGTTTCAGAGACAGAAAAGGAAATATATGATCTAATCTTGTTATACACATAAAGTTTCTGATTCAGTTTTTTTGTTAAATTAGAAATGTGACCCCAGTATGTAAGGTGTGTATCAAGTAACACACCAATATATTTATAAGTCTTTGTGGTGACAAGATCTTGATTTGCAAAAGTAATAGAATCAGCATAAGAAAGACTTTTTCTAGGTGAATGAAAATACATACATTCAGTTTTTTTTACATTGATGGTCAAGTGGTTCTTTTTTAACCAATCATGTAAGCACTGAAGATCAAATGATAATTTAGAATTTATGACATCAGGATTTGGGTCAGAGAAAAAAAATATATCACAGACTGAAGACTGAGACGTTACATGATTAATTTTAACAACTTGCGACCTGTTTGTCAAAAAAGAAGAAAGCATTTCTATCACAGATGAATGACAAATTAAATGAATAAAGTTTGTTAAGCAAGATCTGATGGTTCACTGTGTCGAAGGCTTTACGAAAATCAATAAAAACACTTGCAATCTTTTCTGCATCTGTGATAAGAGTACCCTGTAGGGAAATTTGAATATTGACATTATTTTTCTTCTCATTTTCGCCAGTGATGACCTTAAGAGTCTGCCATAACATCTTTGGGTTAGTAGCAGATAGAGTAATCTGCTGTTGGAAATAGACCATCTTAGCCTTACACAGTTCAGCAGTACATTTATTTCTAATTTGTAAGAAATTATTTTTACTCTCTGGTGTTCGACTTAACCTGTATATTTTAAGGAGAGAGGCCTTCTGTTTAAGGAGTTGCAATATGTCAGAATTTATCCATGGTAGTTTACGCTGCCTAGGTCGAACCTTGCTGGCAGTAGTATATTTATTCTGCATTTTCTGAAGTTTAGTGTGAAATTGCGTTAGAATTTGATCCGGATTTCCCAGTGACATCTCATCACTCCAGTCAGTAACACTAAATTCAGCATTAAATTGCGGTAATTTTGAAGTTGGTATTTTTGGTACAGAGTGAGGAGCATGAGTTTTTGAAGATTTTAAAATTTTACCTAACTGCATAGATGAGTGAATGATCTGAAATAGCCGAATCTACAACACCAGACTGGCTGATTTTTAAAGATGAGATCTAGAATTGAGCTACGTGTTTTGCCAATTCTTGTTGGTTCCTTGATTAATTGATAAAATCCGAATTTCATTGCAATGGCTTTCAAAGATTTTGATGAACCGTCATTCCAGTCAAGGTTGATATCACCCAGAATTACAAGTTCCTTTGCTGTAACAGATTTAATTATGTTAGAAAGCTGAGATAAATAAGCACTTACAGTGACATTAGGAGGCTTATAAGTCACAATAATAGTAATTGCGTGTTGGGGTGTAAAATGTACTACCAGTTTTAAAGTTTCAGTTTCAATCTCAACTTTTAATATTTGGTGCACGTAATTCTGACTCACATAGAAGACCACTCCGCCACCAGTCTTAATAGTACGGTCTTTACGATACATTTTATAATTTTCTATGGAAAGGAAAGAATACTAGGAGTTAACCATGGTTCTGAGATTGCCATTACATGTGCCTTTGATTGCGCAAGCATGATTTTAAATTCATCTATTTTAGGAACAAGGCTTTGAATTTTTAAGTGATAGATTTTAAAGCCTCTGGTGCTACCAAGTTGACTTATATTAATTGGGCTTTTTCTTGGGTTTTCTTTGTGCTTTAATTGTTTTGACTATCGGACAAGCAAGAGATGTTTCAAAAGGCAGAGTCGGAAGAGATGGGGGAACAAGAGTCGGAGCTGGAATTCTAAAATAGGGTAAATAGTTTCTAGTTCTAGGTAAAAACATACACGGAGGTTGCGGTACAGCAGTAAAAAGTCTGTTGCAATTTGCATGTGCATATAGTCCCCATAAATGCAATAGACCTATACCTAAACTTGTCAAAAAAATCAGTCAGGTCCGGGATTGAGCTCAACATTTCCAATAAATAAGAGAATAGTTATTAAAATTCTTGATGTGTTTAAAACGTATTTAGACTTATTTTCATCCGAGTCATTTGATTTAACATCAGTTACCCACTGATGAAAAATAATAGTTAGAGTGGGAAATTTGGTCTGCCTGAATGTTCGAGTACAAACACCCAGCCAGGACAATGTAGACAGCCGATTGACGCGCCGGCGTGTGGTGTGGAAAACTCTGCTGACGGTTGGGTAGGTGGAAGTTGAATGTACTCATGCAGAGCAGCCGCTCCGGAGGACCGATGATCGCAAACAGGAGCAGGGATTCCGACAGCATGCAGGCCCACCATAAGAGCAAGAAACGCACAGAAAAAAACAACTGAGGGGGTAGACGATGATCCAGACTTTGGTGGAGTTTGTGTTGACGTGCGTGAGGATATTGATGATCTAGGACTAATCCTTTGTCTGTTTGTTGTCCATATAAAACGGCTATGGCGGACAGCCACAAGACATAATTGGAGCCAGTAAGATATCCATATTGCAGCATTCTTGACAAATTTCAGACCTGCAGACGCCTACATTGTCGCGTATTTAATGCTTGTTTGCTGTAGCAGGTCACAGCCCTCCGGGTTGTTAATCAAACAATTGTGCTGTGGTGTTGATTTGGTGTGTGCCAAATTTGGCCAGGCCAATTTATTATCAGGGATTTTAAGGTATGGTTGCTAGGAGATTTTTTTTTTGGCACCTTCAGAAAACTCTCAAAAATGACTTTGCTGACTCGATTGATTGAATTGTAGCTCAGTCAGGTGTAGCTCAGTCAATTTTTGTCTGATTCCAACAAATCATACATCAATTTTGAAGTTTTTTTATAGAAAAAACAAAATAGCTAATTTTTGAAAAATTTCTCATTGCAATTTATTTTGCCAACACGGGTCACATGTATTATTCTTTGTATTGTAATATATCAACGAAACATATTATTTTGTGTATTTTTCAATACATCAAACAATTTAATATATTGATCGTAAAATCTGTAAGCGCAATGCCATTATCATTGTTTTGATGAAATTTCAAAGATTATTAACATTAATTGCAGGTGCAAATGTAATGCTTATTCAGTGCAATTAACGCTATCTGGAATAGTTTTCTGTTGTATTTTTGACGATGTAAAGATGTCTTCACCACCATTTAAAATGTCACGCTCACTTTGGAGTAGTAACACGTTTTAATGCCTTTTCTTTTTGCATGTTTGTGTTTAGACTTTCATTGTGACGTTGTCTAGTGGCTTTTATTTTGAAAAAAAAAATTATCTGTTGTCTTGTTCTTTCCTTTGGGCAAATTTTTTTTTTTTTTTTTTATTAAATGGCCAAAAGGATTAGCTATTTAGCTCCTGCTGGTAGATGGCATAACTACACCATTCTGAATGATGATGCCGCAGATTGCTAATGGTCCCACAGGAATGTACTGCATTACAAGCCTAAATATATCTGACTTTGCATGCAGATCTGTGAAGCAATGCCTAACGTGTCTTCATTGCCACCATAATGTTACAATGACATAAAATCAAAGCCACATGATCAAGTTCGCCCTATCGCCTGTGTCATCCACTGCAGTTTCTGCCAAGGTTCAAAGTTTGATTGGCATGGTCCAGTTAATCACTGCTGGTAGATATCAGAACTACACCATCTGGCTGCAAAGAGCATCTTTCTCCATTGATGCCCTTTCAGATGAAGCTTTACTTCTTTGTAAATGTTTCAATATATTATATTGGGTCTTTCAGTGCACAGTTTGTTTTGTCTCTTTGAGTTTACTGATTTTTCCTCTCATTTCAAGTATTTATATTCATACATAACTTTTTTTTTTTATAATTTGTTGCACTTTTAGATATTTTAGCTGAAAATATTGATTAACACAATCACAACAAATTGCAATCCAGCACAAAAATAAAACGTGCATTTAAACACAACTGAAAACATAAACTGTAACAAAGTTACACTGTTATCAGAACCAGAAAGATTTTACAATCAGGAAGTAATCTTATCTGTAGTGTGTAATGAGTTTAAAGGTCGTGTTCATTAAATATTTAAAAAAAAATCCTTCACTATAAGGATGATTATGATTTCATGTTCATGGAACATCTTCTATGCCATTAACATTCTTCTGAAAGTGGTATACAGACGTAGCCGTGGGCCCGTTGAAGTCACTGTTGTTTCTCTGATCGAAAATATCTCAGCTTTTCTGGAATATTCACTTAAATCTCTGGTGACACCCCTAGTTCATACTGAAAAGCTACTTATAGGAACACAATTGTTCATCTCCTCTGATCATCCTATCTCAAGGGTGTTTTCTCTGAAGAGGTAAGTGAGGCAGTGGATTAATCTGTGTGTTTGTGTATAATGTCTTCTGAAACCAAAGTTTGAATTTGATGAGTATGCAATAAGTTAAAAAACTATCATCTCTTAAGACCTTTACTACGATGGCCACGACATATAAACTGAGGAAATGCAATAGTTTAAGTCATGGGTGTCCAAAATCGGTCCTGGAGGGCCACTGTCCTGCAGAGTTTAACCCTAACTTGTCTCAACAAACCTGCCTAGAGAGTTCAGGGTATGCCCAGTAAGAGCTTTATTAGCTGTTCAGGTGTGTTTAAATGGGGTTAGAGATAAACTTTACAGGACAGTGTCCCTCCAGGCCCTTATGAAAAATACGTTTATTCAAGTGTGCTATTAGTATACTTCTTTTAAGCTAAAAATAAGAAAGCATACTTTCAGTCTACTTTTTTGGCGGTGCTGACTGCTCTGAGGCAGAAATAGTCTTAGTACATTGGGCTTGTTAGTATATTGTTGTACAGCTTTTAATAAATCTAGAAAAAATACTTGAAAAAATCAGGAACTGTGCAGTATTTAAGTTGAGTTTGTTTCCTTATATGCACACAAAGTGCTTTCTGTAACTCTCTGTAACTGTAACAAGATAGATTAGTTTGAAGTCACAATTACTATATATATATATTCACACAGTAGTTGCACTTTTAACAAGTTATAACCAGTTTTAATCATTCTACTATTACCTTTTCACATCAAACTGTGGCATTGTAATTTGTATGTACACTTTAAGATAAGTTAAATTCACCCCAAAATTTAAATTCAATCATATTGTTCCAAAGCAGTATGCTGTTATTATTATTTTGGTGACCATACTGACCATATTTTTCAAAACTGACACATTTAAAGTAATCTGAATTGTTTCATTGTTTTGAGAGTTATGAACTTGTTTCTTTTAATTTAGACAAACTTAAATTTAACTGAAACTGGGCTGGGATTTATATTTCCCAGAATACTTTTCCATGACACTCAACTAAAATTAAGTGTTATATAATATAGTGTTATATGTTTGTGCAAGATTAATGTTAAGGTGGAGATTTAGTAGTGTTTAATGTTATGTTGGGTTAGGGGGGTTTCCATCATGATGACGAGTGAAGCATGAGTTTGAGAACAGGTATACGGTATGTTAAATGTTCTATATTGCCATACTCATATAGCAAGTGCTATGCTAATGCTATCAAAGCACTGTGTTACCAATTAGCAAGGTAGCATTTATTGAATTAGCTAAAGCTAGTTTCCACTGCTAAAAATATTTAAGTTGATAATTTTAATGTAAATGTATGAATTAGCTTACAAGTTTAGAGCAGTTAAAATGTATGATGAGTACAAAATAAAAAAAAAAATTGATGTAACCGATTCCCGTGATTTTTTTTAGTTTTGTCAACTTATTCGGGTTTACAGTGTAGTAGTAGTAGCAAAACTGGGTATCTAAAAATGTTTATTAAATATAGCATTTTTTTAAATGTATTTATTAAATTAAAAACAATTTAAACAGTCATAAGTAAAGTAATGAATTGTTTTTTTCTATAAGAAGACTGGAGACTGAAGGTCTTTTGCAAGCTGGACAGTGATCACCATGAGTTTCAGGTGAGTTGAAATTCAAGTCAGGGCTCAACGCTAATGATTTTTTCTAGTGGTTCAAATTTTTACTGGCCCCTCCACAAAAAAAGTAATACATACATAAAATAAAATAGGCATAGTTTTTGTTTTCTGTGTTTTTGACCCATAACCTAAATAAATAAGGTGATACCAAGCCTAACTCAAAATAATAAACAAATAATAAAATTACGAGCAATAGCACACATAAATACAAAAGAACACACAGGACCCTGCACCACAAAACCAGTCATAAGGGTCAATTTTTTGAAATTGAGATTTATACATCATCTGAAAGCTGAATAAATAAGCTTTCCATTGATGTATGGTTTGTTAGGATATGATAATATTTGGCCGAGATACAACTATTGAAAATCTTGAATCTAAGGGTGCAAACAAAATCTAAATATTGAGAAAATTGCCTTTAAAGTTGTCCAAATGAAGTCCTTAGCAATGCTTATTACTACTAGTAATTCATTTCTGATATATTTACGGTAAGAAAGCAGTATTGTGAGCTCAAACTTGACTGAAACACAGATTAAAAGGAGCAAATGAATTAGTAGGTGTGACCATGGATAATATGTGTTGCAAAATCATTTCTGTAAAAAATCTGTTGCAGAGATGACATTTTTAATAAAGTCATTATAATGCAAGATTAAACTCGCAAATGTTTGAGAAAAAATAAAAAATAAAATAAAAATGCTGAGGATAAAATTTGTTGTTTTGAGAAAAACAAACAAAATTTCAAGAAAAAAAATTCTAAATGCTGAAAATAAATATATTACGTTTTGAGAATAAACTCATTCCAAGAAATTGAAGTCCCATTGAACAACCTATTCTGAAATTAATCTCACTAAATCTTGACATTTTTATATACATTCATTAACATCAATGCAAAAGTGTAGTACAATATAAAAATTCCCCAACACATTTAAGAACAGACCCTTTACAGACATGGTTAGCTCCAATATATTACTGAGCAATTACAAATCGCTTACAAATCATGAGCAGTTTTAATTGTCAATATTAGAATGGGGTTTTTTTTTTTCAACACTTAATTACTTTTTTTTTTCTTGAAATTTAAGAGTTTATTGAGTTTATTCTAGAGACACTGTGCCTTTAATTGTACATGTTCTCACACACAGAAGAGGACAGACGAGGTAAGTTAGTGAACAAGTCTTTATTGTAAGAGTGACCTGAGCGGGAATGCAACACAGGTAAGTCAAAAGGCAGTAGATGGTTTTGTTGATGAAGGACTGGTGCAGGATGCTGGTGAAATGGGAGAACAGATGATCTTGGCAAGTGAAGATGAACGGATATGGGTAAACAGAAGACAGGTTAGGCAATTCAAGTAGGTTCTCCGGTCAGTCATACAGGTAGGTTCTCAGGTGAGTATTTCAGATAGGTCATGTGCGCTTGTCATAGACGAGACCAGACACTCAGGTGCAGGGAACGGAGGCAGATATGAGCTGTGTCCCAATTTAAGGGCTGCATCCTTGGAAGGACGCATTTAAAGGCTGATTGCGTCACCGCTGCACAGCGAAGGCTGTCCCAATTCAAGTCTGGACCCTGTGAAGGCCGCATTCCAAGGCCGACTGCGTCACCGCAGTGCGACGAAAGCTGCCGCAATTCAAAAGCGACTTGAAATGCGCCCTCCTTTTCTGTCGGGCAATGGAGGATACAACTGATGGATCCTTCGCAGCCTACCCTACCCCAGAATTCATTGCACGCCGGTGACGACAGGATTTGTGTAGACTGGTCTGCACCCGATCAGATTTCTTGTGGCGCAGGATTACATTTTGGTAACTCTGGTGTAATTTGGATGGGAGTGGGCGGTCTGAAAAATCCAAGTGTGTGTCGGGACACAACAGTGCAACTGCGCTTGAACTTTAAGTGAACAAAACATCCTGTAGTGGTGGCATTCACACAATTCCCAGTTCCCTGCCCTGAGCAACCTGGCAATAAAAGGTTTCATTTAAAAGTTTTAACTTTCATAGATTTTATCTCTTAACCATTCTCTCAAGAAGAGGAGACAGTCTGTCCATTTTCTCCCTGCTCTTAAAACAGAGTTTGTTAAAGCATTAGATGAGAAGCAAACAGGTGAGTAACTGGAGAGCAGATTGTTTAACGTGATACATGCTGTGGATAACAGTTCCTATCTGTTGCAGGCAGATCTGAAGCGTTGACTGGAGGACTGTATGGCTGGCAGAAGTTGGACAGTTCGAGAGAGGATTGCTCAGGTGGGTATCCACAGGTAGGTAGGCAGGTAAGTGTTCAGGTAAGAAACATGAGACCAGACAAAGGTGAACTCAAGAGAGCAGGCTTATATGGCGACTGATCATGATTGGGTGCAGATTAGTTATTGGGTGATTGGGAACGTGTAGGATTCTGGTGCTGAGTGCGTGGCTGATTCTGTGACAGTCCCATAGTTATTGTTCCTAACTTTTATCTTAACTTTATTTAAAGGTTAAGAAAGTGAGCCTTAAGCCCATGTACACTTTAAGCCCACTTTCAACTCTGATGAAGAAGAAGATGAAGAATATGAAGATGATGAAGATGAAGAAGAAATATTAAGAATAAATATTTTATGCTGCAAATTTTTTTTAACCAATCCAGTGATTTGGTTAATTCTCTGACATTTTTTATTGTATACCAATCACTTCTGGCAATGTTGAGTTAGCCACACTAATGTGCATGCTGTCTGAGGGGACCTCACACAAAAACACCCAAAAACTGTTTCGGGACCCTTAAGAAATCATCACATTTCTGCAATTTTCACTAATGGTCAAACATCACTCAATCAATCACTTGATTATATCAACTTCAACACTGCTTCAGTGTTATTTTAACACTGGGGATTTTGCTGTGAACGTTATAATATAGGATTTTTGCAAGCGAGGCCTACTCTGCCTAACTTGCCCAACGGCAATGAAATTTTGACCGGGCATAACTTGGGAACGAAGCTCACTTAAGGCTCCATACTTAAGCATGGGGGGGCCCCACTAGGGGACCCCCTAACCACAATAATCGAAGACAGGATGAACAGATGCAACACCAACACATCTGGTCTGAGCTGAGGGATTCCTCCGTTTCCAGGCTTCACAGTTAGCTATAAGATGATTTGGCTCAAGACAGTAGAAACAAACACACTTTTTACCACTATGTTTGTGGACAGATGTTTTTTCTTTGGGTGGATTTCATTAGGAAAAACATGGAGATTTTCTTCTGTCGAAACACCATCTAAACAGATTTCTTCCTGTTGACTCTCTGAAATGGGAGGAACTGCCTAGTGTGTCTGAGAACTCATCGGCTAACACTGCAACTTCAGAGAGAGAAGAGACTTTTTGTGCATTTAGATGAAACACAACTTTGTCTGGGAGACAACTTTTAAAGTCATCCAACAATAACAACTCACACAGTTGTGCAAAATTGGAGACTTGACTTGCTACACACCACTTCTGAAACAAAGCTTGCTTCTCATTGGCAAACTCCACAAAGGTTTGATTAGCAGATTTCACATGGGCTCTAAATTGCTGTCTGCAAGTTTCAGGTACCAATTCATAAGCCCTTATCACGGCTGTCTTCACAACGTCATAGTCCAGACTCTGTTCAGTTGATAAAGCAGAACACACTTCCTGGGCCTTGCCTACAAGCTTGCACCACAGTAGCAATGCCCACATCCCTTTGGGCCATCTCAGGGTAGCTGCCACCCGCTCAAAGGCAGTGAAGTATGTATCCACCTCAGCTTCCCTGAAAGGAGGCAACAATTTAATATGCTTACTAGCATACAGATGGAGGACTGGTGTGGAAACTCCAGAGAGGGAGTAACATCTACTATGGGCTGAACAGAGGTAGAAGAGCTAGGTCTTTCATGACCATGCAATTTTGCAGTCTCCAGCTCGATCTCCCGCAAACTCAACAGCTGGTTCTCATGCTCTTAAGCTTTTTTTATCTGCAGTTCAAGTTCTTTTAACCTCATTGCCAACAAGGGATCATAACGAGCAGCTAAAGGACTCATGTCAGAAGGAGACTCCTAAACTCCTAACAGGAAAACTAAATTCCCTAACAAAAGAAAACAAATAAATACAACAAATTACCCAATCTACCAATCTAATGAAAAACAGGAGAAAACAGTATTTACAAAAGAAATGGCACTCACCCCCTACAGCTTCCAAGAGTGGAAAAGATATTTACAATACTTTACAAAATATACAAAAAGGAAATGAGATTGACAGCCACTTATCAACTCAAAACCAACATTCACACTGCACACAACAGGCAGATCAACAGGCTAGCTAGCAGTAGCAACACACTGTAGCAAACACACAACAGCACATGTGCAATTGAACAACAGGAAAGCACAGGTTGAGCAGAGCTCCCTCTTCAGGCACTGCAGATCCTTTTATTGCCTCTTGGTCCCATTATCCACCAATAAGATCTGGAGTTCACTTTGGTAGGATCCAATCCTGTGAAAGAAAGGGCGGGACAAAAGAGAGAAAGACAGGACCAGCAAAGCAACACATATACACAATACGTCTCAGGACGTAACAGTGAATCAATCATGATGTGGGCTTTTTTGGAAAACGTGGGCTTAAATGGTGCCAAAGTACCATTTAAGCCCATGCAAGACTTCTGACTTTATTCATAAAATATCTTAATTCTATATTCTAAAATGTACATGTAATACATTACCAAATGAGAGATAAATCTTGTATTTTAACAATAATTTTTCTTATAAACCATAACAATATCTATGAAAAAACCTATACTTAGATTTTGGTAGGCTTAATGGGTACGCTAAACACTTTCAAAACAATGTTCATGAAATCACCACATATTGTCTTTAGTATTTGATGAATGTTCTCATAATTTTGGCGGAAAACATTCTTTGTAGTGATGTTCGGTTCTTGGACAAATAGTTATTTTGAGCTGGTTCTCAGCAAGTAGCTTGCTCTCATTTTTGTGTGCTGATTTGCCAGCATGCAGAACACACTGCAAAAACTAGCCCAACTGTCGGCTTGGTTTGTCATAGCCAAAAGAGATCATTTAGCAACTTTTTAGCCACCTTTATCATGTCATGAAACACTGTTTTAAACTTGTTAACCACAGACTTCATTTCAGGAATAAAAATAAATTAATTAAAAAAAACAACCAAAAAAACCCCCAAAAAAACATTGACTTCTGGATCATGGAACTGGAAGTTCAAAAATGCAAAAAAAAATATGCCTGGCTGTAGGACTCATTAATAGGGCACGAGGGGTGGGCGATATGACCAAATTCTTCACGATATGAGAAATTTTATTTCACGATAACGATATATATCATGATATAGTTATTTTGTGTTATTTTTTAATCTAATTTCTGTTATTAAAAGAAGAAAAAAGAAGCAAATTATAGACAAATATAATATAATAAAGCAAAAAATATGAATTAAACGAAGTTTTTCAGGTACAATAAGTTTATTTAACGTAGTTAGAATTAGTACAGGAATTTAATAATCAATTGTAAATCATAAAATATTGCATAGTCTTCACTGTATAAATTAAATGTATTCTTATGAAAGCTAAAAAAAATGTTATTCAGTCAAGAGCAGTAAGTTATTTTCTCTTTTGTTTGATTCACATTAATGACACAGCAGCAGGTATATTAGGCTGCTGTCACTTTAAGACTAAACTCACAGATCCATTATTGTGATACACATTCGGTTTACACCCAACTGTTTACTTTCACTTGAGACATAACCGGCTGTGTTTACTCCACACGATTGGCATTTTGACATAATTGCGTGTGTAGTCAACCATTCAAGCTCAATAAGATGTGAAACAGAACTGAATTTGCATTTGCTTGCTGAAGGACGCTTTTTCACTGTTTATTGTGCTTAATAACACTTTTTATCAGAGCATGTCCCAAATTCGTGATCACCTTCTGAGAGAGGCAGCGTGCCAGTCAGCACAAGCACAGAGTTTCTTTTCAGTATATATTGTGCGTATAACTCTTTTTAACATCAAGCACGTCCCGCTCTTTATATTCTCATTCATGCATTTCATCACTCTGAAGTGTCAATAGTGCTATATATTAACATACCACGATATAGCAAAATTTGTGATAAACATTTATACCGTGTTAACGATATATATCATCATACTATCCAGCCCTATGAAAGCACAAAACAGGCCCTGAAAGAGGCGTACGCCACTTCCGACGCATTAGTTGTGATTTATAAAATCCATGCGTACGAACTCTTTTACTATATTGGACGATTTTCAGCAATGTAATGTGTAAGGCACAAATGGCATTTATAGTTTGTATTTAATATTTTTCAATGTCTTGTAGCTTTGACAGTGTTAAACATGGTGTCACGTGACTTTTGTGCATACGTACACTTTTAGGATGAAATCTACGGAAAGTTTTATAAATGAGGCCCCAGGTCCTTATCTCCTCCATCCCTAGCAAAATCCCTGAACTTAATAGTCATTGCCCAGAACAGAAAAAAATGCTTTGATACTTTGGTTTTATTATTTTTATGTGAAAACGCTTTCTAACATCACTGATATGTAGAATACAAAATTGTTTTCTTTTCAGAATATACAGCCACATTTCTGAAAAATATAATGGAATGTGGTCCCTACAACTATTCAGGTCAAATTAATTCATATAAAAATTCTGGTATTCAACCATCTTTATCTAAAAGTTACATGACAGCATAATAAATATAAAGCATTTGACTCCATATTTTACAGACAGCCAAGTCTTCCACCACGCAAGCCAACTCTTATTCACGGAGGTCCTCCAAAGCGATACCGTCTGCATACAGAGAGAAAAGTGCTTGATGATAATGGAAAGGTCAGAACGTGGACTTATGGAATAAAAGACACCAGGAAACCAAACAAATTTGTACTTTTGGTAGGAGAGACCGGCGTTGGCAAGACGACTCTCATAAACACCATGGTCAACTACTTACTGGGTGTAAAGTTTGAGGAAGAACTATGGTATGAAATCACAGAAGAAGAAGCCAGAGACCAATCAGAATCACAAACCTCTGAAATCACCATGTATGAGGTCTGTCCTGTAGAGAGTCCTGTATCTCTCACCATCATTGATACTCCAGGATATGGAGACACTAGAGGACTGGAAAAAGATCTGGAAGTCGCTGAGAATTTAGCCATGCTGTTTAAGAGCAGCGATGGTGTTCGTGAGATTGACGCCGTGTGTTTTGTGACTCAAGCATCGAAGAATCGTCTCTCAGACAGACAGCATTACATTATCAGTTCAGTTCTGTCTTTGTTTGGTAAAGACATTGTGAACAACATTGTGTTTTTAATCACACACTCTGATGGTTTGCCACCAAAAAATGTTATTGGTGCCATTAATAAAGCTAGAATCCCCTGCAAACGAGACCACAGTAACCAACCTGTTTATTTCTTATTCAACAACCGGCAGGCTGAGGCCCGTCACAATGAGAGACGTTACCTACGTGCTCAAAGAGACGCCTGGGAAGACAGCATGGATGGCATGAAGGACTTCCTTCGGTCTCTGAATGAAATGAACAGAAGAAGTTTAGAGTTGACTTTAGATGTCCTTGTAGAGCGCATTCAGTTTAAAGCATCCATCTGCAACTTACAGCTGCGAATTCAAGAGAAAGAGTCGAAAAAGTTAGAAAAAATTCTGATTCAGGAGGCAATGAGAGAAAACATGGAAAAGATTAAAAGCTGTACAAATTTTTCTTTTCAAATTAAAACAACAGAGAAAGTAAAGGTGCCCATTGAAAGCGCTTTATGGAAGAACAGGAAGGCGACGACCTGCACCATCTGTGAGGAAAACTGCCATGAGTTTGGCTGCTGGTGGGGTTCGAATCCCAGCTATTGTGAAGTCATGAAAAATGGCTACTGCACCGTGTGCACAGGGAAGTGCCATCACAGCAAACATGTCAAAGAAAACAAGAAATACGTCATCAGAACTGTGCGCAAGATGTTGGAATTTAACTCTATAAAAAAGGAATATGAAAAAGCTCAAGAAGAGTCCAAGAAGTTTTCAGATTTAATGGAACATCTTGACCAAGATCTGCAGGAGATTGAGGACCAAAAGTCAATTCTTCTGTCCGAAGCTTACATGACCATCAAGCATCTGTCTCAGATCGCATTAAAGCCAGACTCGGCCTTCACTCTTCAGCATCTGGACTTCTTCATCCCCAGAGTGAGGGAGGCTGGGAAAGTAAACTGGGCCAAAGAGCTGGAGGAAATGAGAAGAACCGCTGAAGCAGATGAAGCCAATAAAGACGTCTTGAGTTATCTGAAAGCTGGTGTGGCAAAACTTTTCTTTAGTAAGCAATGACCAAATGCAGACAGGACAACAGAGATGAATCAATGAAAACGAAGAAGATTGCTTGAGAAATCAATGCTGGAGACTTTATGTAGATATGAAGACAATAAAAAAGTTTAATCATTGTATCAAGATCATTTTCATTCATGTTTGTAGTGTTTGTTTCAAACAAGGCAAGAATGCATTTAAAAAAAAAATACATTTTAATCTCTAATATTTTAGCTCATTTACTGTAATAATAATATAATTCTTTTGGGGTACTGAATGATTGCTTTAAGTAACAGAAAATGCTGCAACCACAAACAGTGATTTGTATTGTTATTCCTGGTTCAACCCTTTTACATTTTGAGAGTGGGGGCAAAAAAAAAAAAAAAAAAAAACAACAAAAAAGTTAATAAATAATTTTAATTACCTATAAAATTGGTATATGTAGGAAGTTATATAAGCAAATATTTAGAAGAATTGTTAGTTCATGTTGACTATTGTGTAGAACAGTGTTAATACTATCCTTATTGCAGTGTTCATACATTAAACATAAGGAGTCAACTATTACCATAACTCTCTCCACGACAGCCAGGAACCTTGGAACTGTGATTGATGATCGGTTAAACTTCACTGACCATATTACTGCAACGGCCAGGTCCTGCAGATTTGCGTTATACAACATTAGGAAGATTAGACCCTTCCTATCAGACCACACAACTCCTGGTCCAAGCTCTTGTTCTCTCCAGACTGGACTATTGTAATGCTCTTTTAGCGGGCCTTCCGGCATGTACTGTTAAGCCTTTGCAACTGATCCAAAATGCAGCAGCAACGTCACACCTCTCTTCATCAGTCTGTAAATTCAAGGCACTGGTGCTTGCCTACAAAGCAACCACAGGCTCTGCACCAATATACCTAAACTCGCTTGTTCAGACTTATGCACCCTCCAGAAGCTTGCGTTCTGCAAGTGAACGACACCTCGTAGTGCCATCCCAAAGAGGCATGAAATCACTTTCACGGACCTTCTCCTGTACTGTTCCCTCCTGGTGGAACGACCTGCCAATTTCAATTCGAGCAGCCGAGTCTGTAGCCATTTTAAAAAAACGCCTAAAGACACATCTTTTCCAGCCGAACCTGACTGATTAAGACTAGCACTTACTTATTCTATTTGTTTTCCTTATTAAAAAAAAAACCCTTGCTATGTGTACTGTGTTTGACTAACTGAGACTTGTTACAGCACTTAAATACTGTTGCCCCTTGTTGGTCTGATTGCTTCTATTGTTCTCCTAGTTTGTAAGTCGCTTTGGATAAAAGCATCTACTAAATGATTAAATGTAAAATGTAAATGTAAATATAAAATGCTTCACTTCCATGAACAGACTACCCTAGAATATTATGCACTTTCCCACCTGATCCTTAACTAACTTTTCTTCACTAAATAGATAATGTCTAAGTTCTGTGTATATCACAATATTTTTGTCCATGTCATACGATATTAATATTGATCACAATATTCATGTAACATTAATGGGGAAGGAAATGCTTTCCACATATTTGTTAGACCTTGAGAATGAATGTTAATCACAGTTTTATTGTTATAAACACGAGAGTCTGAAAGGTAAAGGGGGAGGTGTTGCTGTAATGTATACCGTTGAAATTCTGCAGCAGAGCGATGACATCTCAGATCATTATCTAGTATCGTGTATACTCCATTTAGCCAAGGCTGCAAAGCTGACTCCTTGTTACAAATATGGCAGGACTATCACCACTGCCACTAAAGACTG
Source organism: Coreius guichenoti (assembly GCA_039654105.1). Lineage (NCBI taxonomy): Eukaryota > Metazoa > Chordata > Actinopteri > Cypriniformes > Gobionidae > Coreius > Coreius guichenoti. Next base: position 54,770,211 of record CM077168.1, on the reverse strand, counting down.
CTTTGTAAATAATCTTCCTCATCAGTTCCATCTCCTCAGCCTCCCAGAGAGCCTAGAGGAACTCGATGTTGCAACAGAAACTATTGACTCTCTCTTTTCCAGCACTTTTGCTCCTCTGCGCTTAAAGAAGATTAAAGAAAACAGTCCAACGCCGTAGTACAACGAGCACACCCGGGCCCTTAAAACAGCAGCCAGAAAAATAGAGCGCAGCTGGAAGAAAACAAAACTGGAGGTTTTTCACATTTCGTGGAAAGAGAGCATGATTGCGTACAGAAAGGCCGTAAAAACTGCTAGATCTGCTTATTTCTCGACTCTCTTAGAAGAAAACAAACACAACCCTAGGTATTTATTTGATACCATGGCTAAATTAACAAGAAATAAAGCTTCAACTTCTGACGTTTGCAAACAGCACAGCAGTAATGACTTTATGAACTTCTTTACGTGCAAGATTGATAATATTAAGGAAAAAATTATAACTATGCAACCATCTATTACAGTATCGCATCAGACAGTGCATTGTAGTGTCACTGAGGAAAAATTACACTCAATTACTGCTATAGGAGAAGAAGAATTGGCTAAACTCGTTAAATCATCAAAATCAACAACATGTATGCTCGACCCCATACCGACTAAGCTACTGTAAGAGATGCTTCCAGAGGTCATAGATCCTCATCTTAATATCATTAATTCATCCTTGTCATTAGGATATGTACCGAAAACTTTTAAGCTGGCTATTATTAAACCTCTTATTAAAAAAACGCAACTTGATCCTACAGAATTAGTCAATTACAGACCAATCTCAAATCTACCCTTTCTGTCAAAAATACTAGAAAAGGCAGTGTCCTCACAATTACGCTCCTTTTTAGAAAGAAATGGTATCTGTGAGGATTAGACCGTATCATAGTACTGAGACTGCCCTCATTAGAGTTACAAATGATTTACTCTTATCATCCGATCGTGGCTGTATCTCTCTGTTAGTGTTACTCGATCTTAGCGCTGCATTCGATACTATCGACCACAACATTCTTTTGAATAGACTCTCAAATTATGTTGGCATTAGTGGAATTGCACTGGCATGGTTTAAATCATACTTATCTGACCGTTATCAGTTTGTAGCAGTAAATGAAGAGATGTCACACCGATCACAAGTTCAGTATGGAGTACCGCAGGGCTCAGTGCTAAAACCGTTGCTTTTCACCCTGTACATGCTACCACTGGGAGATATTATTAGGAAGCATGGCGTTAATTTTCATTGTTATGCTGACGATACTCAGCTCTATATTTCTTCACGCTCTGACGAAACTTATAAATTCACAAGATTAAAGGGTTAGTTCACCCAAAAATGAAAATTACCCCATGATTTACTTACCCTCAAGTCATCCTAGGTGTATATAACATTCTTCTTTCAGACGAATAATTATATTACAAACCCGATTCCAAAAAAGTTGGGACACTGTACAAATTGTGAATAAAAACAGAATGCAATGATGTGGAAGTTTCAAATTTCAATATTTTATTCAGAATACAACATAGATGACATATCAAATGCTTCAACTGAGAAAATGTATCATTTTAAGGGAAAAATAAGTTGATTTTAAATTTCATGGCATCAACACATCTCAAAAAAGTTGGGACAAGGCCATGTTTACCACTGTGTGGCATCCCCTCTTCTTTTTATAACAGTCTGCAAACGTCTGGGGACTGAGGAGACAAGTTGCTCAAGTTTAGGAATAGGAATGTTGTCCCATTCTTGTCTAATACAGGCTTCTAGTTGCTCTTAGGTCTTCTTTGTCGCATCTTCCTCTTTATGATGCGCCAAATGTTTTCTATGGGTGAAAGATCTGGACTGCAGGCTGGCCATTTCAGTACCCGGATCCTTCTTCTACGCAGCCATGATGTTGTAATTGATGCAGTATGTGGTCTGGCATTGTCATGTTGGAAAATGCAAGGTCTTCCCTGAAAGAGACGACGTCTGGATGGGAGCATATGTTGTTCTAGAACTTGGATATACCTTTCAGCATTGATGGTGCCTTTCCAGATGTGTAAGCTGCCCATGCCACACGCACTCATGCAACCCCATACCATCAGAGATGCAGGCTTCTGAACTGAGCGCTGATAACAACTTGGGTTGTCCTTGTCCTCTTTAGTCCGGATGATATGGCGTCCCAATTTTCCAAAAAGAACTTCAAATTTTGATTCGTCTGACCACAGAACAGTTTTCCACTTTGCCACAGTCCATTTTAAATGAGCCTTGGCCCAGAGAAAACGCCTGCGCTTCTGGATCATGTTTAGATATGGCTTCTTTTTTGATCTATAGAGTTTTAGCCGGCAACAGCGAATGGCACGGTGGATTGTGTTCACCGACAATGTTTTCTGGAAGTATTCCTGAGCCCATGTTGTGATTTCCATTACAGTAGCATTCCTGTATGTGATGCAGTGCAGTCTAAGGGCCCGAAGATCACGGGCATCCAGTATGGTTTTCCGGCCTTGACCCTTACGCACAGATTTTGTTCCAGATTCTCTGAATCTTTGGATGATTTTATGCACTGTAGATGATGATAACTTCAAACTCTTTGCAATTTTTCTCTGAGAAACTCCTTTCTGATATTGCTCCACTATTTTTCGCCGCAGCATTGGGGGAATTGGTGATCCTCTGCCCATCTTGACTTCTGAGAGACACTGCCACTCTGAGAGGCTCTTTTTATACCCAATCATGTTGCCAATTGACCTAATAAGTTGCAAATTGGTCCTCCAGCTGTTCCTTATATGTACATTTAACTTTTCCGGCCTCTTATTGCTACCTGTCCCAACTTTTTTGGAATGTGTAGCTCTCATGAAATCCAAAATGAGCCAATATTTGGCATGACACTTCAAAATGTCTCACTTTCAACATTTGATATGTTATCTATATTCTATTGTGAATAAAATATACATTTATGAGATTTGTAAATTATTGCATTCCTTTTTTATTCACAATTTGTACAGTGTCCCAACTTTTTTGGAATCGGGTTTGTAAAAAAGAGTTATATTAAAAAAGTCCTGGTTCTTCCAAGCTTTATAATGGCAGTGACTGTTGTTCTGTTTTTGAAGTCCATAAAAGTACATCTATCCGTCATATAACGTGCTCCACGCGGCTCCGGGGGGTTAATAAAGGCCTTCTGAAGCGAATCGATGCGTTTGTGTAAGAAAAATACACAATGCTTGAAATAGTTCAAAAGACATCGTCAGACATAGCGCAATCATTTTGAACTGCTAGAGGCGCTACACTTTTTCTGTAAGTTGAATACGGAAGGCGATCGGCCGGAAGCTAGATAATTTACTTTATAAAGTTTTAAATATGGATATTTTTCTTACACAAACGCTTCGAATCGCTTCAGAAGGCCTTTATTAACCCCCCGGAGCCGTGTGGAGCACGTTATATGACGGACAGATGCACTTTTATGGACTTCAAAAACAGAACAGTCACTGCCATTATAAAGCTTGGAAGAACCAGCTTGGTATTTTTTAATATAACTCCAATTTTATTCGTCTGGAAGAAGAATGTCATATACACCTAGGATGACTTTTTTTTGGGTGAACTAACCCTTTAATGGAATGCATAGTTGATATAAAAAATTGGATGACTAGTAATTTCCTGCAACTTAATTCTGAAAAAAAACAAAATTTTTAATTATTGGACAAAAAACCTCCGCACGTTGTAACCTAGAATACTGTCTAACACTTGATGGCTGCTCTGTCAAGTCCTCGTCGTCAGTTAGGAACCTGGGTGTGCTCTTTGATACCAATCTCTCATTTGAAAGCCACGTTTCTAGCATCTGTAAAACTGCATTCTACCATCTTAAAAATATATCTAAATTACGGCACATGCTTTCAATGCAAAATGCTGAACAGTTAGTTCATGCGTTCATGACCTCAAGGCTAGATTATTGTAATGCTCTACTAGGTGGTTGCCCTGCTCGCTTAATAAATAAACTCGATTACTTACAAAGCACTAAATGGTTTAGCTCCCCAGTACTTGAGCGAGCTCTTAACTCATTATACTCCATCACATCTGTTGCGGTCTCAAAATTCTGGCCAGTTGATAATACCTATAATATCAACATCAACTGCAGGCGGTTGATCCTTTTCCTATTTAGCACCTAAACTCTGGAACAGTCTTCCCAGCATTGTTCGGGAAGCAGACACACTCTATCAGACTAAAAACACATCTCTTTACTATGGCATACACATAGAACATTATCAATTTATATTATTCAAATCAGTTAAATGATTGTTTTAGGCTGCATTAACTAGGTCTGCCGGAACCGGGAACACTTCCCATAACACCTGATGTACTCGTTACATCATAAGAAGAATGGCATCTACGCTAATGTTAGTCTCTCTGATTATCCTGAGGTTTACTGCAGTCAGCCGGATCCGGGCCGTATCCAGACCAGATGGTGGACCTGCGCCTAGACACGACCAACACATCCCTGAAGTGTCTGCAGAGACCGTGTCAACTAGACTCTCCCCTGTGAAGGCCTCATCCGATCTTCAGTCAACTGGACAAATATTCTGAATATTCCGATCTAATATGACTTCTGACCTGTAATGTTGCCAGAATCATAATCATACACTATTTGTTCGTCGGCCAGAGGAGAACTGGCACCCCAACTGAGCCTGGTTTCTCCCAAGGTTTTTTTCTCCATTCTGGCCCTGAAGGAGTTTTGGTTCCTTGCCACCGTCGCCTCTGTTGCCTTTTGGCTTGCTCAGTTGGGGACACTAAATATTCAACTATATTACTGATCTGCCCGCATTGACACTATATGATAATTGTTGCATTATTTTCCTGTTACCACTGTGAAGCTGCTTTGAAACAATCAGCAACAAAAACAAAAAGCGCTATATAAATAAAGGTGACTTGACTTGACTAAACTCCACAGATTAGCTACCCTTTAATTTAATTTTAATTTTTCCCCAAATTCTGTTTTCCATTTAGTTTTTTGGGGATTCTGTGTTTTATGATTTAATACAAATGTATATAACATTTTTCAATTTAATCAAGCTTTTAAAATGTATACCAAATATAACAATTCATTTACAACAAAACATTGCATTTCTTTTTTTTTCAAAAAAAAAACCTGAACTTAAAATTAGAGCTGTCGATTTAACGCGTTAATTAAATCTAATTAACGCGTTAAATCGACAGCTCTAATTTTAACAGTTCTGTTGTGCAGCATCTTTTTTGGAAAAAAAAAGAAATGCAATGTTTTGTTGTAAATAAATTGTTATATTTGGTATACATTTTAAAATTAGTTACGGTAAAAAATAACGCGTTAAAATTATTAATGCATTTACCGCACATGCCCCGCCCCAGACCTACTTAGGTCATCTTACATTTCATGTACAGTTGATTGATGAAGAATATGATGCAGGGAAACAACTCACTATGTGATGAAGCCTATCAAATGCAGTTAGAATGTCCCTAAAATTCAAGATATGAATATGAGGAAAAAATGCCCCTGTTTGAGTTTTAGTCTCAGGGCGTTTTTTCACTGGGCATGTTTGTTGTGGTCCGCATCAGAGCGCGACTGTTCCCGCTGGTGCATGCGCGAATACAGGCTCACTCTCGCTCGTATCCAAAGTAAATCATCAACACTATCATCCCTTACATGTGTTTTATTGAACTAAATACATCGTCATTTGATAAAACGCATGCGCAGGTTACTTTTCTTGCGCACCCGAGTCCATGTTGCTTTCACATTCACATGAATCGCTGTACAGTTTGAGCGAAAGTTGCGCAACCGAACTCAGACCAAATCCCGAATTACCCCTGAGGTCCGCATGACAGCTTTCACATTACCAATTTTTCATTTGAACCTTACCCCGTTTCGAACTAATCTGCCAGTGTGAAAATGCCCTCACATTTACATCATGATATATTTGCAATATCTCACGAGTTCTGTTTTTCTGTCCAGAATAGCACAAGTGCAAATGCGATACTGATCTTAAGCAACAGTTTAATAAAATAAATAAGTTAATATTGTGTTGTTTTAGACAACATTGTGTTGTTTTTAGTCTGTTTTGTACGGTTTTGCAAACGAAACTATAAAGACAAAGCAGAACTGTTCGTCTCCGACTCCGAGTAATACACAGTGGCGTTTCATTTCTGAATCCGCGCTTTGAACGAATCAAGTGAACCAATGATTCAATAGACCATAAAGAGAACCATTTACATTTACCATTTTCATAAAGAGAACCATTTACTTCACTCTTGAATGAATCAGCTGTTTGAACGAATCGAATGAATGACTCAATTAGACATTTACCGCCACCTACTGGCAGTTTCTTATTTAGAGTATAATTTCATATTTCCACATTAATAAAAAGGTTTACCCAAAATGATTTCTTTCTGAAGCTACTTTTTGTAAAGTCTATTTGATTTTTTTACACAATAATGACTTTATCTTTTGGGAGTAATTTCTCAGCCAAATTTGATGTGCGATTAATTTGCGATTAATTTGATTAATTAATCGTCACATTGTATAAAAAAAAATTTTAATCGCTTGACAGCCCTAGTTAAAATGTATAACATGGATGAAAAAAATATCTTGGTTGAATAATATTCCTTAGAAATAGTAAGATTATTATTATTACATTGAGAAGTACATTTTAGTATAGAGTAGTGATATATTTCTGTCATAATTTCTTAAATTAAACCGAACATCTCAGTTACTGGTGTAACTGGTGTTGATACTGACATATTGGGGTCTCGGCAACTACTCTTTTGGCAACTGCCCTCACACAGTCATAACCTACCCAGCGCCTCATGAAAGTCCAAGAAGAGTAGTCCTCCATACCAACTGGATGGAAGGAACATGATTTACTCTGGAGACAGTCATAGCTGCTGTTATCATGATATTTCACAGGGAAGAGTGCTTCGGTTCTCAATTCTCATATTTTTCAGCCATGACCAGTGTTGTTACACTGTGTTGTTGGGGAAGCATGCTTAGTCCAATGGAGAAGGACGTTATGGAGGCCACACCCAGCCGAAAGGGAGGTAACGTGTGGACTGACGCGTGGGGCAGTGCTACATATAGAAGATCTCTGCGGTAGGTTCTGCCTAGCCAGGGATGGAACTACTACCTGATGCAGAGAAAAAACTGATGACAGATGAAAGACTTGTGAACATCTCTGCTCATATCCCCCTGCTAGAGGGGAATGGCACAGCGAGACACAGAACCAGCCTTCCCACACATTACCAATTTGTAGCTAACATGTGGGAAGACGCCAATGCCCAGGAGGAACAACCAGAGTGGAGTGAGCGCTCACTCCGAAAGGGCACAGCTCTCCTTGGGCCTGGTGCACCAAGGCGAAGGCATCCATTTTCCAGTGGCCCGACTTCTGCTTGGAGACAGCCTTTACCTTCTTTCTCCCTCAGCGAACAGCAACTCCGTTTCAAAGCATAAGCGCACATGGTAGAGGGGGCTCTAGCTTGAGTGATTGTGTATACCACTGCCGATGGTCCTCTGCGTCCTGTCCAGAGACCACACGTGGAGGTTACAGAGGTCTGGTGGCGAGTGCCCTGTCCCTGGTCCTTCAAATACAGTTATCTGGCAAACAAAAGAAAAATCAACAGTATTTGAAAATTATTTTCCTTGAAACTAACTAGTATGTATCTGCCATTGCATTGACAGGCTCAGACTACAAATTATGGTGGGCTATTTGAAACAGCAATACCAAGACAGGTTAATCACTACAATATGGTGCAAACACATGTAACATTTAGGATGCTTTTGATATCAAGTTTTGCTGGTTAGTTTTGTCCTTGACGGGGTACAAGATGACCTACAATCTAAAACCTGAAATTTCTGAAATTGTTTTCTTCAAAAGAAATAATGTTTAATTATATACTAGGAAATGAATATAAAATAGGAAATATACAAAGACAGTTTACTATGCTTAGTAGAATTCGGTTATGGCCAGTGTTTCCAGATTGGGTCACAGTTTCCAGCCCAAAAACTCACCAAAACCCACCCACTCCAAGAAAAAAATTTCCAAAACTTCAACTGCCAAAATAATGTGATAGAATTTTATTGCCATACCAATCATGGTTGATGAGTACTATTTTCATCTCCTTAAAACACAATGTTGATGACAAAAAAAATTCCCTGGAAAATGGATCAAAACATGGCAAATACATTAAAGAGAATTAGCAAATATGACTAAAATGTCCAGGTGGAAACTATCAAAACAGCAATCAAGAAATTAATTGACTTAACCATCAGAAAAACATCATTTTCAATGTCAGCAGTAAGAATAAGCCAATTTAAGTGCAAAAAGTACCAATATAAGAGATCGGAAAAAACAATGTAATTAGCAGGCATTTCACACACGTTAATGCACACACCACTGCCAAAATGCATCATTCATTCACTGTACGATAATCCATCAACAAAAAAATAACAACGATGCGCTTATACTTTGCATTGCGCTTTGACGTTTTGAGTAACGTTACATCGTGAAGTACATAGAACATAACGCACTTAGCACAGTCAAAACTGATGAATCGTTGATTCAAACCTCTTTCAGCAGCTGTCAGGGACGAGTAGAGCGCAGTCTAGACGGTTTAAAACTTGCAGATGTCCTGGTCAGTGTGCACACGATGATGGACAGGAGTCATATTGTCCCATATTCGATTTCAATTCAAGCCATTCAACTGTGCTCTCAGAGTTGGTTATATTTATAAAGAGTCTTCGAGTCATCTTCCACCACAGGTGTAATCCACGTTGGATCACTCTCCCACTCTTTACTGTAGAAACAACTTACTGTATATTTATGCCACTTTAGCATAGCGATCACTTGAATATACATCTACAAGTTATCACGCTAAAAACCGCCAGTCATGTCAGTCATGAATGAGCGCGTCTGCCTGCTGATCGCTGATTGGCTGGAAGTGCGTGCTCGTCTGCGACGTCAACAACACCAATGCCAGCTGACTCTGCGTGGGCCAGTGTGTGTCATGATGACTGATTTTATGGAGTTCATGCACACTTGAGTTTTGTTTATTAACCAATAACCAAACAAAACTAGACTATAAAATTTAGATTTTTGAAAACCGCCAAACTGAGCTCAAACCAGCCCAAATTTTGTCCACCCGCCCAAGCCCATTTTTATCTGCACAATCAAATTCAAAACCCGCCCAATCTGGCAACACTAGTTACAAGACCCGCCCCATTCCACTTCTGATTGGTTATATTAGTTTGGTTAAGAGTGAAAGCTGTGTTCCTCTCAAATCATTGGTAGGCAAACTCATGAACTCAGCAACACGTGTTTTTTTTTTTTAAATGTATGTTTTTCCCCAGCTAAACGCCGCACACCGGAGATCCGGCATGGTGCCTTAAAACTTTAAGCCTTGCAAATGTTTTTATTTAATTAAGCAAATACTTCAACCAATAATAATAATAAACAGAAGTCTAGGGATAATAAAGGGAAAACAAAGAAATAACAAGCTATAAAAAAATCTTGACGCTACATGTTTAAAAAAAACATAAGAACGAGCTCCCCCAGAGAGTTCCTACCTCAGATAACACAAAACACTCTTATATACTCCAACGAATTATCAATTAACATGTTAAACCAATCAGAAACTCCCACGCTCTGCACCAATAGAATCAGGGGGACACTCAGGGTTGTCACACCTCCCACTCAAAAAGGAGGTTCCCTAAAGAACTGATAAAAGAGAAAAAGAAACCAAACATGGTACACGTGCAAAACCACCTTTTAAATATGAATATACAAGAGCATTGATGCTCATCTCCATACATCCCACTCCATTTTGCTCCTGGAATCCTGGGCCCTAGGACATCAGAGAGAAAACAAAAAAGAAAGGAGAAAGAGAGAAGAAAAGATGCCCAACTTTACTGGGATGTCTTACACCCATGAGAGAGCATTGGCAATTATGCTATCCTTGCCATGTATGTGTTTAACCTGTAAGTGGAAAGGTTGTAGAATAAGGCTCCATCTCATAATTCTTTGATTCTTACCACGCATTCAATCTAATAAAGTCAACGGGTTATGGTCAGTGTATACAATAATGGGACCACAGACTGAACTCAAATAGACCTCAAAATGTTGAACGACTAAAACAAGGGCTAATGCCTCTTTTTCCACCGTAGAATATACTTGCAGGTGACGATTTCATTTTTTTGAAAAATAACTGACCAGGTGTTCCATTAGAATCCTCCTGTAAAAGAAATAAAAAAGCACTACAAGCACTAGCATCAACTGCAAGTTGAAAAAGCTTCTCAAAATTAGGAGTAACCAGCACAGGAGCATTGGCCAATAAAGATTTGGCATTATCAAAGGAACACTGACATTGTTCTGACCATTTAAAGGGGTCTTTGGGCTTAACAAATTGGTCAAAGGGGCAACTAAATTTGCAAATTTCTGACAAAAGCCTCTATAGTAACCCACCATTCCCAAGAAATCGTCGTAACTCACGATGGGTAGCAGATATGGGGAAACTACAGATAGCATCAACTTTAGAGTGAATAGGTTTTACACAACCTCAGCCAACCACCTTATCTAAATATGTCACATTGGCCTTTCCAAATTCGCACTTAGCAAGGTTTATAGTTAAGTTGGCTTTAGCTAGTTAGTTAGTAACAAAGAGTTCTCTAATTTGATCAAGGTGTTCAGACCAAGAAGAACTATACAGAACAACATCGTCCATGTAAGCCTCACACCCTGTCAGCCCGGATAACACGTGATTGACTAACCGCTGAAATGTAGCAGGAGCATTTATGACCCCAAAAGGCATAACCGTGTACTGCAGGAACCTGTCAGGTGTAACAAAAGGAGATAGTTCTTTAGCACAGGATGTCAATGGCGCTTGCCAATGACCTTTTAGGAGTTCAAATTTGCTAATAAATTGCGCAGAGCCAACATGATCAACAGTGTCATCAATTCTTTGAAGAGGGTTACAATCAGGTTTTGTCAGAGAATTAATTTTCCTGTAGTCGGTGAAAAAACATTTGATCACCTACTTGAAAACTTCTAGACTTTACTTTGCAATCAAACAACCTCTGTATCTTTCCTTGAGTCTTACCTAATTTTCGTAGAGCAACAGCTCTGGTTTTGTATAGTCTATAAAAGAAACTACTTACGTAGTCTAAAACATTGTCCAGGAGCGTTAGAAGTTGTCCACTCATCTGCCAAGACAGCAATATGGCAGTGTGGTGTCCAAACACCAACTCATTAGGGCTGAAACCTATGCTCTCTTTTGCACAACCTCATGAATAGCTAACAACATCCAAGGAAGTCCTTCCTCCCAGTCACAGTCAAGTTTGACACAATAAGACCTCAAAAGTGACTTAAGAGTCTGATGCAATCTTTCCAGCCCTCCCTCAAGGGTCATAAGCACTTGAGATATTGTGTTGAACTTTAAGTTGTCGCATGACTTTAGAGAAGATTCGAGACATAAAGTTCGAGCCCTGGTTAAATTGAATTGATCAGAATGAGTTTTTGGAATGCCAAAAATAGACATGAAACTCGTTAAAGCCTTTAAAATAGCTTTAGTAGTAATCGATCTCAGAGGACAAGCTACAGGATAACGTATAGACTGACAAATTACAGTGAGTAAATAAGCATATCCAGCCTGAGATTGTGGTAAAGGACCAAGGCAATCGATAATGAAGTGTTCAAAAGGGTTAGTATTATAGTAATATATATTGACAACAGTCGGATTGCTTTGATATCACTACTTATATCCACATTTCCAACCATCCACTACTAGCCTTGGCCCGCTAGCATCACCAGCATGGTCTTGCATATCGCTCACCTTGTTTACACACTTATCACTCAGGATATAGTTTACTGTATATCTATTCTAATGGCGAATGTATCGGATGTATGTCTACCTTTGAGTGCAGGTGAGGACACGTTTGAACTGCATGCGGAGCAGCTGGAGCTGGAGGCTGTGGAGAAGCAGATCCGCGACCTCCTAGAGAAGCAGGCCGAGCTACGGGACCGGTGATCACAAGTCTGTGGTAAGTAATGTTATCACTCTGATCTCTTCTACTCCGTGTGCTTCTCTACTCAGGGCTCAGGCACCCAGCAGAATTGGAGCGGATCTTCTGTTGGACAACATCTCTGAGACGCTACGCACAATATGACTAGTAAGTCAAACTACACATGACAGTATTTGTTCTGCCCATTTAATTAATACAAATGCAAGTGTAGTACATTGTATAGAAACCGTGTCTATTCCCCGAATTGTGAGGTCAAAATCCTCTATAGGACCTAGAAAAAATCTGATCATGATTAAACCAGAAAATCTTAAAATAAATGAACAAAAACATTCTCTAAAGCTAGGTCTCCTTAACATTAGATCACTCTCACCTAAGGCAGTTATTATAAAGGAAATGATCACAGATAATAGCTTTGATGTACTCAGTCTGACTGAAACCTGGCTTAAACCTAATGATTATTTCTGTCTTAATGAGTCTACATAAGCACAAACCCTGTCTGAGATATTAGAGATAGATTAGAGATATTCTTAATGTTACTCAGAGATTAGGACACAGTTTTAAATCGTTTGAAGTGCTTGTGCTAAATGTTACACTCTCAGATATAAGAAAAAAATCCCTATTATCTCTTGCTTTGGCTACCGTATATAGACCGCCAGTCTGGATTCAGACCCCATCATAGCACAGAAACTGTGCTCGTTAAAATTACAAATGACTTACTCTTAGCTGCTGACCAAGGCTGTATCTCAATACTAGTTTTACTTGATCTTAGTGCCGCATTCGACACCATAGATCATAAAATACTCTTAGATCGACTATAAAATTACACTGGTATTCAGGGACAGGCATTAAAATGGTTTAGATACCTAACAGTACCTACCAGACCGTTACCATTTTGTCTATTTAAACGGGGAAAAATCTAAGATAACGTCAGTAAATTATGGAGTGCCGCAAGGATCTGTGTTAGGCCCTCTGTTATTCTCAATATATATGCTGCCACTTGGTAATATTTTAAGAAAACATGGAATTAGTTTCCACTGTTATGCCGATGATACTCAGTTATATATTTCTGCACGACCAGATAAAATCTCTAAATTATCCAAGCTGACAGAATGTTAAAGATATAACATATTGGATGACCAGTCATTTTCTCCTATTAAATTAAGATAAGACTGAGGTATTACCTATTGGACCAAACCTGTACACAGAATCTCTTAGAATACAATTTGCATCTAGAAGGATGTACTGTTACTTCATCCACTACAGTAAAAGACCTGGGTGTTATATTAGACAGCAACTTCTTACAAAAACAGCCTTCTTCCACCTAAGAAACATCGTTAAGCTACGGAACATGCTATCTGTCTCTGATGCAGAAAAGTTAGTTCATGCATTCATGACCTCTAGACTGGATTACTGTAATGCATTACTAGCTGGTTGTCCTGCATCATCAATAAACAAGTTACAATTAGTCCAAAATGCAGATGTTAGAGTTCTAGAGTTTATCATTTCTACACTGGTTGCCTCCTAGTCAACATTTTGAACAGTGATCTCACCATGTGGTCACAATGTGACAATGTGAGGTCACAGTGATCTAAAAGTGTAACCTCACAGCGCACTCACTGTGTGCTCATACTATGGCCACAATGTGAGCTCACCCCAGCTAGAAATGTTATTGTTCTAAGAATATTCTGAGAACATTATATGTTCTTGTAATTTTTTCAGTAGCTAGTTTTATTTTTGTTACCAGAATGTTCACCTAAAAGGTAGGATAACATTCTCTAAACACATTCTAAACATGTTTAATTATAAGATTTATAGAACATTATCCCCAAACATTCTTATAAAGTTTTAGCGGGAAGTTTCCCAGCAGGCAAGGGACTCCAACGTCATTCAGGTGTCAAATTTTGGTTGAAAGTGAAAATCGGGTTGAAGTCAAGCTCCATCGCCATTAAACATTAGCATTAGCTTACTTTATTTCTGGCATATGTGTACAGAAGTTCTTATTGAGATTGAAAGAGGTTTATATGTTGATGTTTGTTCGAAATTAATAGTTTGGTCACCATTATGGTGATCATTGTTTGCTTTAGTTGGGCTATTTGGCCTTGACTTTTTAATGTTAGCTTTTCTCTGGCTGCTGTAACTGTTTGTTATGGCAAGAACAGCAAGAAAAGTTGTGCTCAAGTATATTGGCTGCTTGTTGATAAAGATATTATCATGATGTAGTGGTCTGACTTCAACCAGAGTCTAACATCTGGTACCAGTTTTACATCATCATCCTGGGATTTTACAGCATGAGATCAAACAGCAATTTAATCAGGATTCAATAAGTTTAAAACTTCTTCACAGAGACAAACATGAACCTCAAGAATCAGCATATAAATCTCAATAACGGTGACATGCTTCATGCTGCAATGCATTCTAAGTGCACCATACAAAACTCATCAGTGGCTCCCAGAATGCATTGCGGCATGGAGCATGTCACCATTGTTGAGATTCATATGCCGATTCTTAATGTTTGGCGTTTTCTTCAAATTATACAAATTTTCTTATTAATACACTGTTGGATCTCATGCTGTAGAAACATTACTATAATCAGTAATGTGAAATTAAGGACACATATGATGGTCTAGATGAGATCAGCTGATAAAAACACTACATGATGATTATATCTTTATCGCCATCAGGTATTGGACATCATCTGGTCACATGTTCTCTTGCTGCTCTTGCCATAACAAACACAGTTACAGTAGCCAGAGAAAAACTAGCATTAAAACATCAAGAGTCACACTGCTCAACTAAAGCAAATACTGACCACCATAATGCTGACATCAAACCAAACTATTATTTTCAATAAATCATCAACATCTAAACCTCTGTTAATCTCAATAAGAGCTTCTGTAGACGTCTGACAGAAATAAAGTCAGTCTGGTTAGTAACGCGTGAAGCTGGTAATGCTGTTTGTGGAGTTGTTCAATCACGTTGGAGCCTGACGTAAAAAAAAATTTTATATGTCAACCCAATTTTTATTTTCAACCAAAATTTGACGTCTGAGTGACGTTGGAGTCTACGTCCAGTAACATTTCTAGCTGGGGTGAGCTCACACGCTGTGAGTTACACTTTTAGATCACTGTGAGACAATGTGTTGACTGGGAAAGAATCTAAATAATATAAAGTCATCTGTATATCAACTAATATGGTTACCATTACCATTCTTTTCCATAGGTCGGGTGTTATTTGTCTGAAAGATTAATTTATTGAACTCTATGTGGCTGAGCTGTGGCTGATGCCTGACTACACAACCCTGGGAAACTCACCCAAGGAATTTGATGAGGTTTGGTTTTTGTGGTCATCGTATACTGTAAATATCAGCTTCTATATATCTACTATACATAAAACATATAGAGGTGCAGGTTTGTTTATGTATTACTAATTTCAGCATTCAATGGTGTGTTTTAGATTTGTTTTGTGGGTAACTGAATCAAATCAAACTCTATATCACTGCCTCACCGTGGCAGAAGAATCTCCGCTTCTCTTCCTTCACGGCCACTTCCGAGTTATAGTCACATAAACTCTGCAGATCTTCATCTCTCCTGTTTAATGAATGCAGGAAACATGAAGAGCTGCTGGGTTCATATGATGATATCAACAAAATAAAAGGAAAAAATGGAAAAGCTTTGCTAAGTGACGTGTAATAAAAATGAATCATGCAATTCTACAACAGGTGAAGTGTCAGAGATCAGGAGAGTCAGGAGCAGAGATATAAAGGTCAGAAAGGTCAGAGGTCACCTCACTGCTCTTGAGCGTCATCTGGTGGACAGTAACAAGCAGTACACATTTTGACTGGAAGTAACAATCCCTGACAGTGTATGCAATGTACAGTAAATGTTTTACTAACTAAAGCCTAAGGACACATACATGGTTTATGCTGATGTGATACTAAAACATTTTTAAAACTTTTGGTATTTACTGTAACATAATAAAAGAGACTTGAACTATTGAAAAGAAACACGATTACATGTTGTGGCTTTTAATTTGATAGAGTTTATGATGATTGGACAGAATGATCTTTGTTTAACAGCAAGGGACTTTAAACTTGATTTCTCATCTGTGTGAAATATTTAGTAATAAAGATGTTTGAGCAACACATTTGTAAATTGTAAATCCTACAGGGATGATTGTAAACTCTCCGGAGTTAATATCAAATCAGTTTCATCCACATAAATTAAATCAAATGAATTCAGAGCAAATGAATCCGGTAATGAGCAGAAATGAGAGTATGCTTAAAGGAAAACTGTACAAGACACAATATATTGTTTATACTCTGAAAAAAAGCCATACTGTTAAAATAAAGGGATTTCAGTATTGTAGTTTTTAAAAGGTGTTTTGCATGTGTTTTGAATAGTACATTGCATTGTGATTTAGGTTTAAATGAATATTTTATATATTTATGTATTTTTGCAATTGAAATCACTTGTTATTTAATAGCAGAAACAATTGCATCTGCCAAATCTCCATCTATTAAAAGTTATTTGGGTAGTTTTTAATTTAATAATATTTTTTTTATATAGTATTATGCATCTTTATTTAATATTTTCTTAATTTTAGTTATTTTTACTTATTTTGTTTTACAATGATATTTTTGCCCTGCTTTAAGTTATTAGTCCTGGAGAGACTTTTATTTTGAAGTGTGTTCAGGCAGAAGCAGAAGAAGATCACAGATGGACGGAGTCACAGAATCACAGAGTCACGGAGGTAAATAAGAGAATTAAAGACATGTAGCTGCTTCATTTTTGTATTTCCGTTACTGTTTGCTTTAGTTGGGTGGACTGTGTACAGGAAATGAGGAACTGTTGAAACATGTTAAATAACTGTGAGCTTCACACCTGTCCCATGATGTAGCAACATCCTCCTCCACTGGGATAAACTTAAAGGACATGCGGTTCTCTAATACAAAGATATCAGGAACAAGTCTCAGAATTTCATTCCACCAGCTCCATTCAACACTGAATAGCTTCTTGTACTTTTATGACTCTAAAACCAAACGTTGATGTTTGTGATCTTTAGTCTGTGCTCTGAACACATTTTATACCATGGGGTCCTTTAAGGTCATGAAGTGCGCTGTGGTCAGCGGGTTCAGCTGATAGTAGGGGTGTTGATAGTGTTTGAAAGAGATAAGGGGCTCTTTAACTCTTACGCCACATTTATGTAGCACAGAAGCGCTTTTTTTTTCAGCGTATTTAAGAGAGTTTAATGTTGCTCAGAGGCGTCAGAAATACATTCACACTGCAGTTCCAGCTGAGGGGTCAGAGATGGCATCATTTAGCCCGACTTTTATACGCCATTACATCTTTATACAGATTTTTAAGCAGGCACAGATGCCATAAGATGTCCTGCTATTGTATAGTACATTATAAGTGTATATATTGAAGAATAAAATGAAGAGCTGAACACTTTTAAATAATTTTAACATTTAAAATGAGTTTATTTTGATATTTTATAGCGTTAAGGATGAGTGTTTCAACTGGAACATATTTACCCCATGTCTTTATAAACTTTAACTGTGGAAAATATGAACTTTTTATAGGTATTATTAATCATAATTTCCTAAAAGAAATATCACATGACAAAACTGCACGTTTTAATGACTAGTTTTTGTGTATTTGTGTATAAAAGCAAAAAGTGTTCCAGCTGTACATGGTTTACTCTGGTTGAGAAGGGCACAAAGTCAGTGATGTATATTTATGCAATCATATTTTATTTATCTTTGTCTTTATGTAATGTAGCACATTTATTATGTTGTGAATTGTAAAGTATTAGTCTTAATTAGGGGCTAAGCACAGAAGATGTTCTTATTATTCCTCCGTTTCTTCTTCTTCTGCTGCTCTTGAGTCTGTGACAGCCCATAGAACCGCTTGAGGGAAAGTTATGAAATGTGGCTCACAGACAGAGGACAGTCCCAACATTAACTACAACCAATCTGGTGTCTCTAGATCAAACTCTCTAGCGCCACCACTTGTCCAAAGTTTCACTCATGTTTACGCTAATAACTTTTGAACCATAAGGGTTCATGAATTCATCATGAAAGATTTTCATGAAAAATCACACCAAACTGGACGCGAGGCTGTATCTCCACAACGCTTTGGCGTATTCAGACCAAACTTGGTACATGTCATCCCAAGCATGACCTGAGGCTACATGTGGTGTTTCGGCACAGCGCCACCTACTGGTCAAAACATATGAAACAAAATATTTTTTGCTTATAAATTCTGAATGATGTGCTCAAAAAGTGCTCAATACTTTTCCCATATTGGCCAATTTTGGGCGTCTGAATTTTGTCCTAAAATGCTGTATTTTAAGAACGCATTAGCATATCGTTATGAAACTTGGTATGTGTTATCGGGACCATGTCCTGAAGGGATTTAAAAAGTTTCGAGACAGCACCACCTTGTGGTCAAAGGTTATGATGAAATTTCCAAAAATGCTAATATTTTTTTATTAATTTTGCTTATTTTAATGAAACTGGTCTAGATAGATTCTTTGGGTCATGCTAAGAACAATTATACCAATTATTTGCTCGAACTTGCTATCCGCTATTTTGAAAATCTTTGAAAACATACTTTTTTCACCAAAATTGGCTCAGATCATTTTCAGATCATGCTGGCAAAAAGTTATCAAAAGCTGTTTGATAGACCAAACCGTTCTCAACAAATGTGTTGTCATGATGCCAAGCTGATTCTGAGGCTGTGACTGTATTGACACTGTTTTATCTGTCACTGTCACCATTGGTCCTTTCTGTGCTTGGCCCTCATAATCTTGTATATTTTGTAATGTTGTTGTTATAGCCAATTGTTGATTTTTTTTATTTTTTTATTTGTATAATTGTAAATTTCTCCTGTGAAACACCAGTATTATTGTATTTTCTTGTTTTAGCTCTGACGGTGTGTTGCAGAGTCAATGTAAGAAAAATAAAAAGGAACAAACGCAAACGTCAGAGCAAAGAGCAACGTCCCAAAATACTGTAAGAGAATGTTTTTATGCATTACTAGAATTATCTGTTCATATATGTGATTATTGCTTTATGAAGGAAAGTAGTTTTATGAGCAAAACTTGTGCATGTATCATAAAATATTAAAATAGTTGAATCTACATTTTAGCAGTTTTTAGTGTTATTAGAAATATGTGCATTACAAATTCTACATTTTAATATGCTGTTTCCCCTCTAGATCTGTTTTTAATCATCTTGAATTTGAATTGCTCGCCCTCTATCGGAGAGATTTCCCTCAGATCCAGCAGAGGATGGAGAGAGTGTGTCTTCTCATCCGCACATTTGAACAAGATTTCAGACGGGCTTCTGAAGCCGTCACTAATGCAGGAAATGTGGAAGTGGCTGGAGGCTTCCTGATGGGTTTGGGGTTGGTTTTAGCTCCATCTCATCTGGGCTTTTCTGCTCTTATCACAGGAGCAGGAGCCGTTGTGCTTTCAGCCGCTGCGATCGCTGATAAACTCTGGAGCAAGAAGATCATGAGCCAGCAGGAACAATTCATACAGGACACTGAAGCTGAACTTTTGATGTTTCAGTATGAAATCACCCCTATGACTGACAAGATGACAGACATCAGTCAGCGTGTTTATGAAATATTGACAGACCTCAATAACCCAGGGCATGATGTCATGTATTTGAGTAAATATTTCTCCTCTGCCAGTGAATTAGTGCGCTTCATACAGATCTATGACATCAGTGTATCGGCTGCGCAGATAAAGTCTCAGACGTGTTTGATCGGAGCTCAGCTGATGAGATTTCTGCCGGTTAGACAGGCGTTCGTTCAGATGTGGATAGAAATGGTTCAGTTACAGCAGGTCATGGAGGAAATGACTAAAACTATAGACAGAATAACAAACCAACCTGGATAAATGAAAGAAATCTCTTTGAATTGAAGTGCCATTGTCATAAAAACATTCATGTTTCCATTAACAAAAGATTGAATTAAATATGATTTCTGTTAAACTTCTAGATATAAATCCACATTGTAGCGTCTGGAGTCTGTTTTGGATCAAGATGAGTCAGTTCGGCTCTAAATGTCAGAAAGCTTTTAGCTTTAGACGTTTGCATATAAATTAAATGTCCTGGCACCGAGAAGTCTGAGCTAAATTGCTCCGTTGTCACTTCTATGGTTGGCCGAGACCAAGCAGACCACCCCTATAAGACTTCAAAGGGGGACACAATCTCTCCCCCTTATCAACACATGTCCAACCACCCCCAACCCCCCCCCCCCCCCCCCCCCTTTCCACTCAGACAGAGAGTGGCCTGGACGCACTGAGACTCAGTCCAATACACAGCACGAACATTCTCCTAATTTCCCTTATAATTAAACTATTTCAGAATGTATATGAAATATTCCTATGTGTACGCATGTTCCCTACGTTATACCCTACAAAGTACGTGTGTATGTGATGTTAAAGTAATTTAAAATTCTTGTATTAATCTGTAAAGGATGTATTTCTGCTTCTATACCTGCAAATCAAAGCTTGATTGATATCTGAATATTCACCGCTCTGTTTCCTAACCAACGATGCACAGCATGTGATTGTGAGATACATCATGAGTTGTTTAGCCCCTTTGGAGTAAAATTTTACTAATTCTGAAATCCTCATATAGACATACCATTGGGCCATAAAACTAAGACAAAGGGACCTTCTCCCGCCTAAAGTCCACACCTATAATTGGCCATTACAGGAAAGATGGGCATATGTTAATGAGCCTTAAAAGACAAAGGACAGGCCTCCTTGAGTGCGCTCTTCCCCTTCTTCGCACCTTCCTCCCATCATCTCAACTCGGCTCGTCCCCTTGCCAGGCGGCTTCGGCCCTGGCTTGGTGGCTCAGTCACGTTGGTTGGTTCCTTTGAAGTCGGCACGCTCCGCGACTCAGTCCCTGGCCACAGGCGGCCAGGCGGACAGGCAACACGCGCCATCTCAGCGCGCTCCATCTCAGCGCTCAGTCATCTTCAAAACTCAGATGAGATGATCTTCTTTTCCTCCCTGTTTCGGCAACATTCGCTCTCAGGCTACCTTCAAACTTCCCGCGGATCGGAAACACGACCTCCGGAAGAGAGAGAAGCTCCCGCGCAAAGAACGCTTTGAGAAGCCTCGTGCGCATCCTCTTATACTCAGCACAAAGAAATCCATGCAAGTATAAATTCTATTGAGCTTTAGAGGCGATTAAGATTGGTGCCCCTGTTTAAGGTGATATTCCTTTGCTGACTCTCTCGGGTTACTTGCTTGTGAAACTGCCATCCTTGATCTTTCTTTCTTTCTTTCTTTCTTTCTTTCTTTCTTTCTTTCTCTTTCATTACTTTTCGTTATTCTGTATATACATGTATTCTTTATTTAGCTAGTCGTATGTATTCTTAGTATCAATTATTAAAACCATTGTATCCATGTTTGGTTGTCATTGTTGCCACTCACAGAACATAGTCACTTTAATGTTCAGATCTAGCTACGAGCTCTCATAAGTATCTTTGAATACTTTAATTAATATCCTAATAGTTCAGAAAGTTTATTCTTAGTTGCCAGAAGGATAACCTTCCCGAAGATTTGATAAAGAATAAAACTTCATGAGAGTTGATAAAAGATTGTACTGTTCGTTCGTTAAATGAACGGATGAATTTTGAATGAATTCTTTAAAGGTTATTCTGTAATGATTTAATATATATATTCGTAGTTAATTGCAATCCATTGTTCTTAACTATGTATATACTGCATAAATACCTAGGTTAGGTATTTCCCTTTTGGGTGATTTGGAGATATATAATTTAATCATAACCCGTTACGATTTATTATAAATAATTAAATATTAATACCCATAATTCCCTATTGAGCTAATTTTAATTTATTAACATCTGTAGCCGAGTCCCTACAGTATTATTTGGTGGAGAATGCGGGCACATTTTAAACTTTGTTTTATGAGCAACAGTGTCAGTTTTATGTGTATTACTGGTATTCATTTTTGTTTTTGTATGTGCGCCTCAGAGAGTGAGAGAAGTCACAACGCAACGCAAACTCACGTATCTGATAACTGGCCCAAAAAGGCCCAAAGCTGATTTCAGTTCAGTATGTTAACAGCTGCTATTTGTCAAACATTTTAGTCACTCTTAATTGCTAAAAATAAACTGCAGTTCATATTATTAAATTTGTTCCTGTGAAAGAGAAGGAAACCTCTTTACAGCACATTTTAATATTATCAAAACCTGTAAGAACGAAGGAATCTTCTTTCAGCGTGATAATATAATGATCTGAGCGATGCTACTCACTTCATTTTTGTAAAGGTCTTATTAACATATCGCTAGTTTTGATTAATTGCGTATATCAATGTTATTTAAGTAAGCGATCTCACTCCTTTAGGTTAAAACTTTGGCGTAGCTAACCAAAAGCATATACCTTATACAAATCAATCAGAAGAACTGCTGGCCAGTGTCTGATTGATGTGTAAATGGGAGTATTTTTTTTAAACCTTGATTAAGTTTAAAATTTGTAACAGAAATTGATGCAGTAAATCGCCGCATTTAGGAAGAGGAAAAACCTTTCCCCTTTTCAGAAGCTCGAATTTAAACCACCCTTTGAAAAGTGTCGTAATACCTCTGTAATAACTCCAACGAGGTGAAGCTCTCCTAGCAAGAGCAGAAATTGAAATGAAAGAAAGGGACGGCAAGGCCAAAGCCTGTGGAAACCACTTGCAAACGGCCCGTGCCCAGATCTATGATTTGGTTCAACAAAAAGACTTTAAAAGAAGAACTTGAAACTGTTCACAGAGAACTTAAGTACACATACAGACTGCAGAGTGACCAACAAGGGGAAACACTCACCACAGAGTTTCCCCTGACAAGTGGACCTATGCTTCCCCGTCAAGAGTTCCGAGCTCAAAAGGGGGGCGAAAGCCCACTGCTCAAGATGTCACCAGCCAGCTTCCAAGAGCCCCCATCAGCAGCAAAGAGATGGGAGCCCATCCAGAAAATCCGTGCCCACAGTCACGCCATGGCTCCCCAAGAACTCTACAAGCTGGCCAGAAACATCCCAACGTTCACCCCAAACCCTGCAGGAGGCCACGACGTGCACGCCTACCTGCAGGACATAGATTTTCACCTGCAAACTGTGGCTAACGTGACCACATGGGACAGACTTTATCTCCTCCGAGGTACATCGGGCCGTAAGGTGCGGAGTTTCCTCGATCGGCAACCTGAGACTGTCAAATCAGACTACTAGCACCCTTTGAAAAGTGTTGTAATACCTCTGACTAACACAAGAGGGCAGCCTGTCAGGTGTCCAACACCTCTCAAATTACTCACACCTGACCTCACTCCTTGGTGTGGACTCAACTGCGCCATCTTGTGGGCATCTGCGGATGTTTCTTTCCTTCCCTCTATCCCTTTTCCGTTATTTTATTTGTTTACTATTATAATCGTTTTCATTTATTTCCTGTGATTACTATTATTTTATATTATTCAATCTTCCTGTTTCGCTGACTTCTCACACTTATTTAAATCTGGTTTAAACGAAGTTCTCGGTTCAGCCATTAATGTTACTTGGTGGGAGCACGCCCCTATGTGACATTCTCTGCTAAGTCAGTTTTTCCTCCTTTCTCCTGTTTCAATTTGAATTATTTTGCTTCTATTCTCCCTTTTAGTTATTTTTATTTTCATCATCACTGTATTATTATTTTCATTTGGTACCATTCTAGTACCCTGCACTTAGTTAGATCTTAGTTTAAACAAGTTTGAACTTAAATTTAAATTAAGCCTTCTCTTTTCAGCCTGTGACAGCCACTTATCAGTAGCACGCCCCCTACTGGGTGTCCTCATATAGGTGGGATTTCCTCTCTCTTCTCCTTTGGCTCTATTTTTGAATAGATTTATTTCTATTTCTCCCTTTTTCAAGGTTGTTCTGATAATTACCAATATTATCATCATTCTTTTGTGTTTTTAGCACTATTTGGTAAATAATATTTTACCTCTCTTACTTTACCTAATTATTTAAATTTGGTTTAAACAAGTTTAAGCTTAAGTTGACGTTTTGTTTCACTTGTTCAGCCATTTGTGTACTTACAGGTAATACTTCCCCTAGTGCTTGGTGGTGAAGCGACTGTTATCTTCTGATTGGGTTTCGGTGAGTGGGTCCCCTGGCCGGTGTAACTGACACTGGCCGTGTGTGAATCTCGGCCACCTCTGTCCTCGTACCATTGGCGGCGGCACGCAGCCGACATCAGCAATTCGGGCACTCCAGGGAGAAGTCAATGAGTCCAGCTGACCACCAGGGCAATTTTGGTTAATTACTCTGATCCGCCCATTTGGACTCCAAAGAGGTTTCAGAGGAAACCCAATTTTGACCCTGCAGTCTGGCCGTTGACCCGCCTCACCTGAGTGCTGCCCAGTTGTGCTAAAAGTCACACGCTGTTTGAGTGGGCGCACCGTGGCACCAGGGGGATGAGGATCCGGGGACCCCGCAGTCGAGTGTCTGGGAGCGCCGGTGAGACTGACCTCACCACTGATTCTCACCTGAAGTGACCCCAATTCACCCCAGGCATAGTAAATAAAGTAAAGCCCATCCACTTATTGTAAGCCTTAGAATATACATATTCCCGGTCATTTAAGTGTTTGGTCCAACCTTCATCTCTTAAGCCATACCATCCCCCTAGGCTTTATAGCTCAACAGCGCCGCCCACTCATGTGGCCCTGTCATAAACCCTAGCATTGGTATTAAGCTTAGACCTTTTCCCTCTCTGTCTCTTCTTATATTCTCATTTTGTTTCCTTTTTTTTAACTTTTAGTTAGACTGAGCCCTTTTTTGGTTATCTTGTTCTGTTCTATCTGCTTTTCTGTTGTTTTGTTCTCTTCCAGTTCACCTAAAGACAGAACCTATGAGAGCCATCAAGGAAAGCTGAATAATAGATTGACGACCAAGCAGCCAGTGTCAGTAAATGACCCACCAGGCTACCGCACTGTCAAAATCATTATTTAGATCTGACGCTCACCCACATAAATCGGCCCCACCTGGCCACCTATGTCCAAGACAATAGGTGCCCGGCCTAAATTTCACTAACTGTCTGCACCAGTTAGTCCAAATTACACACACAAATTAAATAGTCACATATTGCTATAGCTCGCTAAAACCCTATACGGACTTGCATTGGCCTCTTTTATGTCCCGTTCATCCAGCCCCACCGCCCACTGGGATCACGTCGAGACCTGGCTGAGCGCCATGACGACTGCGTTCCTGCCTAAAGCCGCCGGTGACCTGCAGCACCTGAGCCAAGAGCAGCTGGACGACGACTTGAACCGGCTGATGGCCCACGATCCAACCCAGAACTACAACCACAAAGAATGGGCCAAGATCATCGGGGGCCTCGCTCACAGTGGAGAGACTTCAAAATGCCCTTGCAGAACTTCGTGTAGAGACAGCACAGAGAGCAGTTGGAGAGAGAATCCAAAGAGGAACTAAGGGAAAAACTCCAACGAGGTGAAGCTCTCCTAGCAAGAGCAGAAATTGAACTGAAAGAAAGGGACGGCAAGGCCAAAGCCTGTGGAAACCACTTGCAAATGGCCCGTGCCCAGATCTATGATTTGGTTCAACAAAAAGACTATTTAAAAGAAGAACTTGAAACTGTTCACAGAGAACTTAAGTACGCATACAGACTGCAGAGTGACCAGCAAGGGGAAACACTCACCACAGAGTTTCCCCTGACAAGTGGGCCTATGCCTCCCCGTCAAGAGTTCCGAGCTCAAAAGGGGGGGTGAAAGCCCACTGCTCAAGATGTCACCAGCCAGCTTCCAAGAGCCCCCATCAGCAGCAAAGGGGTGGGAGCCCATCCAGAAAATCCGTGCCCACAGTCACGCCATGGCTCCCCAAGAACTCTACAAGCTGGCCAGAAACATCCCAACGTTCACCCCAAACCCTGCAGGAGGCCACGACGTGCACGCCTACCTGCAGGACATAGACTTTCACCTGCAAACTGTGGCTAACGTGACCACATGGGACAGACTTTATCTCCTCCGAGGTACGTCCAGCCGTGAGGTGCGGAGTTTCCTCAATCGGCAACCCGAGACTGTCAAATCAGACTACCAGCAGCTGCGTCAGGCCCTGATTAGAGAGTTTTCGGACCCTGATTCAGACCAAGGGATCATCAGCGCCATGGACCTGAGACAAGGGCGACTGGAAACCCCACAAGCCTACTACAACAGACTCTGACAAGCCTACTTTGGAGCACAGAACGAGCCAGGGATGGAGGAGGACTTCAACTTCAGAACTCTATTCCTCCGAAATCTGCATCCAACAGTAAGCCATCACTTAGGAGTCCTGGCCTGCCCACGTAGTATGTCCACCCAACAGCTACGGGACTTAGCCCATAAAGCTTATGCCAAGCAAATGACTGCTTCTGAAAAGACTGTGAGAAATCCAACAATTTGCCCTGTCTCTGACCACTGTTCAGAGCTGGCTCTAGAGGGTGCCCAGCAACACCACAGTGACAGACTTTTTAACAGAGAGTCAAGACCGTTCCAAGCCAGCAGAGAGCAGCACAACCGGAATGGTGCCCGTCCTAAGCACCAGACCGGGCGCTCTGAAAGATTCTGGGACAAGCCACGTCCATCTAACCACCCAAAGGGTGGAGCCACGTGGGATGCCAGCCGACGGCCCAGAAATGGACGACCTTCATCGGCCAGAGCATCCAGCCCAGACAGCCAGCAGCGGAACGACTCGCGACACGCCCCGAGCAAACCCAAGTCTGAGCACTCACCACTCAAAACAGTGCAGCTTCGTCTGAGTCAGCAGAGATCCTGAGGATTCTGAAAGAACTCATTCAGAAGAAACCTTGCAAGGGAGACAAGAAGGACAGGCCAGACTCCTTATGACTAAGTGTAAGGCCTGCACCCAACATCCTTCCTGACTGCTCTCCGACTGAAGCACCCAAAGCACTGCTCACCAGCCACAGTCCACAGAACCAGACACCTCATCACCAAGTGACAGCGTCCCCCAATCACCTCAGCTGACAGCTGCACTTCCTGAACAAGCCAACACAAGTCATCACGCCAGCAACCAAAATCCCAAGGTACCAGAAAGTGCTGTTTTGGTTGTCCGCCTCCCTAACGAGCCACATGAGACCATCCCTAACTGCTTATCAATCACCACACAAACCCCAGAACCAAGACTCCTGGGAAACCTGATCGAAAAGGGAGTGGCCCGGAAACTCTATCTAGCCATCACATTGGAGAACGAGGTGAGACTTGAAGCCCTGGTCGACACCGGAGCTGGTCTCACTTTGATGTCATCCCAACTCTTTGACAGACTCCGAATTGAAGCTAAGAGACAAAATCGAACTTTGAAATCCCAAAAATGTGAGCTAAACGTGCAGTCATACAGCCAAAATGAGATCCAACTTGAACAGATAGCTCCCATCCATCTAACGATTGGTCCAATGAGTCTAGTACACCCTGTGTACATCTCACCAATGGACACGTACCCCCTTCTCGTCGGCAAAGATCTGCTAGACCGCTTCGAGCCCTTATTGGACTTCAGACAGCTGAAAATTTGGGCTCAAGTGCAAGAACCTCTGCCTCTCTAGCCACCCAGATCACCTGAGCCAGACTGTCAGGCTACAGAGGTCACGAGAAATCTCGCAGTCAGCCACGAGAACACTATCCCAGCACCAGAACAAAGTTCAAGTTCGCTACTCTGCACTTTTCAACTTACCATAGACTCTGACTCTCACTGCCCCAAGGTCATGACTGACCTCCAGCTGAATGATGTAACAACTACAGACATCATACTCGCACTATGGGCAGACAACTCAGCCATCAGTCTAGCACTGTTCAAGTCAGAGGCAGACCAGACCTTTCCAGAAGTCTGTACCTTAATCAACGAACAGGAAACTGCAGTACCAGCTTACACCAAAGGGGTCGCTGTTCGATGTGCTAACAGAGCTAACAGAGGACCAACATCTTGCAATATACACAGTCACTAGCAAGCCTGCCTGCGAGACTGATGACAGTGCTGCACCTCTGACTGCCAACACGACAGACGACACAACAACAGAGGAGCCGTATCCCGGATTTGAGACGCAAGTCCAGCAAATTCTGAAAGAGGCAGACGCCATAAAGGATGATGCAAAACGTCAAGAACTCAGACAAGTCCTTTACAAATACAAAGCGTCATTTGCCAAAGTCTCTTTAGACTGTGGTATCACTAACCTCCACACTGCGCATCCCAGTGCACCCTAATGCTCCTCCCACTTTTGTCAAGCAGTACAAGATCCCCATCGCCTCACACAAACCGGTGCAGGAGATCTTTGACTCTATGCTCGAGAAAGGTGTCATCCGTCCATGCAACAGCACCTACTCTGCTCCTATCTGGCCCGTCCTCAAACCAAACGGCAAGTGGCGACCCACCATTGATTACAGGAAACTGAACCAACAGGTGCCACTGTCATGATGGCCCATGACCCAGCTGGAGCAGGAAATACCCAGAATCAAAGGAGCCACAATCTTCTCTACGCTTGATGTGGCCTCAGGATTCTGGACCATTCCAGTGCATCCAGAAGATCAACACAAGCTGGCTTTCACCTTCAGCAACCGACAATATACCTTCACAAGGTGTCCGTTCGGCTATGCCAACTCACCAGCCGAGTTCAACATCTTCCTGAACAAAGCATGCCCAGACGCAAGAATGAGAGGCAGCCTCATCTACGTAGATGATGTTCTCATGAAGAGCACAACAGTGGCTGACCACCTGAAAGAGAGACCATTTTCTGAACCAATTAGCCACCGCCGGTGCCAAAATTGCCCTCCACAAGGGACAGTGGTGTCGAACCAAGGTCAATTACGTGGGCCTACTCATTGGATCACTGGGCATTGAACCGCAATCCAGCCGTATCCAAGCCATTCAGAACATCAAGCCACCCACTAATGTCTCAGAGTTGCGAAGCTTTCTTGGGGTGTGTAACTACTGACGGCAGTTCATTGAGAACTACGCAGACATTGCACGACCACTAACTGCTCTTCTGAAGAAGGACTGCCCATTCATCTGGACAGAAGCTCAAGCAAATGCCATGAATGAACTGAAACAACATCTGTGCATAGCTCCATGTCTTGCTTACCCTGACCCAAAAAAGGAGTTCCACTTGGAAGCTGGATTCTCCAAACACTGCGTAGTGCTGGTCTATACCAAAGGCATGACCAAGACAAAAGAGTGGTCGCATATGCCAGCAAGACACTTCTTCCACCAGAGAGCAAATACTGTGACTGTGAAAAGGCTCTGCTCTACACTGTATGGGCCATCCAGCAATTCTCCAACTACATCGGAGCACAAAAGATTATTATAGAGACATGCCACCAGCCTGTAATGTTCCTCAACAGTCAACGCATCCGAGATGGCGTCGTCACCAATTCACGCATAGCCACGTGGTTGATGGCCCTCCAGGGTCACCTCCAACCCACCCACCCACCCTTAATTTTGCAGCGATAAGCCGCAGCAAGCAAACTATTCCTGCGACAATTCCAACATCACAGCCGCTTACGCTGGCTCCACAAATTTCCAACAACGACATAGCTGACATGCAAGCCTCTGACACTGCCATACAAGCTATGTTAAACCACCTCTCAGACCCCTCCAACCACCCTATCAGTGTGCCTGAATTCACTGCTGCCCCAGGCCTCAGATGACCGCATGACGTCAAACACATGCTGCGTGTGAAAGACAACATTCTGTGGTATGCCCCTGATGACCTCACTCTTGGGAGTACAAGCTCAACTGCACATCAGCCACCATCTCGTCCGGCCAAGTGGAACGAACAAGTCGAACTGTGGTCAGCATGCTGAGAAAGTATGTGTCTGCCAACCAGAAAAACTGGGATGTGAAACTTCCTTTGGTGCTCATGGCCATCAGAGCCACCCCGCATGAATCAACTCCTGTGTCTCCTTTGAACTAATGACTGGGCGGCAAATGACACTGCCGCTGCACCTGCTGTATCAAACGGGATACTCCAGCCTTGTCACAGCCTACACCACTCACCAGTACCTCGACACCGGCACCTGAAAACAACCTTCGCTTTCGCCCAGCAATAGCTTCAAAAGAGTGCTGAAGGCCGAAAGCATATTATGACCGGAAAGCGTCACACCAGGAACTGGATGTAGGCGACAGGGTCCAGTATTACAGCTGTACCTGGCCCCAAACCTGCGTAGGTGTACTCTGACAAAGGACATTCACTACCTCTGCCCTAGCAAGCCATTCCTCAGAGACAACACTGAAGGAATCTGCGGGTTGCAGCCCATGAGAAGTGACACCCGTGGCCCTGCCGAGGCCACGTCTCGCACCCAAGTCATTGAAACTCGAGCTGAGATCGTGGGTGACGGGTGGCTCGTCAACACTCCCACTCGTACGGCCACGCTGACTTATGATCAGCATGACACTGCCACCCTCATCAGCCTGCCCAACCAGAGTATGTGGATTCAAGTACCAAAAGATGCCATCCTCCACCTCGATGATCTGGCATTGTACCACCTCCCAAGTAAAGAGTACTGGTCAAAGCTGGAAATCCCATCCTTCTTCAAGAATCACAACTTTAGATCCAGAACTGGAACTGAAGATTGAGGAAAGGGGTCCCAGTTACTTGACATTACTCCCATCAACACGGCCCTCCAAACACTGTCCCGGCTGCCCATCCTGACCAACTCCCCTGTTGTCCAAGCTTGTACCGCTGCCGACACAGCACTTTGCCTCTCTACAGCAATAAGCTACACCCTGACACTGGGCTTGGCCTTCATCCTGTTCAGAAGGGTCCACGAGATGCGAGAGTCCATGACCAAGAACACGGTCACTCTCCCCTAGGTTTCAAACGAAACCCACGGAAAAGAGGTACCAAGACAGAGACCATGCCCAACCTCATCGAGATGGACTCTCAGCCTGAGGAACCAAAGGCTGAGAACAATTAGAAACCACCTGCCACCCGACCATCATGATCCATCTGCCATCCGACCATCATGATGACTGTCGTCTGACAATGTCATACAAACTTCGTCAGACGAAAAGGGGGACTGTAGCGTCTGGAGTCTGTTTTGGATCAAGATGAGTCGGTTCTGTTCTAAGCGTCAGAAAGCTTTTAGCTTTAGACGTTTGCATATAAATTAAATGTCCTGGCACCGAGAAGTCTGAACTAAATTGCTCCGTTGTCACTCCTATGGCTTGGCCGAGACCAAGCAGACCACCCCCATCAGACTTCAAAGGGGAAAAAAAAAAAAAAAAAAAAAAAATATATATATATATATATATATAAATCGCTTTTCAAATCGCAAATCGCAAATCGCAATTTTAACCAGAATGATCGCAATTAGATATTTTCCCTAAATCGTGCAGCCCTAATGTGGACTAAAAGTTTGTAGCCTTGTGTACTGAAGCATTGTGATCAAAAATAAATGGGAGCAAACGCGATTGAATATGTACAGGTTTGTGTTCTTGTTATTCTATTCAAAATATTAATAACAACAGATTAATTTTGCATTCCTATCAGAAATTAAGAATTATTAGTGTCATTGTCAAATATCAAAGCTATCTAATCTATTTAATACTTCAAAGCTCAAGGTTAAATCAGAATATTTATTGTAAAAAAAGTAAATTGAAGTAATCAATTTAAACTATTTGCAAATAATTATTTATTTTAAAATATGCACAAATTCACTCTTATTCGTATATCTAATATGTAGAAAATGCAAACGTTTTTTGCCTCGTCGTCACATTCATTTATGAATTACATGAATCATAATCGCATTTTTTCAATTCAAAACGGCGATATTTCATAAAAAGTTGAATAGTTTGCATCACTAGATAGTCTATTACTGTCGGTAGACTTGCATCTACTTATCTTTCCATGAACTCTTGTTGCGTTGTGACAGTTAAGTCCCGCCTTCTTTGATCTGATTGGCCATCTTGATCATTTTGACATTGACGAGCGCTGTTAGACCACCGAGGTAGAGCAGCCTAAAAAATTAATCAGCCTAATCAATTAATCATTTTTTTTGTCATCCTAAAAACAACCAGCTTTACTCATTGTACACTAAAAGGATAAGATAAGACAAATAAAATGAGAAAATATGAAAATATTAGATTTTTTTTTTTTTATTCATAGCTCAGACAAAATCATTGGCTCTGGTCTGGGGGGGCAGATAATTAAGAGTTAAATTAAGTGATGATTGAGCATTATGTTAATCTTGAGTACCTATAGAGTAGTATTGCATCCTTCATACTTTGATTCTCTATATGTCCGTGTTGTTCACATTATATGCACTTAAGCGCCGATTGTTAACAAAACACAGACATTTGAAGCAGTTTCACTCACCGCCTGCGGTTTACACTCACGACCGGGATCTTTTATCGCTGGGACCGCTCCATCTTTCAGTTTCAAACGATCTGCAAATCCAGTGTCGAACTGGGCCTTGTTTATAAAACATTAGTCCTCGAAATGAACAAACAAACACGCTTGCAGACTGATATAATTACAAGAACAAACACTGCACAGGTATGTCTTTAATCATAAATACATGATCATATAAATACACTCAAAATAATACATGAGCTCCGAGGGCTTCGGTAGTTCTGACAACATTCAGATGATGAAATGATATTGTGTTTTCTGTTAATGTTGTTTTTAATAATATTACAGTGTGTCTACATTACAAAGATTTACAGTAAACAGAACAATTTAGTTACTCAATTACTCAAAATGGAGAAGTTCAACTAATCCATTAACAATGTGTCAAAAATTTGTCAAATTTGTACTTCATTAAGGAACTGCTGACTATAAAGGGAGGCAAGTGAACTTCTTCCTAAAATGGATGACCATCGCAGCGACTCTGACTGCAGTGACTACAGCAGTTCTTCAGATCGCAGTAAAGATCGTCCTCCTTTCTTCAACCGTGAGTCAGTAAAGTACATTCAACCACATTCACTCTGTCTTCAAATAAAAGAAATAATGACCCTCAAGAATCATGTTATTCACTTCACCTGGTCATAATGTTATGCCTGATCGGTGTATATAAAAATGAAATAAACCACAGCTCTGCTTTTCTCCCCAAACACCCCCTCTATTTTGTTTATATCCATATAATCTTTACCAAAAAAAATGTTTTAACATTATAACTTAAGAATTATTGAGTGTTTTTTTTAAAATTGATTATTATTTAGCAGTATTAATAAAAATAAGATTTGAAGTCGAGTACACATTTATTTAGCATAAATTATTAACGTTTAAAGAATCTTGGTGTCATGTCAGCCACCATTAATAAACAAAATGTACAGTATGTAATTATACTGTTAATTCTAATAAAATATTTTTTCTATTTTTCTTTTAAATGTCTCTTTAAGAATGAATACCCTCAAACTCAGCAGTGCATGGACGGACTGTGTGATATCATGGAAACATTTGAAGAAGATTTCAGACGTGCTGCTACCGGCTCTCAGCATGGAAAAAACTCAGAAATAGCTGGATTGGTCATGATGGGTTTGGGAATCGCTTTAGCTCCGTTAACTCTGGGGGCTTCTGCCGCTGTTGCCGGAGCAGGAGGAGCAGTGGATTCTGGAACAAAAAGAAATCAAGCATGCAGACAAAATTCAAAGAAGACTTTGAAGCTGAACTGGAGGAATTTCAGAGTAAAATCTTCTGTGTGAATGGCAAGATGAAAGCCTTTAATCAGCTTATTGAGGAAATACTGAGAGACATTAATTTTCAGGAATTGTTGCTCGGGTCCAATCTGGGCTTGACAGACTCTCAAGCAGCAATGATAACAAAGAGCTCGTTGACATGGAGAAAATGCAAACGTTACAAAACATTGTGAACGTAATTAAACAAAAGACAGAATGTCAACCTGACAAAATGAAATAATATACATGCACTGTTAAAAATGTTTTCCAGGTTAAAAATTGCATTACTTTTACGGTAATTTCACAGTAGGACTTTTCTTGTATGTAACTACACTAAAAAGTGCTGTTGTAGGAAAATTTTCTGTGTGTTTACCGCAAACACAAACTACTGTAAGCAAACAACATCATTCTGTATTTCTACAGTGCATATGTACTATGAAGGTACCCAGCATGCAGTGCGGCATGAATAGATTATACTGTGGAGTTTCTTGATTTAGTTCATCTTACTTATTTTTACTTTGCTTTTGGCAGTTTGTTTATTTTGTGTTTTTATTATTTGTTGAGTGTCACCATTGCTGTGTTTTGTACGTCAAGTATTATGTCTGTGCATCATTAGGCAATGTTTATGCTGATGCTGTCATCTTTCATAAATGAATCATTAATCCATTGCTTTATTATTGTGAAGTATCCATTTATAAACAGTTATTAATTTGAAATGTTATTTGTAAATATTTATGCTTAATAATGCTAAAATAAAATCTTCATATTCATGCTAAGATTAGCTTGGCTAAATTATTTCATATTCTAGCTTGTCATCAAATGTTTTTTTTATTTGTCAGATTTATGACTTGGCTAAATCAGAAATTTCAATATGAATACAGAGGATTCAAGATGGTCTGTGTGTGTTGCGTTCATTGGTTTTTCAATTTAATATTGAAAGTAGAAAAATGAGAAAACGGCTCATTTCTTCTGCAGGCATGAAAGGCCCCTTTCCTCTGATTGGTCAACCAAAGATCAACCACGTTCAGTTCTTCCACAGAATAACAGTCCTCCGCTGCAGATTCTTAGTGTTTATTACAAATAATCTCTCTCATCAAACACTGGGAGGGTTTTCTTCTCTATAGGCATGGGTTCCACAACCTGATTTTTGCAGATCACATGACATAGTGAAAGTAACTATCAGTTCTTCTTCTGGGAAATGGAAAATGTCGTGTTGTGCACTTTGATGAAGACTCACTAGTTAGGTCACTAGGGAAAAGTATAAAAATGGTTTATCAGTCTGAATCAATAGGAGAACAAACTGAATCTCGTATCCCAGGCCTCCAAGACCTTGTTAATGGCAAGATACAAACCTGGATTGAAAATGCTCTGTTAGCCAAAAAAATGACTCTGGGCCATGAATACGTCCTTCATGGAGATGGAGTCGCTCCTGTCGATTACAGTTCCACTGGCGTTGTGCAGAATGACATGAGATGGGGGGAAGGACTTCAGCAGTTTCTGGAGATGAAACACCAAACTAAACTGTCCAACATGAGTCTTATAACAAACTTCATGTCTAATGTGGGTTTATTCAAGAAATACAAAAAACAGATCTATGGGATCACAGGAACTTTGGGGGACCAAACAGAGCTTGAGATGGTGAAGAAGCTCTACAACGGCATTGACACCTGTAAGATTCCCTCATTTAGACGAAGGAAGCTTTATGAGTTTGAAGGCATGGTGGTACCTGAAGAGGACGAGTGGATCAGGACGGTCTGTAATGTCATTCAGGATCAAGTGACTTCCACAGTCTATCGAGGTCCACGAGCAGCTCTCGTCATCTGTGAAACGATCAATCGTGCAGTAAACTTTTACAAAGCCCTTGCAAACACCATCTCAAAAGACAAACTAAAACTTTATGTGAATAACAACACTGATAACTCTACAATAACAGATTCAACCATTCAAGAAGGGGACGTCATCATTGCAACTAATCTAGCAGGTCGAGGGACAGACCTAAAGGTCTGTGAAAGCGTAAATGAGGCAGGAGGTCTGTTTGTGGTGCAAACCTTCTTACCTCTGAACGTCCGTGTTGAACAGCAAGCCTTCGGACGAACGGCTCGCCAAGGGAGTCCAGAATCTGCTCAACTCATCATGTGCGCCAGTCATTTCTCTGACTCTGTTAAACTAGTGATGGACGTAAACACTTCTCTAACTAGCTTACTCAGCATATTGATGTCACATGGTTGCACAGAAAGTGAAACAAAACACAGCAGAAAATACCCAACCAAAGAAAGCCTGTTTAAACTGAACACAGATGAATGTTTGGTTATGTAAAGCTGGTCAAATGTGAAGACTGAATCAAGTTTACTTTGTTAATCAGCATGACCAGTTTACTCAACTATTTTTCAAAGTAGACTTGGATTTTAAATGTACTCTAACTGTTACTTTCCATGCTTTAAAGCTGTTTTGGGTTTCTTAGGTTTGAATGCAGGTCAGTATATATTTTATATACAGATGACAAAAACTCACACTTAAGTTAAAAGTACCTAATTTCTGAAAACAAAACATGAGGAAAAGAAACCACACTGCAAAAAATGCTTTTCTTATTTAGTATTTTTGTCTGGTTTCCAGTCCAAATATCTAAAAATTCTTACATTAAGAAGCATTTACTAGACAAGCAAATGTTATTGTCTTGTTTTGGGAAAAATAACTCAAAATTAAGTGAGTTTTTGCTTAATTTTGAGTTATTTTCCCCCAAAGCAAGACAATAATTTTTACTTGTCTAGTAAATTATTCTTGTTTTAAGAATTGTTAGATGTTTGGACTAGAAACAAGACAAAGTAGACTAAGTAAGAAAAGCATTTTTTTGACTGCAGCATAACAATCAACACCATAAATAAGCAGTCAGTGAAGAAACACACCATCACACCACACCTGAACAGCAAAGAAACCTGTCTACACAAGTAATCAACCGTATCACACCATTTTCGGTACTTTCCAACACAAGTGAAAGTGAAAGAATGTGCTGACAGATCATATCACGCGGTGAGCAAACTAAGAAGGTGAAACAAAAACTAAGTAGTTTGCTGATGACAGATTTTCCTGCATGCAAAATTGTCTAAATGTTGAATTAGGGCATAATTGATTTTTTAGGCATAACTTAAAATCAATAGTTTCAGATCTCTATATTTAAATAAATAATAGCACGCACTTCGTGTTCTTTCAAATCACGTGACAAATTGAAGACGATTTATATTATGCCCAGTGGAAATCCCAGGGCTTGAGAGACGTCATCGTTTCTCAAACACATTTAATGAAACTCCCATGAGACTTTTTCACAGATGACTCTAGAAGAGGTTTGCTGTAACAACTCCACAACAATATGGTCTTCAAAACTGTAAGTATTATAAATAAATGCTTTTTCAGAAGAAAAAGTCTGAATAATAAAAAAAAAAACATTTTAAAACAAGCGAAACAATTTTCTATCGTAGTCTTAATTATCTTGTTTATTAATCATTTTGTCTGCCTATGTTTGTTAGCTAAGCAGAAGTTTAATGTCTTTTTTAAACCACAGACAGAGATGCTGCATTGTGAAAAATATCAAGAGTGAATTTTGAAAATGGAAGCATCTGGAAAACTGCTGTCATCAAGACTGATTTCCCTGCTTAAGAACGGACAATGGGGGAAAGATGATGTCGTTAAGTTGTTTAAGGCCCTCGTGAAAGAATTTAATGACAGAAATGAAGATTTTCACAAATGGATGATGAAAAACCTTCATCAAGTGGAGATTCACAAAATAAGTGTGTCAGATCTGACATTGAATGACGATAATATTGTGGATCAAATTAATAAAGCAGCCAAAAACACTGAGGAGAAAAAACTGGATGAGATTATGAGGGAAATCTGTGAACAAGCAGATATTGATGAAGAAACTATGGCAGAAGTGAGAGATATTGTGTCCTCTGTGTCCAAATGTCTGTCAGCTTCTACAGCTCCACATCTACAAGGAAAAAAACAAAGTTTGTTTAAGCTCTGCAAAGCCGTAGAAAAGACAATGAACTTTAAACCTCGAGAGACTCAGATGGTGAGCTGGTGCATTCTTGTTCTTTCTAAATCAAGTCGGCTGGTTCAGGTTGGAACAGGAGAAGGAAAGTCGTGCATCGTGGCAATGTTTGCAGCGTATCAGGCAATGACCGGGAAAACTCCTGATATCATCTCCAGTTCTCCTGTTCTTGCTAAAAGAGACGCTAACGAATGGTTTAGATTTTATAAGGAACTGAATATTACTGTTGATGCCAACACCAACAAATCAGAAGACAGTGAGCTGAAGAAGTGCTATGAATGTCAAGTTGTCTACGGCACGACTGACAGTTTTGCAGGTGATTTTCTGAGACAACGCTTCCACAGAAGAGATGTAAGACCTAAGAGAGAGTTTCACTGTGTTATAGTGGATGAGGTGGATTCTCTAATGCTGGACAAAGGTCTTGAAGTGGTCTACTTGAACAGTAATATACCTCTCATGGAACTGTTAAATGGGACACTGGCTAAAATTTGGTTTGTCATCAACCAGATGAAGCGTTTAGAGACTGGAGAGATTGTAGGGCACATTCAGCTCTTCTCTCAGCTTCTGTCTGAAATCATGCATGAAAATAAAAACATTGATCAACTCAGTGTTGTGCAGACGGCTGTTGATGCAGGAATAATGCCTTTAAAACCTTCAGTGCAAGTGCAAGAAAACATGACAAATGTTTTAAAATGCCTAGATAATGCAAGTGTTGTGCAAATGGTGGCATTTTTCACCATGTTTGTGGGAAAATTCCCTGAATATTTCATCAAACTCTACCAGCAAGCGACTGATGGGACTTTAAGGAAACTCAATGAAATCAGTCCTATAGGTACAAATAACAGACAAGAAATATCAATTCTTCTTCTGGGAAATGGAAAATGTCGTGTTGTGCACTTTGATGAAGACTCACTAGTTAGGTCACTAGGGAAAAGTATAAAAATGGTTTATCAGTCTGAATCAATAGGAGAACAAACTGAATCTTGTATCCCAGGCCTCCAAGACCTTGTTAATGGCAAGATACAAACCTGGATTGAAAATGCTCTGTTAGCCAAAAAAATGACTCTGGGCCATGAATACGTCCTTCATGGAGATGGAGTCGCTCCTGTCGATTACAGTTCCACTGGCGTTGTGCAGAATGACATGAGATGGGGGGAAGGACTTCAGCAGTTTCTGGAGATGAAACACCAAACTAAACTGTCCAACATGAGTCTTATAACAAACTTCATGTCTAATGTGGGTTTATTCAAGAAATACAAAAAACAGATCTATGGGATCACAGGAACTTTGGGGGACCAAACAGAGCTTGAGATGGTGAAGAAGCTCTACAACGGCATTGACACCTGTAAGATTCCCTCATTTAGACGAAGGAAGCTTTATGAGTTTGAAGGCATGGTAGTACCTGAAGAGGACGAGTGGATCAGGACGGTCTGTAATGTCATTCAGGATCAAGTGACTTCCACAGTCTATCGAGGTCCACGAGCAGCTCTCGTCATCTGTGAAACGATCAATCGTGCAGTAAACTTTTACAAAGCCCTTGCAAACACCATCTCAAAAGACAAACTAAAACTTTATGTGAATAACAACATTGATAACTCTACAATAACAGATTCAACCATTCAAGAAGGGGACGTCATCATTGCAACTAATCTAGCAGGTCGAGGGACAGACCTAAAGGTCTGTGAAAGCGTAAATGAGGCAGGAGGTCTGTTTGTGGTGCAAACCTTCTTACCTCTGAACGTCCGTGTTGAACAGCAAGCCTTCGGACGAACGGCTCGCCAAGGGAGTCCAGGATCCGCTCAACTCATCATGTGCGCCAGTCATTTCTCTGACTCTGTTAAACTAGTGATGGACGTAAACACTTCTCTAACTAGCTTACTCAGCCATCTGAAACATCTTACAACTTTATTGATGTCACATGGTTGCACAGAAAGTCGGTTTGAGGAAACGGTTAATCGCTACCTTGAAAATCACAGCTCTCAAAATCATGAGGCAATGGTCTCTGCTCTCACAGGCCTTTTGACAATCAAATCAAACACATTTATGGAAACCAATCTGGAAAAGGCAAAAGTTGCCAGAAACATTATGGTGAACATCAGACTCTCAAGGTTCCTTGAAAAAGACATTCCAAAAATCGTAAAAGAGGAAGAGCTTTTTTCTGAATACCTTAATGTTTTGGACAACATTTATAAAGATGATGTTTTCTCCGA
Organism: Coreius guichenoti; assembly: GCA_039654105.1. Lineage (NCBI taxonomy): Eukaryota > Metazoa > Chordata > Actinopteri > Cypriniformes > Gobionidae > Coreius > Coreius guichenoti. The sequence continues at coordinate 54,730,276 of CM077168.1, read as the reverse complement.
CCAGTGTGACGTAATTGTGCCCTGTCTTCATGAGTGTTGGGGTTTGTGGCTCCTGATGCACTTCAGTGAGGAAACATCCATTGGGACACTGAAGGAACAGCTGGAGGTGGATTTGTCAAGCGCAAAGCAGAAACTTTTGAGCAAACAGTCCCCATCCTCCATGGTCTACTATTACATCAGGTCTGGAAACAATCTCCGTGAGAAGGGACGCCTTGCTGAGAGCATTGAGATGTACACCAAAGCTCTGGAGGATGGTGCATCTGGGGAGTTTATTCCTCTCTATAATCGTGCACTGGCCACTATTACTAAGAAAAATGCTGGCTATATTGCTCAAGCGTTGACTGATCTGGAAAAGGCTGACAAGGCAATAGATTCACAGAAGTCACATCTGGCACATATTTTTACTTGTGTGAAATTATCAAGCCAAGAGCAGACAACAGAAGGCGATACTATGCTCATAAAACAGTTTCTAGTGAAGTGTATGATTGTAGACCTACTCAAGATGAACATTCAAGACGCTGTAGTGAAGTTAAAGAGTGCTGAAAGCAGAGGAGGAGATGTGAGACTGACTGAAAAACATCCACTCTTTCTGGCTGCACACATTATGCTCAGTTATCCAAGACTTATAGATGATCTGACGATGGAGACTATACACATAATATCATTGGGTCTTGAAGACATCTTCTCTTTAGACACCATTTTTTCTGTCAGTGGCCTTTTGTCAAAAGTATTAAAACTTATGAAATATGACAAAGTTTTCAAAAATATCTAAACAAAGAAGGTATGCCGTCAGTTTTACAAAAGCATCAAATCTCTAATGTGTATATATCTAATGTACATGTCTAAAGATTTGTTACTCTCTAATCACATATACTGTGCATTAGTTATTCCTGATGACATTTCATACAATATAATTTTCAGAATGAAATTTCAAGTTAGCATTGCAAATTATGAAAGACTTCATAAACGTCACCTAATAAAAAGTAGGTCTATATATTGTCAAGGAAGGGATAAAAGAATTGTAACATTTGTAAAATTGTAACTGTTGCCCGCTCATTTTTCTTTGGTTCTTCCTTATTTGGGCACTCTTTTATTTGCCTCCTTTTCTTTGTCTCCTCTTCTGGGGGACTTTGCTCATCCTCTCTATGTGTTAAAGTAACACTGAAGCAGTGTTAGAGTTAATGAGATAATTAAGTGATTAATTGAGTGATGATTGTTTGATTATTGAAGACACCTGATGATAATGAGCAGAATCACTGAAGGACAGAGAAACACAAGAACTACACCTGACTTCAGCCACAGCTTTAGATGAAATCAACTGAAAACACATTAAATCTCTCTTATTACAAACCACACTGACTTTTTTTCTGTCATGTCTACAGGAGTTCTGATTGAGAATTAACAGAGCTTTAGATGTTGATGATTTATTGAAAATGTTTGGTCACCATTATGGGGATCAGTGTTTCATTTAGTTGGGCAGATTGACTCTTGGCTTTTTATATTAGTTTGTGTTCTTTGTAACAGTTTTTACTAAAACACTTGTTGCAAAGGCACATTTCACATATGTGCTGGGTATGATTAATGATATATATATTTTTAATCATTTCATGCAACTATTTTGTAACAAATTCATGTATAACCATAACCAAATACTGTTGTAAGTACTACCTATTGCAATACAATATAGTCACACAGACCACAATGCTCTTCCACAAATTTTGCTGTTTTAACAGTACTTTTTTCCATCGTCAGTACACTTTAAAAAGATGTTCTGAAAATTAACAGTAAAATACTGGCAAAAAAGCAATGAGCAACAAGCTCTGCTATGAGCAGATTCACTGAAGATGGAGAAGCAATTGTGTGACATGAGACTGCACTGTTCAGAGAGTGGTTATACTTATATTGTGTGCGTCACTGCTGAATAGTAGCCCAGGTAGCCAGTGCAAATCGGGCCAATTGCGGCTGAGTGTCGGCTTATTCTGCCATGTTCTGGAAGTGCTCTGGCCCAGTAATGGTTGCCTGATTTGGCTAGGCTTTGGATGTGCGGAATTGGCCCGATTTGCACTGAGACACAACACATTTAGCCACATTCGGCCCGATTACGGACCATTAGAGCTGGTCTGATTTTGGGTGAGATATGGCCACAAAGATCCGGACCAGTTTAGGTTGAGTGCTGGGGGTGGGTCTCCTTTTACAATGTGCTAAATTGTATGTAGCAGTGACCCTAAAACTTAAATCTAATATCCTTTCCCTGTCAACGTTATGTTATTTATTAGTGTATTTTTTTATTTTTTATTATTGAGTATGTTCACAGCAACTGGCTAAACAGATTTCACCGCAGACCTGAACTTGAAACATGCGGACAGGCAGAGGGGATGAATTCATGTCATGATGAAAACAAATGATGTTGTAACTTAATGTACAATTGGCCTATTAAAATATAGTGAATTGAATCATTTTGCATTTCTGTGATATATTTATTTCAGTTTATGTGAAAAATGACATAAAGCAGCCACTCGCATATAGAAAAACAGAAAAAAAGTGTTTATGCTTTTGTTTTCTGATTTCCAAAACATCAAGGATATAAAGGCAAGAAGTCTAGATATACATTCTTAACATAATTTAATGAGACTGCAGCAAGCAAAAATGCTTCCTTTATTACTCCTAAAAAGCTTCTCCGAGCATTACTCAAACTAGTGATATTGATTCAGATATTTCATCATGAAAGCCCATAATATATTGTTATCATCACCTAACCTTTGCTACTACCATAACCAATACATATCTATGATTGAAGAATATGCTGAGCCTTACAAACCACCAACTTTTATACACTAATTCTTAGTTGTCAGTGTTTGGCGGCTCAGAGTTTGGGTGCATTGCGTCTAGTAGTGTATCCAGAATTGCTTGAAGCTCCTCTGTTGTCTCCTTGATTTTTGTCACAAATTTCATGGTCTCAGACTTCAGCTCTTCTGCTTGTTCAGTGTCTGCGGGCAGCAGATTTGTTGTGTCGTTGTTATTTGATCTCTGGCCTGTCGACCCAGTGGTTTGGTTGCTGGTGGATTCTGCTTCTCGTTGACTCTCTCTTAAAGCATAATCTTGGCGGAGGTTATGGATTTCTCTGGAGTCGAGAAAAACAAAGAAGACGTCAACAGCTACAAAAAGTGCAGACAAAACCCCCGTAACTGCTTCAGCCACACGAACGGCTTTCGCAGCCTGAGCTGCAACTTTCCCAACATTTACGACTTCAATTACGCGGAGAAGCTCTGGAATTCCTCCTAGTCCCCGTCCAAGTCGAGCCCCAGCATTTGCCCCAGGTTGTGCATTGGAAAACGTGCCATTGCTTGTGGAAAACTGTGTTTCTAAAGTTTCCATGGCTATTTGGATGTTTTGGATGCAGCAAATTATGGAGGTAATTTTTTCTTGGAACTCTGATATGATCATTTTGATCTTTTGCCGGTTTGTTTGCTGGTTAACCATGTTTGTTATGTTGCTCGCACCAGCTGTTACTCCACCAGCTACTGCTGTACCGATTCCCACTCCTGTTACTACCAGAGAGGCTCCGAGAGTGAATGGAGACAGAATAAGTCCCACTATAGATGTGATTCCTCCAGCCAATCCTACTACACCTCCCGTAAGACTGCCTACGGTTGTGTTGAAGTGGACTCTTTCCAAATCATCAGCCAGGGCTCTCAGTTTCTCTAGTGTCCTATAAAGAGTCTTAATAGTTTGCCTGTTCTGGGGAAAAAAGGCAAATTTCATCAAAGCAAATTTTTTGTTTGTTCAATGTTTTTTTTTTTTTACATTTTGTTTAGAACCAGTGCCAATATCCAGACAGCAAGCAACCATCAAAACAACGTTAAATCAATGTTAATGTGTCAATGTTAACTGCATTGAATCAACATCACTTTTGCACCTGCAATTAATGTTGAAAATCCATACAAAAATCAGTAGTAATGGCATTGAATCAATGTTACAATGTAATGATGGTTCAACATCATGAAACACAACTACAACTAAAGCCTGAAATCAACTGAAGATAAAAGAAGACAATAAATCTCTGAAGATCTCAGCAAAGGAGGATTAAACAACTCCACGAACAGCATTACCAGCTTCACGCATTGTTAATAATAGGTGAAGCTGGTAATGCTGTTTGTGGAGTTGTTTAATCCTCTGCTGAGATCTTCAGAGATTTAATGTCTTCTTTTATCTTCAGTTGATTTCATCTAAAGCTGTGGCTGAAGTCAGTTGTAGTTCTTGTGTTTCATGATTTTGGACCAACATCACATTGTAACATTGATTCAATGTCATTACTATTGATTTTTGTATGAAATTTCAACATTTTTTCAACATTAATTGTGGGTGCAAAGTGATTCAATGCAGTTAACATTGACACATTAACACACTGATTCGATGGTTGCTTGCTGCCTGGGTATGTACTTTTTATAGCAAATTGTATGAACAATTAAATATTTTAATAAGGTAACTCACCTTTTCATGAAGATAATTAATGATGAAAGGTCTGGTCAGGATCTCAATGACAGACGGGCGATTCGCTGGATCTGCTTGAAGTGTGTCTTTTACCAGCTGACGAAGGTCCTCAGAGAAGGTCTCAGGAAGACATTCATAGGTGGATGTGAGTATGTTTGTAACGGTCTCAACTGTGTGTACTGTAGGAAACTAAACGCAAAAAAATTGGTAAAGAGCCAAATCCTTCATTTAAAGGATTAGTTCACTTCAAAATGAAAATTTCCTGATAATTTACTCACCCCCATCTCATCCAAGATGTTCATGTCTTTCTTTAGTTGAAAAGAAATTATGTTTTTTGAGGAAAACATTCCAGGATTTTTCTCCACATAATGGACTTCAATGGCAACGGTTGAAGGTCCAAATCAATGCAGTTTCAAAGGAAGGGCTTCAGAGGCTCTGCATGATCCCAGACGAGGAATACGGTCTTATCTAGACAAACCATAGGCCATTTTCTAAAAAAAAAAAAAAAAAACATTTATATACTTTTTAACCTCAAATGCGCGACTTCTGTGTTGTTGTTCTTCACGGCATATGACGTCATCACGGCGGAAAGGTCACGTGTGATGTAGGTGGAAGTACCGACCCAGTGCCGAAAAACTCCATCTCATGTTCTCCTCCATCTTCAAAATTGTCCGACATCGTTGTTTTACCTTTATTTTTGTAAAGGGCGTTTGATTTAGTCTTTGCACGTTCGTGTTAACACTAGGTCGGTACTTCCACGTGCGTCCCATGCGTGACCTTTCCGGCGTGATGACGTCATACGCAGTGAAGAATAACAACATCGAAGTTGCGCATTCGAGGTTAAAAAGTATATAAATGTTTATTTTTTTTAGAAAATGGCCGATGGTTTGTCTAGATAAGACCCTATTCCTCGTCTGGGATCGTGCAGAGCCTCTGAAGCCCTTCCTTTGAAACTGCATTGATTTGGACCTTCAACCGTTGCCATTGAAGTCCATTATGTGGAGAAAAATCCTGGAATGTTTTCCTCAAAAAACTTAATTTCTTTTCGACTGAAGAAAGAAAGACATGAACATCTTGGATGAGATGGGGGTGAGTAAATTATCAGGACATTTTCATTTTGAAGTGAACTAATCCTTTAACAGTGAGCTCAAACAAAAACATCCAACCTGTATTCCCACTGATACAAAACAATCAACCAAACACATTTGTAAATCAATGGAAAAAGAGATATTTTGCAAAAGAAAAATTCTTGGTTGATTGTTAATTGTTTTGTCATATATTTTTTGCATGATTTTTCAAAACTAATTAATCAATGCAATTTTTACTTGATACTGCATTGGTATTTCTTAATACATTATATGACATTTTCCTGCAATATATTATACCATCATTGTTTTAACCTGTTGACTCTCTTTCTGTCTGATGAAAGGAAAATCTCACCGCACACTTCAGCATGCACAGCTCATAGATGACACATCCCAACCTCCAGATGTCACTGTACACAAAAGGTGAAAGTTATTAACACCAGGGTTTAAGTATTCAGTTTGAAAAAATAAAAATAAAATAAATACATATGTATTAATAGCCAGTCAATATTGCAATTTGAGGATGCTTATTACGTTTTCTCATCATAAGGTTTGCCAGTCAAAATCTCAGGTGCAACACATGAAGGTTTATTTTCTGCTGTTTGCTCTTCAGTAAACCTGATAGAAATGAGAAGACATGGTAGAGATAACAGATCAAAAAGCACTGAACTGTGAACTAGGCTGTATTTCTTGTATTATGTGTTGAAGATAAGTCACGTTTTGAATCAAAGAAGCAAACAGTACCGTTGATGAAACTCCCCAATACGAACGGTTCCATATGTAGTGAAGAATATGCTCTGCCGTAAGAAAACAGATGTATTTTGTAAGTTCGGGGATGCTGGGAATGGGAATGATTTTCTAGCAATGCTTTGACTATCCATTTTATTATCGTGCTTTTTGTGCATTTACAGTACACTGATCATTTTTTGCAACTTGAAATTGTAGAATTTTACCTTCAACTAGTCTATATTTCAACTAATTTCTTATTTTAAATAAAGTTATTATGCATGTAAAAGCAGTGATCTCTTTAATACCATCAACTGACTAAATTACTCTTATAACAAAATCATATACAGTAATACATTCAGTTGTGTTCCCAGGACTTGGATTTGTCATGGACTCTTACATGTATTTCCTTCCCCTGTGGTTTATGCTGCGTTCACGCCATAACGTTATTTCCGTAAATATGAGATGACAACAAGTGATGCTGTACTCGGAGCTGTTCACGTTCTTGGAAACGGAATTAAACGTTTTTACGGCAACACCATCAACTCCAAAATTAATCTACAGCAGTCACATGGTATGAGTAGGAGCTCATTTTACAAGCTGTAATTACGAGTTCTGCGAGGACGTGCCAACAGGGTGTGAACGGACCTTTATTTGTTTACCGTAGTTCCTGTTCAACTGTGTCTTGTTTAGCTCATTATCTCTTGTATATAAAGCCCTGTGTTTCAGTTCATCTTTGTCGGTTGTTGTCTTAGTGTGTTTGTCTTAGTGTGAGTTGTTGCATTTATGGTTTCCATTAGATTGTTTTACATTTCTCAACCACTCTTAACCACTGTGTATTATATGCTACTGCTTATATTCATTATAATTAGTCTTTACAAATCACACATAAGAATAAATACAAGTGAAAAGCCAAATTAGATACATATTCAGAGCATTTGAACTGAAATATAGGCTCTAGCACTCCCTTGATCCCGTATAGATGATATGTATAGATTAACTGAATTAAATTTGCACTGTACCTTGGGCTGCAGGTTTTTATGCAGGATCTGTTGATCATGCAGGTACTTTAAAGCCATGCATATCTGCAAAGTCCAGTCCAGAATCTGTAAATCAGTTAAAATGTGAATTTACTAATTTTATAATGTTAAAGGGGCAATATTTAATATTGACAGCAAGCGGTTAAAATGATTTGTAATGGCACACATAGTTTGCAAAGACGCACACCTGCCTATATAAGGTCTTACAGCTGGTCAACATCCTACAGAGTTTAGATCCAACCTGCTCCAACACACCTGCCTGTCTAGTAATCCTAATGACCTCGATTAGCTGGTTCGGATGTTTTAATTAGGGTTTAAGCTAGACGTTTCCCTTCCAGTTTAATAAACCATGCTAATGCTGTGATGGACATCTCTGCTCCTGTAGAGCCAGTGTCCGCCAGCAGATCTGAGCGGCAAAACACTAATCAAGCACACCTTCCTGTATTTATTTTTTTAAGTAATCCTGAAGATAATGATTCGATTCTTCAAGCGTACTTGATTGGAACTAAAATCAGTAAAACCCAGGAGCAGAGTTTCCAATGCCTGTAATGGGTAAAGTTTTACAATCAACCTAAAATCATACCTCATTCTCAGAAAATGTAAAGTTTCCCTTTTTGTTTTTGATTTTCTGAGCGAGATCTCCACCCTCACAGTGCTCCAATACAAGATACAAACAGCCAGAATCTGAAAACAGATTAAAGGGATAATTCTCCCAAAAATGAAAATTAGCCCATGATTTACTCTCACTCAAGTCATCCTAGGTGTGTATGACGTTCTTCTTTCAGACAAATACAATCAGAGTTATATTAAAAAATGTCCTGGCTCTTCTAAGCTTTATAATGGCAGTGAATGGTTGTGTCGTTTTTGAAGTCCATAAAAGTGCATCTATCCATTATAAAAGTGCATCTATCCATCATAAAAGCGCATCTATCCATCATATAACTGCTCCACACAGCTCCGGGGGATAATAAAGGCCTTCAGAAGCGAAGTGGTGCGTCGACTTGCATACCGCTGACTGCCGGAAGCTAGTTATTTTAGTCTAAATTTTAGTCTAAATATGGATATTTTTCTTACACAAACGTGCCACTTCGCTTCAGAAGGCCTTTATTAACCCCCGGAGCCGTGTGGAGCAGTTATATGATGGATAGATGCACTTTTATGATGGATAGATGCACTTTTATAATAGATAGATGCACTTTTATGGACTTCAAAAGCGACACAACCATTCACTGCCATTATAAAGCTTGGAAGAGCCAGGACATTTTTAATATAACTTTAATATAATAACAATTGTATTCGTCTGAAAGAAGAATGTCATACACACCTAGGATGACTTGAGGGTGAGCAAATCATGGGGTCATTTTCATTTTTGGGTGAACTATCCCTTTAAGTATAGTTTAAAATCATTTAAAAATACTAATATTTAATAATTAATTTAGCCCTGAATGCAGCTGATGTAGATGAAGTGAATTCATTTTGAATTTTCTCTCAACCTCTGATGATTTCCTTATGATGGACGATGTGTGGATGATTGAGCTGGAGGAGGAAGTTTAATTCTTCCTAAAAACAGACAGAAACTCATTGAGACACACATGTGCTTTATAAAATACAGGTCGATTTACATTAATAAAGAGGCAAATAACAGTTACTGGTTAATGTTGTAAAATTCATGTTCAATAATATGTGTGGCCTATAAGAATTTCTCTTTCTCTCTATTTAACTCTCAAATCTCATTATAATCAAACTGTCCATCTTACCTGGTTAGCGCTCAACTTTTTAATGACAAACTGATCACCACCTTCATTCTTCACCAGGATCTTATTCTCCTCTTCACTCACTAATGTGTAGCCACAGTCTTTCAGAGCTGACGGATTGCTCCCCATTGCTGAAAATATCTGCAAAGCCAAATGTTTAAGAGAATATTTGTGTTTTTATGGAAATTGTGCTTTTTATATTAAATATGCAAGGATACAAGGGTAAATAACTAAGCAGATACTTTCATTGTGAGCAACGGAATCCATTTAAAGAGCATTGGTGAGATCATTTTTTGTGACCATAATTAACAATCTTTCTGAAATCAGAGTTTTTGAAAAATTATGATAAAAACGCAGTTCAATTAGTTTAAGTAGCCTAATGTATTTTTTAAGCTGTGTATCCCATCTGAATAGTTATTTTTGGATTGATTTTCCTTACCTGTAAAATTAAAACACCTGGGAGCAAAAAACTGTTCCTGTCTTTAGAAAAGGTTGTTATTCTCTTCAGTAATGTTCAGAGATCTACTGTATATTGTTTCACTTGAACAGAACATGTCATTATATACAGCAGTTTAGTTTCACTTTGACAGATATTTGGGATTGGTGAAGACAGTATTTGTGGATTTCAAAAACAATCGTGTGTTTTTTTAACAGCATTCTTCTTTTGAAAGTAATTTAGTATAAAAGATCTGAATGAATGAATGAATGAATGCAGTTGTCAATGTTTTACTAAAACCCCTCAGTGCCATAAAGGGTATTAAAACCTGTTCTTTTAAGAGTCAGCACATTTAGATTTGTTTTATTCAGTTATTAACAAAATTCTTTCTTTGTTTCAAGAGGTAAATCAGTCACATAATGGAAACACTGATATGCTGCTCTTGTCTGTCCAGCTGAATCTCTGTGGTTTTATTCTGAATGATTGACCCTCAGCAGACATGCACAAGTAAACAATGTAATCAAGAATACTCACATTTCAACTCGCTCCGAAACTGTTGCTTTGAAGCGACTTCGTTTCTGTTAGTGATATTGATTTCAGATTTCTCCTCTTCCTTGAAAATCAATTTCCACAATTCCTAACAATTCCACAGAGAGGTTAAGATCTTCCCAGTAGATCAAAAATAAAAACTACTGGACAAGCATCTTCATCTGTCACTCAGTTTTGGAATTGAAATGGTAAGACAATATGTGAAGTTGTCCACTGATGTGCTGTATATTATCTGTGTAATCATGTGTAGTTACTTTCACTTTCTCTGAAGGTTGGTTCACCTCCTTTGTGCCGTCGTTAGGCGGCTGTTTGTTCTTCATCAGGTCTCTTGGTGGATCCTGGCTGGTAATGAGGCTCTGTCGAGAGAGAGACATTTTTAAAATTTGCCATTTCTAAAACGAAAATATGACAAAATGCTGATTATTGTTGTTCATGTGCCAACTAAATATTATTTATTTATTTATTTTATAATAAGTAAGACATCCTGAAACAACATTCCTGTCCGAAAACAGTCCTGGTCCAATATGGCAGAAAACTCTGAGTATGTTAACCCTGAAATGAGGGAAACTCTGAGTTTTCTGTTTCAGAATGGGAGGTTTGTTAATCCAGAGAAAGCAGGGTAAGTCAAGCCTGTTTCTGAAAGAGAGGTAACTTATACTCAGAGTCAGTTACCATGGTAACTTACTCTGTGAACCTAACCTGGTCTGGAGCAGGTTTTCTTTGGTAAACCCAGAGTTTCTTTCTGTCTCCTCCCCCTTTTTAAAGCGTCAGCTGTGTTTAAATACTTCATTCATGCTGCAAAAATGCTTTTTCTTACTGAGTATTTTTTGTCTTATTTCAAGTACAAATACATCTAAAAATTCTTAAATCAACATGCATTTGCAATATGAGAAATTAATAAATTAAGTGCATTTTAATTAAAACAAGTAAAATTATCTGCCAGTGGGGTAAGAAATAGATGATATCGCGTTTTAATATGCTACCATTCAGAGATTTTTAGATGGATGCCGAGGCTTTTTAGGTCGGTTTGTTTGCTGGCTTCCATGGCAACAATACGCTGTGTTTTCTGCCATCTGGCAACTGTGGTGTCGAAATACTATTGGGTAAACCAGCAGCGTGCGTTATATCACAGACCAAAACAAAAACAGACATTCTGACACAGAACGCACATTTCAAAGCAGAATAACTGGCTGTAGCATTGTCTTTCAGAGAAACGAGTATGTGAACATGTTTCCTACAAATCTGCAAACATATGATGGTATTTTTATGCTTTAGTACAGTCAAAAACTTACATGCAGCACCTTTAACAGTAGCACTCAAGTAAGAAATAATACAGAAATTGAATAATCAGATGTAAGATAAAACACTGCAGTCTTTACTGTATGAATTATAGATATACAGTAGCAGGTATATTAGGCTGCTGTCACTTTAAGACGGATACACGGATCCAATATATCCATATTTCTCTCAACGGTTTATGTTCACTTAAGACACAACTGACTGATATTTAGCTGCTAAAATGAATTTTGTCCATAGAAACAAAAGTATCTAAGTAGGCTAACGTTAACTAGCAAGTTAACATCACTCGTCAACTAGCAAGTAAATTCACAAGTTCTAGCATAGTACAGCTATTTGCTAACTGCTCTATTCCTTTGCCCTATAATGACGTTCAGTGCGCAATATTTTATATATATGCGGCCATATATATATATATATATATAGGCCATATGCGGATTAGGGGATAGTTCACCCAAAAATGAAAATTCTCTCAAGAAAGAAGCTCTTTTAGGTTTGGAACAATTTGAGGATGAGTAAATGATGACAGTTTTCATTTTTGGGTGAACTGTCCCTTTAAGACTCACATGGTTAATCTGCCTATGGATCCAACACAGTGTGTCATGTGATTAACTAGCCAAAAACTGTGATAGGCTAGTGTTTTGTTGAGCAACATGCACCTTACAAAATACTCAAAAAGTAATTAAATATGTATTTTAAATACATTTAATTGAAAGACATCTCAATATAATGAGATGTTGGTCGAGTCAGCTTCTGATTCATAGTGTTTTGTTTCTCAGATTGCCTCCTGAAATGATGATAGTTTGTGTTTTGTTTTCTCGAGTTCATTGATGATGTTCTGTAACTGATGAATTAATTTCAGTATTTCAACCATGAATTTCCCAGCTTTTCAGCTGATCTCACGTTCATCTGTTTCTTCATTATGGGTGTTTCTGCTAGTTTGTTCATGTCATTGAGCGCTCTGGTATTGTCACTAACTGAGATCATGTCAAGCGCAAGGTTAAACCCACCATAAATTTCTGCTGTTGATGTAAGCAAATGCGTAATTGCAGAAAACGGCTCTTCCAGTTCAGAAAGCTCTTCTAGCCGAATCTTACTTAAATCACTGGCATCTCGCTGTAGTTTTTAAAAGTCTCTCATTTTCTCAGTGCGCTCATTAATATTTTCAGCCATTGTGTTGATTTTATCCGGAAATTCTTTCAGTTCCCATTCAATGTCTTGTCTTAATCTTTTCATCTGGTGATTTTTCTCAAATCTGTATTTGTCACTTTTAAATCCTGCAAAAAGAAGCGTTGTTGATCCTATTGCTCTGACAATAGCACCAGCAATAAGAACAGAAGCTCCCGGAGTAAATGGAGCTAAAACTATTACCATTCCTACAGCCGCAGCTATTCCTGCAATGATCCCCGCCACAATCCTTCAGTAGAACCTCTCAAATCTTCTACAAATGTTTTGATGATATTGATATGTCGTTTCTTTGTGCACTGCTGGAGTTGAGGATGACCCATTCATCTAATCAATTTGCTGAGTCGAAAAAGCACCATATCTAGAGAAAAGAAATATTAAGAGTTTATTTGTATAGCTTCGTAATATAGTAATCACATTTTGGATAAGACCCAAATATTCAGATTCTATAGTTCTCACGCTTCAGGAGGAATCTCCATGCTGTTGCACCACCGGTGAGGACCGGATGATGTCACTGTTGCTGTGATTAAGAAAACACAAGTTAATACATTATATCTCTTCTTATATTGGATTATCCCATAACCCCATAATATACAACACTGTATGTGTGATTTTGTTTTTATGCACCCTTATAATATGCCCCTTTAAGGGGTAAATAAAGCACGATGGTGTAACTTTTGAAATTGTCCCAGCTTTTGTACCTTTTTTTCTGACTAATCCAGTCTGTTCAAAAGACATGGAAATGTAACTTTTTATTCATTATTTTTATTCGAGAGAGAAAGGCGTTTCAGATCAACGCACAAATTCACCGAATTGATTCCTCTTTCCCATTTCCTTGCGCTTGAAAGGACACATACACAGAAAATTGTCATAATACCCATCTCTGCATGTATTCTCTATGCTATTAAGTGAACAGCTGAGAAAGAAACTGGATGTGTGTCAGTGTATTCGGTCCGTGCATTCGGTCTTAAAGTGACAGCAGCCTAAGGCCCTGTCCACACGAACACGGGTATTTTCAAAACCGCAGCTTTTTCTATGTGGTTTGGCCGTTCGTCCACATGCAAACGCAGTATCCGGTCACTGAAACCGATCTTTTTTGAAAACTCCTGCCAGGATGAAGGTTTTTAGAAACTCTGGTTACAGTGTTGTCGTGTGGACAGTGAAACCGTAGATTTTGGCTTTTTACATCAGAACCGGAACCGGCAATAACATTTTTTCCAGGCTTCTGATTGGCCAGTATGGCTTTACTGTTAGGGTTATATTGCCACCTGTTGGTTTGGCATGCTCTTGACAGCGCTTCATATTTTGAGTTTTCATATGGACGTGGTTTTTTTTAAACAGAGGGAAAAACTCTGTTTATAAAAATACCCGTGTACGTCTAGACTAGGCTTAATATTCCTGCTGCAGAATACAGTTTTAACAAAGATAAATCTATATTTAATTTCCACAGTGAACAAATAGTGTTATTTAAACACAAGAACTACAACTGACTTTCAGCCACAGCATTAGATGAAATCGACTGAAGATGAAAGAAGCTGTAACATCACAGGGCTGCTGTAATCAATAACACCTAACCCATATAATCAGAGATTGGGCTCAGACAGAAGACCTGAAAATATTATTCTGTGTTATCCAGACACACAGTTCAAGTAGCCAGAGAAAGAGTAATGTTAAAGAGTCAAGGGTCAAGAGCCAAACTAAAGCAAACACTGATCTCCATAATGGCGACCTAAAAATGGTTTCTCTTTCCTTCAGTGATTCTGCTTGTTAACATCAGGTGTTCATCACTAATGCTCAATCATAACTCAATTAATCACTTAAAAACATCACCTCAAAACAAAGCATCAGCTGCCTTCATCATTCTGCTTCATCGAGTTCGGAAGAGACACTTTATCTTGGATTTACCTCAGAAGAAGAACGTGATTTTAAGATGAGAATTTTTAAGGTAAAACATTTATTCTAACTTATATTAGCGTTATTGATGCATAAACTTCACAGTGTAGGCTACTAGTTGAACTATTGCCAGACTAAAATGTGTAAAATCAACGGAAACATGTTGAAAATTAAATATAGACAGGTAGGCAACCTTTCAATGCTAAATAAAGATACACGTACGACATGAGGGTATTTTTATGCTCTATAATATTAAACACAGTATGATATAAAAGTAGGGTTACCAACTGTCCCGTATTAGCCGGGACGTCCCGTATATTGGGCCTAAATGTCCCGTACGTGACCTCACTCGTCCCGTTTATTGACTGCTACGCTCATCTAACCATTGAGGGGTCGTTCACATATGTTGCGTCTTTTGCGTGCTCAAGTTCGTTATTTTAAATGTAGACGCGTGATAAGCGCACACAAAATAGAGAGCAGCGGCATCGTGATGCTCATGCGGTGCGGCACGCTCGTTTTTCCCAGACACGTCTATGCGCAGCGAGATAAAAACGCTTAGCAACGACAGACACCACGGGAGCGTTTAGTTTGTTCTGCAAACTAGGTGTGTTCAAGTCAAACGCCTTTAAACGTGGCAGGAACATCTGTTTGTGTATGCATTTGTAGATTATGTTGCAAACAAATCATGATATTCAACTGTGATACTGTAATGGGAGAACCGTGTTGAAAACAGTTGTTATTTTTTTTAGGATTCTTTGATGAATAGAAAGTAAAAAAAACAGCATTAATCTGAAATAGAAAGCTTTTGTAACATTAAAATGTCTTTACTGTCTCTCTTGATACGTTTACTGCATTGTTGCTGAACAAAACTATTAATTTCTTAAAAAGTATTAATTATTAATAACCATTAATTTAAAACAAATTCTTACTGACCCCAAACTTTTGAACGGTAGTGTATAATGCTACAAAATCTTTAGATGGTTTGTGTGTAACAACTGACATTAATTTCTATGACGTTAACATGCTTTTTAGGATTAAATTGTGCATTAATAGGTTAAGCAAAACAAATGTGTTTATATCTGAGAGCCTTTTATACACACACTTAACTGCAGACACTGAAATAACATACACTTTGAGTGTCCCTTATAAAGAACCACGATTGTCCCTTATTTTTGTCCCACTTTCTGTCCTTCGTTGTGTATATTTGGATTATGTTGTGTTGTAAATAAATGCAATTAATTCAAAAAGCCATTCTTTTAATCTCTTCACATTCTTTGTTCTAGTTCCCTCACAGTCATTCAGCTGATAGGGCCATTAGGGGAGTGTCTTTGTCTTTCCAGGTGTGAAACACATCAATATTCATTGCCCTCCCAGCATAAGCCTTCCTGACACAAAACATGTCTTACACATTTTAAATCAATATATTGTTTTATGTGAATGAGTGGCCAGAGTGATTTTTACATCGTCTTGAAGCAAATATTATAGCCTACGTGATCCAGTTTTCAAAAGTCTTGTGAACAAATATTCAGTATGGGTTTTATAGCCTTATAACAGTGACTTCATTTTTTTTTTCTTTCCACAAACCATGCATAAACGTCATTTTCTCAACTTTTACACACATGATGTTCACATATTATTGTAGCAGAGTTTGTGCTGAATACAGTGTAATCAATCTTTAGCCATGAAAATGTTACAAGTAACAGAAATAAGCACAAGTGTCAGGGCATGTCAAAACACCTCCAGGGCCCAGAAAACACCTCAGGGTTCAGAGGGTTAAAACCACATACAGTAATCCATATATTATCTGAAATCTTTCTAGAAAACAAACAAACTCAAAAGCATATTCTTGGGACATTATGCGAATTATTGTAACAAAATAGATCGTGAAATAGATATAGCTCCTGGCGCAACAGGTGCATTAGAGCTACAGTTAACATCAAGCTACATAACACAATTTAAAAGATTAAAATTACACTCACTCAAAATGTCACTTTAGACCACCATCGAGTGTTTGAATTACCTTCCTGTCGCGATCTAATGGGTATTTCATTCATATGATGATGTTAAAACATGTTATATTTAGCATTTTATATGGAGCTAATCGCTACACCTGCTTAGCATTTATAATGTAAACATCCATTATTGATATAAAATAGCCGAAATAGCTTATGCCATAGTTATCGTGTGTTTATTAGATTCGTATTTCACGCATAGAAATGTATAATTGGTTCGTTCTTCACAGAGCACAAGACGAGGAAGTGTACACAGGACAGCGTCGTGCAGGAGGGCAGTAATGAGTCACGTAAGATGATTGACAGCTTTAGAGATCTAATGAACGCGTGGTGACTCATATCTGATGCAAATCAGGAAGAGGAGAGAGAGAGAGAGAGAGAGAGAGAGAGAGAGAGAGAGAGAGAGAGAGAGAGAGAGAGAGAGAGAGAGAGAGAGCTGTGATCGCTCTTTCAGCTCTTCAGATCGGATAATTCAGTGGGAAATGAATAGAAATGGTATGATATATACCAAATATGCACACTTTTGAACTAAGAGGCATAGCAAACGCTGTTCTTTGCAGCTGTGTGGACACAACTGAACCGCTGCAGACGAGAGAGAATTAATTTGCGTGTGATATTCAATTCAAAATATCGTTCATTACAGATCGATTATTTTGCACTCCTGACATATATTAAGAAATTAATATCACTGCAACCCAGTTTTATCATAAACAGTGGTCAAATATTGAAGCTGGAGTCTGTAATCTGTCTAATGATACTGAGTTTGTCCAGATGAAGTAAGTGTGTGATGTTTTAACGAGCAGTGAATGTTGAACAACAGTAATCTGGGGCCGTCGGCAATCCTTGACACTAAAGGGGTTAACCCTTTCTCCTAGAATTATTTTTAATCTATTCAAGCTTTTTTAGCATTCCTCTTCCTTTTAGCTCTATCTTCACTTACGTAGGCCTACGATTTTTCTCTTTGTTTGAGCTATTGATCATTGATCCTGGCCAGTAATCAATGATCAATTTGCCACTACCACGTTGGGCGCCATGTTTTATGGTGCAAACTCTAACACCTTCTACCTTATTTGAATTATTCTCAGGTAAAGCAAGTCAAATCTGCCCTAACTCGTAAGCATTCAAATGATCATACTCACACTCTAAGACTTCTCCGTGGTTTGAGCTGCTCAAGACTAGAAATCAGAGGCCTTTTGGCAGGCGTGTTGTTTGGTTATATATAGCTTTAAGTTTATTTATTACAAGTTAATTACTTTATATAATACCAATAATAAAAACAAAAGGTAAAAGTACATATAGAAATAAACTGTTTACAAGCGTTGTAAAGGCATCAAGGCATCTAACACCGGAGAGGCTGTCCTACAGAATCAGCGTCTGCTGTTCTCATTGCATTTCAGTCTTTTATAGACATCTTCTACATTCCACATTCTTGAGACGTCATCAAGTGTGGAAACCCCCTCAAAACTTGTCTATAAAGCCCTTCTCCTCTTGGTCTTCTTTCTCCGGATTCTTCTCCTTTGCTGCCGCTCTCATCCCGTCTGAAGGTATGCTACTTGCATTTCTTTTTCATCGATGCTCTTTCTAATACAGGTTTTCTTCTCTCTCTACTCTATCAAATATCTTGACAATACGTATGTTTCTTTATTATTTGATTAGATACTTTTCTTAATAAAATGCTGAATACAGTTGCAGTGTCTTTTTTACTTAAAAACACTTTCTTAATAAAACAATTAATACAGTTGTGGTGTCTTTTTTACTTAAAAACACTTTCTTTGGTTACTATACAATAGTGTTATCCACAGAGCAAAATAGTACAATTGCATATTTTACTCAACAACATTCTGAAAAAATGTCCCTTTACAAGACAGAATAACAGCACAAAACGTACAGAAACATATTCATACTTATATCCTGTAAAGTTTAGTTTTATAAGTTTTTATAAGTTTTAGTTTATAACAGCCATGCATTTGACAAACTCTTTTTGATCATGCACACAACATTTATGTTCCCTTTTGAACGGTCAGTCGTATTGCGTCTTGCTAGATGCATGGGGAAAACTCCTTTTTCCTGAAATACTGAAGCCTTTTATAAAATCACGCAGTGCTACTGCACAGCCATAACAGTGCTGAGGTCGAGGCTTCGCGCCGATTTGTTCGCGCAGTTACACTCCTCTGCCATTGGTTCGTGCAGTTCCCACTGGCCAGCCAATAACGTGCGAGTAGGCCTCAGCACTGTTATGGCTGTGCAGTAGCACTGCGTTATTTTGTAAAAGGCTTCAGTATTTCAGGAAAAAGGAGTTTTCCCAATGCGTCTAGCAGACGCAATACTCGTTCCCTTATCTCAGGGAACCGAGGTTACATTAGGTAACCGAGTACTTTATTATCTACAAAATTTTCTAGAGTTCCTGAAATCTTTCCTTTTAGTACTGAAAAGGCTTCACCACGATCACCCAGTAAAACATGAACCAGTGCTATTGTTGCTGCTCCTGCAAGCCACCTCAGAATTGCTCCATGAACAGTGTTCTTTGCTTCTTCTAGTGTACTCTTCTTCATCTCTTTTTTAATTTGTTTAATCACTTTTTGAAGCAGCTCATTGCTGTAGCATTTGTGCCTTTCCACCATCTTGTCGATGGTTTTGAGCAGTTTTTTTTGCACTTTATTCTTTTTGCTTTGTTTCCAGTATTTATTGTCGATGACATGACAGCGACCTTCACACTTCTCAACAAGCTTCTGTAGTTGTGAATTGGTCTTCACAAATTCTTTAATATCTTGGCCTTCTAGTTGTTCACCAAAAGTAAATAAGATCAATGTGTGTTTCCAGACATCCTCTGTCAATGTGTTCAGAAGTTGCTTCACTATCTTTTTTTCAGTTGCTGTGTATCTTCCGACCTTTAGAACAATGACAAAGGCATGAATGCCTCCAGCGCATTCAACAAAAGCTCTGACGATCTCAGATTTCATCTCTTCTTCGTCCTTATCTTCTATATCAAAGAAATCAGGTGTGTCGATAACTGTGATTTCTTTTTTTTTGTTCTCAATTCTCTGACATTTAGTTGTAACAGGATTAGCCGAAGCTTTAGTAATGAATCTTTGTTTTTCAAGAATCATATTCCCGACGCTGCTTTTGCCATTTCCTGTGCTCCCAATAAGGATAATATTTCTCTCTGGAGTTGAAGCTATTAGAAAAAGAAACATGTTAAAATGTGAGACTATATTTCTAATCCTCATATTGTTTTTGAAACTTAAACATATTGTGATTGATTGACCTATAGTTCTAATCGCCATTGTTAATAACATTTTACACAGTAAATCTGACATTGTGCAACAATCATAACTTACAGTTTATTCCCATGATCCTTGTCTGTTGATGATGTCAGTGTCTGTAAGGTAAATAACATGCAGGTTATTCTTGACTCCGGACCCTCCTTCATACCTACATTCATGGATATTAATCATTTATGATGTTCCTCCAATCACCGTCTTTTCTTTCTCATTGTACTAATCAGCAAAACCGGGTAGACTCTAGGAAATCTATTTATAAAATGTGATTATTTTTAAGGTAAAAAAAAAAGATATGTAATAAACAATGTGACATTTCCTTTCATGACATCGCTGTCAAATATTTTCCATAGTGTTTTATGTGTATCTAAGTGCATGTAGCTTCTGTTTCTGTGTTATGTGTTCTGTTTGTGTGTGGCTTTAAGGGGTGGGGTGTTCTTCTGAAGAACCAGAGCCGTGTAGACTGAGAGTTGCAATAGTTCCCAGAAGTAGCAGCTGCGCCGTAGAGTTACAGCAGAACAGACCGTTTGTGATGCACTTTTAAAAGGTAAGACGTTAAAATAAAGATTGTATATTTTCAGTACATCTGAATCAAATAAACTTGTGTATTAACCCTCTGAAGTCTGAGCTGTTTTGACATACTCTGATGTTTCTGCTTTTTTCAGTTGCTTACAAAGATATTAATGGCAAAAGTGTCATTACACTGTATTCAGCACAAACTGGGCTACCATAATATGTGAGCAACATGTATGTACATGCTTGTATTTTTGAGAGAATAACATTTATGCGTGGTTTTTGAAAAAACAAAAAATGTAAGTCACTGAATTAAGTCCACAAAACACACAATAGATATGTGTTCACAAGACTTTAGACTAATGGGTGTTGTTGCCTAGAGTTTTTGCTTCAAACTGATGAGAGAATCATTGTGCCTGCTTATTCACATAAAACAATATATTGATTTAAATATTGTAAGACACTTTTTCTTTACAAAGGCTGTATGCGAAGAGGCGTGAACGATCATGAATAATGCTGTGATTCACACCTGAGAGAACAAAAGAACCGCATAATGAGCTGCATAATGAATGAGCCTCAGGTATGTGACTGAGAGGGAGCTAAGGAACAAGACAAAAGAAATATATTTTGTTGTAGTTTATTTAGAATATAGTCAAAAAAGGCACATTACAAAGGCCTATTATATTTTAAATTATCAAAAGATTTGACATTACTATTTTTAATGTTTTTGAAAGAAGTCTCATGCTAAAAAAACAGTAATATTGTGACACTGAACACAATTCAGTATTCAGTAAATACAAATAACTGAATAACTGGTAATGATGAAAGTTATAAGTAAAATATTTGGGATTTAAAACAACATAATGCAATGCAATTATGATTTCAAAGAGTATAGGGTGAATTCAGGTTGATTGGGACACTTTTTCCCAGTCATTTCAATGGCAAATATTTTCTGAATCATTTGATTTTGTAAACTATCCGATACACACAATACTCAAATATTATTTCGAGTTCCGGTTCATTTATGAGACGCGCTGTGCAATGTCATGATTATAGTCTATTGTCTGCTATATTTGCTTCTTATTTATTAAATCCAGGCAATTGGCTGATGAAACCTTGATTAAAATTAAGATACAATTTATACAAAACGAAATTCACTTTAAAGAAAGGCTTTCTACAAAACAAAACTTAATGAAGTGGTCAAAATCATTTCTGTCCCCCATGTCTTCTGACATATTGCGCATCTTGTGTCCTTTCTTACTCGTGCTGTTCACTTTTCATAATCAACACTTCATAATCTGTCCAAAACAGGCCAAAGAAATATTGTCTAAGCAGTCTTACATCTATGACATTTTATATTGCAGCAGGATTCATATTTAAACTTAGTCTTTTTGCGGTTTAATATTCACAGACACTAACAGAATAAATTTCCCTCACAATCAGAGGTAAATTATTCCAGGATTATTCCTCACCGCGTCTCTAAACGATGTAAAGTAGGTCTACATGCACAAATCTTGATGTGTTTTTTCGAGTTGATGTGGGCGTTGACTCTGCTCGCATGGATCGTGTCAGTATTTGAATCTCAAAAGAACATGCGCTCCGTGGGCGTGGCCGCATTAACACTAATGATAAGGCTCACAAACAACTGACATCTCTCTCTTTTCAAACAGATTACATAAACAGAATATTTTACATTATTTAAAACCTGACATTTCAACGTTTCTTTAGACATATGTCTCATGTTTGTGAGACAAGTATTCACTAAGTTACAGTTCATTTTCTGAAGACTATCTGAATGAATGTCATTGAGAGAGAGGCTGCAGACCGCGCATCATGTTTGTTTTCTTTATTTAGCAAAAAGCACAACATGTTGTTTTTATTGTGAGTATACACAAATAAAAGTAGATACATAACAGATTATAATGATGTATAACACTTGCCCGAATGATAAAAATCGACAGAGTTATTTGAGTCTCTTTGGCACTGATAAGAAAAAAATGTATGCCGTCGCGCCGGCGCGATCATCAACCTCTAGGGATGCTTGTTGATCATTGCTGTCTAAGTTAGTAGTTTTAGGGGATGTTATCAGATAAAGGATTAGGCTAGAATAGGTTACTGGATCAAGTTAGTAGTACATAACAAACCACCAAATGTCTATTAATTGTAAAACCCATTCTATTAATGCAGTTTTATCCATCGATGTGTAATTAGAGGAAAAGACTTCCAAACAGGGATTCATCATAACATTGGGATGAGTGATAGTGGTGGGTGGAAGTGGCAAAATGAATATCCGTTTAACACTTATTAAATGTGCAATAAACAAAAATCCTTATTTTAAAATGCATATTTGAGTAAGCAAAACCGTATGGGTGGAGTTTTTTTAGGCATTGTGATTCTGTTGACTAGCCTGTTACCTGTCTATATTATGTTTCAGCTGATTTTTGTATTGATTGTAAAGGGAGAGGGAAGTTTATAAGTGAGAGACAGTTGCAAGAAAAAGTACGTGAACCGCTTGCAGAATCTGTGAAAATGTGAATAATTTTAACTAAATAAGAGAGATCATACAAAAATAGCTGAATTTACTAAAATGACCCGTTCAAAAGTTTATGAAACATTGATTCTCAATACTGTGTGTCGTTCCCTGGATGATCCACGGCTTTTTTTTTTGTTTTGTGATGTTGTTCATGAGTCCCTTGTTTGTCCTGAGCAGTTAAACTGCCCAATGTTCTTCAGAAAAATCCTCCAGGTCCTGCACATTCATCAGTTTTCCAGCATCTTTTGCATATTTGAACCCTTTCCAGCAGTGACAGTGTGAAAAGATGGATCTCAAAATCATACAGAGGACGACTGAGGGACAAATGTTCAAACATTCACTGATGCTCCAGAAGGAAACACGGTGCATTACGAGCCGGGGGGTGAAAACTTATTGATTTTGAAGATCAAGGTAAATTGTACTTAATTTGTCTTCCGGGAAACATGTAAGTATCTTCTGTTGCTTCCGTAGGGCAGTACTAAATGAAAAAAACTGATATTTAAACAAAATAAGAAAAAATTGGACATCTTCATCCTGTTCAAAAGTTTTCACCCCCCGGCTCTTAATGCGTTGTGTTTCCTTCTGGAGCATTAGTGAATGTTTCAACCTTTTTTAATGGTTATGTTTGAGTCCCTCACTTGTCCTTATTGTGAAAAGATGGATCTCAAAATCATACAGTCACTGCTGGAAAGGGTTCAAATATGCAAAAGATGCTGGAAAACTGAAGAATTTGCAGGGCCTGGAGGATTTTTCTGAAGAACATTGGGCAGTTTAACTGTTTTTATCAGTATTTGAGAGAGCTCTAAAAACCTTTCTTTACAAACCTATTACCTTGTCAATACATAATAAAAGAGCTGTGTTTGCAGTTGTGTTACCCTGACGTACAAATTACTAGACAAAAGTTTTTCAGTTATATCAGCAGCTTTAAAATTATGCCACAGTATTTATTTTTTATTTTTTTATTATTAAGATAATTATATATTTTTTAACTATTTGAATGGGCGCTAAAGCACTTGCTGGAACTATCTAAAGTCTACGCAAATCACGCGACGATCGAGCATTTTGAAATTCCATTATCGTAACTCTCTCTCTATTCATAGTTTGTCGTCACACGCTTAAAGGAACGCCCACCTGGAGGGCAAAACAAGGCTTTCCTCCATTGCCCACCAGTCATTTTTACCAGGTTTGTAGTCAGTATTAATGCAGTAAGACAGTGATATTAAAAGACCAAATTCAATATACACGTTATTGATGTTGCATACTTTGTACAGGCAAGCAAATGAACACAGAATATTAATGCAACACAAGGTTTCTCGTGAAGTGTTTTCCCATCGAAAACCAAAGAAAACGTGTTGCGTTCATATTCTGGGCTCATCTACTCGCCTGTATTTAGTATGCGTCATCAAAAAGGTGTAAAGTGAATTTAATATTTTAATATCACTGTTATAGTACATTAAGGCACTTTAAGGGTGGGTTGCACTAATAAGAATTATTTAGCCTGGCGTCGGTTCATCCCGATCAATTCTAATTCTAGCAGTTTTTTGCTTCTTGTTCACATATTTTTGTTTTTAAGATGGACAATTGACAGGCTTGTGCTTCAGTTCAATGGCTGTTTTGCCCTCCAGGCCGTGACGGTCACGTGACTGAAAACTGTGAATACGGCTCTGTGAAGAAGGAGTCTGTGCAGTTATGTGTGGGCGGGAACTGGTGGAAAAGTTCCAGATGTTTTCAGCTTTGCTGGTCTGTGAGGCAGGAGCATCGGCCACTCGGATGATCACGTTAAAATAAAAAAAAAGCCATAAAACCGTTAAGTGAGTCTTAGCGTTTTCTTATACATGGTCGTTTTGTATATCATCTGCTGACACAGATTTCAATTAAAAAAAAAAAGTCTGTCCGAAACTTTACATAAATAAGATAGTAGATTTCAGGTCTGTACACATAGATGGTTAAATGTGGTTTTGTCTGAAATAAACAAATAAGATACATCAGAATCTGTCTGCATACAGTCAACATAAAGATTGTCCTCATCATCTATAGATATGGTGTGGCCCTAAACATAAGCAGGTGAATCACTTGCCTCAAGCCATTAACTCACGTTATGAACTGAAATAACAACGATCGGATATTTGCGACATTACAGTGTTAATATATCACAGTATAACAGACAAACATAAAGATGAATCAACTTACATCACGCACGCACATTTACCACCAGTCGAAGATTGTGCCAGGAACGAAACTGAAAGGCTACACTGAGACCACTGTGATGGAACTGCTATAAGCATGAATACCACGTCATACACGCGTCGTAAAGGCCAACCCCATATACATGTATAAGGAATTTACTACAAGGCTAAAAAATAAATAACATGAGGTCAACAGTTTATCACGAAAGTGATTTCTGCCTTGGATCCTTTCCTGACCTCTCTCCACAAAATTAGGGGATTCATTGTATTTATTCTCTTTTAAACATTTTTTTTTCTCATTTATTCCCTCTGCAACACAAGAAAAAAAATATGGGCAACTAATATAAAAAACGGGGGTAAATTATTCAGAATCAGAAAGAGCTTTATTGCCAGGTATACTTACCCTTACGGAACAAAAATACATTTCCATATATTTATGATCAATATATTATATGGTGTAAATATCCTGAAAAATATATTAAAAAATATATTGCGTTAATATGATGCGTTATATATTACAATATATTAAATAATACATAAGGAACTGCCGCTTTTCATATATTGAAAAATATATTTACACTAAAATGTAATTAGTTGAGTGTAATTAGAAAACGTGGAAAACGCTTTCCTTAAATTTCTCAAGGATGTGAAAGTCATAAGTTTCTATGTAAAAACATACAAAAGAGTGTCAATGATAGACGGCGTGCGCTAATTTGTATTTATTAAACTGAAACTTAACTGAATAGCCTAAATAAAGCATCATGCAGCACATCCTCAGTGTTTCTGCTCTTCTGCTGGACTGAAGCACAGGCTCTCTTCAGCTCAATGGTGACACACAAACAGGGCCATAGCTAGGGAATTCTGGGTCCCCTGAAAAAAAACATTGATGTGGGCCCCCAACGCCCTCCATCATATACGGTGGGCCTATAAGATACGGAGACCCACATCTGGTGCCATTCACCTCATAAGGATTTCTTACAAAATAACAAAACGGACAAATAAATGAATGCAAATAAAGGTTATATATGCAAAGTTGTATATAAATATAATTCTAAACAATGGCATTAAGCGATTAGCAACTTAAACTACTGTTTACAGTCATCAAGCAATTATGCAAGACAAACTATTAAAATAACAACAAAATACAAGAAATTAGTAAAATGATAAAATAAACTTTTTTTTTTTTAAAGAAGGCCAGCAATATAATAGACCTATATTTCCAGTCCGTCTGATGTCTAACAGCTGAGATAAATATTCAGAAATTAAAATGAATGCAGTCAAATGTAAAATACCTCAATAAATTCATGTACAAAAGTTAAAACATCCATGCAACGTAAACCACATACACATGCAAACACAAATGCCCATGATGGCTACAGTATGAACAATAAAACCAAAGAACATAAGAATAATGCAATTATTAATAAAAATACATAAAAAATCAAAAACATTTAAAATGTATTATTCATAGATTTCATTGGTATAATTATTGTAAATGTTAGTATATTAATGCAGCTCATCAAGAAGCCAAAGAGGGAGTTATAATAAATAAATAAAATAAAAAAAAAACACCTTAAACATAAACACTTTCAAATATTTCAGTTTAAATTCACTTGGAAATGTATAAATCATTTGTGCAGGGTATACTCTGTACTGTAGGTGGCAGTAATGCTCCAATCAAAAGAACATCTTGATCATTATTTTGACGCAAGTTGCAAGCAGTTACCTTGTTATTCTGCAGATAAAACAGGCATGTGTGACTATGAAGATTTGCAATTAATTTATCATGAAAAGTGTTCTCAATGTTTACACATTGTACATAAACAATGGCAATGACTAATCAGATCTCTGATGTTTTTACACCTCACTGCTGACTTACAGTCTAGACAAAATAAACAGAAAGTGAGCAATGCAACAAAATAAAAGGCTCCCATTAAGGTATAGGCACACTAATACAGAGCTTCATTCACTAATGGGAGCTTTTGGACAGCCATTTGAGCCTGTGCTGAACTACACTGACTACATCTACATGTGTACCAATAATGTGATTATTTCTAATAATCAGAGTAAGGTCTTAGAGTGCTTTCGTCCTTCCCCCTGCCTCCGCTGGACTGTGTTCATATTACATTATAGGGGTGTTCGAGTCCAGGTTTTTTGGAGTCGACTCCGATTCCCGACTCCCACTGTAGGAGTCTATGGAATCGACTCCATTTACTTTACATCAAAACAGGGTAAGAAATAAGACAAAACTGCAGTTGTTACACACTTAATTTATTTTCCCCCGACACGAAGACTTAAAATCCCCTTATTGAAACAGCACACTTTTAGCGTGACCGTCCAAATTAGTCCAGTTTAGCGATGACTTGATGAGTGGCTACCTACAGTGGGGAGAACAAGTATTTGATACACTGCCGATTTTGCAGGTTTGCCCACTTACAAAGCATGTAGAGGTCTGTAATTTTTATCATAGGTACTCTTCAACTGTGAGTGACGGAATCTAAAACAAAAATCCAGAAAATCACATTGTATGATTTTTAAATAATTAATTTGCATTTTATTGCATGACATAAGTATTTGATACATCAGAAAAGCAGAACTTAATATTTGGTACAGAAACCTTTGTTTGCAATTATAGAGATCATACGTTTCCTGTAGTTCTTGACCAGGTTTGCACACACTGCAGCAGGGATTTTGGCCCACTCCTCCATACAGACCTTCTCCAGATCCTTCAGGTTTCGGGGCTGTCACTGGGCAATACGGACTTTCAGCTCCCTCCAAAGATTTTCTATTGAGGTCAGGTCTGGAGACTGGCTAGGCCACTCCAGGACCTTGAGATGCTTCTTACGGAGCCACTCCTTAGTTGCCCTGGCTGTGTGTTTCGGCTCGTTGTCATGCTGGAAGACCCAGCCACGACCCATCTTCAATGCTCTTACTGAGGAAAGGAGGTTGTTGGCCAAGATCTCGCGATACATGGCCCCATCCATCCTCCCCTCAATACGGTGCAGTCGTCCTGTCCCCTTTGCAGAAAAGCATCCCCAAAGAATGATGTTTCCACCTCCATGCTTCACGGTTGGGATGGTGTTCTTGGGGTTGTACTCATCCTCCTTCTTCCTCCAAACACGGCGAGTGGAGTTTAGACCAAAAAGCTCTATTTTTGTCTCATCAGACCATATGACCTTCTCCCATTCCTCCTCTGGATCATCCAGATGGTCATTGGCAAACTTCAGACGGGCCTGCACATGCGCTGGCTTGAGCAGGGGGATCTTGCGTGCGCTGCAGGATTTTAATCCATGACGGCGTAGTGTGTTACTAATGGTTTTCTTTGAGACTGTGGTCCCAGCTCTCTTCAGGTCATTGACCAGGTCCTGCCGTGTAGTTTTGGGCTGATCCCTCACCTTCCTCATGATCATTGATGCCCCACGAGGTGAGATCTTGCATGGTGCCCCAAACCGAGGGAGATTGACCGTCATCTTGAACTTCTTCCATTTTCTAATAATTGTGCCAACAGTTGTTGCCTTCTCACCAAGCTGCTTGCCTATTGTCCTGTAGCCCATCCCAGCCTTGTGCAGGTCTACAATTTTATCCCTGATGTCCTTACACAGCTCTCTGGTCATGGCCATTGTGGAGAGGTTGGAGTCTGTTTGATTGAGTGTGTGGACAGGTGTCTTTTATACAGGTAACGAGTTCAAACAGGTGCAGTTAATACAGGTAATGAGTGGAGAACAGGAGGGCTTTTTAAAGAAAAACTAACAGGTCTGTGAGAGCCGGAATTCTTACTGGTTGGTAGGTGATCAAATACTTATGTCATGCAATAAAATGCAAATTAATTATTTAAAAATCATACAATGTGATTTTCTGTATTTTTGTTTTAGATTCCGTCTCTCACAGTTGAAGAGTACCTATGATAAAAATTACAGACTTCTACATGCTTTGTAAGTGGGCAAACCTGCAAAATCGGCAGTGTATCAAATACTTGTTCTCCCCACTGTAGCTGTTGCCAATACTTCATTTTACAGAGGAAAAAGTCACGAAAAACAGCTGTTGTCGAGTGATAGCGCTAAATGCACATGATCATTGTCTTAAAAGGTGAGTTAAAGATAAATACATACAATAATGTACACTTATTGATGTGAGTTTATGATTCATGGTTAGTTTAACGATTATGAACACAAGGTTAACCATGGAAAACCAAATCTACACTCACCTAAAGGATTATTAGGAACACCATACTAATACTGTGTTTGACCCCCTTTCGCCTTCAGAACTGCCTTAATTCTAAGTGGCATTGATTCAACAAGGTGCTGAAAGCATTCTTTAGAAATGTTGGCCCATATTGATAGGATAGCATCTTGCAGTTGATGGAGATTTGTGGGATGCACATCCAGGGCACGAAGCTCCCGTTCCACCACATCCCAAAGATGCTCTATTGGGTTGAGATCTGGTGACTGTGGGGGCCATTTTAGTACAGTGAACTCATTGTCATGTTCAAGAAACCAATTTGAAATGATTCGAGCTTTGTGACATGGTGCATTATCCTGCTGGAAGTAGCCATCAGAGGATGGGTACATGGTGGTCATAAAGGGATGGACATGGTCAGAAACAATGCTCAGGTAGGCCGTGGCATTTAAACGATGCCCAATTGGCACTAAGGGGCCTAAAGTGTGCCAAGAAAACATCCCCCACACCATTACACCACCACCACCAGCCTGCACAGTGGTAACAAGGCATGATGGATCCATGTTCTCATTCTGTTTACGCCAAATTCTGACTCTACCATCTGAATGTCTCAACAGAAATCGAGACTCATCAGACCAGGCAACATTTTTCCAGTCTTCAACTGTCCAATTTTGGTGAGCTCGTGCAAATTGTAGCCTCTTTTTCCTATTTGTAGTGGAGATGAGTGGTACCCGGTGGGGTCTTCTGCTGTTGTAGCCCATCCGCCTCAAGGTTGTGCGTGTTGTGGCTTCACAAATGCTTTGCTGCATACCTCGGTTGTAACGAGTGGTTATTTCAGTCAAAGTTGCTCTTCTATCAGCTTGAATCAATCGGCCCATTCTCCTCTGACCTCTAGCATCAACAAGGCATTTTCGCCCACAGGACTGCCGCATACTGGATGTTTTTCCCTTTTCACACCATTCTTTGTAAACTCTAGAAATGGTTGTGCGTGAAAATCCCAGTAACTGAGCAGATTGTGAAATACTCAGACCGGCCCGTCTGGGACCAACAACCATGCCACGCTCAAAATTGCTTAAATCACCTTTCTTTCCCATTCTGACATTCAGTTTGGAGTTCAGGAGATTGTCTTGACCAGGACCACACCCCTAAATGCATTGAAGCAACTGCCATGTGATTGGTTGATTAGATAATTGCATTAATGAGAAATTGAACAGGTGTTCCTAATAATCCTTTAGGTGAGTGTATATCTATTTATTGCAGTTGGACTGATTACATTTGCATTTCCCACTTACACGCTGACTAACACGTACACTGAATACTCGACATTTCATGTTTTATTATCTTATTTATGCAGCGGTTGTGTGGCGATTTAAGAACGTAGATCGTAACAGAGTAAAGATAAAGCGTCTAACGCGCGTTCATTCGAATGGCTTGTTTTCCTCCACGGCATAAACGGATATGACGTTTTTTGTGGGCGTTCCCAGTAATGCCGACCATGTCTATACTTCATACATAGTTACATGTGTACATACACTCCATAAAACGTCTTGTAGGTCCAGAGCTGCATAAATGAACCAATACCAAACAAAGTACTTTCACATTTCATTTTTTTAATGAAACACTGAATACAAGGCATTTTGATGCTTTCAACACATGTAAAACAATGTGTTCTTTAAGCAATTAAAACATTGCCTAGACAAAACAGTGCAAAGGCACAACATACACATTTTCATTTGGCCTATATGTACTTTGAATATCATAGGGTTTACAATGCTTAAGATTATCAGCTTGAACAACATCAAATCCATTACCATCAACCACTCTGAATGCCATAATCACCATAATGGTGACCAAACAATTTCCATAAAACATCAGTATCTAAACCTCTGTTCATTCTCAATAAATACTTATGTAGACGTACAGTATGACAAAAATAATTGTGGAGTTGTTTAATCCTCCTCTGCTGAGATCTTCAGAGATTTAATGTCTTCTTTTATCTTCAGTTGATTTCATCTAAAGCTGTGGCTGAAGTCAGTTCTTGTGTTTCTCTTTCCTTCAGTGATTCTGCTCTTCTTCTTTTAATTTAATGGCGGATTGCAACCATGACTAATCAGGTGCATACCGCCACCTACTGTACCAGAGTATGCAGCATGGATTAAGGTTCAATTAAACTACTTTACATAATAATAATAATAAAAAAACACTGTATCCTATAATACACCCCTATATCTTTCAGGTATTCCACAAAAGCTTTCTGTGTGTCCTACCCCTTCTCCTGTTGTTCCCAATATACCCTCAAGGTTTCATGTTCTTCCTGCCTGACTTATCTTTTGCTTTAGTCTATTCCTTTGTTCCCTATATTTCCTACGATGTAACAGTACGTGTTCCGCACATTCTGTGATTTTACATTCCAAGCATTCATTTGATTGACTTTTACCCAACAGAAACAATTTTTTATTTAACCCTGTGTGGTCAAACCTCAGTCTGGTTAAAACTAACTCCTCCCGTCTGTTCCTTCTAATTACACCCTGTGCATTGATAGATTTCTGTATACTGTAATATTTCCTTCCATTATTATCCATATTCCACCTGTCCTGCCATTTCTTCATTTCTTTTTTGATCATTGCCTTAGCTTCTCTTTTACCAAAGGGAATATTTATAACATCTCTCGTCCTAGTAGATTTTTTTGCTATTTTGTCTGCTCTCTCATTCCCTTTTATATTAACATGAGCAGGTACCCAGCAGAATCTCACATCTATCCGAAGTTTTCGCAATCTAAATAAACTTTGAAAGATTTCTAGCATTAAATCTTCTCTATTAGATTTCATATTTTGAATACTGTAAAGGGCAGCTACAGAGCCAACACAACATACCACTCTGTCTGGTTTCACTTCCTCCACCCACTGCAACCCTACAATAATCGCCATCATCTCTGCCGTGTAAACTGATAACTGATCAGGTAATCGTTTCCCAATACTTACATTCCATGTTGATTATATATATATATATATATATATATATATATGCCTACCCTATTGTCTTCATCTTTGGACCCACAGCAAAATCCCCAGTGTTAAATCAACACTGTTCAGAGTGTATTTGGTCCCACTCCACAGAGAGTTAAAATAACACTGAAGCAGTGTTAACGTTAATGAGATAATGAAGAGATTAATTAAGTGATGATTGACCATTAGTGATGAACACCTGATGATAATGAGCAGAATCACTATTAATCCTGATATTGTTTGCATTCAAGAAACATGGCTTCACCCTCACCTTGACTTTATTTTACCTGGGTATGAATCTGTTAGGTTTGATAGGTGGAAATCAAGGTGGAGGTTGTGCAACATTTGTAAGGGATGGCATATTATTTAGAAGAACAATATCTAGCAGAAATGTCTTTCCTCTAGCTCAAACAATAAGAGCGTGGTGCTGGCAACGCCAAGGTCATGGGTTCGATTCCCAGGGAAAGCAAGAATGCAATGTAAGTCGCTTTGGATAAAATGCGTAAATGTAAATAGAATGTGTGATGATTGAAGTATACAAATCAGACGGGAATTTGATAGTAATCGACTTGTATAACTCCTGTAAATCATTAAGCCTAGACATTTTAGACGACATAATTAGGAGACAAGGAACCAAGAAAGAAATATGGTGTGGAGACTTCAATGCACATAATAGTCTTTGGGGAAGTAAACACACTGATAATAATGGAGAAGTAGTGTAAGAATTAATGGATGCTAGGCAGCTAGTTTGTCTAAATAATGGAAACGGTACAAGTATTGTCATACGTTCCAACACATTATCTTGTACTGATCTTACTTTAGTTTCTAATAATCTGGCAAATTCCTGTGAGTGGAATATTAAAGACCATACAAGTATTGAGAGAGACCACTTCCCAATAATATGCTCTATAAATGTTGAAATACAAACCCGATTCCAAAAAAGTTGGGACACTGTACAAATTGTGAAGGAATGCAATAATTTACAAATCTCATAAACTTGTATTTTATTCACAATAGAATATAGATAACATATCAAATGTTGAAAGTGAGACATTTTGAAATGTCATGCCAAATATTGGCTCATTTTGGATTTCATGAGAGCTACACATTCCAAAAAAGTTGGGACAGGTAGCAATAAGAGGCCGGAAAAGTTAAATGTACATATAAGGAACAGCTGGAGGAACAATTTGCAACTTATTAGGTCAATTGGCAACATGATTGGGTATAAAAAGAGCCTCTCAGAGTGGCAGTGTCTCTCAGAAGTCAAGATGGGCAGAGGATCACCAATTCCCCCAATGCTGCGGCGAAAAATAGTGGAGCAATATCAGAAAGGAGTTTCTCAGAGAAAAACTGCAAAGAGTTTGAAGTTATCATCATCTACAGTGCATAATATCATCCAAAGATTCAGAGAATCTGGAACAATCTCTGTGCGTAAGGGTCAAGGCCGGAAAACCATACTGGATGCCCGTGATCTTCGGGCCCTTAGACGGCACTGCATCACATACAGGAATGCTACTGTAATGGAAATCACAACATGGGCTCAGGAATACTTCCAGAAAACATTGTCGGTGAACACAATCCACCGTGCCATTCGCCGTTGCCGGCTAAAACTCTATAGGTCAAAAAAGAAGCCATATCTAAACATGATCCAGAAGCGCAGGCGTTTTCTCTGGGCCAAGGCTCATTTAAAATGGACTGTGGCAAAGTGGAAAACTGTTCTATGGTCAGACGAATCAAAATTTGAAGTTCTTTTTGGAAAACTGGGACGCCATGTCATCCGGACTAAAGAGGACAAGGACAACCCAAGTTGTTATCAGCGCTCAGTTCAGAAGCCTGCATCTCTGATGGTATGGGGTTGCATGAGTGCGTGTGGCATGGGCAGCTTACACATCTGGAAAGGCACCATCAATGCTGAAAGGTATATCCAAGTTCTAGAACAACATATGCTCCCATCCAGACGTCGTCTCTTTCAGGGAAGACCTTGCATTTTCCAACATGACAATGCCAGACCACATACTGCATCAATTCAATCCAAATAATGCTGGCAACTGTGGACCCATTGCCCTAACGTCCCACCTATGCAAGTGGATGGAGATGATACTAGTCAGAAGACTTCATTATTTCCTTGAACATGGAGGATTATTTGCACCGTACCAAAGTGGTTTCAGAAAAGGACGTTCTACGATGGATGCTGTTGTGAAAGTAAGCAATGAGATAGAGAAAACATTTAAAATGAAACAATTAATGAATATTGTATTCTTTGATATTGAAAAGGCTTATGTGGAGGGAAGGGTTATTAATTAAATTAAATAAGATCTATAATTGGGTGTTAGATTTTTTTATCAGAAAGTAGATTTAGAGTTAAAGTGGGATGAGAAGTGTCTGAGGAATTTGAAATAACTAATGAAATTCCACAAGGAAGCGTTATAAGTCCAGTTTTATTTAATGTTATGATTAATGATATTTTTATGAATCTGGACAGAAGGATTGGGTCAGCTCTGTATGCAGATGATCCAAGAGGACGAGATCCCATAGGTGTGATAAGTAAAATCAAGGAAGCAATAAGGAAAGTAGAACAATGGTCGTACAATTGATGCTTTAAGCTTTCTCCAAGTAAATCTTGCCATATGTTATTTATCAGGAAGAAAGGGATAGACAAACAGAACTTGAAATTAAATGGCCACAATTTGGAAACCGTAGATCATTTTAAATATCTAGGTATATGGTTAGATCAAAAGGGTACATGGAAAGT
This sequence comes from Coreius guichenoti, assembly GCA_039654105.1. NCBI lineage: Eukaryota > Metazoa > Chordata > Actinopteri > Cypriniformes > Gobionidae > Coreius > Coreius guichenoti. The sequence continues at coordinate 54,695,366 of CM077168.1, read as the reverse complement.
ACATATAGAAAAGGTAGAATCAAAATGTAAGAAAGTTATAAACTTAGAGCATTAGTTGGGAAAGACTGGGGAGCAGATAAACACTCACTGCTGTATATTTATAGGGCTCTGATGAGGTCAACAGTAGATTACGGATGCTGTGTGTACGGAGCAGCAGCTAAAACACACTTAATGAAAATAGATAGAGTTGTTAATAAAGCTTTGAGGATTTGTACTGGTGCAAAGAGATCAACACAACGACTAAGGCAATCCAGGCAGAGTTAGGAGAAGTGCCCTTAGACCTAAGAAGAGATAAACTACGTGGATGTGGTAATGAAAATCCCACCAATAGTGTTGTTCAAGAATGTTGGGAATATAATTATTTTCAAGGTAATGGCTTTGGATGGGTAATAAAGGAGGATTATAGATTAGAGAACATTTGGGTAACACTTTAGAATAATGGTCCGTCATTAATAGATAACTCTGCAGGAAGTAATGCAGGACTAGTACTACATTAACACTTCAGCTACTACTATTAACTAATACAGAAACAAGCTTTAATCAGTAAGTAATATCGAATTTAGGACTAAGATAGGTAATCAATAATTACTGAAGGAGATTGGCATCACTACGAACTAGGTAACTACAACAAATTATAAAGAATGACTAGTTAATTACTAACCACAACATTAGCGTGTCTGAGATGTGAGCAGTTGTCTTTTTTTACTCTTAATGTTGTCATAAAATGCATCACTAATTACTCAAGTGTTACCTAGTCACTCTACAGGAACTACTAGTGACCTCGATCATTATTTTAAAGTGGAAAAACATCCTTTTCACTTTAAAATAATGGTCCAGGTCACTAGTAGTTCCTGGAGAGTGTAATTGAGTAATTAGTGATGCATTTTATGACTTTATTCAGAGTAAAAAAGATGACTGATTACGTCTCAGACACACAGACACTTTATAATTTGTCAGTTAGTTAATAGTTATTAATGAGGCTAATCTCCTTCAGTAATTATTGATTACTTAACAAGGAACTATCTCCTAAATTCGATATTACTTACTGATTAGTTAAGCTTGTTTCTATATTAGTTAATAGTAGTACCTGAAGTGTTAATGTAGCACTACTCATTAGTCCTGCATTACTTCCTGCAGAGTTACTTATTCTAAAGTGTTACCAACATTTGTTTTAACACCCCTACACCTATTAGTAATATTCCTATTTGGTTGTTCCCAACAACTGGTAGATTTAAATATAATGAAACTAAAGGAAAAATGGGAAGAGAGTGAGAAAGGACACTTGGCAAGTCAGTGTATAAGAAGTGTATATTACAGTTATTTGGATATCTATACATACTTTTTCAAAAGGGTAACTTGAATGTAACTTAACTACTTTAACTTACAAGAAGCTTGTAAAGCTGCAGTTTCAGAGTAGCTTGCCCAACACTGTTTTTTTTTTTTTTTTTTTACTGAAAGATCAGCCACAGCAGAAAAGAGCCGCACAACAGACAGAAGAGCAACAGACAGTTTTTTTTCCTTATTGTTCCCTGTAAAAGTATGCTGTAGGTTGATGTATAATCAATTTGTTCTGTTTAGACAAAATCATGCCTCTATATAGTGCTTTAAAATTATGTGTGTGTGTGTGTGTGTCTATAGGATATACTGTATATACAAAGTGTCATAGATGCATGCATTTTGTCTTAATAGACAGAATTAATTATGTATCAACCTATACTTATCTATCAAAGGCAAAAAAGAAATAAAAAAAAAAACAAAAAAAAAACAACAACAACAAAAAACAAACAATACTACTTAAGAGCTTATTTCCACTGTGTCCTTGGCTCATTCTTCGCAGGTGTAAGTCTGTTCCCAAGGCTTGCCACCATTGCAAAAATTGTCCTGGTGCTACCCCATTCAAATGCTGATGCGGAGAGAGTGTTTTCTGTGGTGAACCACTGATGTGTGTGTGTGTGTGTATATACTGTATACTAAAAAAACAAGTGTTTGCAATGACTGAATGGGTTTCATTTTTTAAAAAACGAAATGTTGACGGATGTGCACGCTCTTAATGTTATATTAATAATTGTAGCCTAAACGATTTGTGCAAAAATCAAACGTGATGTGTGACGTGCCTGATCATGAGTCGCAATCATTTGTGGAGAGAAACGTCACAAAACATCAGATTTTCACGAAATTCAATCAGACATCAAATATAAGGCGTGCAAAACAGACGTGGCTGAATCTAAGGTGAGTTCACTTTGTATGAGAGAGTAATTAAAAAAGATTTAAAATGATAAAAAGTATCAATTTATAATCTAAATAAAAATGAATTTACTTGGTAGTAAACAATACACCAAATGATTTGTTGATAAACGAGAACAAATTCAACTGAATTATTTTGTTAATTATATTATGGAACAATGATTTCAACCCAGCCAGCACAGTCATGTGGGGTCCAGATGGGTGTCACCTGGGCTGTCTAACTGGGGCCACAGTTTCCATGGAGGCCTCAATGGGTTAGCCCAGATTAAATGAACACTGCTCAGTGTGCACACTACAGGCTGTTAAATGTAACACTCCATCAGTTTATGTTCATGGAGTTAATGATATAATTAAGTGATTAATTGAGCATTATTGAAGATAGCTCCTGTTAACAAGCAGAAACACTGAAGGAAAGAGAAACACAAGAACTACAACTGACTTCAGCCACAGCCTTAGATGAAATCAACTGAAGATAAAAGAAGACATTTCATCTAAAGGTGGGCATACACTGTGCGATTTCTGTGCGATTTTGCAGCAAGGTTACCTACTCACACTGTACGAGTAGATCGCATACGATGTAAAGCCAAAGCTCACGATTTATGTGCTCACACTGTGCGGTCCGATTGTAGTGCATGACTTGACTGCTCACACAACCCCCGTGCCTAGTTGCGCCGACAGACCATGGTGTAGGCTATTATAGAGAGAGAGCCTATGGTCAAATGCATCAGCTAACGATATCAAGAGGATTTAGCATTTCCAATTTATGTATTCAATTATTATTATTATTAGGGTAGGCCTACTTTTATTATTTATTACATTTGCAACAATTTCATGACGTATCAATGCATAACCTAACCGACACACTGCATAATAAAAGATTTGATAGATTAGCTTACTCATTAAAATTTAATTATTTCAAAACATTTAGCCCGTTTATACAATTTTACAATGAATTAGGCCTACAGGCCTATAGATAAAATGATTATCAGTCAATAATATGTCTCAATGAAAAGTAAGAGCAGCTTCAAAAACAACATGTTTAACACGATTTATCTCTCGTTGTCTCTGTGAGAATATGCGCCTAACACCGTGTCCTAACTACACGCGACGCGACGCGACACGTGATAAAAGGCATCTTTTCCATGTTAATTAGAGTTTTTGTCCTAACCAACCGTCGCGGCTGGAACAACACCACAAAACATGGCAATGATAATCTCAGTTAATGTTTATGTGCTTTATTTAATGTTAAAAGCGTGTAATGTGACTTTGAATATCATTTAGCTCCCAGCTTTGTAACGTAGTCATACTAAAAGCAACAATGGATAATTCACCTCAGATCTTGAAATATTAAACAAATGGAAACAAGAACGTTCAAACTGTGAACAAACAAGTATATTCTATGACAGATTGTTTCAGTGAGTCTGTATTTTTAGTAATGTTTAAATGGCGTGATATTTGTGAATTTGATTATGTACTTATCAATTTCCTTGCGAGTGCCGTGCACTTGCCGCGAGAGCCCGCCCACACGCTGTTCTGATTGGCTGTGGTTTTTGATTGATTTGTCGCATCTTGTAATCGCGTCGCGTCTGGTGTGGACAGACAAATTGTCGCTGGAATCTTATCGTGACGCGTTAGGACACGGTGTAAAGCTCATCAGATTTGACTTTCACTTTATGTAGTGAATAATTGACTGGGTTTGAGACTTCACCGACTCTCGCGCACATTGCGTGATATCCAATGCCTTAGTGATTTAAAACAACAACAAAAAAAATTATATTGCGACGTGACATTTTTCTTTATCACCAATTGTGAAATGATGGTCAATGGTTCACATTTCCAGTGATAATACAATTAAATAATAGTAAATAAAAGTAAATAAAGTGATACAAGTAAATTAATGATCAAGTAGGCTACTGAATTAATAAAAGAGGTGCTGGATAGGCTACACGGTGGTTTGGAAGACTTGGATTATCCATTATCCAGGATTCGGCTCGAAATCCAACGAAAATCGCAGAGTGTAGTTCTTGTGTTTCTCTTTCCTTCAGTGATTCTGCTCATTACCATCAGGTGTTCACCACTAATGCTCAGTCATCACTTAATTATCTCATTAACTTCAACATCGCTTCAGTGTTCAGTGTTATTTTAACTCTCTGTGCAGTGGGACCATATTGATTTAACACTGTGTAGATTTTGCTGTGTAGATTTTATTTAATTTTGTGATATAGTTAATGATTTGTGGAACACCATGAACTTAATAAACAACATTTACTAACACATGACACACTAACACACGTGAAAACTTTTGTCCTAAAGGTATATCACTATCACAATGACTCGGACTGCTGTGATGACATTATTGAACATCCTCCTTTAATGAACCGTGAGTCTGTAAATTACCACATTATTTTTGTCTTAAGAAAAAGCAGCATCTAATGTCACAAATAATATTACAATAATTCAAAGTTAATTTTAATGTCTGCTATTCATTATTATAATCTTTGAAAATGCTTACTATCAAATGCAGGTGTCTGGAATCGACCAGAGGAGAAGCGGTAAGCTTTCCTTCCCTAATCTGGGTTAGCCAGCTAAATTACTTAATATTGTTGACAAATCGTCAAAATATGCAACAACATGGTAGAATGGATGCCCTCACAGGCACTGTAGACTAAAAAATAGCTGGCTGAAATCATAACATGTTAAGACTAAATCAAATATCTTTTGTAGAGCCCATCATGATGCCACCCTATTAAATCCCGGTCCTCCAGTGCTTTACTGTCTGAACACTGACAAAAAATATATTGATGGGACTGATAGAAAGATCAGACGATGGACATATGGACGAAGAGACAGAAACAAGCAGAACAAAGTCATACTGATGGTGGGAGAAACCGGCTCTGGGAAAACCACCATCATCAACACCATGATCAACCACTTACTGGGAGTGAAGTTTGAGAAGTTTATGAGGTGTTTGTTGAAGAAAACCCAACATCTCTGACCATCATTGACACTCCAGGATATTATGCACACACTAAAAGATTCAAGAGAGAAAGAAAGACTTCTGAGTATCTGATCAGATTATGTTCACATGAGGATGGGATTCATCATATTGATGCAGTCTGTTTTGTGATGAAGGCGTCTCAGAATCAAATCTCTGGCAAAGAGCTTTACATATTTCACTCAGTTCTGTCTCTGTTTGGTAGAGATGTAGAGAACAACATAGTGTTTCTACTCACACATTCAGGTGGATTACCTCCAACAGATGCTCTCAATGCCATTAAGAAAGCACAGATTCCCTGCAGAAGAGATGAAGACAATGAACCCGTTCACTTCTTATTCAACAACCAGCAGAAAGAGAAGAGAGACAAACAGTATAAACACATTTTTAAATCATCATGGGAAATGGGAGAGAGAAGCATGAATGAGTTCTTGAAACTTCTGGAAGAAAAGAACAGAAAAGGTGTGACATTAGATGTTCTGAAAGCGCCAAAACAACTTGAGGCCCGTGTCTTTAATCGGATGGATCATATCACTGAGAAGGAACTAAAAACTGAAGAATTGGATCAGATTCAGAAAGCCCTCAGACAGAACAGAGACAAGATTGAGAACTGTGAAAACTTTCAGAGTTTCCAAAGAAAAAGTCCCCATTGAAAATGCTTCATTGAGGGACATAAACGCAACCTCTGCTCCGTCTGTCAGGAAAACTGTCATGAGCAGGGATGATGGTGGGTCCCACTCTGTGAACTGTTCAAGTGTGACATCATGAAAAACGACAACTGCACTGTGTGTTCAGGGAAGTATCATTACAGCACACACGTCAAAGAGGACAGAAAATATGTGATGAAGACAAAGCCAGTCATTATGACATTTGATGATCTTAAACAGGAGTATGGATGCACTGGTGAAAAGCCTGAAACCAGCTTCCATGAAAATAAATATGAAGATACTGGTAAGGAAGAGTCTGAGAATAAACACAAAAGTCCATCCTGCTGCATGAAGCTTATAAGACCATCATGAGTCTGTCCCAGTTCGCAATGACTAAAGACAGTGCTTTCACTGCTGAACATCTGGAGTTCTTTATTCGAAGACTGGAGGAGGAGGATGATGAAAGGATAATCCACCTGGTGAATATGAGGAAAAATATGATAGAGCAGCAAAACAGGTTGAGGATCTTTCGTGTAATGAAGAATATTGGCTCAGTGGCGGGACTTGCAAGACATTACATGAACTTTTGAGTCAAAAAGAGAGACTTGAGAAATATCACCCAATATGTGTATAATAATGTGCATCTGGTGACTGATTGTGAGTACCCGTTTCCTTCATACACAGCAAAATCCCCAGTGTTAAATCAACACGGCTCAGAGCACATATGTGATAGCCTTGCTCCGCCCTCCTACGTACTTCCGCTCAATTTTCATTTTCCTTCAGTACTCCTTCTGGGTTTGCGGTATATTCACTGGTTTTCTCCGGCCAAATTTTAACCGGTCCAATCAGCGAACAGAGGGAGTGGCTGAGAACGATGACGTAGTTTGAGATGACATAAGTCACGACCAAACATTAGCGATTGGTTATGGCAGATCCGGAGTGGCTCTGGGCAGATCCAACAGTTTTAAACTTCAACAGAGTACCCGCCTTCAAGGGCTTGTCAATGGAGAGTGGCCAGACTCTCTGTACAAATGAAATGTACCAGAGTCTGGCAGGACCAGGCTACATATGTGACCCTGGACCACAAAACCAGTCATGAGTCTCACGGGTATATTTGTGGCAATAGCCAACAATACATCGTATTAGGGGTGTCGCAATAATCGTTATATTCAAAGCACGAAATATCGACATCGTGTTAATTTAGGGTGTGGCAATATACCGGTATTGGCGATAACCACAATATTTAAATGAATAGGACTCTTATGATAACATGACATGTAAGTACTCAAGTGTCCCGAGTCCGACTGGAGCCCGTGTTTATTTTTCCTCTCCCTCCCTATTACACACTGTTGCAGCCATAAAAGTAGTTCAGCTTTGTTTTTAATGTCAAAGTAGTTATATTTCGTTTCGTTTCTTTAAGTTAATTTAGAAAAAATGTTTGGAGCAATTTTTGTTTGTTAAATTAAAGTTTTAGTTTTTTAAAGTAGCGGCCAGCGGCCGACAGCGAGTTAACCACGTTTGATCAATTTAGCCTCTCAAATCAACACTTGACTTGTCTTGCCTATAATAAAATCCATAGATATAAAACACTTCAAGCATATCACAATGTTAGTTTAAACGTTTACTATCACCACCACAGTAAAAAGGCATTTTTGACAAGCTGAGGCATGGGCTGATGCTACTCGCAACGGCACTCGCAAACGAAACAGGCTATACAATCTAAACTATAAAGAAAATTAAAAAAACAAAACAAAATAAAAAAAAAACATGCAGGTTGTCTTACATTAAACCTCTCCGCAAAATGAATATAAATCCGATCTTCAGTTCCCGCGCTATAGGCTATGCAAATTTAAGGAGTTCACGTTAACGAAAGCAAAAGATTCGAGCTGCATTTTATTGATCATCAGCTCATTTCAAGATCAAAGTCCGCAATAGGAGAAAGAGCGACCTACTCACTGGTAAGAGCATTTATGATTGTGTTTTTGAGCATCTGAGACTTAGGCTACTTTAAGTTTCACTGGCCGTTTGCGTGTTGGCTTAATGCTTTAGTGATAGGCTACTCATTTGCGACGACGCGTGTTGCAGTAGCAACTATTGTCATATATAGCCTATAACACGCTTTCACACGTTTATTTTTAACAATTTGTCAGGAGTAAAATGTATATATGTGGTTTAAACAACCAGATGCATTCACACTTGTCCAGTTTCGTCTGAAATGCGTCCCATACCACCTTCTGAATTGATTTGTTTGAGTGATCGGAAAGAATTTCGGAAGGCATTTACTCCTGATCTTTTCACAATATGACAGATATCTGATCAGAGAAAACGAATGACGTGAACAGGTGTAAAAAGGCCATAACTCTTGCAGCTGCGCTGAAGGATCGCTCGCTGCTGCTTCTGGCCGGGACTCTGAACACCAGTCAGGGCCAGTCGACGGTCGCGGTAGCATGGGCTCGTGTTGTTTCCACCAGTGCAGCACATCTCATAGTTTCTTTTAATTAATTAATGTCTATTTACATAATGTATATTTTTGCATTTGTATTTGCAATCTAGTCATGGCCAATACAGCCTGTTCGAGCACTTTATTATTTTATTTTTTTTTGTTCAAATCTATTCCACGATTAAAACGGATCTAGAAAAACTGTGCGAACACATTGCTACATTAAACTCTGTAAAATGTTACCTTGGTCGCAGTGCCATGCACTTAATGTCTCATCTGCGGCCGTTCTATGTGCACATTAAAACTGAATTAGCAGCGGCTTACTGTATGACTTAATTGGCGCTGGCGCAACAATAGGTTAAAGAGCTTAAAATAGGGGTACACAAGTTAACAGGTTAAAGTATCAGTTTTGATGTTAATATTTATTCATCATATGTGCCCTGTGTTTATCAGTATCCAATTATGTTCGTTGGGTAAAAAAGAAAAACTAAACAAAGTAAAAATTAATTTGATAACTTTCCCCCCCAAGGTTTCTATAGATATCGCGATATATCAATATCGTGAATTCTTTTGGCCACAATAACCGTGGTGTGAAAAATCTAATATCGTGACAGCTCTACATCGTATGGGTCAAAATTATCAATTTTTCTTTTATGCCAAAAATCATTAGGATATTAAGATCATGTTCCATTAAGATGTTTTGTAAATACCGTAAATATCTCAAATTTATTAGTAGTAGTAATATGCGTTGCTAAGGACTTCATTTGGACAACTTTAAAGGAGATTTTCTCAATATTTAGATTTTTTTTTGCACCCTCAGATTCCAGATTTTAGTTGTAGTAAATAGTTGTATCGCGGCCAAGTATTGTCCTATCCTAACAAACCAAACATCAATGGAAAGCTTATTTATTCAGCTTCCAGATGATGTATACGTCTCAATTGAAGATCATTTAGTTATATTTATATTTAATGTTGCTGACATCAGCAGTGATATTAAAAGGCAGATCATTCTTCAGCATGTGCTTCAGTATTTTCAACACTAGATGGCCTCAATGTACACAGTGTTGAAAACTTTGAATAAATGTCCCTTTACAAGACAGAATAACAGCTCAAAACTTACAGAAACATATTCATACTTATATCCTGTAAAGTTTAGTTTTCTGTCATTCAGAAGCTGTTTATAACAGTCATGCATTTGACAAACTCTTTTTGATCACCACAATAAATACCTTTATACGATTCACAGTTTATCTTTTTTTACGTAAATGTCTTAACTAAATTATATAGGTTCTGTGCATGTTAAGTGTAATTTAGTTTTTATCGTCTCGAATTTCAACTCGTGGACTTAAAGATTTTTTTTTCCAGTTTCATCATGTAACAGGTTATAGGCCTATTAATTTATTAATTTCACGCAAAATCTCTCCCTTTGTTATTATCAATTATTTATATTTGTAGTCTGGAAATTATAATTTTAATAATTCGTTTAATTTATCCTGTTAATATTGATGTATTTTATGCGGGATATGTTTCTGTAGTTATGTTCATTTTTCAGTGTTGTTGAATATGGTGCGTGGTTCCTTTAAGACTTCTGTTCCGGTTCCCGGTAAATGCGACTGAAGAGAGGTGAGTTGTGCTCAAGCTCCGTCTGAAAAGTTTGATATGAGTTTTGTTTATTGTAATAAAGCATGTAATTTTGTTCTTAAATGCACTTTAATCTCATACAAACATGTATGAAGTCTGTGTGAATGATGTGAAGCTTCGGAGAGCATTCATTAAACATGAGTGTGCAAGCTCTGTTGGCTAAAATAATGCCTTTCACTGACAGAAGGCCACAGATTCAAGCTAGTTTTGATCCTTCCTTTTTATTCATGCAGAATAAAATCTGGCCTGAGTGATTCCTGTTGCTCGTTCATCTGCCCACAAGAAGACTGGTCACAGTCACAGTCGGTTATTAGAGAGCACAACAGGATTAGGATTAGGATTAGGATTAGGGTTAGTGTGTGTGTGTGTGTGTGTGTGTGTGTGTGTGTGTGTGTGTGTGTGAGAGAGAGAGAGATGGGTAGGGTTAGTGTAAAGGAAGAGAATATACAGTTTGTACAGTATAAAAAGCATTACGCCTATGAAGAGTCCCCATTAAGAAAGTGAACCAGACATATATATGTGTGTGTGTGTGTGTGTGTGTGATGGGTAGGTTTAGGGGTAGGGTTAGTGTGTGTGTGTGTGTTTGTGTGTGTGTCGGGTTAGGATTAGGGTTAGTGTGTGTGTGTGTGTGTGTGTGTGTGTGTGTGTGAGAGAGAGAGATGGGTAGGGTTAGTGTAAGGGAAGAGAATATACAGTTTGTACAGTATAAAAAGCATTACGCCTATGGAGAGTCCCCACTAAGAAAGTGAACCAGACATATATATATGTGTGTGTGTGTGTGTGTGTGATGGGTAGGTTTAGGGGTAGGGTTAGTGTGTGTGTGTGTGTGTGTGTGTGTGATGGGTAGGGTTAGTGTGTGTGTGTGTGTGTGTGTGTGTGTGTGTGTGTGTGTGTGTGTGTGTGTGTGTGTGTGTTTGTGATGCGTAGGTTTAGGGGTAGGGTTAGTGTGTGTGTGTGTATGATGGGTAGGGTTAGTGTGTGTGTGTGTGTGTGTGTGTGTGTGTGTGTGTGTGTGTGTGTGTGTGTGTGATGGGTAGGTTTAGGGGTAGGGTTAGTGTGTCTGGGTGTGTGTGATGGGTAGGGTTAGTGTGTGTGATTGGGTAGGTTTAGGGGTAGGGTTAGTGTGTGTGATTGGGTAGGTTTAGGGGTAGGGGTAGCGTGTGTGTGTATAATGGGTAGGTTTAGGGGTAGGATTAGTGTGTCTGGGTGTGTGTGATGGGTAGGTTTAGGGGTAGGGTTAGTGTGTGTGTGTGTGGGTGTTTGTGATGGGTAGGGTTAGTGTGTGTGTGTGTGTGTGTGTGTCAGGTTAGTGTGTGTGATGGGTAGGTTTAGGTGTAGGGTTAGTGTGTGTGTGTGTGTGTGTCAGGTTAGGGATTAGGGTGTGTGTGTGTGTGTGTGTGTGTGTGTGTGTGTGTGTGTGTGTGTATAATGGGTAGGTTTAGGGGTAGGATTAGTGTGTCTGGGTGTGTGTGATGGGTAGGTTTAGGGGTAGGGTTAATGTGTGTGTGTGGGTGTTTGTGATGGGTAGGGTTAGTGTGTGTGTCTGTGTGTGTGTGTGTGTGTGTGTGTGTCAGGTTAGTGTGTGTGTGTGATGGGTAGGTTTAGGTGTAGGGTTAGTGTGTGTGTGTGTCAGGTTAGGGATTAGGGTTAGTGTGTGGGTTAGTGTGTGTGTGTGTGTGTGTGATGGGTAGGGTTAGTGTAAGGGAAGAGAATATACAGTTTGTACAGCATAAAAAGCATTACGCCTATGGAGAGTCCCCACTAAGAAAGTGAACCAGACATGTGTATGAGTGTGTGTGTGTGTGTGCACTGTAATGTACAGTTTGCAGCAGTGATGTAGTCTAGTTTTTTGTAGTGAGTAGCTATACTGTGCTTTTGTTTCCTCCCAGCCTCATACTCACCTGTCCCAGAGCGACACCCCATAAGCACCATCACACTCACTGATGCATACAGTATGGTATGGGATCCATTTAAAGTCCTAAAGTAAATGTAAAAACACATGTAAAAATATCCTGCACAAACTGAAAAAAAAAATAATGCAAAATGATCAGAATAGCAAACAACGTGGTCACAGATCAAAATATAAGCATAAAATGAAAACATTAAAAGCGCATTAAAAAAAAACAAAAAAACAAGCATGAATCAAAACTTTAAACACATTAAACATTATATTGCACAAATCTTAAACTTATGTTTATGTGTTCTTAAATTGTTTTTCATTGTTTTATTACTCTCATATATTTTCTGCACACTCCACGTTCTGTTCTTGTTTTTCCAAATCTTTCAGTTGGAGTCTCATGTAAATTAGGGCGGGCTTAAGCATCACCATTGGTCCACTAGTTCTAGATTGACAGCTCCTCCTCTAGCCAATCAATCAAAGGGAGTTGATGTCACTCCACTGCGACTCATGGCTATTCGCTGCTGATGCTCACTCTTACAGGCCAGAGGATGATGGATAACCGTCAGCTGGCAGTTTCCGTGCTGGGGTAAAATCTTACCGTGGCAGGACACCGTTATACTGGATGGGAAAAAGTAATTTAAGGGGTATAAATACTTTAGCAGAGTGTTTAATGAATGAAACCAAACAATATTCCACTCTTCATTTTTATAAAAAGTCATTACAGAATTATTTTTGAAAAATGAAAAACAATGGCTTTGTGTTGGGGCACGTTTGATTGTCTCACTGTCTCTCTGTGAATATAAACAAAATATGTAATGCAATATATATGATAACAAATTTTGATCCAGGAGTTGCATGCTAGCTTGCGATGGGTCAGTGTTTTAAGTCAGGAGAGGGGGATATGTATTCATATTTATCAACAGACACTAATGCAATTGAAGTGTAAATCCTGATTGTTATGGGGATTTGCTTATATTACAATTATGCTGACCTATGTGTTCATTAAATTCATTAATTGACTGACATTAAATAATCTGTTATTAATCAATAATGTTTTTACCACACATTTCAGACACATTAAGACAATACTGTTGTTCATCACTAAATAAACTAAAGTAAATAGATTTTAAAAAAATCTACCATATTTCCAAGAGATATTATCTGGAAATTAATATGTCTTAATCTATTCTGAATATCCAGATTACAACTATACACAACTACTCTAATAGGTGTATTTAAATGTTTATTATTACTATTAATATTAGAAAAGCTTAACAATAAAACGTTAAAAGGTCTGTTTGATTATTCAGATATTAGATATGTAGGATTTCTGTTCAGTGTTGACTGTTATTCAGACAGAAACTCTGATAGTATAGGCATACTTATATCCGTGTAATATTAACATTTCTGTTCTGAAATTTTTTGACAGGCTATAAGAAGCTAAAAGAAGACTGATGCCAAATCTGAGCCACACTGACACTCCACTGATGAGTTCAGGTCAACTTCTACACGCTATCCGGGTAAGGGCACAGTTCTTAACATTATTAAAACAAGTAATAAGACTAAGATTACTTATCATTTGTAGTCCATTACTGATTACATGACAAACAGTATTACGCCTCTTAGGTAATGTATTCTGATTACTTTTTGATTACTTTTAGATTACCTTTGACTTACCTAGTTTATTACATAGATTTGAGTGGAATTATGTGTCCCCGACTAAGGATTTACAGAGTCGAATCAGAATAATAAAGTCTTGCGATAGTCGAATTGTGTGTGTGTGGGGGGATAAACATTCGTAAAACAATTCCTCGTAACATTTTAAAGCCACGATGTACAGAACGTCACACAAAGTAATAATATAATATATTCACGCTTTCAGGTTACAAGTCTGAAGGTCGAGGGTTTAAGTCCCTGTTTGGGCGCCACTTCTGTAACGATGGCGGCCGATAAATAAATTCAAAATCAACAAATTATTTAATTTAGATTAAGGTCAATTAATTCGGGCGCCAGACAGGCAATCCTGTCAATAGTTTAAGCACATAACCCAGATAGTATAGATGCCACTCGTTACACAAATCAAGATAAAATTCAATATAGAAATCACACAAAGGGCATAGGATTCAATTTAGAAAGGAATTTGTATTTCACAGAAGAAATGACAAATTAACAAAAAATTAACCACAATAAACTCTCAATTGTGGTTGATAAACACATCAAGAGAATAATAAAAAAAACTAATTTTCATTTCAAGTCAGATTCATGAGTCCCATTCTCCCATAAACAAGAAAAATAAGAAAGCAGTCAAAATTTTGGGGCAAAGAAAAGAAATGGCGGAACAAACTGAAGTAAATGGAGGGAAAAAAAAATATAGAAATAAAATAAGATAAACCAAATGTAGATACACTACTCACGTCTTAGTTTGAGAGTAATCATAATAATGGTGAGGGTGGAAAGTGCTGAGGGGAATTGCGCGGGGAACTTTCAGCAATGGTGAGACTTTTTGTTGGGGAAACGGCAACAGACGATTCAGACAAACTAGCGATCGTCAACCCAGCTTGTTTAAAACGCTCGCCGCTGGAAACCTCTTGATTTGGGTGTGTAAGTGTCGTACAGTCGCGCGTCCACTCCAGCAGTGGCCCAGCGTTCAATCAGCTGATGAATAACGTCACCGCCGCCCAGGTAAGTGGAAATACGTTCACCTTCCGTCCATTTCTTTTACTATTTCTTTCAGTTAACACCACCAGCAACAGTTCTCCCATTTAACGCTGATTTGTTGGCATTTCAGCTTTGTCACAATATAGAAGAAAATCTATAATACACCTAAAAAATAACAAATAACTGCAGAAAGGCCACACTGCAGACAGGATTTGCATTTCACATGTCAAATTAAATCGGCTAAATCTGTGAGCGCTCCAAATACAGTGCAACGTCGATGCACCGAAAAACAATCAAAAATTAATTTACAGAACTAAATTAGAACCGAATAGAGACAGAGCGTCATAATCTGAAAAATAATCCAACCGTCTCCATTGACTTTGTATTGCGTGAGGCTGCCTCCTTGTCATTTCTGACTGATAACAAAAAAAAGCACAATGTCTAAAACCTGCAATGTGACAGGGTGTACAGCAAACAAGCTAAAAAACCCTATTGTGTACCATATTGATACAAAAAAAAACAGAGAGAAAGAAAATGTATTGCATAGTTTGTTTGCACATGACGTCACTGCTGTGGCGCGAAATGCAGATGGAGGGCAGGAAGCGATTTTCTACATAGGATTCACTATCACAAACTCAAAATGCCTACGTTTTGCGTTGTTTATGGTTCCTCACATCGATCAAACAGAGAATTCACAAGGAGCTTTTAACGTTTACCAAAAGTTGTCTCCTTTAGTGGCGTTTTCCATCTGCTTATACTTAGGGATGCACCGATACCACTTTTTCTCTTCCGATCCGATTCCGATATCAGAGCTTGCCAGTATCGGCCGATACCGATTCCAATCCGATATCAGTGTTCTTTTTTTCCATCAAAACTAAGAAATGTACAGTGGGGAGAACAAGTATTTGATACACTGCCGATTTTGCAGGTTTGCCCACTTACAAAGCATGTAGAAGTCTGTAATTTTTATCATAGGTACTCTTCAACTGTGAGAGACGGAATCTAAAACAAAAATCCAGAAAATCACATTGTATGATTTTTAAATAATTAATTTGCATTTTATTGCATGACATAAGTATTTGATCACCTACCAACCAGTAAGAATTCCGGCTCTCACAGACCTGTTAGTTTTTCTTTAAGAAGCCCTCCTGTTCTCCACTCATTACCTGTATTAACTGCACCTGTTTGAACTCGTTACCTGTATAAAAGACACCTGTCCACACACTCAATCAAACAGACTCCAACCTCTCCACAATGGCCAAGACCAGAGAGCTGTGTAAGGACATCAGGGATAAAATTATAGACCTGCACAAGGCTGGGATGGGCTACAGGACAATAGGCAAGCAGCTTGGTGAGAAGGCAACAACTGTTGGCGCAATTATTAGAAAATGGAAGAAGTTCAAGATGACGGTCAATCTCCCTCGGTCTGGTCCACATTTTGTTATGTTACAGCCTTATTCCAAAATGGATTAAATTCATTACTTTCCTAAAAATTCTACAATACCCCATAATGACAACGTGAAAGAAGTTTGTTTGAAATCTGTGCAAATTTATTAAAAATAAAAAACGAAAAAAAATCACATGTACATAAGTATTCACAGCCTTTGCGCGATACTTTGTTGAAGCACCTTTGGCACTACTTACAGCCTCAAGTCTTTTTGAGTATGATGCTACAAGCTTGGCACACCTATTTTTGGGCAGTTTCTCCCATTCTTCTTTGCAGGACCTCTCAAGCTCCATCAGGTTGGGTGGGGAGCGTCGGTGCACAGCCATTTTCAGATCTCTCCAGAGATGTTCAATCGGGTTCAAGTCTGGGCTCTGGCTGGGCCACTCAAGGACATTCACAGAGTTGTCCCGTAGCCACTCCTTTGTTATCTTGGCTGTGTGCTTAGGGTTGTTGTCCTGTTGGAAGATGAACCTTCGCCCCGGTCTGAGGTCCAGAGCGCTCTGGAGCAGGTTTTCATCAAGGATGCCTCTGTACATTGCTGCATTCATCTTTCCCTCGATCCTGACTAGTCTCCCAGTTCCTGCCGCTGAAAAACATCCCCACAGCATGATGCTGCCACCACCATGCTTCACTGTGGGGATGGTATTGGCCAGGTGATGAGCGGTGCCTGGTTTCCTCCAGACATGACGCTTGCCATTCAAGCCAAAGAGTTCAATCTTTGTTTCATCAGACCAGAGAATTTAGTTTCTCATGGTCTGAGAGTCCTTCAGGTGCCTTTTGGCAAACTCCAGACGGCCTTTTACTGAGAAGTGGCTTCCGTCTGGCCACTCTACCATACAGGCCTCAAACAAACTTCTTTCATGTTGTCATTATGAGGTATTGTTTGTAGAATTTTGAGGAAAGTAATGAATTTAATCCATTTTGGAATAAGGCTGTAACATAACAAAATGTGAAAAAAGTGAAACGCTGTGAATACTTTCCGGATGCATTGTAAGTGAGCGTTTAATGAACGAAAGACTGTCTACCCTCGCATCAACACAACACATGCATCGTGGCTCTCTCGTAAACGCGTGTCATGCATCTATGTGGAAGGGAATTTGTCAATGAAAACTTTTTTAAAATCTTAAACCAGCAATATAGCAGCATCCCGCAATAGACGTCTGGCTTGACTGTTTGCATGATGATCTTGCTAGTCGCTTAAATTTGCAATGTGGTCCTAGCTGGTCCTCACATGATACATAACTCTTGTGTTATTATTTAATCACAGCAACAATGGCTCCACCCAGACGCCGCGGTCGGCGCGACAGCATGGAGCAACCGCCTAACATGCTGTGAGAGATTGCTGTTATTGTTTTAATACGCTGTTATGCTTATGATTTTTATGGGTGTTCACTTGATACATGGACCAGAATAATTAGTGTTTAACATAAATTATGTTAAAGCCTGTACAGTGTATTTGTAGCATAAAGAAATTTGTATTATGTACAGAATATACTATATAAAAATCCCTGATGTTTCTGCTCTGTTTTTCTTTTAGATCTGATGTCATTCATCTTAAAGAGGAATTGAATAGACTCCATAAGGATATTTACCCAGAATTCAACAAGCATTCAGAGAAAATTACTGAACTCCTCAATGAGTTTACAAATGGTTACAGACTTGCTATTTTTGCCCTTAGAGGAGCAATAATAGCTGGAGGAATTGGGGTGGTGTTTTCGGCATTAGCATTTGTTTTAAATGATGAGGAGGTTTCTGCCATTGTTGCTACAGCAGGAGGAGCTGTGTCTGTAGTTGCTGCATTATGTGCTGGTTTTGGGCGATACAAGAAAACACAGCAAGAGAAGAACTTAAAACGAACTATTGAAGAGGAAGTTAAAGGATTTCAGGATAAAAGTAGCCTTATTATTGACATGCTGGAAAACATTTGTCAACGTACTGAGAAAATCCTGAGAGACCCTTGGCTGTCAGACCACAAAACCCAGGCATTAAGTGACCATTTTGCCCACAGCTTTGAAAAAAGGCAGCTCTTTCAGGAACATGACAGTAGTAAAGTGTCTAAAATTGCGCATTTGTCTGGAAACCTTTCAGAAATGATCGCCAAGGTTAGTTCTGTGCCTGATATCCTCAAAGAGATCATCGAAGACAACAAGAGGCAAAAGGACAAACCTGCAAAACCCACACATGAACAAATAATTAACATGGAGTTTAAGGAGCAAACAGAGAAATTCATTAATGACATGCAGAAAGGAATTTGCCAGTTGAAAAATGCAGTGAAAGAACTCAACCAAACAACATTGAAAATATCGAATATTTTCAATTAAACCTGACAAAATTAAAAAGTATGAACTGCTGAGACACAACTTGTTGTTGGATCCACCTGACAGAGAACAACACAACTAGCAACCAATATTTTATTGAATAATTATTATTGAATAATTTCATTTTCCTACAATGATTAATATTGACATTGTCAAAAGATAGAAATATGTAGGATATCATTGGAAGACATTTTTGGAAAAAGATACTTTAAGTAGTAAGACTACCTTGTTTTTGCTCTGCATTAATGATTAAAATTAGAAGATGTTGTTATTTTGTGTAAATTATGTGCTTTATATTTATCACTTTCATAACAAAACATGCAAAAAATGTACACACAAAAATGTATTTGAATACAAAGTGAATAAAGTAATTGTCTTTAACACTTTAATGTCCACACCAAGGGGAAAAAAGGCAATGGGAATTTTTTTATTTAGTTGGGACAAATGTTTCTTTTTTTGTTTTTTTTTTAACAGACCTACAGCTGTTAGTAATCAAACTCTACCAAATGAAAACAGAAGTGCGTTTTAATAAACATTTTAAGATAAAACTTCTTAAATAAACCTTTTTTAACTTAACCTTTCAAAGATTTTATTTTTTCAAATAATTACTTTGTAATTTTAAATCCTTTTTAAAAGGATTGGGGGTGTTGGGGGTAAATATTTGCAGGATTTAAATGGGATTAAGGGAATGGAGAGAGAATGAAAATAGTTAAAGTACTAGAATTTATTGTAATGCTGTCACACACTGGCTGTAGTAACACACACACGACAAAGATAAAGATCCTAGACAGTCTTTATCCACAGGTAAATCCTAACAGAGGCAGGCAAGCAAACACAACCGTAACAGTAACCAAGTTTCCATCAAAGGATTTTTTGGCAAAAAAAGGTTTAGTGCATCAAAATGTTTTACCGATAGCTGATGGAAATGTCAATTATCGATCATTTTTTTGCAAATGTCGACAATCTTTTTTCTGTTTAACTTTAGCGCATAAATTCTATATCGATATTCAAATGTCACGAAAAACTAGTTTGGAAATACTTTGGTGGTGTTGCTCCTGTTAGAGCACCGTTTCCCTGTCGAGAAGGGTTCACTCGTATTGCGTCGCTAGATGCATTGGGAAAACTCCTTTTCTCTGAAATATTGAAGACTTTGTTTAAAGGGGTGGTTGACTGCCCCTTTTTACAAGATGTAAAATAAGTCTCTGATGTACCTAGAGTGTGTATGTGAATTTTTAGCTCAAAATACCCCACAGGTCATTTTTTATAGCATGTTAAAATTGTCACTTTTTTGTGTGTCCCTTTAAATGCAAATGAGCTGCTGCTCATGGGGCGGAGCTTCAAGAACTCCAGCTAGCAGCTCTGATTACCAGGCAATGAAACTGTTCAGCCTTTTATGTTCAAACCGGAGTCGGACAATGATGGTGAGACTCGAGAAGAAGTGACAACATGTAGAATGAGACAGGACCTTTCTGAATGGTTAGTTGATGAATTTATGTAGCTGATGTGGAGTTAAGTATCTTCAAGTCATTGATTAGCATATTCTGTCATGATAATCTCACCCTCTTTGTTGCGTGTTCCCTGGGGTTCACTGTAGTCCCTGCCAGCCGTTTGTTGTAGTCCTTAAAAAGTGGTTTCTGTAAAAGAAAATATCTCTCTTTGCTTTGAACTTTGAGCGTCGCAACTTTGCAGATGTTGTTTATGCTCAAACAGCAACATTACACACTAACTAAAGTTAAAAAAGTGAAATCATAATCAACCACTCCTTTAAAACGCAGTGTAACTGCACAGCCATCATAGTGCAGAGCTCTGCACGCGCTGATTGACTGGGCTGTGTGAACTGCATGAATCTATGGCGATGTGACGTATCTGCGCGAACCAATCGTGACGCATCCTGCCGAATAGAGAGCAGAGCCCGCCAGAATGGGCGGGGCCTCTGGCTATATAAGCGGCCCATTTCGCCATAAGATTCAGATTTATTCTCCTTCTTTGCTGGTTCTCCTGCTAGAAAGCCTTCTCGCCGTCGGAACGAGCCCAGCAGCGGAACGAGCCCCACGGTCTGACTCGGCCATCCGGCGAGCGCTCTTTAAAAAAGAGCAAATTTCTGCGGAGTTGATGCAAATGTCACAAATGCAAATGTGTGGCACATGCAGAGCCCCTCTGCATCCCGCTGACGAGCACAGTGAGTGCGTTTCCTGTCTGGGGAAATCCCATGCAGAATCCGCGCTCACTGCGAGAACATGCCGCTCTCCTCTCTTCGCTTGCGGATAGCTTTCTTTTCAGAAAGGAACTCTGACCCTTACGCCCTACCGTTTCTCCCCTCCCAGGATCCTCGGAGGAAGAAAGAGAGCTGAGCGATCGGACATGAGTGAGCTCACGCCGGCCCAGACCCCACGTGCCTCACTCTTTCCACTCAGAGAGATTTCACCTGGTGCTCTTTACACAAGCAG
This sequence comes from Coreius guichenoti, assembly GCA_039654105.1. Lineage (NCBI taxonomy): Eukaryota > Metazoa > Chordata > Actinopteri > Cypriniformes > Gobionidae > Coreius > Coreius guichenoti. The sequence continues at coordinate 54,674,629 of CM077168.1, read as the reverse complement.
ACCAGCGCCCCTCGTGTGAAGCGAGTGGACTCGTCTCCTTTGGAGGATCTGATGAAGACCTTCACGAAGCCTCTGAAGGGGAGGATTGGTCGGGCTCAGTCGGGCTCTGCCCCCCCGCCGTCTACGAGCAAAAGCAATGCCAGAGCGGGTATGGACGCCGAACTTCTCTGCGTCCTCGCTAAAGCCGTCAAAGAGCTCTGTCTCAACTGGTCTCCACCAGAAGAGCCCACGAGAAGCCGCCTTGATGAATGGTTCCTGTCAGGGCGCCAGCAGGCCCCTCGCTAGCAATCCACGCCGTTGTACGACGAGCTGACAAAGTCATCGCCACTGACCTCGCCCTGCACGCCACGAAGACCACCGCCCAGGCCATAAGAAGAAGCATGGCCAGTCTAGTGGTACTTGAGCGCCACTTGTGGCTCAACCTCACCGGGGAATTTACTGTGCACTTAGTCAATAAACCTGTCCCGCTCAAATGAGCCCAGATCCAGGAGTAATATGATATTCTCAGAACAAGTGTGCTTCTAATAACTCATAATAATGTCAGACTGAACTCTAAACTGTTTTCTATCTATGTTGCATTAGAAGCCGGAGTAATATTTTATTAGTGTTTCTCTACTTCAATTTAAGGGTTTGTGCATGTACACCGTCCACGTTCAAAAAACATGCTGAGACGTGCATGTTGATCTTCAGTCTGGTTAGACTCTTAGCTGCATGCATTTAATTAAATTAAAATTGCTCAGACTATTATTATTGCAAAAACTTTATTAAATTCAGCAATATATTAAACAAATCTTTTCCTTATCCAACATCAGCCGACTAGAAAGCTGCATTTCAGTGTTGCTTAAAATAGCTTCTGAATGACAGAAAAAAGACTACACAAAGAGTTATGTGTTACTCCTCTCAACTCTATGGTAAAGGGGTTCACTATATGAACCATACACATAATAAGCAATATGAAGTCTGGCATAATCACGCATAATCAAAATGTATACTGAAATCGTATTGTCATTTTGATTTTATTCTGCTCTGTTATTGTACAGGTTTACTTGCTCTGCCTGTTTTGGGGCGGGACAGAGAGAGAGGAAGAGGAAGAGAAATAATGGAGGAGCACTGAAAATGTGCTGCTGTTTGTCTAACGTCCTTTTAGCTCACTTTAAACAGCATGTATGTAAATGGTTTAAAACTAAACTGGATAGATTGTTCCCACATGTTGAATGTGGTTAAGTCTTTTATCATGTCACTGTAAAGCACAGTTTCTCTGTTTCGAGCGCAAAACACACAAGAGCTTCGAGCTTCAACTGCAAGGTTAGTAGCGTTAATGGTGAGTGTGTGTGTGCTTGCTTGTGTGCACTATAATGTACAGTCTGCTCTGCATTAGGTCGCAAGTGGAGTTGCGAGTGTAAGCAGTGACACGCAGACGGGGCGTATGCACTGTTGGATAACATTTAAAGTTATTATAGCATCCTGCTGTGAGAAACCGTTGTTGTAACATGTAAGTCACACAATGCGGCCTGATCCAGACAGATCTAGTGGCTGTAAATGCATGAAAATCTAAATTCAACATCATCTTTATTCCAATTTGATAATATATCTGTGAAAGTATACCGTTGTACGTTTGTACGGGTATAGTTGATATTTTTAACTGCCACCAAAGCTTGCTCATTATGCTTCAAGGTATAAAGCATTATGAGCAGCTGGATTAAATGAGCAAGAACAAATGACATGAAATAGCTTCATTCATAACTAAGCTGTATTTAATTCATAATAGCTTTGAAAACATGGCAGTGTATATGTTTTGACACAAATCGACCCGAGTTCGATTCCGCCTTATGCCGAGCTCGCTCTACTCCCTATTCACATTACATATCAGATCGGAAACGCATTTATTTTCAATAAAAATTTAAAATATTCAAAAAGTGGAACTAAAGTGTGTAACCTGTGTTTATCGGTTAGGGGTAGGTGTAGGGAGGGCTTTATTGTCCCAATATGGCAGCATCCATTTAATAACTTAATTCATCCCAAAGGTGTTCTATGGGGTTGAGGTCAGGACTCTGTGCAGGCCAGTCAAGTTCCTCCACACCAAACTTGCTCATCCATGTCTTTATGGACCTTGCTTTGTGCACTGGTGCGCAGTCATGTTGGAACAGGAAGGGGCCATCCCCAAACTGTTCCCACAAAGTTGGGAGCATGAAATTGTCCAAAATGTCTTGGTATGCTGAAGCATTAAGAGTTCCTTTCACTGGAACTAAGGGGCCAAGCCCAACCCCTGAAAAACAACCCCACCCCATAATCCCCCCTCCACCAAACTTTACACTTGGCACAATGCAGTCAGGCAAGTCCCGTTCTCCTGGCAACCGCCAAACCCAGACTCAGCCATGGGATTGCCAGACAGAGAAGCGTGATTGGTCACTCCAGAGAACACGTCTCCACTGCTCTAGAGTCCAGTGGCGGCGTGCTTTACCCCACTGCATCCCACGCTCTGCATTGCACTTGGTGATGTAAGGTTTGGATGAGCTGCTCGGCCATGGAAACCCATTCCATGAAGCTCTCTACGCACTGTTCTTGAGCTAATCTGAAGGCCACACGAAGTTTGGAGGTCTGCAGCTATTGACTCTCTGCACACTGTGACCCTCAGTATGCGCTGACCCCGCTCTGTGATTTTACGTGGCCTACCACTTCGTGGCTGAGTTGCTGTTGTTCCCAATTGCTTCCACTTTGTTGTAATACCACTAACAGTTGAGCGTGGAATATTTAGTAGTGAGGAAATTTCACGACCCATATGGAAAAGTTTTGCTAAAAACGTGCGATTCTTATAATGTTCCAAAAGAATACTAAGGGACATAAATTCTTTGACATGCTGCAAAAACACACATACAAATTGCATAATATTCATGTATTTTCAATCGTATATGTCCTACACTGTAAAAAAAAAAAAAAAAAAAAATATATATATATATATATATATATATATATGCTGGAGAGGTGTTAAATACAACCCGTGCAAATCAGTTAGATTTTACTTTAGTATATTAGTTAGCAAGTAAAATATATAAAAATGGGTACACCCTTACACAAAATATATTTCCTTATATATATATATATATATATATATATATATATATATATATATATATATATATATATATATATATATATATATATATATATGATAAATATATTAAATGATTTAACAGTATATTGAAAATATACAGAATAAATATATTACAATATATTTAATAATACATGAGGAATTGCAGCTTTTCATATATTGAAGAATATATGACAATATATTTACTTGTATATCATAATGTATGTAATTTTATATTCCGTAATACACTTCATAACATATAGATGTACATGTGATCAGATATGGTACTGCAAATTATATTGAACATATTTACTCATGCAGTATATACACATACATATATAGAAATATATAATTCAGATGTAACCCCCTTTGTAATCGTTAACATTTTCATAAGTAACTGTAATTTAATCACACATTTTTTCTCAGTAACTGTAATGGATTATTTTGTCATTAAATTACGTAACGCTGTTACATTTTACTAGTTACTCCCCAACACTGTGTATATATATATAAGTTAACAATAACACAAGTCAAACACACATCCATGTTCTTAAGTATTTAGCAAAGAGACTATTACTGTACTGAAAAGTGCACAGCCATTATTTTCAATAAAAGTAACATATAGTTTTATTGGTGTTTGGCCAATCGTCAACCTCACCACAGGCTCTATCTCCCCCTATATTAATATTGAGCAAAAGCACATGAAGTAACATTTAATTTTAACATTTACCCGCCTTTAACAGTCAGAAGCAAAGCATGATGGGAAGTAGAAATTTGTTGTAACTCATTCTGCAAAAGTGTGTATATATGTGTGTACATACATTCACATTAATATAGGTACAAGCAATATACAGTAAGGATTAAACTTTATGAATATCACATGTAATGATATTTATGTCTTCATTTCTAAATATTTTATGTGTATTAATATATAGCAATACTTGGTCAATGCATATATTGAAAAATATTGAAAAATATAAGCACTAGTTTTCCATATATGGAGATGTATTATGTAATACATGGCATTATATTTTGCAAATATATTCCCATATATTTTTGTTTCATAAGGGCATTCTACCTACACAACCTATTTGTTAACAGTAATATCTGCAACATTAAAAAAATAATTAAACACCCAAAAACATTACTTCTGTCATCGCAAATTGCGCATGCGTCAGCGTGCCCAGGCGGAAATCAATCGCGGGGTTCATCGTCTTCAGTTCCAGCGGGACCGTGAAGTGTCGAGCTCCAGGTAAGATTTTTCTTTGTCATGTCATTCTCAGTGCAAAAGATTTGCAATTTGCTCGCTTCTGTTACCACGTTCAAGTGGTAACGTTAGGTTAGCTAGCTGACTGGTAACGCTAAGGCCGTGTGTCCACCAAAGCGTTTTTTTCACGCGGCTGGCTGGCGTATTCAATTGTTTTCAATGGGAGTGCCGCGTTTTTAGAACGCCATGAGCGTAACGAGGAGCTGAGCGAGTATTTCAAGCGTTCGCCATTTTTTACTGGTCGCCGAGAGTTGAAGAATGTTCAACTTTGAGTAAAACACAGCGCTCATCACTGTCACTTCACCCAGCCGTCCAATCACAGTGGAGGAGGGGCGGGACAAATACAACACCGACCAACCGCCACATTCTGCTTGTACAACGTCAACAGATGAAAACAAGCAGCGTAATAACGGAACAAAATAATTAAAAACAAGAGCCAGAGCAAATACTTTACATTGTATTGGTATTTTAATATTGCTCTCCTCATCTGTAAGCCCCTTTGGATAAAAGCTAATTCTTGTTATTTGACTATGTAATTTGGTATTAAGTAAGCCCTCGAGCACATGGTTAGCATGAATGTACAGCGATTTGCTGTGGTGACACTGACAAAAAGCAAAAGATAGAATATATGTAATGTGATATATGTTTATGTTCCTTTTGTGATCATTAATAGTCTATTTTGTGCCAATTCACTTTAAATGAGCTATGTTTTAGTGAACTTGGGTTTGCAGATTGCACAAGTGTAGTTATTTCCCAAAATATGTGTTAAACTTTAAGGAAAATCTAAACTTTTTTATAGTTTGCATTCATGTAAATGCAACATATATGAATATAAATTATGTACAATCTTAAAATCAGGATATAGTACATTATTCAGTAGAAAGTACTATATAATAGATAGAATAGATTGTTATACTGGAATACATTATATTGAAAAGTGTTTCTAATATTCATGAATGTAAATGGAGTGGTCAAGATATTAGAAACACCTCTAAATATAATGCAGTCCAGTTCTGCAAACTACAACCTCAATAATAAACTTGTAGTTAAATTAATACCTCTCTGATGAAAGTGTACACACATTAATTTAATAATAATTCATAATATTTCACCTAGCTTTAACTGTTGCTCTCCTCTTTTAAGTTGTAGATGATTTTGCATCATCATGCAGATGTAATTATGCGTCATGCCATAGCAGTGCTTTATTATTATTATTATTATTATTATTATTATTATCAAGATGCAGCTTACTTCGATTTAAGCCAAAATGCAATTTATTTATGTCTTGACTAAATCTTGATGTGGTATCACAATTGAAATAATAATCTTATATAATAATCTAATGATTTAAAAACTATTAATAAAACATTTCTGACTTTATTTTTCTTCCACAGAAAGATCTATATGAAAACATTCGAAGACCATGCAAGACAAATTGTACTACAAGTTCATCCCATGAAGACTGGTTCATTTTTTAAGGGGAAGTGTTGAAGTTTTGTTAATTTGTTACATTTATATAGCGCTTTTCTGGGTACTCAAAGTGCTTTACATGGAAGGAGGGGAATCTCCTCAACCACCACCAATGTGCAGTATCCACCTGGATGATGCGACGGCAGCCATATTGCGCCAGAACGGCCACCACGCACCAGCTGATTGGTGGAGAGGAGACCGAGTGATGAAGCCAATCAGTATATGGGGATGATTAGGAGGCCATGATGGACAGAGGCCAATGGGCAAATTTGGCCAGGATGCCGGGGCTACACCCCTACTCTTTTTCCAAAGGGATTTTTAATGACCACAGAGAGTCAGGACCTCGGTTTAACGTCTCATCTGAAGGACGGTTCTTGTTACAGTATAGTGTCCCCATCACTATACTGGGGTGTTAGGACCCACACAGACTCACTAACACCTCTTCCAGCAGCTACCGAGTTTTCCCAAGAGGTCTCCCATCCAGGTACTGACCAGGCTCAACCCTGCTTAGCTTCAGTGGGAAACCAGTCTTGGGCTACAGGGTGATATGGCTGCTTATGTAACGTGAGTGGTAAGACTTTAATGTTAACAAACGAGACCTTATTGTAATGTATTAAAGAAACATGAACTAACAATGAGAAGACGTTCGTTCATCTTCAGAACACAAATTAAATCTGAGAGCTTTCTGTCCCTCCATTGACAGTCTACGCAACTACCACTTCGACGCTTCAAAAAGTTCATAAAGAGATCATAAAACTAATCCATATGAATCAAGCGGTTTAGTCCAAATGTTCTGAAGAGACTCGATCACTTTATATGGTGAACAGAAATTGAGAATACACCAGTGAGACTGTTTGTGTTCCACTGTCACTGAATGAATTTCATGCATATAATCACACACCATTTACTTAAGTACCGAGTGACTGTAATACTTTTGAAATATTTACAGACTTTGGCAAATATTTAGACTTTTGGTATTTTTAAACCTAGGTCCTATTTGTTAAACTGGCAGTGACAAAAAGGCTATGCAAGGGAAGTGTACAAAGCAAGACAACAAAGTAACCTGCTTGTATTTGCACTTGACTATGTCAAATGTCTCTTTTGAGATCTGCCTCCCTCCCCTTCCCCTTGAGGTTTTGTCACACTCTTATATCGAATCCTCTTTAAAATTCTCTTTTTAGACTTCTAATTCGTGACCAGTGTTTTGTTTTGCTCTATCCTCTGCGTATACGCGTTCGTCAATACATCATGCGTCGGGTCAGAGGTCACTCTTTTGGCGTAAATCTACGCGTACGGCTGCCAGAAGCTAGTTATTTTAGTCTATAAAGTCATAAATATGGATATTTTTCTTACAAAAACACATGGCTTCGCTTCAGAAAGCCTTTATTAACCCCCTGGGGACGGATTACTTTTATGATGGATGGATGCACCTTTTTTTATCACTGCCATTATAAAGCTTGGAAGAGCCAGGATATTTTTCTAATATAACTCAGATTGTGTTCGTCTGAAAGAAGAAAGTCATATACAGCTTGGATGACTTGAGGGTGAGCATGGGGTCATTTTCATTTTGGGGTGAACTATCCCTTTAATTCTCTTTGATGATTGATGGCCATGACAGTGTGTTCAATGTATTTTGTTGTTGTTGTTTTGTGTGTTTTGTTTTTTTCCTGAGCAAAATCAGTTTGCTATCAAGTTGGAATTGTAAATTACTCATGTGGAGTATAATCTGAGTGTGTTTTACTTTGTGTTCAAATAAAAGTGTTTCCATCGCAAATTTGTGTAAGTCATTGACTGAAATCATATATGATTAGTATATGCAGAGATATAGTAATATTACTGCTGTAATATGAGGAATTATGTGGAAACATAACACCACACTATTTCCCTATTAAAAAAAAAATCTGTATGAAATACATACATATAAAAAAAAAGGACACAATGTAAATAAATCCTATATGACTTTAATTTGACTAGCATATGATTCAGTATAAGAACTTTAAATGATTTGTATATGAATATCAGTTATTTTCTACTAATACCATACAAAATTACATACTGTTGACATGTAAAACTCATATAAGACTTTTTACAGTATTAATATATGATTATAATAATATTATTAATAAAAATCCCCTACAATCCCCTTTAGTATGAAAGTGGCCATAAACGGTCTGATTTTGTGTAGGACATGTATTGAACTTACATGAAACACAGAAGGTAATTCTGGCTGATTTAAATAAGGAAGATATATGGCATATGTCTGCATGCCTAGTGCTTGATTTATACACCTGTGGCCATGAAGTGATTGAAGACCTGAATTCAGTGATTTGGAGGGGTATCACAATATTTGGCAATATAGTACATATATATATAATTTAATGTACAACACTGAGGTGCGAATAGTTTCATCCACTATTTATAAGTATAAATTGCATCTAATTACTATTTACACTTAGCCTATTGCAAAGAAAATAGGTACTGCTATTTTTACACAGTGTAAATCGAATCTATCGCTATTTTACAGTCTGTCTTATACTGGGGACCTGATTTAGCTTTAAGGAAAATTACCCATTTATTTAAATGGGGATAATATGAACAGAAATTTCTCAAAATAGTATACATTTATTCTTTTTTTTTTTTTTTTTTTTTTTTTTTTTTTTTTTTTTTTTTTTTTTTGCATTTAAAATAAACATCTGAAACCTTTTTTTCCCCTCCAGCAAAAGAAGCTAAAAGAAGACTGATGTCAAATCTACACCACAATGACACACCACTGCTGAGTTCAGGTCATTTACTACACACACTCCTGGTAAGGTCATAGTTATTAAAATAAATAAAATCATTAAATAATGAGACTGTGATAAAGTAGATATTCCCACACTCATACACATATACCGCACCACACATACTTACCACGCTGTTCTCCCCTCCCTCCGTTTGGTTGGAGCGGGCACACACGCAGCCGATAGCCCATGGACGGTTTCACACACTACGTGCTCCATTTCCCTGCTATATTTGTTTCCCGATCACACATAGTACACCACAAGCATTTTGTCCCGTTTATGTGTCGTGTATTCCGTGATTTATTTGTCGTGTGTCGCGAGTGTTTTTGTGTAGTCGGACTGGCTGGTGGCGCCGGCGAAACCGATCGATTGAGCGGCGCACGCTTATGACATCACTGTTAGCCGGCACACTACGCTTAAAGTCCAGCGAAACCATTTGTGTTGTTTGTGGGGGGGGGGGGGGGTCATGTGTTATTGTGTTTTGATTTTGTTTTGTTATGTGTTTAATTATGTTTTATATGAGGATTTGTGTTTAAACCTGTCTATTGTATATGGGTGAAGTTTGATGGACTATAGATGATTTTAATGACCAAAAAAATGGTACGTCCATAGAAGGGGCGGAGCCTGGCCTATAAAAGGCGGGGCCAGACTCAACTTCATCACTTGTTAACCTAGTCAAACAGGAGCGTGCAACTGTGGTGCCGTAGCGATCTACCAAAGCGAGTATATTGAAGATACCCTTTGTGTATATTTTGTATCTATATATTTTTCATCTTTATTTTCCAGTTTGTTGTTTCTTTGACACTTTATAATGTTGGGGTTTTGAATTTTACACTGTATATACACTCACCTAAAGGATTATTAGGAACACCATACTAATACTGTGTTTGACCCCCTTTCGCCTTCAGAACTGCCTTAATTCTACGTGGCATTGATTCAACAAGGTGCTGAAATGTTGGCCCATATTGATAGGATAGCATCTTGCAGTTGATGGAGATTTGTGGGATGCACATCCAGGGCACGAAGCTCCCGTTCCACCACATCCCAAAGATGCTCTATTGGGTTGAGATCTGGTGACTGTGGGGGCCATTTTAGTACAGTGAACTCATTGTCATGTTCAAGAAACCAATTTGAAATGATTCGAGCTTTGTGACATGGTGCATTATCCTGCTGGAAGTAGCCATCAGAGGATGGGTACATGGTGGTCATAAAGGGATGGACATGGTCAGAAACAATGCTCAGGTAGGCCGTGGCATTTAAACGATGCCCAATTGGCACCAAGGGGCCTAAAGTGTGCCAAGAAAACATCCCCCACACCATTACACCACCACCACCAGCCTGCACAGTGGTAACAAGGCATGATGGATCCATGTTCTCATTCTGTTTACGCCAAATTCTGACTCTACCATCTGAATGTCTCAACAGAAATCGAGACTCATCAGACCAGGCAATATTTTTCCAGTCTTCAACTGTCCAATTTTGGTGAGCTCGTGCAAATTGTAGCCTCTTTTTCCTATTTGTAGTGGAGATGAGTGGTACCCGGTGGGGTCTTCTGCTGTTGTAGCCCATCCGCCTCAAGGTTGTGCGTGTTGTGGCTTCACAAATGCTTTGCTGCATACCTCGGTTGTAACGAGTGGTTATTTCAGTCAAAGTTGCTCTTCTATCAGCTTGAATCAGTCGGCCCATTCTCCTCTGACCTCTAGCATCAACAAGGCATTTTCGCCCACAGGACTGCCGCATACTGGATGTTTTTCCCTTTTCACACCATTCTTTGTAAACTCTAGAAATGGTTGTGCGTGAAAATCCCAGTAACTGAGCAGATTGTGAAATACTCAGACCGGCCCGTCTGGCACCAACAACCATGCCACGCTCAAAATTGCTTAAATCACCTTTCTTTCCCATTCTGACATTCAGTTTGGAGTTCAGGAGATTGTCTTGACCAGGACAACACCCCTAAATGCATTGAAGCAACTGCCATGTGATTGGTTGATTAGATAATTGCATTAATGAGAAATTGAACAGGTGTTCCTAATAATCCTTTAGGTGAGTGTATATCAAATCAAATCACCTTTATTTATATAGCGCTTTTCACAATGGCAATTGTTTCAAAGCAGCTTCACAGTGGTAACAGGAAAATGATGCAACGGAATTTGATTCGGCTGTACAGCCGCTCTGGAGAAAACGGTGATGTCATCCAGCTCATTTCAATTATCATATAGTGTCAATGCGGGCGGATCAGTAATATAGTTGAAATTTAGGTGTCCCCAACTGAGCAAGCCAAAGCCAAAGGCGACGGTGGCAAGGAACCAAAACTCCTTCAGGGCCAGAATGGAGAAAAAAACCTTGGGAGAAACCAGGCTCAGTCGGGGTGCCAGTTCCCCTCTGGCCGACGAACAAATAGTGTATGATTATGATTCTGGCAACATTACAGGTCAGAAGTCATATTAGATAAATAGATATTCGTAGGATTATTCGAAAGATTGGAGTTGTCACGCCGGGGACGGGTTTAATTCGGATGTCGTGTCGATGCGGCATTTACAGGGGGGAGTTTAATTGACACTATTGTCTCTACAGACACTTCAGGGATATGGTCGTCATGTCCAGGCTAAGGTCCACCATCTGGTCTGGATACGGCCCGGATCCGGCCGACTGCAGTAAACCTCGGGATAAACAGAGAGACTAACATTAGCGTAGATGCCATTCTTCTTATGATGTAACGAGTACATCAGGTGTTATTGGAAGTGTTCCCGGTTCCGGCTGACCTAGTTAATGCAGCCTAAAACAATCATTTAACTGATTTGAACCTCGGGATAAACAGAGAGACTAACATTAGCGTAGATGCCATTCTTCTTATGATGTAACGAGTACATCAGGTGTTATTGGAAGTGTTCCCGATTCCGGCTGACATAGTTAATGCAGCCTAAAACAATCATTTAACTGATTTGAATAATAGAAATTAAAAATGTTTTATGTGTGTGCCATAGTAAAGAGATGTGTTTTTAGTCTAGATTTAAACTGACAGAGTGTGTCTGCTTCCCGAACAATGCTAGGTAGACTGTTCCAGAGTTTAGGTGCTAAATAGGAAAAGGACCGACCGCCTGCAGTTGATTTTGATATTCTAGGTATTATCAACTGGCCAGAATTTTGAGACTCCAATAGACGTGATGGAGTATAATGCGTTAAGAGCTCGCTCAAGTACTGGGGCGCTAAACCATTTAGTGCTTTGTAAGTAATCAGCAAGATTTTAAAATGTATACGATGTTTAATAGGGAGCCAATGCAGTGTTGCCAGAACCGGGCTAATATGGTCATACTTCCTGGTTCTAGTAAGAACTCGAGCTGCTGCGTTTTGGACCAGCTGCAGTTTATTTATTAAGCGAGCAGGGCAACCACCCAGTAGAGCATTACAATAATCTAGCCTTGAGGTCATGAACGCATGAACTAACTGTTCAGCATTTTGCATTGAAAGCATGTGCCGTAATTTAGATATATTTTTAAGATGGTAGAATGCAGTTTTACAGATGCTAGAAACGTGGCTTTCAAATGAGAGATTGGTATCAAAGAGCACACCCAGGTTCCTAACTGACGACGAGGACTTGACAGAGCAGCCATCGAGTGTTAGACAGTATTCTAGGTTACTACTTGTGGAGTTTTTTTGTCCAATGATTAAAAATTCAGTTTTTTCTGAATTAAGTTGCAGGAAATTACTAGTCATCCAATTTTTTATATCAGCTATGCATTCTGTTAATCTTGTGAATTGGTAAGTTTCGTCAGGGCGTGAAGAAATATAGAGCTGAGTATCGTCAGCATAACAATGAAAATTAACGCCATGCTTCCTAATAATATCTCCCAGTGGTAGCATGTACAGGGTGAAAAGCAACGGTCCTAGCACTGAGCCCTGCGGTACTCCATACTGAACTTGTGTTCGGTGTGACATCTCTTCATTTACTGCTACAAACTGATAACGGTCAGATAAGTATGATTTAAACCATGCCAATGAAGTTCCACTAATGCCAACATAATTTTCGAGTCTATTCAAAAGAATATTGTGGTCGATAGTATCGAATGCAGCGCTAAGATCGAGTAACACTAATAGAGATATACAACCACGATCGGATGATAAGAGTAAATCATTTGTTACTCTGATGAGAGCAGTCTCAGTACTATGATACGGTCTAAATCCTGACTGGAAATCCTCACAGATACCATTTCTTTCTAAAAAGGAGCATAATTGTGAGGACACTGCCTTTTCTAGTATTTTTGACAGAAAGGGTAGATTTGAGATTGGCCTGTAATTGACTAATTTTGTAGGATCAAGTTGCGGTTTTTTAATAAGTGGTTTAATAATAGCCAACTTAAAAGTTTTCGGTACATATCCTAATGTCAAGGATGAATTAATGATATTAAGGAGAGGCTCTATGACCTCTGGAAGCATCTCTTTTAGTAGTTTAGTCGGTATGGGGTCGAGCATACATGTTGTTGATTTTGATGATTTAACGAGTTTAGCCAATTCTTCTTCTCCTATAGCAGTGAATGAATGTAATTTTTCCTCAGTGACACTACAATGCACTGTCTGATGTGATACTGTAGTAGACGGCTGCATGGTTATAATTTTTTTCCTAATATTATCAATCTTACAGGTAAAGAAGTTCATAAAGTCATTACTGCTGTGCTGTTTACAAACATCAGAAGGTGAAGCTTTATCTTTGGTTAATTTAGCCACTGTATCGAATAAATACCTAGGGTTGTGTTTGTTTTCTTCTAAGAGAGTCGAGAAATAAGCAGATCTAGCAGTTTTTAGGGCCTTTCTGTATACAATCATGCTCTCTTTCCACGAAATGCGAAAAACTTCTAGTTTTGTTTTCTTCCAGCTGCGCTCCATTTTTCTGGCTGCTGTTTTAAGGGCCCGGGTGTGCTCGTTGTACCACGACGTTGGACTATTTTCTTTAATCTTCTTTAAGCGCCGGGGAGCAACTGTGTCTAAAGTGCTGGAAAAGAGAGAGTCAATAGTTTCTGTTGCAACATCGAGTTCCTCTAGGCTATCTGGGATGCTGAGGAGATGAAACTGATGAGGAAGATTATTTACAAAGAAATCTTTAGTCGCAGCAGTGATAGTCCTGCCATATTTAAAGCGAGGGGACGGCTTTGCAGCCTTTGCTAAATTAAGTGTACATGATACTAGGTAATGATCTGAGATGTCATCGCTCTGCTGCAGAATTTCAATGGTATCAACATTTATTCCATGTGACAGTATTAGGTCTAACGTATGATTACGGCGATGAGTGGGTCCTGACACGTGTTGCCTTACTCCAATAGAGTTTAGAATGTCTCTAAATGCTAATCCCAGTGCGTCTTTTTCATTGTCTACATGGATATTAAAATCACCAACAATTAGGACTTTATCTGCAGCCAGTACTAACTCTGATAGAAAATCAGCAAATTCTCTGGTAAAGTCTGTATGGTGCCCTGGTGGCCTATATACAGTAGCCAGCACAAATGTCAAACGGGATTTATCGATTTCACTACATAACGTTACATAAAGCACCAAAACTTCAAAGGAATTATATCTGAAACTAGACTTGTGAGTAATACCGAAGATATTATTATAAATTACAGCAACACCTCCCCCTTTACCTTTCAGACGCGGCTCGTGTTTATAACAATAATCTTGGGGGGTGGACTCATTTAAAGTAATGTAATCGTCAGGTTTTAGCCAGGTTTCTGTCAAACACAGCACATCTAGGTTATGATCTGTAATCATATCATTAACAATAAGCGCTTTTGAGGAAAGGGATCGAATATTCAGCAACCCGAGCTTTATCATTTGATCATCTGTATTATATCTGTTGTTTATTTGTTGGACATCAATTAAATTTTTACCGTTGAATGGTTTTGATGGTTTTTTGTATTTACTAATTCGTGGAACAGACACAGTCTCTATGTGATAATATCTAGGTGAAAGAGTCTCTATGTGCTGGGATTTATCTGACTTCTGTGACGTGAGACAGCTAGCAGGCGGTCGGGTAAGCCAGTCCGTCTGCTTCCTTCACACCATCACTCGTGGACTTTTGTATATATCTTCGGTGCTGTAAATAAATTACACCTTGCACGACAGTGCTGTTGTGGGTAGAGCCATCTTTTTTTTCCCTTCACAAACGAATCCTCACGCTATACAACGTAGATCCATAGGGGTCGCTTTGTGACAGAGACTTATTTCAAAAAAGTCTTTCAGCTATCCAATCAGCATTATTATGACACAGAATGGTGTTGCAGTATTTAACAGCAGGGGCTCATCATGCTAATCAGCCAAACCTAAACCCTCAAATGATAAAAATTGCTCAACACACAAAATAACAATTAAGAATAAAAAATAATGCCAAACAAATTACTTATGTAAGGCCTGCCCGATTGGCTCAATGACGGTTTTCAATAGAGCAGGTGAAGGATACTGTCTTTTCAGTGTGGCAAAGTAATTTAACTCCAATTACATTTTTTTTCTGACTCCATTTTATCTCTCCATTTTATCCTCGAATTTAGGTTAGAATGCCAATTGATTATAGAACATTTATATAATAAAACATCCTTTGTTTTCCTAGAGAATAGCCCTCTCTGAGCCCAGACAGCTTGGCTCCAGCCTTACACTTAACTACAGAGTTTTTCAGTTTTTGAAGTTGTTGTAGACCTGGCAGGCAAAACTGATACTAATCTCTATTACCAGGACTGTAAATGTTCATAAACATAGTCTCATTCCAGCATAAATATTTCTATAAGAAAATCATTGTCAAAGAAGTGGAAAATTGACATAAATATGGTTAATTGATTACAAAACTCATTCTAATAGTTGTATTATGTGATACACAGGTATATACAAACAAGTAATGTATTCACTTGTGTTTTCTTCACCACAGCAACAATGTCATCATTTATTAAACCATGTCGGCGAAACAGCATGGATGTTCCTCCCAAACTGGCGTAAGAGATTGTTCTTATTCATTTATTCACTTAAATAAAAATATGATTTTTCACTATATTGGTGTTGACTCATCAGTCTTTGATGGCAGGAGAAAACCACAAGAGAAATCGTCTCAGTTTATGTATGTAACCTGGTTTCCCAAGAGGGGAATGAGATGCTGCGCCATGGGACACTTTGGGAACGCTTCTGTGTGAGCTGGTGTCTGAAGCCTGCCCAACAAGGCAGTGTAAAAGCACAGACAATTGTTGAGCAGACTGGCCTTTGGGACAACCCTGGAGGACTCGAGACCCTGGGGTTGAATTCGCGTCCAAACTGTAGAACCTGATACAAGTGTGCAGAGAAGACCAACCTTTCAATGCACATACATCATGTAAGGATGCAAAATAACTGTGACATCACCTGGCTACTCACAGGGCTTGGTGTTTTGTTCTGTCAAAATGTGTTGTAATGACAAAAAGTTATGTCATTCAGACCATGATACAAAAAGCCATTTCAGAAGATTTCTCTGGATTGGGATCTCCCAGGGGATGCCATCCAGGAGAAACAATACATCTCAGGCCTGCCAGAATGAAGCCACCAGAATGAGGTGGACTCAGTCCTGGTGAACCCTCTCCAGAACTCCAGAATATGTCCTAGAATGTAAACTGCACTTAGTTAAAAGAACTTCTGCCCTTTGGAGAATCTGCTGCACCTGCCTAAAAAGGGGGCGCAAACATAGTCCGCCCTGGTGATTGATGTAAGAGACTACCGTAGTGTTGTCTGAGTGGACCAACACATGGTAGAAACTCAGCTGTGGGAGGAAGTGTTTCAGAGCTAGAAACACTGCCCTCATCCCAACCTTGGAGTCACAGGCTAGTCGGCCATCGAGAACTGCACAACACCCCATGAGAGAGGCGTTCATTGTGAGAAACTTGCGACGGCAATATGCCCCTTGTGCCAAGCCCCTCACAGCAAAAACCCCAGTGTTAAATTAACTCTCTTCAGAGTTTGAGTCCACACTCAAGTGTGTTAAAAGTAACACTGAAGCAGTGTTAAAGTTAATAAGATAATGAAGTGATTAATTGAGTAATGATTGACCATTAGTGATGAACACCTGATGTTAACAAGCAGAATCACTGAAGGAAAGAGTCACCATTTTAGATCACCATTATGGTGATCAATGTTTGCTTTAGTTGGGCTCTTGACCCTTGATTTTATAACATTAGATCTTGTCTGGCTGCTGTAGCCAAGATATTGCAGTGAGACAAGCCAAGAGAAAATGTGATCAGATGTTGTAGGTTATGTTTTGACAATCATGATGATCTAAACCACTAAACTCATTTAGAGGCTAATCTCTTAGTTAGATTTACTTTATTGATTACGTCAGCTCTGTGACTCAAAGGAATGTTTTAAAAGTTGTTCTGATCAAAAAGGTTTTAACTTCTCTACCTTTTAGAGTTGTTGAGATTCATACGCTAACTCTTGGTGTTTGTGTGTGTGTAGGTCAAACATTTTTTGTGCAGAATCTCATGCTGTTTAGATCATAGAGCTGCTGTAATCAATAAGGCAAAATTAAGAAATCACACATATAATCAAAGATTGGGCTGAGAACGATCTCAGTTCACTACATGATGGTTGTCATCATCAAAACATAATCAACACCTGAACACTTTTTCTCTGTGCTTTCTTTGCTATAACAAATGTTCCTTATGAACACACAGTTAAAGCAGCCAGAGAAAATGTAATGTTATAAAATCAAGGGTCAAGAGCCCAACTAAAGCAAACACTGATCACCATAATGGTGACCTAAAATGGTGACTCTTTCCTTCAATGATTCTGCTTGTTAACATCAGGTGTTCATCACTAATGCTCAATCATCACTCAATTAATCACTTAATTATCTCATTAACTTTAACACTTCTTCAAAGTTACTTTTAACACTCTTGAGTGTGGAGTTAAATAAACTCTGAGGAGTGTTAATTTAACACTGGGTTTTTTGCTGTGCTGTTGAGGAAATCTGGCCTCTTCCAGAGCTTAAGAACATGTAGCCCACCATGCGTGACTCTTATGACCCTGGAAGGAGTCAGAGCATGAAAACCCCTGCTCCTGAGCCAGAACTGAAACAGTCTCATGTGCAGTAGGCTCAATGGTATAATGTTGGCCGCTGCTGCCATGAGACCTAACAGTCTCTGAATTTCCTGGCCTAGCTTGATGTCTCTCACAGTTAGGATCGAATCTGCATGTGCATTAGACAGATGTGCCTCCATCTTGGTTGAGTCCCACACTACCCCTAGAAAAGTGGTTCTCTGTTTGGGAGAAAGCAATTGTTGGGGTTTAACCTGAGTCCCAAATGCTTGATACTAGCCTGACTGGGCAATGAGCACAGTCAGCCCCCTCGAGGACAAACCTTGCATGCTCCTCTCCCATACACATAACATATTTTGCAAATGGTCCAGCGTAACAAAGCGGGGGCACATATTCACACATTTCCTATAATTATTTCCTGACATTTTTCAAAGATTGATTCATTTCTAATGATTATACGCACACACAACATACACACATGCAGCTTCTGAAGACAAAGATGCTGATAACATGCATTCCAGGCATCTATTTATGGTCTCTGTAACGTGCCACACTATGTCACCATGTCCACGTGGTCAGCCAATCATATTGGCATGTTTAGACACGTGCTTCAGACGCCAGCTCATGCAGAAGCGTTCCCATAGAGTCAATGCCACTTTGAAGGGGAACCCTCTCATGCCAGAGAAATGAACAAGAATTAAATGTTCGCTTAAAATAATAATTCAAACAAACTTATTTGTTCAGGACCAAAATACCACTGCCAGTCATAAAATATAACAATCCCGTCACTGCAGATCATCAGTCCCTCCACAGGCACTGTAGACTAATAAAAAAACATGTTGATGCCATGTTAATTCTCTCTATTACAGATCACGTCATGATGCCACACTAATGAATGCAGGGCCTCCAGCGCTTTACCAACTAGAAACTGAAAGAACATACATTCATGGAACTAATAGAAAGATCAGACGATGGACATATGGACAAAAAGACAGAAACAAGCAGAACAAAGTCATACTGATGGTGGGAGAAACCGGCTCTGGGAAAACCACCATCATCAACACCATGATCAACCACTTACTGGGAGTGAAGTTTGAGGATCAAGAGTGGTATAAGATCACAGATGAAGAAGAAGAAGAAGAAGAAGATATAGATGAAACACAATCCCAGACATCTGAGATCACTGTTTATGAGGTGTTTGTTGAAGAAAACCCAACATCTCTGACCATCATTGACACTCCAGGATACGGACACACTGGAGGATACGAGAAAGACGGAGAGATTTCTGAGTATCTGATCAGATTATTTTCACATGAGGATGGGATTCATTATATTGATGCAGTGTGTTTTGTGATGAAGGCGTCTCAGAATCGTCTCTCTGGAAAAGAGCTTTACATATTTCACTCAGTTCTGTCTCTGTTTGGTAGAGATATAGAGAACAACATAGTGTTTCTACCCACACATTCAGATGGACGACGTCCAACAGATGCTCTCAATGCCATTAAGAAAGCACAGATTCCCTGCAGAAGAGATGAAGACAATGAACCTGTTCACTTCTTATTCAACAACCAGCAGAAAGAGAAAAGAGATGAAGGGTATAGATGTGTTTTGAAATCAGCCTGGGAAATGGGAGAGAGAAGCATGAATGAGTTCTTGACGCTCCTGGAAGAAAACAACAGAAAAAGTGTTCAGATGACATTAGATGTTCTGAAAGAGCGAAGACGACTCGAGGCCTGTGTCTCTAATCTGAGGCAGAAAATCAGTGAAGAGGAGTTTAAAATGAAAAAACTGACTGAGATTCAGGAAGCCGTCAAAGAGAACAGAGACAAGATTGAGAAATGTGAAAAATTTCAGTTTACAGTCAAAACAGCTGTCAAAGAAAAAGTCCTCAATGTAAATGAATGGTGGTGGAACAGAAACACAACCTGCTGCTCCGTCTGTGAGGAAAACTGTCATGAGTGGGAATGCTCGATGGCAATTGATGCCTCATGGTGTTGTGTGATGAAAAATGAGCACTGCACTGTGTGTACAGGGAAGTGTCATTACAGCAAACACGTCAGAGAGAACAAAAAATATGTGATAGAAACAAAGACAGTCACTATGACATTTAAGGAGCTTAAACAGGAGTATGAACGCACTGGTAAAAAGCCTAAAACCAGATACGATAAAAAAATATTTGGAAATATTACAAAGGAACATGAAAGAAACATGAAAGAGTCAGAGAATAAAAGAAAAATAGAAGAAAAACTGATCCGTGATCTGGAGAAGATTAAAAATGAGAAGTCCAACCTGCTGCATGAAGCTTATATGACCATCATGAGTCTGTCTAAGATCGCTTTAAAAGCCGACAGCGCTTTCACTCTTCAACATCTGGAGTTCCTGATTCCCAGACTGAAGGAGGAGGGAAAAGATGCATGGATGAAGAACCTGGAGGATCTGAGGAAAGCTGGAGAAGAGCAGAAAAACAAGGGGGCTTTACAGCATGTGATGGATTTCACTGGGCAAAAATGGAAGCAAATTGACCATTGTGTAACTGGTAAACAAAAAAGATAATTCAATAACAAACATTATGACATCACTGAATATATGATATTTTTAATTTTCAGAAATCAATTTGGTATAAAATAAAAGTATCCATAATCTTAAGAATGCATTACACTGAAACAAATTATTACAATTTACATAGTCAACTATATATTGTTTAAATATGCGGAAATTACACTGATAGACAACAGCACCTGAAACAATAGCAGCATCAATTTTTTCATAATGTGATTGATTTAATTTCTTGATCCGCTTGAACATAAACTCATATTGCTATTTGAAAAAAAACCTCTATGTTAATTATATGTTTTGTTCATAGTTACATTTTAGGATAATCTGCAAAGAGATAATGTATTCACCTGTGTTTTTAATTGCAGCAGCAATGGCATCGTCCACTCATCACCGCCGACGCAAAAGCTTGGATGAGCCTCCTGAAATAATGTGAGAAAACATTGTTATGATTCAGAAGATTGCCATGATTCGGTGTTTAAACAAAAATCAAGCGTAGCATCAGTTCTGGCAGGTCACGTTAGTCAAGCTCGCATCAGCTGACTGTCAGCTGATCACGTCTATCACAGCACACATATATAAGCTCCTTCAGCTGCTATCACGTTTCTCCGGAGTTAATTACCCTCCTCCATCCCCAGCTCCTCCTGTCGTCAGTCAGGATTTGGCATTCTGATTCCCCTTGAATCAGACTAAATTCCCGAATTATGTTGTACATTGTAATATTGACATTAATGATATCTGTTCTGTTTACCCTAAGGGGGTTTATCACTTCTCTCCCTGCTCTTATGCATGATAGGCTGCGCAGGGAGTTCTTGCCCAGAACGGAACCATACCACCAATCCAAACTATATGCTAATTGTCTATCATCTTTGACTATAGTGGTCCTGATAGAAATGAGATTATGATAATTATGATTAGGGATGTGACAGTGAGGAAATTTTCCCACCGGTTAATCGACGTGTGACAACACTGATAAAACCGGTATCACCTTTTCAAATCGCAAATTTTAAACTGGAAGTAAAATGCGCACGGCCGCTCGTGCATTCATAACGGAGCGGTGCGGAGCAAAGCGAGTGTTTTCAATGAATTCCTATGAGAAGTTAAACTTCCATAGGCATGAACTGAAAACGCATCAGACTGGACACGCACCGTGAATGACTGTATCCGTGAATGAATGCCCGGGCGGCCGTGCTCATTTTACTTTCGGTTTAGAATTAGCGCCAATTCGGGGGCGGGTTGCTTGAATTGTGGGTTCATTAGCCTATTATTCTTAATGAAAAACACAACAACAAAACATTATAATGACAAACTCACTTAAATAGACGCTTTTACATTTAGCTTTGAAGCCAAATCTTCCGCGATCATCTTGTCTGTCAGTTCTTTGCTCTCGTGATGAATGAGATCTGACTCCTGCTGCGACTCTCGTTCGGCTCGTGCTGTATTGAGCAGACACGTTCAGTTTTTAATTGTAGTGTCTGTTTTCTAACTGAACTAAATGATTTTATTACTATAAAAAATCTAAATGACGGTGGGGGGCGGTGCCGCGGTGGGCAAGTGATGTAACCGGTGTTGTGCCTGAACACCGGCAACACAGCAAGCCTAATTATGATGATTATTAATAAAATATATCTACTGGAATTATTTAATATATGTAAAGCAATATAAAGTATCAACAAAGTCTCCTGCATATCAACTAATGTGGTTACCATTAATAAAAACATTTGTATTCTAAATTGTACTATACTTATAAACTCTTGATATTTCTTTTCTCTAGAGATGGAGTTATTCGTCTCAAAGATGAATTTATCAAACTCTATGAGAGAGATTATCCTCAACAACAGCAATGCACAGAGAGGCTGCATAGTGTTATCGAAACATTTGAAAAAGGTTACAGACGTGCTACTGAAGGATCCAGGAATGCAGGATGGATGGGAATAGCTGGAGGTGCTGCCTTGGTTGTAGGATTAGTGGCTCTGTTTACTCCTGGGGCTTCTCTTTTTGCTGTTGCTGCTGCTGTCATAGGAGCAGTGAGTCTCGCAGACGCTGGAAATAACAGCATAACCTGCAGCTCTTGGAAAAAGCGGCTGATGACACAATTAAGACAAGACGTTAAAGCTGAACTGGAGGAATTTCAGGATAAAATCACCCCGATGGCTGAAATGATGAATGACATTCATGAGCGTACTGAAAAAATACTGAACGTGCAAGATGCCATACGGATAGAAGACATCGCTGATTTGACTGCGCAGATGTCTGAAACTATATGTTGGATTGCATCAGTAACATCAGTTGTTGGCAGATTTAGCCTTGTGCTGGACATGTTCTCAGTCTGTAAAAATACCAGTGTGCTCAATGACATGAACAGACTTGCAGAAACAGCCATACCTGAACAAATAGACGAAAGTGAGATGACGTCAAAGGCTGGGAAATTCATTGTTGAAATGAAGAAATTAATTCATCAGCTGCAGAACATCCTTGATAAACTTGAGAAAATAAAATAGTAATTTATTAGGATACAAGTTACAACCCGACAAAACAAAAATATGAATGGCTGAGACACAAGCTGTTACCCGATCCAACTGACAGAAGACAACAGCCTGACTAGTGACCAACATCTTCCTGAATGAAATCATGATCCTTATCAGAATAAAACAGGATACAGCGATATAGGACGTCATTTAGAGGGGTTTTTCACTTAAGAAAATCTCTATTTTTTGACTTGTAGTGAGTTTAAGATTCTGTTGCTTTTTTCTTTGCATTATTGATCAAAAGAGCATTGCTTTGTGAATGTAAAATGCTTTATTTTTCTGTTCCCAAATATATTTTAAATAAATATATATTTTAAGGATATTTTAAAATGTACAAATAAAAATGAACGTGATTACAATGTGAATAACGTGAAAAATATATTCAAAATAATGCAAATTATTTTGGCCATATAATGCATTTCCCAGAAGTGATCAGTCATGAAAACAATGAACATGATGACAACCTGTAGTATTAATTTTGTCAGCAAATTTTGATTTAGTTTTAGTCATAGTCTTTTGTCTAAAATGCCATTTAGTTTTAGTCATATTTTAGTCACCTGAATTGTTTTTAGTCTAGATTTAGTCGACTAAAATCTAATGAGTTTAGTTAAATTGTAATGCATTAATTGAGCATTTAAGCATTACATAACCGATGTCAAAACTGACATCAGCTCAATTCACTTTTTTTGTTTGTTTTTTAAAAACATAGTTTTTATAATTTTGCATTTCTGTTTTAGTTAGTATATCAGGTTAAGCTAAAGCTTCAAATAAGTTTTCTTTCAGTTAACATTTATTTAATTTCAAGTAATGAATATTTTTAATGATTTTAGTTAACTATTATAACCCTGATGCTTTATTGAATAATATGTCAAATACTGTTCTTAGTCTTTCCTCCTATGAATTAAATGGGAATGAAATTAAATACAGTTTATTGTGTAACTAAAAACGTATATATAATGCGTGACTTTTAATTATAAACAAGCTCGAAATACACCGGGACTCTTATTTTGAAATGTCTGCGCCTTACTATTGCTCTTTCAAGCTCAGATGAGGGAGATAAAATATGCATTGTTACAACCGTCTAAAACATATTACTATATAAACATCTTAAAGTAAACATTGTCATTATTCCTCAGCATTAGTTCATAAACAATTACCTGGCATAAATGTGCGCTATTCATTGATTGCGAACCGCTCTGTGCTCAAGTCAAGTCACCTTTATTTATATAGCGCTTTTTACAATGGCAATTGTTTCAAAGCAGCTTCACAGTGGTAACAGGAAAATAATGCAACAGAATTTGATTCGGCTGTACAGCCGCTCTGGTGAAAACGGTGATGTCATCAGCTCATTTCAATTATCATATAGTGTCAATGCGGGCAGATCAGTAATATAGTTGAAATTTAAGTGTCCTCAACTGAGCAAGCCAAAAGCCAAAGGCGACGGTGGCAAGGAACCAAAACTCCTTCAGGGCCAGAATGGAGAAAAAAACCTTGGGAGAAACCAGGCTCAGTCGGGGTGCCAGTTCTCCTCTGGCCGACGAACAAATAGTGTATGATTATGATTCTGGCAACATTACAGGTCAGAAGTCATATTAGATGGGAATATTCAGAATATTTGTCCAGTTCCATCTGATTGAAGATCGGAGTCATCACACCGGAGACAGGTTGGTTGAGGATCAGTGCCACTGGATGCCGTGTCGATGAGGCCGTCACATGGGAGAGTGTAGTTGACACGGTCTCTGCTGACATTTCAAGGCTGCGTTGTGGTCGTGTCTAGGCGCAGGTCCACCATCTGGTCCGGATACGGCCCGGATCCGGCCGACTGCAGTAAACCTCGGGATAAACAGAGAGACTAACATTAGCGTAGATGCCATTCTTCTTATGATGTAACAAGTACATCAGGTGTTATGGGAAGTGTTCCCGGTTCCGGCTGACCTAGTTAATGCAGCCTAAAACAATCATTTAACTGATTTGAATAATAGAAATTGATAATGTTTTATGTGTATGCCATAGTAAAGAGATGTGTTTTTAGTCTAGATTTAAACTGACAGAGTGTGTCTGCTTCCCGAACAATGCTAGGAAGACTGTTCCAGAGTTTAGGTGCTAAATAGGAAAAGGATCGACCGCCTGCAGTTGATTTTGATATTCTAGGTATTATGTGAATGTGAGTGAGCGCCGAGACGCTAAAAATAACTGAAGAAACGACAAACGAGAAAATTCAATCGAAAACGGCACCAAGGTAAACAGTTAAGATGGACACTTTGTTCTCAATAAGCCCACCTGAACATTTCGACTTTAATGATTTTGGCAGCTGGCCAAATTGGATTAGACGATACGAGACATTCCGCATAGCAGCGGGGATTAGTGAAAGAAGCCAGGAATATCAAGTCAATTCGCTTATCTACACAATGGGAGATAAAGCTGATGATATCATGTGCACGCTGGCTCTGTCTGAAGAAGACAGTAAGAAGTATGACAAAGTTAAAGAAGCATTCGAGAAACACTTTGTATGTAAGCACAACGTGATCTACAGTGGGGAGAACAAGTATTTGATACACTGCCAATTTTGCAGGTTTTCCTACTTACAAAGCATGTAGAGGTCTGTAATTTTTATCATAGGTACACTTCAACTGTGAGTGACGGAATCTAAAACAAAAATACATAAAATCACATTGTATGATTTTTAAATAATTAATTTGCATTTTATTGCATGACATAAGTATTTGATCACCTACCAACCAGTAAGAATTCCGGCTCTCACAGACCTGTTAGTTTTCTTTAAGAAGCCCTCCTGTTCTCCACTCATTACCTGTATTAACTGCACCTGTTTGAACTCGTTACCTGTATAAAAGACACCTGTCCACACACTCAATCAAACAGACTCCAACCTCTCCACAATGGCCAAGACCAGAGAGCTGTGTAAGGACATCAGGGATAAAATTGTAGACCTGCACAAGGCTGGGATGGGCTACAGGACAATAGGCAAGCAGCTTGGTGAGAAGGCAACAACTGTTGGCGCAATTATTAGAAAATGGAAGAAGTTCAAGATGACGGTCAATCTCCCTCGGTCTGGGGCACCATGCAAGATCTCACCTCGTGGGGCATCAATGATCATGAGGAAGGTGAGGGATCAGCCCAGAACTACACGGCAGGACCTGGTCAATGACCTGAAGAGAGCTGGGACCACAGTCTCAAAGAAAACCATTAGTAATACACTACGCCGTCATGGATTAAAATCCTGCAGCGCACGCAAGGTCCCCCTGCTCAAGCCAGCGCATGTCCAGGTCCGTCTGAAGTTTGCCAATGACCATCTGGATGATCCAGAGGAGGAATGGGAGAAGGTCATGTGGTCTGATGAGACAAAAATAGAGCTTTTTGGTCTAAACTCCACTCGCCGTGTTTGGAGGAAGAAGAAGGATGAGTACAACCCCAAGAACACCATCCCAACCGTGAAGCATGGAGGTGGAAACATCATTCTTTGGGGATGCTTTTCTGCAAAGGGGACAGGACGACTGCACCGTATCGAGGGGAGGATGGATGGGGCCATGTATCGTGAGATCTTGGCCAACAACCTCCTTCCCTCAGTAAGAGCATTGAAGATGGGTCGTGGCTGGGTCTTCCAGCATGACAACGACCCGAAACACACAGCCAGGGCAACTAAGGAGTGGCTCCGTAAGAAGCATCTCAAGGTCCTGGAGTGGCCTAGCCAGTCTCCAGACCTGAACCCAATAGAAAATCTTTGGAGGGAGCTGAAAGTCCGTATTGCCCAGCGACAGCCCCGAAACCTGAAGGATCTGGAGAAGGTCTGTATGGAGGAGTGGGCCAAAATCCCTGCTGCAGTGTGTGCAAACCTGGTCAAGAACTACAGGAAACGTATGATCTCTGTAATTGCAAACAAAGGTTTCTGTACCAAATATTAAGTTCTGCTTTTCTGATGTATTAAATACTTATGTCATGCAATAAAATGCAAATTAATTACTTAAAAATCATACAGTGTGATTTTCTGGATTTTTGTTTTAGATTCCGTCTCTCACAGTTGAAGAGTACCTATGATAAAAATTACAGACCTCTACATGCTTTGTAAGTGGGCAAACCTGCAAAATCGTCAGTGTATCAAATACTTGTTCTCCCCACTGTATATACACTCACCTAAAGGATTATTAGGAACACCATACTAATACTGTGTTTGACCCCCTTTCGCCTTCAGAACTGCCTTAATTCTACGTGGCATTGATTCAACAAGGTGCTGAAAGCATTCTTTAGAAATGTTGGCCCATATTGATAGGATAGCATCTTGCAGTTGATGGAGATTTGTGGGATGCACATCCAGGGCACGAAGCTCCCGTTCCACCACATCCCAAAGATGCTCTATTGGGTTGAGATCTGGTGACTGTGGGGGCCATTTTAGTACAGTGAACTCATTGTCATGTTCAAGAAACCAATTTGAAATGATTCGAGCTTTGTGACATGGTGCATTATCCTGCTGGAAGTAGCCATCAGAGGATGGGTACATGGTGGTCATAAAGGGATGGACATGGTCAGAAACAATGCTCAGGTAGGCCGTGGCATTTAAACGATGCCCAATTGGCACTAAGGGGCCTAAAGTGTGCCAAGAAAACATCCCCCACACCATTACACCACCACCACCAGCCTGCACAGTGGTAACAAGGCATGATGGATCCATGTTCTCATTCTGTTTACGCCAAATTCTGACTCTACCATCTGAATGTCTCAACAGAAATCGAGACTCATCAGACCAGGCAACATTTTTCCAGTCTTCAACTGTCCAATTTTGGTGAGCTCGTCCAAATTGTAGCCTCTTTTTCCTATTTGTAGTGGAGATGAGTGGTACCCGGTGGGGTCTTCTGCTGTTGTAGCCCATCCGCCTCAAGGTTGTGCGTGTTGTGGCTTCACAAATGCTTTGCTGCATACCTCGGTTGTAACGAGTGGTTATTTCAGTCAAAGTTGCTCTTCTATCAGCTTGAATCAGTCGGCCCATTCTCCTCTGACCTCTAGCATCAACAAGGCATTTTCGCCCACAGGACTGCCGCATACTGGATGTTTTTCCCTTTTCACACCATTCTTTGTAAACTCTAGAAATGGTTGTGCGTGAAAATCCCAGTAACTGAGCAGATTGTGAAATACTCAGAACGGCCCGTCTGGCACCAACAACCATGCCACGCTCAAAATTGCTTAAATCACCTTTCTTTCCCATTCTGACATTCAGTTTGGAGTTCAGGAGATTGTCTTGACCAGGACCACACCCCTAAATGCATTGAAGCAACTGCCATGTGATTGGTTGATTAGATAATTGCATTAATGAGAAATTGAACAGGTGTTCCTAATAATCCTTTAGGTGAGTGTATATATATATTTGCTCGAAATAAACTTGAATCAATCAATCAAAAACAATGCATTGCATTAAAATTGCATTAAGTTATGTACACTGTTAAAATTTTTAGTGTGATATTATTCCAGGTTAATAATTGCACAACTCTCACAGTAATTCCACAGTAGGGCATCTCTCGTGTCTAACGGCACTCTTGGAATATCATACTGTATTTCTATGGTGCATATATACTATTACCCAGCATGCAGTGCGGCCTTTCAGAGATAAATTCAGCAGCTGCTTCACTATTGTGAAATATCCATCTACAAACAATTATGAATTTGAAATAAGATATTGGTAAATCTTTATGCTAAAATAACACTAAAATTAAATGTTAAGAATAGGAAGAATATAACTTATAATCAGCCAATTAGCTTAAGTTATATTGTAGCTTGTCATTGTTTTAACAAATGTTTTCATTTGTCACATTTCTGACTCTGCTAGATCAGAAATATGAATATGAATATTAATATAGAAGGTCCAAGATCCCAAGCTAATGGAACACTGATCACCATCATGGTGACTTCAAAACAATTACAGTACTAAACAATATCATTTCTTACAGTGGCATGATTAAAGACAACTTTAAAATGTGAATTCACAGTAAAACAAGAGCAGTAAATTACTGTGATGTCAGCATCATTCTGCTGTTGATTAACAGTAATTCATAAGAAAATGACCCAGCATGCATTCATTTCACTGTAAATTTCTTACTACAGTAATTTATTGTAAAATAATACTCTTTAATCCTGTAAATTCTTGGCATTTTTTATAGTGTAAATTATGACAATTATGAAATTAAGAAAAAGAAGATCTGAGATGACAGCAAAACCATGCTCTTTGTGGTAAGGCTGGTAAAAAAACATAAAACAGACAAAACAAATGTACCTTTTCCAGCATTACAAAACTTTCAATTGTACTTCGAACTGCAAAAATTGGTGAAGTGGCGGCAAGAGTTGCCAAAACTCTCAAATTGTTTGGGAAAATAACTGGCACAATCTCAGCTCTATTTCTTGTTCTTGATGTTTACAGTATTGTTCAAGATTTAATAGAGATCTCTGAACTTAATCAATCAGAACGCGAGAGAAACGCTGAAGATATCAAATCAGAAACTTTGAGATTTATTCATCAGATGAGAAAAACAGCCGCTCAGTTTCAGGAGACTCTGGATGAAATTAAAAGTGCCAGAGACATTATTAACACAGAGTTACGAACCAGTTGAAAATCTGTTTAGAAGTGCTGGCATTATTATCAATAACACAGTCAAAGCAAAACAGTCTAAACTGAAATCTTTAAAAATGTGTGCATTTAATGACGCAGAAATTGTGCAGTGTTTGAGAGCAGTGTGTCCTGAATTATTTCACATATTCTGGGAGTTTCTACCGTGGATCTGATCACGATTTCAGGTAATGATTTACACTGATTTTTATTTTTGAAAGGTTTTATTTATTTTTTGATGAGTAAATATTTGCATGTTCAATCAAACAAATTTTCTTGTTTTTTCTGGTTCTGTATGATCTTGGATTAATATAAAATTAAAACAAAAATCATGCTTTCCCAGCAGATGTAGATGTCAGATATCAAATATCTATTAATTAATAATCTCACCAACATATTCACCAAATTGTGTGATTTTTCTAAGTGAGCATGGGAAGATGTTTGAACTCATCTTTTAAGAGGGGACATAACCAATTTACTGAAAATGCTTTTGGTCTTTTTATTCATACTAACCTTAAAGGAAAAAAAAAAAAAAAAAAAAAAAAAACTGGACATTTTAATGTTCCCATAACCAAAACAATGTTTGGAAAACGTTCTTAGAACAAAACGGGAGTTCGTCTTACCTGGTCTTGAGCGTCATCTGGTGGTCATTAAACAGCTGTGATGAAACATCCTCATGTCTGGTATCAACAGTTTTGAGAATTAAGATAAATTTACATTGAATACAACTAAAACAACACACTAATGCATATAACTGGGTAGAAAACTGTTACCTAAATTAAAATATTTTGTTACAATAAGCACAGGGACTGGTGATTTTTTTTTTTTTTTAACAAGGTCAATACAATTCAGAATATCAGAAATATGATAAATGTGCAACATATTTAAATAAAGATATTTATGTAAAGTACATCCCAATTACGATATTTTTTTTTTTACCAAATTGCATGCAGAAAGATCCTTTGAATTAACTCTGTAATCGGTTAAATGGACTTCTGACTCAACTGATTTGAACCAAATATGTAGGACAAAAGTTAGCTTTTTAACTTGTATATGTTACCGGCATAGTGTGAAATCCGGCATTGTATAGAATGCCTTAAGTTTGTAGGCAAAGTATGAAATGGTTTATATTTCATAGGCGTTCTATAGAATACTCCCGCTACTCACGCTTGGGTCTTTGTTCGGCGGTGACGTGCCTGTAGCGTAGCACGTGAGATCCACTCCCGCCACAGAGGCTCGCCCCTATTGTTCCCAGACGGTTGCGGTGTCACGATGTCAGAACAGGAAGAAAGTGTAGTGCCATTCTAGCCTTTCTTGCTGCAACAAGTAGCTCAACGCCACTTCTGCTTTCGTGTTTTTCTGGTAAGAACATCCTTTATGTCGTAGTTCTTCGTTCATTTTCAAAAACATGTTCAATGCCAAAAAAAGGTGAGTTTTGATACTTTGCCTAGAGTGTACTTGTCATTCTGTATAATACCTAGGTAATGTATAGAATGCCTAGGAAAAGTATACAACATAATCACAAAAACCAGACATTTCATACTTTGCCTACAAACTTCAGGCATTCTATACAATACCTGCTTTTCACACATTACCGGTAACATATATATATATATATTTAAAAAGATAATTATAGATCTTTTTACTGTTGCAAATAAAACTCAGGGCTAATATATACAGATACCAGTTTTATTCTAGATTCATGCATTCTTTTTTTTAATCAACACTTGAATGGGGCTACGTTTCATAAAAAGCAACATTTTGAGCAAAAAGCTGAGAAAATTGTGTTAAGACTATGTCCGGATCGGATTCAGAACGATGATCAAACACAGATGGAGTAGATGGAGTCCAGCTACACCCCCAAAGCTTCACAGTCCTATAGCTCGTCCTGGGTCGACATTTCATTCAGTAACATTAGGCAGTTTTGATTTATATGCTGTTTAATGTTGACGATCGCGTTATTTTACATATGCATATGATTACATATGATATTGCTTGTTTCTGCATCTTATTCGCATGTGTTTTGATCTGGAGATTCAGTACTTTTTCAGAAGATGTGTCACAGCGCCCCCTACCATATAACAGTGAAAACACAGAAAGCCGGAAAGTTACGTCAATGGCGGGAAAGCGTTTTCTCACAAATGACGGAAATTTGCGTCAATGGGGAAAGAGTTAACAACAGGTGAACTGAATGAGAGAAGCAGAGACTGAAAACCAGGTCACAGGGCAAAACACAAAAACAACAAAGACAAAACATACATGTTGCATTACGCAACCTCTCGGAAAGGTGCGTCTTCGCGCTGTAAAATTACAACTCAGGATGGAGGGCGGGGGCTCTGGAGGGGACATGAAATAGAAAAAAAGCACAAGCAGTCTGAGGCAAACAATTCAGTCCATAGGGGAGAGGAGTGTAGGAGGAGCCAGGGGGAGCCAGCAGCAAGAGGAGCCAGATGATGGTCCAGAGTCCAGCCAGGGCGTAGTCTCAGGGGGGAGTAGAGGGAGGGAGGAGCCATGGTGGAGACATGGCAGACGACATCCTGAGGACAACTGATGGAGATGGAGCCACTGGAGATGGAGACCCAGGTGGAGCTGGCGAGCCAAAGAGCCCACGCGACATTGCTGGCACTGGAGGCCGAGCCGCGGCGGTGAGCATCTGAGGTGGAACCAGTGGAACTGAGGACGATGGCAGAGCCGGGGTGAAGATGGAGCCAGACGAAGCCGAAGGTGCAGGCAGGACGACGTCTGACCAAGGCAGAGCCGGTGGGGCAAGGGACCCCGGTGGAGCCGAGGGAGGGAGGAGCCAAGGTCGAGCCGACAGGTCGACAGGCTGCAGTGGAGCAATGGGTTCTGAGGCTGGAGGCGGAGCCAGGGCAACCTTCTCACTGGGCGGAGCTGGTAACCTGAGGCTCTGAGGCAGATACTCACAGGGTAATGTACAAAGTAGGAGATGCAGAGGGGCTGAAGGGAACCAGCGGAGGCGGGGCTGTTAAAGGAGGCAGGAGAGGGAGGGATCACAAACAACATGGTGCTTGGTGGAACCAGTGGAGAAACAGGCGATTCAGGGCAGAGCAGAACCAGCGCGGGTAGGAGGAACAGGGAATTTACCTCCTTAAACACCTTTAATAATTCATCCATATAATTCCCAGAGGCCATGTAAATCACATCCACAGCAGCGTGGTTGTGGGCAGGGCTTCCCTCCATGCTATCAAACTCCACAAGCACTCCCTCAGCGATGCATGGTGTTGCAGGCTCATGCACCAGGTCAGACTCTCCTTGAGGATCTAGTTACGGGGCAAAGTCACTTTTCGTTCTCATTGCAGGCTCGGGCTCGTCCATCGCGGCACACAGTCTGTGGTGGGCACTCGCAACTCTATTGCTATCTATTGTTTTATCCCTTTCATGTTTCATATCTTTTTAAAGGTCTCAGTGCGATTGGTAAAATGGTCTCAACTTCACTGCTGTCACTGGTAGGATGAGAAAGATTGAAACTTATGAGAATTCTGTTCTCCTTTTTGAGTGGTCTCTGCAAGATATCTAAACCTCTCCCCCGAAACCAGGTGTTTGTGTTGCAGATATTTACAACCCTTTTGTTCTGGTCTGGGTATTTAAGAAAGGGTAGCAGAGCTGCCATTGGGGAACATTCTGTAACCAGAGCTCCCATGCAGTGCTGTGTCAGTGTCCGAGAGGCACTCACACACACTGTGTGTACTGTGCCAGACACAATGACTCTTTGAAAGTCTTTTCATATTACTTTGTAATTGTACTTTATATTTTTATGCTGAAAGTTCTGTACCATGGATTCTTGTTTAATTATTTTTTTAAGTTCTGTCTGGCCAAAATAAATGTTAATCTTGATTTTTTTGAGGAAATTTCACGAATGGACTTATTGCACAGGTGGCAACCTATCACGGTACCACGCTTGAGTTCACTGAGCTCCTGAGAGCGACCCATTCTTTCACAAATGTTTGTAGAAGCGTCTGCATGCCTAGTGCTTGATTTATACACCTGTGGCCATGGAAGTGATTGGAACACCTGAATTCAATTATTTGGAGGGGCGTCCCAATACTTTTGGCAATATAGTGTACTTCTGATCTTGGAGTCTCTGCTAACAAGCTGATGAGCAAATTCAGGTGTCTCCAAGAACAGGGTTGGGAAACTTTGCTCTTTTTAATGGATTTTTTTCTTGGGATAAAATGAGTAATTATAGCCATCAGTAATACTGAAAGCCTTTGTTTTTAACATTTTATATGCAGAAACTGCAAATTACCAGGTTGTTTTTACAGACCAAAAAAATTACAACAACATTTAATTTAAATGAACAATGTTTACATAAACCCCACTGGGTCAGGAGCCCAACTAAAGCAAACGCTAATCACCATAATGGTGACGTCAAATGAAACCTCTGTTGATTCTCAATAAGAGCTTCTGTAGACGCAAGACAGAAATAAAGTCAAACTGCACCGGAAGCCTCGCACATTCAATTTACAAAGGAACGCACCCACTCTTACATTAATAGTGAGGTGGATAATATTACGTTTTTTTTAAACAGATTTTAGTTTTATCTTTCGATTACCATTGTTGCATTTTGCATATCTGCATATTTCTAGAGAGCTCCTTTCAACAGACTTCTTAGCTGAAAGATCGTCTCAGAAGACAATGAAAATTCTAAAATGAAACAGTTTTGATCAATAAAACGACATTAAATACAGATTAACTTAAAAATAAACAATATACACAAAGGGCTGATGAAATGCTTTTATTAGGGTTAGGGTTAAGTTCTAATATGATAAAATACATTGTGCAATCATGTTATAATACATTACAATAATCTCTATTACTAGATTACTCGAAGTATGAAGTAATGTGAATATTTTGCAAAAAAGATTATTTGACAAGAAGACAATGCTGCGTATATATTTTCCCTGTTAAAAAAGCACTTTAAAATGGAACAGAAGAAGAAAAGCTCAAACAAAACAATTCAATGTAGAACAATCTGTCTTGACATTACAGAGGAGATTCTTTAGTCTTCACTTTGATGTCAGTGTAAGTGACGCCTTTGTATGTGCCCATGGTTTCATACTGTAACACACTGCCATTCTTGCAAGTGATCTTCACCTTGCCAGTGTAAGGCAGGTCAAAAGTGGCTCTGCCAATGGTGATTGAAACATCCACCTTCTTTTTTGGTGGGATTTCTACATCGGTAGACAGAGTTTCGTTTCTCTCATCTGTTTGATCCAGCCTATAGGTGCTTTCTGTTCCAACACTGAAACTGTATCCTGAAGAAACTTCTAGAACCTCTGGAATCCCAGCCTTCACTTCCATGCTAAAAGTCGCAGTAAAACTCTTGCTCGTAGACCATGAGGATTGTTTGATCACCTTCTTTGAGGTTTCGATTTTTTGATGTTGTTTGGCAGAGGAGTCGTTCTGGTAAGTGATGGATTTCAGCTCTTCCACAGTCACCTTTGGTATCAGTTGGTTGATAGTGGGATAGTTGACACTGATGAGAACTGTTGATTGAACTGAACTGAGAAACATGAATCCCATGGAGTCAATGTCTGCACCACTGTTTCCTGCAACTCCCAAACAAAACCCAGAGCCGACATCCATGGGATATTCTGTTTTTAAACTCCAGCTTGACATCTTTGCAAAAAACTCTCCACCCTCACTGGTCTTGAATCTGATGGCTCCAAGGCGTGTTCCTGCTCCGTTTCCCCACAGAGTCAGTTTGGTGAAACACTCACCAGGCTTGAAGGCATACTCTTGATTCGATCCAGATGGATTTCCAAAGGTTTGATTTCTTCCATCTGAAAGCCAGACCCTGACAGCCTTAACCTGCCATTCTCCCACCCACACCCAGATCTTCTCTAAACTGGCACCATTGTTCTCACCAGTAAATGAAAATGGAGCACCTCCTTGACCACCAATTTTAGACAGAGTTGTTGGGTAGGACATCTTTGAAGAAATTAGATCTGAAAATTTGATATCAGATTAATATCAGAATTAATACCAGTGATCTAAATCAGGTATGTTGTCTGTTGTGCATGAATTCTAAAATGGTAAATAAGTATTTTTTTACTCAAATACTTTTTTATTCTTATTGCATGATTTGCTTTTTTTCATCTGCACACAAAAGTTTAACCATTTATTACTAGTCCTGTATTAACCTCCTGCAAAGTTCCAAGCCATTAGCTACATGAATTACATCATAAATGCTCACTGAAATATACTCACATGAACAACTTTAGTCAGATGAACTTCTCAAGATCAGCTCAGCTGGTACAAGTCAGAAAACTGAGATGTGTTTGATTGGGCTGCTGCTTAAATAGAGCTCCAAAGGGGGATGGCGATACACATAAGTACTTCTGACTCCCAGTTCAGACTTGATGCAAAATCAGTCATGCATCACATCCACAGATTGTGGATCAAAATCAAAAATGTATTTACCCAATCTAACTTGAGTATGACAGAGCATAAACTTGAGAGCAAATCAGGTGTGCTCTGGTTTTTGCAGAAGTTAAAAGTGACAAAGAATTATTTTGGTTATGCAACACTCATTTGCATCTCTTGCAATTCATAACAGGAAATTACTGTGGCAATAGGCAACTAACTATGTGGCAAATTAACAAGTTTTGTGGGTTCTGTAACCAAATAGGCTATAAAGTGGAAAATTTCTGTTCACTGGCCCTAAACTTGTTCTAAGTTTCTGTGCTTGTACTCGGTCAACTACAATGCATTTTCAAGCAACGTTTTCTAAATGACCTGGTAGATTTCAATCGGTCTGTTTAGAGCTGGCAACCCACCTTAGGCCAGTAACAAACCATGTCAAAAGTAATTTGTGTTTTGTTTTTTTGTCGAAGATCTATCCTTTCTTTTACCTGAACAGTGTGTGTAAAATGCAAGTGAAATCATTATTACATATAAGTTAAATTGCATATTGTTTTGATATGATTACATTTAGGAGAGTTGTAGCTTCACAAAAAAAAAAAAAAAAACGGACCCACTTTATATTAGGTGGCCTTAACTACTATGTACTAACATTTAAATTAATAATTTAATACAATGGACTTATTGTGTACATACATGTTTTTACATTGTACTTAGATTTTAAAAATTACCTGCATGTAATTACATCTGTAATTCACTTCTGTAGTTATATTTATAATTACTCAGTTCACATGTCCCTTACACCTAACTTTACCCTTAAACTTACCCATACCACCACACCTGTCCCCAACTTTACCCTTAAACTTACCCATACCACCACACCTGTCCCTAACTTTACCCTTAAACTTACCCATACCACCACACCTGTCCTTAACTTTACCCTTAAACTCACCCATACCACCACACCTGTCCCTAACTTTACCCTTAAACTCACCCATACCACCACACCTGTCCCCAACTTTACCCTTAAACTTACCCATACCACCACACCTGTCCCCAACTTTACCCTTAAACTTACCCATACCACCACACCTGTCCCTAACTTTACCCTTAAACTTACCCATACCACCACACCTGTCCCTAACTTTACCCTTAAACTTACCCATACCACCACACCTGTCCCTAACTTTACCCTTAAACTTACCAATACCACCACACCTGTCCCTAACTTTACCCTTAAACTCACCCATACCACCACACCTGTCCCTAACTTTACCCTTAAACTCACCCATACCACCACACCTGTCCTTAACTTTACCCTTAAACTCACCCATACCACGACACCTGTCCCTAACTTTACCCTTAAACTCACCCATACCACGACACCTGTCCCTAACTTTACCCTTAAACTTACCCATCCCACCACACCTGTCCATAACCCTACCCTTAAACTTACCCATACCACCACACCTGTCCCTAACTTTACCCTTAAACTTACCCATACCACCACACCTGTCCATAACCCTACCCTTAAACTTACCCATACCACCACACCTGTCCCTAACTTTACCCTTAAACTTACCCATCCCATCACACCTGTCCATAACCCTACCCTTAAACTTACCCATACCACCACACCTGTCCCTAACCCTACCCTTAAACTTACCCATACCACCACACCTGTCCCTAACTTTACCCTTAAACTTACCCATACCACCACACCTGTCCCTAACTTTACCCTTAAACTTACCCATACATCACACCTGTCCCTAACTTTACCCTTAAACTTACCCATACCACCACACCTGTCCCTAACTTTACCCTTAAACTTACCCATACCACCACACCTGTCCCTAACTTTACCCTTAAACTTACCCATCCCACCACACCTGTCCCTAACCTTACCCATACCACCACACCTGTCCCTAACTTTACCCTTAAACTTACCCATCCCACCACACCTGTCCATAACCCTACCTTTAAACTTACCCATACCACCACATCTGTCCCTAACTTTACCCTTAAACTTACCCATACCACCAAACCTGTCCCTAACCCTACCCTTAAACTTACCCATACCACCACACCTGTCCCTAACTTTACCCTTAAACTTACCCATCCCACCACACCTGTCCATAACCCTACCCTTAAACTTACCCATACCACCACACCTGTCCCTAACCCTACCCTTAAACTTACCCATACCACCACACCTGTCCCTAACTTTACCATTAAACTTACCCATACCACCACACCTGTCCCTAACTTTACCCTTAAACTTACCCATACATCACACCTGTCCCTAACTTTACCCTTAAACTTACCCATACCACCACACCTGTCCCTAACTTTACCCTTTAACTTACCCATACCACCACACCTGTCCCTAACTTTACCCTTAAACTTACCCATCCCACCACACCTGTCCCTAACTTTACCCTTAAACTTACCCATCCCACCACACCTGTCCATAACCCTACCTTTAAACTTACCCATACCACCACATCTGTCCCTAACTTTACCCTTAAACTTACCCATACCACCAAACCTGTCCCTAACCCTACCCTTAAACTTACCCATACCACCACACCTGTCCCTAACTTTACCCTTAAACTTACCCATACCACCACACCTGTCCCTAACCCTACCTTTAAACTTACCCATACCACCACATCTGTCCCTAACTTTACCCTTAAACTTACCCATACCACCACACCTGTCCCTAACTTTACCCTTAAACTTACTCATACCACCACACCTGTCCCTAACTTTAGCCTTAAACTTACCCATACCACCACATCTGTCCCTAACTTTACCCTTAAACTTACCCATCCCACCACACCTGTCCCTAACTTTACCCATACCACCACACCTGTCCTTAACTTTACCCTTAAACTTACCCATCCCACCACACCTGTCCATAACCCTACCCTTAAACTTACCCATACCACCA
Source organism: Coreius guichenoti (assembly GCA_039654105.1). Classification (NCBI taxonomy): domain Eukaryota; kingdom Metazoa; phylum Chordata; class Actinopteri; order Cypriniformes; family Gobionidae; genus Coreius; species Coreius guichenoti. Next base: position 54,635,963 of record CM077168.1, on the reverse strand, counting down.
CACCTGTCCCTAACCCTACCCTTAAACTTACCCATACCACCACACCTGTCCCTAACTTTAGCCTTAAACTTACCCATACCACCACACCTGTCCCTAACTACCATACCTGTCCCTAACTTTACTCTTAAACTTACCGATCCCACCACACTTGTCCCTAACCCTACTTTTAAACTTACCCATACCACCACACCTGTCCCTAACTTTAGCCTTAAACTTACCCATACTACCACACCTGTTCCTAACTTTAGCCTTAAACTTACCCATACCACCACACCTGTCCCTAACTTTACCCTTAAACTTACCCATACCACCACACCTGTCCCTAACTTTCGCCTTAAACTTACCCATACCACCACATCTGTCCCTAACTTTACCCTTAAACTTACCCATACCACCACACCTGTCCTTAAACTTACCCATCCCACCACACCTGTCCCTAACCTTACCCATACCACCACACCTGTCCCTAACTTTACCCTTAAACTTACCCATACCACCACACCTGTCCCTAACTTTCGCCTTAAACTTACCCATACCACCACATCTGTCCCTAACTTTACCCTTAAACTTACCCATACCACCACACCTGTCCTTAAACTTACCCATCCCACCACACCTGTCCCTAACTTTACCCTTAAACTTACTTATCCCACCACACCTGTCCCTAACTTTACCTTTAAACTCACCCATACCACCACACCTGTCCCTAACTTTACCCTTAAACTTACCCATACCACCACACCTGTCCTTAACTTTACCCCAAAACTTACCCATACCACCACACCTGTCCCTAACTTTACCTTTAAACTTACCCATACCACCACACCTGTCCCTAACTTTACCCTTAAACTTACCCATACCACCACACCTGTCCTTAACTTTACCCCAAAACTTACCCATACCAACACACCTGTCCCTAACTTTACCCTTAAACTTACCCATCCCACCACACCTGTCCCTAACTTTACCCTTAAACTTACCCATACCACCACACCTGTCCCTAACTTTACCCCAAAACTTACCCATACCACCACACCTGTCCCTAACTTTACCCCAAAACTTACCCATACCACCACACCTGTCCCTAACTTTACCCTTAAACTTACCCATCCCACCACACCTGTCCCTAACTTTACCCTTAAACTTACCCATACCACCACACCTGTCCCTAACTTTACCCCAAAACTTACCCATACCACCACACCTGTCCCTAACTTTACTCCAAAAGTTTACCCGTATCCCACCTCAATATCAGCAAAAGGGTTTTGCGATACAATATGAACACAATAAGTACATTGTACTTATTTTTGATGATGTAAGTACATAGTAGTTAAGGCCACCTAACATAAAGTGGGACCAAAAAACCCAATTCATATTCATATTTACATATAGTTTGCAGGTTCAAACAGGAGTCCATACTTGATTTTGCTTTGGTTATTTCCTTGTCCTTGCTTGAGTTAAAATGTCTAAATACAATAGAAATAGAAATGATGCAAAAAGTTTAAAATTATTGAATATGCATGCAAATAAATTTGAATGTTTTAAATGATGTTATTTACAAATCATACACTAATTATTTGTTATAGCTTTTGATGTCTGCCTCAAAAACAGGATGTACACTCATAAACATAAAAAATAAAACGACTTTAGCAGTTAAAGTCTGTTTTTAAACATTGAAAGACTGGTTAAAGGAAGAACGTTCTATGTGGGCAGGTTGACTAACCTAGTCAGTTACAGCATCTTTCCTGTCATTGGTTCCCTCGGCGGAGCAGCAGCCGACTCTGGCACAATAACCAGCATCATTTCGGTTAAAGTTCATAAGTATATGATTATTTTTTGTGCACATAAGAACTTCCGAATTCCAGTTCAGACTTGATGCAAAATCAGTCATGCATCACTAGATTTTGGATCAAAATCAAAAATGTATTTACCCACTCTAACTTGAGTATGACAGAGCATAAACTTGAGAGCAAACCATGTGTGCACCCCTGTTAGAACCTGTCATTTTGATATATAAACTGGTAAACAATGTGGGTCTGAACATTTAAGCTGAACTTGGACTTGTGTCATTTCTATGTGATCATTTCACTTGAAGTATTTGTTCAATTAAAACAAGAAGGAGCATATGGGACCATGTATTTTTCTTGCAGTTTAAACAGTGAATACAGTCATCACTATATACAGTTTACAATCATCACACTATATAATATGGAGATATGAGGTTTCTGCCCAACAGTGACGATATATATATATACAGTCAAACCAAAATTTATTCAGACACCTTAAACACATTTTTCTCACATTATCACAGTTTATTCGCTATAGTTTAGAAAATGGTAATAAAATATGACAAGAACTCAAGAGTTAAACTGTGTCAGAACAAATTAATCTTGATAATGTCAAATAACTTTGATAGAAAGGTATGTAATGGATTACAATCAACCAATCAGCTGTTAAATTTAAGTACACAATTAGATAATACCAATTTAGGTCAACCAATGACCAAGCAATGCTTCATTTTCTTCAGTCTGTGGTGTAAAAGGTCGCATGTACAATTAAAGAAAAACACTTAAGCAAAACATGGTCAGGTCAAAGTGTCTGAATTATTTTGGTCCCAAATTTTTATATATATATATAAAATCTGCATTTTTTTAATGACTAGCTAGCTAACTAACTAACATGCTATGGTCATTAAATGGCTTTCCTGAGCTCTAGGTAGGCTAAATGTCACGTTACGTGACATTGTTCTCCAGCTGTTTTATTGACCTCTTTCCACAGTTGAAACACTGATTGATTGATTTATTTACTATTATTAAAGAAGAAGAGATGATCAGTTCATGTGACGCTTGAACTGAGGCGATACAGCCAGGGTTGCCAGGTTTCACAACAAAACTCGCCCAATTGCGTTTCGGAGGGGTCTCCTAGTAAAAGTCACGTTCCGGGGGGTAAATCTGCATTTTTTGGCAGGATTCCCCTGCTAAAGTTTGCATTCCCGGGGCTGAATATCACATTTTTGGGGTCGCTTCAACCCGCGGACATGAAAACACCCCGCGGCAACAGTTAATATAACCCAATTATATAGCCCGCGGATTTAGCAAAACTATGTCTACTGTCCATTTGATTATTGATTATTAACTGATTTTGTTGTTCACTATTGTTATTGTGAAGCATCCTTGAGCTTGGGGAAGGCACTATATAAATTAAACATTATAATTATTAAGAGCATCTGTTGGAGGTCCTCCATCTGAATGTGTGAGTAGAAACCCACGTTGAGGAAAGTTACATTTAAAAGTAATGCGTTACCTGGTTTATTTTATTCTTTATAAGTGTAACAGAGTTTAAAAGAACATTCATTCAAATATTATTCATGGTGTTTAATTACATGAAATTAGAGGTTAAAATACATCAAATGGTGTTTTAGTGCCCCCTAGTGGTTATTGCATTGCAGACATTCTTTATTTTGTCCTTGCGTGCCTACCGTAGTTCAGCAGAAAATGGCTGACGCTGCTGCGGGTAGGCATGTTTCTTTTCTCTCCTGTTTATTGTGTTTAAAAATGTGATAAAAGTGTGTTTAATACGATGATGTAAATGTTTGTAGTGCTTATATCAACAAATGTACAATGAGTTGGATGGGTTTATATGTCCGATAGAAACTTTGAGTAATTATCGTTGTGTCTCATACAGAACACACAGTTACCCTTAATGAGAGAGTTTGTTCATTTGACGTTTTTCTTATTTCAGTGGTTTATGTCTGCAGTGTTTTCACCCAGTGTAATACATTTTAATGTATTCCTCAGACACGATCATCATTGCTGCGGAGAATAAACGAAAGAACAGACAACCAGAGTCTTGTATACGTCGTCCATTTAAAGTTTGTGACGGTTGTGTGGGATGTGTATAGGCCACATTGGGAACAACAATCGTTACACAAGCTCAGTTGAAAGGGTGTCACCACTCAACTGCAGACATTTCTAGCTCTCAATGATCGTTTGATATATCTCAGTCTAGTATTCACTCACATCACAGTACTGAAACTGCCTTAGTAAAGGTCATCACTGACCTCAGATGGTCATTGGCAAACTTCAGACGGGCCTGGACATGCGCTGGCTTGAGCAGGGGGACCTTGCGTGCGCTGCAGGATTTTAATCCATGACGGCGTAGTGTGTTACTAATGGTTTTCTTTGAGACTGTGGTCCCAGCTCTCTTCAGGTCATTGACCAGGTCCTGCCGTGTAGTTCTGGGCTGATCCCTCACCTTCCTCATGATCATTGATGCCCCACGAGGTGAGATCTTGCATGGTGCCCCAGACCAAGGGAGATTGACTGTCATCTTGAACATCTTCCATTTTCTAATAATTGCGCCAACAGTTGTTGCCTTCTCACCAAGCTGCTTGCCTATTGTCCTGTAGCCCATCCCAGCCTTGTGCAGGTCTACAATTTTATCCCTGATGTCCTTACACAGCTCTCTGGTCTTGGCCATTGTTGAGAGGTTAGAGTCTGTTTGATTGAGTGTGTGGACAGGTGTCTTTTATACAGGTAACGAGTTCAAACAGGTGCAGTTAATACAGGTAATGAGTGGAGAACAGGAGGGCTTCATTAAGAAAAACTAACAGGTCTGTGAGAGCCGGAATTGCCTCACTGCCTTTGTAAGGACGCCGATGAGTTTCGAGTACTGCAGAGGCCTTGCCGAGTCTTTCTCTTTAAATTGGGTGGGTGGAGTCATCGCCAGAGTTCGCCCAAATGGAAGTAAGCTCTTTTGTAATCGGCTTGCGCCGTGAAATATGATCAACCAATATGATCATCATTCCACTTATATCAGGTGTGGGCCGGATCTGGGCCGACACAATGATTCTATCTGGGCTCCAACAACACTAGGTCTTGGTTGTCAAGGCTTAATTGTAAAATTAAGCATTTTTATTTTTGAAATTTATAGTGAAGGTGTCATTTTAAGGAGAGACAAAGCCATTTAACTTTTCTTTCATAGACATTATACGTAACATTTCTACATTCTCATAGATTACATGTGAATTTATGACACTAACCTGTGTAGATCTTCAATCTGGTCATAATCTAAGATGCCTTTCTCTTTCATGTTAAGCATTATAGCATTTGTCTCTGTAAGATATGATCAAATATACATTAGTGCTTCAAACTGAAGAAAACATGCAATTTCTTATTAGACATCTTATCTAGATGTGATCAAAGCTCTAACAGTAAGTGTTAAAGCTCAGTCCGTCGTTCTGCAGCGTTTGTTCAGACATGAATGATTCATCATATAATGTGTCCTATTTTTTATATGCGGTTTTCAACTGCTTGATGATAAAGCAAGTGAAAACATCCCACAGATTTACATCATGAATGATAATGATCAGTAGCAATAAGCAAAACAAACACTCAGAACTCCCTATCAACTGCAAGCTTGACTGTGTCAGGAAAATATTCAAAGCATTGATGACCGCGCCATCTGGAGGTTTGCATGATTTACAGCAGCCATAACACCAGCAAATACTGGTTTATTGGAAATTATTTATTGGAAAATATGAAAATGTGAAAGTTTCTAAACAGGGGAACTGGGGGATACTTGAGACCAGACCAATAAATCATCTTGTTTTGAGGATATTATGACATTTTTAAAGACATTTTAAAAACCAGTAAAAAGACTAATTAATTAAAAAAAATAAGTATTTTGTGTTGTAAAATACATATGCTATTAACATAAGTCATTTTCATTTAATTTCAATCTTTATATTCCACTAGTTGAGTAACAAGTCAAGCAGTCAGAAAAGTACAGTCTTTTCCCCCACAAACATCTCTTTATTCTTGCCTCTGCATAATTGCAATCACATCATTCTCAAAAAAAGTTTTATGAGCTCAATGAGGAAGAAATTCCCCTTTTTAAGGCCCTCCTTATGGATTTATTTACAGTTTTCACGGAGACAAAACAATCATCTCTTCGTAGATGAATTACTTCAGGATAATCACTCCATCTGCATCCTGCCAATAATGTAATTCATTTGTTGGATATTTGTGAAATACACTATAAATTGGTAAAATGAAACCACACAAGTACCCAGATAGTAAGTTCTCTCTTTCTTATTTTTCTTACATGATTTCCACTTCCTGTTTTACCAGTACCTTGTTTTTTTACCTATGGAAAATTCACAGAATGGTCATTTGTTTCTAGGCAGATATAAAGCCTCAAGATTGTACAAACCATTCAATTGGATTGCTAATTAATTAAGTTTTGAATGCAGGGACCAGGGTCTAAATCAGGGTTCCTCAAATCCGGTCCTAGAGGGCCACTGTCCTGCAGAGTTTAGCTCCAACCCTGATCAAACACACCTGAGAAAGCTAATCAAGGTCTTCAAGATCACTAGAAAATCACAGGTAGTTGAGTTTGATCAGGGTTGGAGCTAAACTCTGCAGGACAGTGGCCCTTCAGGACCGTGTTTGAGGAAACCTGATCTAAATGAAGTTCCGGGTAAAAAAGTCCCTGCTCGCAAGGTAGTACTTTATCAAAGTTCAGGAACTTTTGGGGGTGGGACTTGGGTGCTGAACATTCTGATTGGTTGAGTTCACGCAGCATTTTATTTCAACCACCATTTTTAAAAGTCTGTTACGGTGTGTGCAGTAACAGTTGTTTCCATCATCTGAGGTGAAATACTCAATTTGGCTTCTTTTGGCATGTAAACGAAAAAACTTCAGCATTTTGTCTTGTTTTCATGTTAAAAATACCTAAATGTATAGGATGTTTCTTCCAGTTTTTCTCAAATAAATGAATTGGTAGCCAACAACTTGGAGTCATACATTTTAATAATTACAGCATGTTATTATTTCAAAATTTTCAACATTGCCAAAAGTTGCAGCTATAACTGTAGTTGATGAACTACATGAAACCAAAAATAACTAAACTATGAATAATTGCATTTTTATTTAACACAACAATGTTCATGGATGCAACATTTTCTGATAAAGTAACTATTACAGTTTTTATTACAGTTCATAAACTAACAGATTGTATTGGAGTAAAAGCTTGATACTATGGTTAAAATAAATGTCTTATTTTCAGATCTACAGAACATCACCTGCATTGATTTATCACTGTAAGCAATCTTTTTAATTTTCATTGATTCATCTCTTGTCTTCTTTGCATTTCTTCACTGGACCAAGGAAAAGTTTTGCCACACCAGCTTTCAGATAACTCAGAGCATCTTTATTTGCTTCTTCTGTCTCAGCGGTTCTCCTCATTTCCTCCAGCTCTTTGGCCCAGTTTTCTTTCCCAGCCTCCTTCAGTCTGGGGATGAAGAAGTCCAGATGCTGAAGAGTGAAGGCCGAGTCTGGCTTTAATGCGATCTGAGACAGATGCTTGATGTTCTTGTAGGCATTGAACAGGAGAATTTGCTTTTGGTCCTCAAGCGACTGCAGATCTTTGTCAAGATCATCCATTACAACTGAAAACCTCTTGGTTTGAGCTTTTTCATATTCCTTTTTTACTTCATCAGATTTCATCTCAACGTTTGAGGTGCTGATGATGTATTTCTTGTTTTCTCTGACATGTTTGCTGTGATGGCACTTCCCTGTGCACACGGTGCAGTAGCCATTTTTCATGACTTCACATTTGCTGGGATTAGAAACCCACCAGCAGTCGAACTCATGGCAGTTTTCCTGACAGGCGGTGCAGGTCGTCGCCTTCCTGCTCTTCCATGACTTGCTCTCAATGGGCACCTTCATTTTTACAGTCTGTTTGAAACTAATGCTAAAGGGTGTATGCCTCTCAATCTTTTCCTTGTTTTGCCTCATTACCTCCTGGATCTGAATTTTTTCAGACTTCTTCGACTCTTTCTCTTCGACTCGCAGCTGTAAGTTGCAGATAAATGCTTCAAATTGAATGCGCTTTATCAGGACATCTGAAGTCAACTCCAAACTTCTTCTGTTCTTTTCATCCAGAGATTGAAGGAAGTCCTTCATGCCGTCCATGCTGTCTTCCCAGGCGTCTCTTTGAGCACGAAGGTAACGTCTCTCATTGTGACGTGCGTCAGCCTGCCGGTTGTTGAATAAGAAATAAACAGGTTGGCCTTTTTTGTCTCGTCTGCAGGGGATTCTAGCTTTTTTAATGGCGCCGAGGACGTTTTTGGGTTCCATGCCATCAGCGTGTGTGATTAAAAACACAATGTTGTTCACAATGTCTTTGCCAAACAAAGACAGAACTGAACTGATAATGTAATGCTGTCTGTCTGAGAGACGATTCTTAGACGCTTGAGTCACAAAACACACGGCGTCAATCTCACGAACACCATCGCTGCTCTTAAACAGCATGGCTAAATTCTCAGCAACTTCCAGATCTTTTTCCAGTCCTCTAGTGTCTCCGTATCCTGGAGTATCAATGATGGTGAGAGATACAGGACTCTCTACAGGACAGACCTCATACATGGTGATTTCAGAGGTTTGTGATTCTGATTGGTCTCTGGCTTCTTCTTCTGTGATTTCATACCACTTTTCATCCTCAAACTTTACACCCAATAAGTAGTTGACCATGGAGTTAATAATGGTGGTCTTGCCAGTGCCGGTTTCTCCCACCAGCAGAACAATTTTGTTTTGTTTTTTGGTGTCTTTTATCCCATAAATCCATTTTCTGACTTTCCCATTATCATCAAGCACTTTTCTCTGTGTGTCTAGATGAAATCGTTTTGGAGGACCTTGATGAATAAGAGTTGATCTGCTTGGTGGAAGACTCGGCTGTCTGTAAAATACGAAGTCAAATGTTTCTCAGAATATTTATGTAGGAAGAATAGTAGTATCCATCAATATACAGACATAATGTAACATACATCTTCAACATGAACATATTAATGTAATGAAACAATATTTTAGGAAAACAATCCAAATAAAATCCTTTCATTCATTCATTCATTCATTCAAAAAAAAAAAATTTCACAAAATTCTAAACTCAAACTTGAGGTAAAACAATTGAATGTGGGGGGAAATTCACATTATGAAATAAATGTTTTTCTCCCATGCATATTGGCCACAATTATTGGCACCCCTAGAAATTCTTATCAGTAAAATGTCTCATTTACATTTTTTTAGTACACCAGGGTGACTAGGAGCATGAAATTCTCTAGCCATGACTTCCTGTTCCACAGGAATATAAATATGAGGAAACACAAAGGCCAAATTCCCTTAATCATTCATCACAATGAGTAAAACCACAGAATATAGTTCTGATGTGCAGAACAAAATAGAAAGTGGCTGTAAGAAAATAGCTAAAACATTGAAAATTCCCATTTCCACCATCAGGGCAATAATTAAGAAATTCAATCAACCAAAGATGTTATGAATCTGCCTGGAAGAGGACGTGTGTCTATATCGTCCTAATGGCGAGGAGGAGAGCTTGAGTGGACAAAGACTCTCTGAGGATCACAGAGATTAGTTGAGTCTTGGGGTCAGAAAGCCTAAAAAAATGTATCAAACAACCCCTACATCACCTCATGTTGTTTGGGAGGGTTTCAAGAAAAATCCTCCTCGCTCATCCAGAAACAAACTCCAGCGTATTCAGACACGACTGGAGCTTCAAACGGGATGGGGTTCTGTGGTCAGATGAAACTATAAAAAGAGCTTTTTGGCAGCAAACACACCAGATGGCTTTGGTGCAAACAGGGATTAAAAAAAAAAAAAAAGTGCTCCATGCCCACGGTTAAATATGCTGCTAGATCTTTAATGTTTTTTTTTGCTGGAGGTCCTGGACATCTTGTTCAGATACATGTCATCATGGATTCTAGCAAATACCAACAGATAAAAAATCAGAACCTGACGGCCTCTGCTAGAAATCTTATAATGGGCCGTGGTTGGATCTTCCATCAGGACAACGGTCCAAAACAAACATCAAAATCAACACAAAAATGTGTCACTGAGCACAAAATGAAGCTTCAGCCATGACCATCCCAGTCCCTGACCTGAACCCTATAGAGAATGAGTGGGTGAACTGAAGAGATGAGCTGGGAATCTGAAGGATCTGGGGAGATTCTCTATGGAGGAATGGTCTCTGATCTCTTGTCAGGTGTTCTCCAAACTCATCAGGCATTATAGGAGAAAACTCAGAGCTGTTATCTTGGGAAAAGGAGGCTGCAATAATTGGGTGCCAACAATTGTGGCCAACGTGAACTAGAGAAAAACATTTATTTCATAATGAGATTTTTTTTTCCCCCACTTTCAATTCTGTTACATCAAGGAAAGGATAGAATTTTGTGAATTTTTTGAATGAAAGATCAAAAGGATAAACAATGCAGATTTATTTTTACAGCCATCTTTGATCATATTTACCAAGGGGGCCAATATTAGTGGAGGGCAATGTATGCGTAGCCCAGCACTATTCACAGTGATGAAACGCAGGACCTGATTGATGTTAAAAATATTTAAGCACAATAAGTCGTGAAAAAGAACGAGAAAAAGTTTGTGAAAGTCGAGAAATTTGCTTGCTCACACTGACTGGCACACTGGCAAAGTGCGCACACAGAAAGCTTCCTCTCTCTCAGAAGGCAATCGTGAATTTGGGACATACTTGATGTTAAAAAAAGTCATTAAGCCCAATAAACTCTGAAAAAGAACGAATTCAATTCTCTTTCACGTCTTATTGAGCTTGAATGGTTGAATACGCACGCAGTTATGTCAAAACGGCCATCGTGTGGGCATCGGTTATGTCTCAAGTGAAAGTAAACAGTTATGAACCGGATGTGTATCAGTATAATGGATCTGTTAATGTGAATCAAACAAAAAAGAAAATAAATTACTGCTCATGACTGAATAACTTTTGTAGCTTTAATAAGAATAAATTCATATTTAATGCATTCAGTGAAGACTATGCAGTATTTTATTTTTTACTTTTGACTATTTCAGAGTTAAAACATTTTTAAGGTTGCAAAGTTAATTGCTTTTAAATTGAGGGTCTGACTACTCTATTCTCATTGTCTGGAAGGTATGCGTTAAACAGGTACTTCCAGTCAGTTTAATCACTGTACTATATTAATCCAGAGCCTTCAGTGACCACTTGCACACAGAGATCAGAGACTCTGCCTCTTCAATTGATCAAATAGCTTTACTTCTCTTCAATTAATAAAATAGCTTCATTATCGAGTTAATCTCACAGATTCACTAGATGCTGCACAGACACAGGTAATTCACACACATATGTGTAATTCATACACTATATTGCCAAAAGTTTTGGGACGCCTGCCTTTACATGCACATGAACTTTAATGACATCCCATTCTTAATCCGTAGGGTTTAATATGGAGTTGGCCCACCCTTTGCAGCTATAACAGCTTCAACTCTTCTGGGAAGGCTTTCCACAAGGTTTAGGAGTGTGTTTATGAGAATTTTTGACCATTCTTCTAGAAGCGCATTTGTGAGGTCAGGCACTGATGTTGGACGAGAAGGCTCGCAGTCTCCGCTCTAATTCATCCCAAAGGTGTTCTATCGGGTTGAGGTCAGGACTCTGTGCAGGCCAGTCAAGTTCCTCCACACCAAACTTGCTCATCCATGTCTTTATGGACCTTGCTTTGTGCACTGGTGCGCAGTCATGTTGGAACAGGAAGGGGCTGTCCCCAAACTGTTCCCACAAAGTTGGGAGCATGAAATTGTCCAAAATGTCTTGGTATGCTGAAGCATTAAGAGTTCCTTTCACTGGAACTAAGGGGCCAAGCCCAACCCCTGAAAAACAACCCCACACCATAATCCCCCCTCCACCAAACTTTACACTTGGCACAATGCAGTCAGGCAAGTCCCGTTCTCCTGGGAACCGCCAAACCCAGACTCGTCCATGGGATTGCCAGACAGAGAAGCGTGATTGGTCACTCCAGAGAACACGTCTCCTCTGCTCTAGAGTCCAGTGGCGGCGTGCTTTACCCCACTGCATCCCACGCTTTGCATTGCACTTGGCTTGGATGAGCTGCTCGGCCATGGAAACCCATTCCATGAAGCTCTCTACACACTGTTCTTGAGCTAATCTGAAGGCCACACGAAGTTTGGAGGTCTGTAGCTATTGACTTTGCAGAAAGTTGGTGACTTCTGCGCACTGTGACCCTCAGCATGCGCTGACCCCGCTCTGTGATTTTACGTGGCCTACCACTTCGTGGCTGAGTTGCTGTTGTTCCCAATTGCTTCCACTTTGTTATAATCCCACTAACAGTTGAGCGTGGAATATTCAGTAGTGAGGAAATTTCAGGAATGGACTTATTGCACAGGTGTCAACCTATCACGGTACCACGCTTGAGTTCACTGAGCTCCTGAGAGCGACCCATTCTTTCACAAATGTTTGTAGAAGCGTCTGCATGCCTAGTGCTTGATTTATACACCTGTGGCCATGAAGTGATTGTACACCTGAATTCAATTTGGAGGGGTGTCCCAATACTTTTGGCAATATAGTGTATCTCTCTCACTCTCGATCATTCATTCAAATAAATGTAATCTTACTGCACTACTTGATCACTGTCTGATTTAAAGTGGGCAGAATGCAAGATCTAACAAACTGCATCTGACGAAAATAACCCTAATTTTTACCCTGCCACTGCAAACATCAATAACAGCTTTAACATGTGACCGTGGTATAAGCAGGATAATCCAAGGATAATGTGCATTATTACACAATTTGAATGCACATTGTGTAGGCTTAAATCAGGTGGTTTTGCCTCCACGTTGTGGTTTAAAATAGAGTAGTGCATCAACTTCAACTCACCCGAAACTCATGGTGATCGCTGGACTGAATGTGTCGACCTCACAGAAGACCTTCAATTTCACTCTCCAGTCTGCTTACAGCAAAACAATTCATTACTTTATTGGTAAAACACTGTATTTTTTAAAACTACTACTATATTTAACTATACATTAAATATTGAGAGATGCAATTTTGCTATTAAAGTGCCCCTATTACGGCATTTGAAAGGTTCCTATTTTTGTGTTGCGAGTCCCCAACAACAAAAAACACTTTCATTGTCTTATAATATGCATTTATTTTTTTACCTTATTTGCTCAAAGACTCCCAAAGGATTCACTCAACGATTCATTTTTCCAAACCCCTCCTTTGCGTGACGCTAATCTGCGGTGATTGGTCAAATGAACCAGTCAGTTGTGATTGGTCTACTGCATGCAGCTCATGTCGGAAACGGGACGCCTATCACCATTACTGGGCTTGACAAGTGTTCAAAATTTTATACAGTGTATGAACAGACATGGCATCAATTTTGCCTTACCAATTCGAGCCAGAGTCCAACGAGGAAACGTCCAGAGTTGCTGATGAGCCAGAAAGTCAATGGCAAACACAACTGGAGCAGGACCTTTCTCAATGGTAAGTGTCATGTAGTTTATGGCACTTCAGGCAGAATCGGAGTAAGAATGTCTGAGAAGTGACGTGCTGTAATCGGATTAATCTTGCTGTCTGTCGCCATTTGTTAGTTCAGTGTAACACGTCACAGACGAATTAATTGCCAAATTTATTTAGGTGCACATGTGGGAACTGTATCCAAGCGAGGCTGAAAATGCGGGAAATATGCGAATGTTTCGTCTTGACGTTACAACGAAACGGCTTGGGATTCGTTTAAAAAACAATTCGACTCTTACTTTTGACAGACAATAACTTTATATACACTGCACTTTCAGATTTAAAACTTTGCAGGATGTTTTCATTCACTTAGAGCTGTTGCACACTACATGATAGGTAATTAAAAAAAATAATAATAATATTAAATGCACTTTAAATGTGAATATAAATGAATATTCTTACACACCAGCCTTTGTGTCGAGTGGCGTAGAGTAAATACTGATCCAACAAGCCTAACTGGCTGAAGTCCGTCCCCACCAAATGTGTCTTCAATGTAATTTAGTATCTGAACAGTCTGAATAAAAAAAATAGGAACAACACTTTCATGTGCATATTGTCATAAATGCACTTCATGTAATCATTTATTCATTGTGTTAAATGGACTAACCTGTCATGAAAAAAAGAACTATATATAAAATGCTGTTTTTTTTTTTTATCATTCTAGTCGATCAGTAGTCATTAATTTAAGCCATTATTCAACTAATCACACATTTATATTAATTAAACAGAATTTAATATATATGGGCCTAATAGCTTATTCAACACTCACATAAAGCTTGCTGCAAAGTACCGGGAAAAGTAATGATTATGAATATGTCAGAAAAAAACAGCAAGGAGACATTTTAATTATTTATTAATATAATAATGTGTTTTCTGAGTCAGTATCGGCTGCAAAGATGTTGACGACGAATGTTTGGACTTCGCCAATTCCTGTAGATTTTTTTCTACGACTAAGCCTGTAATGTTTAATGGATTATTAGGGGGCAGCCCTACTAAACTAACATTTGATCTCATGACTAAGTCTCACAATATATGAGAATGACATGCCAGCATTTTTAAATTAAACTCTTTACATATTTGAAATATGAATGAAAAACGTCCTCACCTTGAAGAGTTTCTTTGCTTGAAGTTCTTGTGTTGATTTTCACTGATGACTTTTATAGTTATACACTCTCATGTCCAATTAAAACCTGCTGGCATTGCTGGAGGAGGAGGAGGAAAGGGGAAGTACAAACCCACATACTGTACATGCATAACCACACATTGAGAAAAAAATATTTGCTCATTTAAGTTCAACCAAAATCGGGAATAGAAAATGACTGCTGATTAATGAAGACAACAGCACACAACATAAGATTAAACAGTAACAGTATAAAATGTGACGGAATAATATATGTTAAATTAATATTAGGCCATAAGTAACTACAGAGAGAAATAAAACAACAAGTGAAGAAACAACAAAGTACAGGACACACACACACACACATGTGTAAGCTGCTATTAAGAAGTCAAAACAGATTTAAAGATAGTAAAAGATAACTCTATGCCTTCCTGGAATAACACCAAACTGCTGAAACCTGTGTGAGCATGACAAATGTTTTCACACAGGAAGCTCAACCGGTCAAAAGTTAACACTAAATAACTCCTGCTTAGTGAAACAAACTTAAATAAAATCAAAAAATATCATGAGACCTTTACTCTTACAACTTATAGTTAATACTAATTAAAATAAGTTAACACTAACATTTTGGAAATACCAGTTCTGGAGGAAATGACACATTTTGCCTTAACGCCTGTGATTTTGTTTGATTTTTTTAATGTAATGTGGCTCAAACGTTGAAATAATTCTCACATTATCTGCTATAAATGAACGAGTTTGTGAAGTTATAACAGTGTGAATGTGTCAGTCAAAAAGAGTGCTGGTACAACCAACCCCGCCGCCGCCGCCGAGAGTACAACACTACAGAAAACATGGACATGAGATTAAATTTGGCACAAACACTTATTCGCAATTATTTTTTACTCAACTTCTGAACCACATTGCCGTAATAACAGAGCACAAGTTCCAAACGGTGTTAAAGTCTGTCACACACACCCTCTGCTGATTTTATCCTCTAAGGTATGTAACCGGTTTTTACCTCAAGCGGTCTTGCAATTAAAACGACCTCACCACACACACACACACACACACACAATGCCAAAGCACACAAAGTCTGTGAGTAACTACGTATTACTTTCTGTTATAAAAATGGGACTCCAAAAGGCAAAGCCCATATGTTCTTAGAGCGCTAATTCAGTTTGAGGCAATCAACATCATCAATGCTTCTCAATACTGAAACTGATGCACTTTTTTTTTCTTTTTTCTTTTTACAGTATTCAAATTTCTTGTCAACAAACCCCAGACAGGCAGTCATGCTCAGATTAGGCCTGTCGCGATAATTAAATAATCAGAAAAATATATATCAGTGCCACACGATCCGTCAGAAATCATTCTAATATAAGGATTTGCTGCGGCTGTCAATCATTCTCCGTGCAGCATTCAAACTCTCGGTAAAACTCTCTCCAATATCATATATTCCCGTTATAATACTTGATCTGTAATTAAAGCGCTGTGGATTTCCATAAAATGATGGTCTGGTGCCAAAGTCTTTTAATTTGTATATTATTTGTGTAGGCCTATTTTTATTATAAACAATGTGAGTGTATAATTCAGCAGCAAAAAGTAATTCTTGAAAAAAGTAATTTTATAAAATCTAAACATGTTAATAAAAAAAATACAAATACATATACATTTTTTGTCATATCTTGTATTTAGTGGATTCTGGATTGTGTTTAACAAATAAAAGAGTGACAGTTAGTTCCACAAACACAGATGTATAGATATTCTTTAGTGATGTAATATATATATATATGTTAAGTGGTCTCTTATTTTTTTCCAGAGCTGGGGATGTTAATGATTAATCGACGATCGATTAATTGTTGATAATACATATAAATATATGAATAAATCTATGAATAAAAAAATAAAAATTATATAATTCATATTTTCTCATTTCATTTGTCTTATTTTATCATTTTAGTGTAGAATGTGTAAAGCTGATTGTTTTTATGACGACAAAAAAATGTGTAAAGTAACATTTTTAGGCTGATTGATATTTTAGGCTGCTCTACCTCGGTGGTCTAACAGCGCTCGTCAATGTCAAAATGATCAAGATGGCCAATCAGATCAAAGAAGGCGGGGCTTAACTGTCACACTGTCACACACAGTGTTGCAAGATGCAAGTCTTAGACAGTCTTCAAAACTGTTTTATGATAGAAATGTTCAGCTACCGACAGTAATAGACTATCAAGTGATGCAAACTACTCAACTTTTAATGAAATTTCGCCGTTTTGAATTGAAAAAATGCGATCATGATTCATGTAATTCATAAATGAATGTGACGACGAGGCAAAAAACGTTTGCATTTTCTACATATTAGACATACGAGTGAATTTGTGCACATTTTAAAATAAAATATTATTTGCAAAGTTTAAATTGATTACTTCATTAGCTACTACAATTAGACCTAGCAATTATTTTACCATTCCCTTAAATGCCTTTTAATCATTTAATTATTCAATTCCTTTATTATTATTATTATTATTATTAGTAGTAGTATTATTATTTATAATAATATAAATTATACCCCAAGGTGCCCCCCCAAGCACAAAAGTGAAACTCCGCCTATGCTCACGGAAGAGTCTCACGGATGTTATTGTTCACATGAATTTTACACAATCTTATGACAATTCCTGACTAATTCTGAAATTCTGGCCAATATCGATAACCGATAATTCTTTATATTTGAAAGCCGATAACTGATATATTGGCCGATAAATCTAAATCCAAATTTTTATATAAGTTTTGAGAGCCTGGTTACAAAAACAAAAGTCTCACCATTAAAAGCCATGTCTCAAGCGCACAATTATAATGTTCTCATAATTTTATGTAGCCGATATGACAAACTTGAACTGTATTGTCCGTTTTTGAAGTGATTCCAATCATATTTGAAGCAATTCATACCCATCATGGTGAACAGTGCGCATCTGAAGTGTCTCAGCTGAAGGAAATAATCCATGATTTATCGGCTTTAATATATCGGACAAATTTTGTGATAACATTAAAAATGAACATATATCGGCGGCCGATATATTGTGCATATTGTGCTGAATCAGTTGTGTTAGATGAGGAACACAATGTGTATTTATGGGCCTTCATGTTGCAACACTCAGACTCACCTGTAGGCTTTATTTTAGGCTTTTAAGCAGGACAAACAACAGCCTTCTGAGGATTAGTGGTTAATAGTTTAACAATGTATGACAAAGTTAAATAAGATTCATAAGGAGATTTTAATTTTGTAGGACACTATTAATAACTAATTCATGAGAGCCAAGGTAGTGATTGATCAACTCTAGAGAGTAAAAGTAAAACTGTAGCCATGAAATGTAAATTACAGTAGATGACTGTCTGGTAGTGGCGCCACCTGCTGTTGATAAGCAGAATCGCTAAAGCAAAGATGAACAAGAAGAGCAGAAGAGAGGAAAGATAAGCAACTACAGCTGACTTCCATCCGCAGCCTTAGATGAAACTGCAAAAAGAACACATTACATCTCACTAAAGCACTCTAAACACAGTATAAGAATTCAGTGCCACTTAAATTAAAACGTGCTTTCGCGCTTTGGCTGAGACGCCTTGTCACATATCACAACTATTCAGTGTTTTCAACCACACAGGGCCAGATTTACTAACAGCTTGCTCCAGCACAAACCCTCTTTTGGCGTTAAAAAACTACTGTCAGGATTTACTAAAGACACGCAGTGAAAAATTAGCGCTGACGGTTATTTTTTCGCCCCAAAAAAGCATGTCTAAACCTTTTTCATCTAAACGAAGTGAGTCTTGTTTTAGTGTGAAGATGGCACTATTAAATACAAGGTCTGTCGTTAATAAGACATTTCTAATTAATGATCTTATTTCGTCACGTGACCTGGATTGTCTTTTTATGACGGAGACTTGGCTTAGTGTATTTAAAGTGGCCTTGACTCGGCCGGTTATTTGTGCTCTTATATACAGACCTCCTAACAACAACAAAGCATTTAGTTGGGCAGAATACTAGATTTTTACAATTAAGTTAAGACATTAAGTAAAGTGAACTAGTTAGTTAGAACTACTGTTGGATTTTACAGTGTAGGTTTTGTGTGAAAACATGGCGGAAAGAAGTGAGCGGTTTTACAACCCAGTGCTGAGAGAAATTATATTATATCTCTGAAGGAGATACACTCAATAGCATTTGATTTTCATCTTCCCATCGTGTTTATTAGCGCAGCCTTGTTTACAGAGGTTACCGCTTTATTTCTGCTGTTCTATAAGCGCCATCTACTGGCAGAAAGTGGATTTACATTTTCATTCAGCCTGTCTGCGGTTTTTGTTTGTGAAAATTAGACCAAACTTTTATGCACTGTTGTAAATTTTAACTACTTGATGGAAAATAAGCTAATGTGCATTCTAAAAATCTAAACAATTCGGAAAATAAGGTATCTGAATTAATCATGGAGCTGATAAAATACCTATAATCCTTTATCATTTTGACTCATGTTTCTGAAAAATAGTTTAAAAGGTTGAAATGTGAGGTTTAGAATTTTAGTTAAAAAAAGACTTTACTTGAGCATTCACCCAACAAACAATTTAAAATCTGTCCGTCATTGTTAATTTTATTATTTTAATGTTTACTTTAACTTAACAACAGATTTTGTTATCCCTGTCAGTAAGGATTTTAAATGTTAAAATAGGAAAAAAGGTTGGGAACCGCTATATTGCATTTCATTATATCATTACAATTTGAAAAACTAGTGAACCAACACCGTAAATGTTTTGGCTTAAGGAGTCAGAGTATGTAGATAAATGAGAATAATATGTTCTCTTTTTTAAAAAAAGAAAGAAAACTAATTTGTTAGGAAATGTAACCCTACTAGCAGTCATAAACAATAGATAATGTCACTGCAAATCATCTGTACACTGTTGCTGATTGAAATCATAACGTTAATGCTAAATCAAATCTCTTTTGTAGATCACGTTATGATGCCACACTAATGAATCCCGGTCCTCCAGCGCTTTACCAACTGAACACAGAAAGAAAATATATTGATGGGACTGATAGAAAGATCAGACAGTGGACATATGGACGAAGAGACAGAAACAAGCAGAACAAAGTCATACTGATGGTGGGAGAAACCGGCTCTGGGAAAACCACCATGATCAACACCATGATCAACCACTTACTGGGAGTGAAGTTTGAGGATCAAGAGTGGTATGAGATCACAGATGAAGAAGAAGAAGAAGATATAGATGAAACACAATCCCAGACATCTGAGATCACTGTTTATGAGGTGTTTGTTGAAGAAAACCCAACATCTCTGACCATCATTGACACTCCAGGATATGGACACACTGGAGGATACGAGAAAGACGGAGAGATTTCTGAGTATCTGATCAGATTATTTTCACATGAGGATGGGATTCATTATATTGATGCAGTGTGTTTTGTGATGAAGGCGTCTCAGAATCGAATCTCTGGAAAAGAGCTTTACATATTTCACTCAGTTCTGTCTCTGTTTGGTAGAGATATAGAGAACAACATAGTGTTTCTACTCACACATCCAGATGGAGGACCTCCAACAGATAAAACTGCAGAAGAGATGAAGACAATGAACCTGTTCACTTCTTATTCAACAACCAGCAGAAAGAGAAGAGAGATAAACGGTATGAGCGAGTTTTGAAATCAGCCTGGGAAATGGCAGAGGAAAGCATGAATGAGTTCTTGACACTCCTGGAAGAAAACAACAGAAAAAGTGTTCAGATGACATTAGATGTTCTGAAAGAGCGAAGACGACTCGAGGCCTGTGTCTCTAATCTGAGGCAGCAAATCTCTAACAAGAAGAAAAAAACCTGAAGAACTGAATCAGATTCAGGAAGCCGTCAAAGAGAACAGACACAAGATTGAGAACTGTGAAAACTTTCAGTTTACAGTCAAAACAGCTGTCAAAGAAAAAGTCCCCATTGTAAATGTAGAAAGAAGGCACAGAAACGCAACCTTCTGCTCCGTCTGTCAGGAAAACTGGCATGAATGGGACTGTAGGCGTGCAATAAGTCCCTTATGGTGTAAGGTCATGAAAGACCACCATTGCACTGTGTGTACAAGGAAGTGTCATTACAGCAAACACGTCAGAGAGAGGAAAAAATATGAGAAAGACGAAGGATGTCATTATGACATTTGATGAGCTCAAAAAGGAGTATGAACGCACAGGTGACCGACCTGAAACCAGCTTTGTCAAAACAAAATATGAAAATAGTAAAAAGAAACATGAAAGAAACACGAAAGAGTATGTGAATAAATTAGACATAGAAGAAAAACTGATCCATGATCTGGAGAAGATTAAAAATGAAATCTGCTGCATGAAGCTTATAAGACCGTCACGAGTCTGTTTAAGTTCGCATTCAAAGCCGACAGCGCTTTCACTCTTCAACATCTGGAGACTGAAGGAGGAGGGAAAAAAGGGAAAAAAGATGAATGGATGAAGAACGTGGAGGATCTGAAGAAAAGCATTTTTTTCAGTCGTTTAACTGGTAAAAAAGAATAAATACACAAATCTAAACATTCAACATGACAATGCGGAACAGATGCTGATCCATCACAAAAAAAATAAAACGTATCATTATGAATTACTGACCATATGATATCTCTTATCGCTCAACATTTAAAATGTGAAGACCAAAACGTACGTTGTGCAAAAGATGATAACATTTTAATTGAATTTGTTGTTGTTGTTTGTTGTGTTTTAATCATTTGAGTGGTACACTTTTATCTTTTTCTTCTTCTTTTTTTAACTTTTATCAGTTCACATGTTTGTGAAATGTTCGTATGATTGAATTGACAGTGTCAGATTGAGGTGAACTAACCATAGTAAGGCCTCTGCTTACCATATGGTCAGCAACAATGAAATGACCGTAAATGAACACATTTCCTATACATATTAGGGGTGTGCCATGTCATACCGTCCACGATAACACCGGTATAAATTTTTACATGATAAAAAAAGTGTCATATCGCGATATCAATGATATAGCGACGCGATGACGTATGGCGCATTTACGTTCCCTAACGCACACAACAACAGCTGTGTAAGAGTAAGAGCAGCATGTCAGCCTCAGAGGACGATTTAGTACCTAAAAAGGAGTGATCAGACCTCTTGACAACTGACAAAACATTGCTAAGCTGTTATTGATGTTTGCAGCGCGGAAGGGTAAAATTGACGGTTATTTTCGTCAGTTACGGCTCGTTAGATCCAGCATTCTGCCCGCTCTGGATCAGACACAGAGATAAGGTAGTGCGTAAGATTACATTTATTTGAATTAATTATCGAGAGAGAGATTCGTGTGTGACTGCGTCTGTTCAGCGTCTCTCTTAACGATGAAGATGTACGTTTATTACTTAAAAATAGCGATGTAACCCCATCGTTGCTGAGAAATATAATGTGATCCAGTAGCTTAGCTATTGTATTGCTAAATGTCGCGGGGCGGCGTTGATATGTTTCTGTGCTCCTGAATGCGCAGCGCGATCTCAACTCTCTGTATGCAAGTGACGTGTGTGTGTGTGTGTGTGTGCGCGTGCGCGCGCGCTTCAATGAAAACAGCGCATGAACGGTGATTCAACTGACTTGGAACTACCTGTGCATTAAACGATTTTATTGCACACCTTCCAGCCAATCAGAATCGAATATTCGGACAGACCATGGCATAAATTACTTTAGTTATTCTTAAACTAAAATGTTAAGGAGTTATGTTATACTTTACTTAAGATTTCCATTGTAAACACTACCATCTTGTACCAAGGCTACTTTTTTTTACATTTGACTCGTGCTGTGTGACTGTGATGCTGCTGCCGCATTATAACAATACATTTACACTTCGAATGAGGTATTCCGTCATCAATGACAGTAGCTCACTGGAAAAGGATGGAAAATGCCCTTCATTTTGTTTGCACTAATAAATGCTGCTGCCTACCAGCTGTAATCACCAATAAAACTTTGTTCTATATATTTTTTTTCTATATCGTCATAAATATCATTATCGCAAATATTCTTGAAATATCGTGATATAATTTTGAGGCTATATCGCCCACCCCTGATACATATCTCAAATAAAATCGTGTTTTCTCATTAGTCTGTGTTTTGTTGTTCTTGTATGATAAACTGCTTGTGATGTTTCTGACTTTGAATAGAAGTAGGGCTGGGTATTGACACAAATTTCACGATTCGATTTCCATTCACAAGCTTTCGATACAGTACATGGCAGATTTTCTTGAGGAAAACAAATTCTTAACTAATGCTGTAAACTATACATGGTAGTCGGTACATTACTATAATATTGAAGGTTAACATTAACTGATTTAAATACAAACATAAATTATACTCAAGGATGTTTTTCATAATAATAAAGTTATAATACTAACTTTAAAATTACATTATCATTTCTACTCCAATTTGTTTTTTGAATTATAAACATTTAAATGGTGGCAATCATAGAAACTTTACAGATTTATTCAAACATGCATTAATATTGAAGAACATTAAAAATTATAATGAATTGCCTGTGTAATGTGATGCATATATTTATCAAAATGCTCATCAAATTTTTCTAGCTGACTAACCAGTTTATGGACACTGAATGGTTTTTCTGAGGTAATGTTAGGTGACATATTGTCCACAAGCTGTTTTACTGGCGTCTTTCCGCGGTTGAAACACTGATTGAGCGATTACATGAGACATGATAGGATTTCGGTAAGTTGTACTGTATCTTTTAACAGACCTTCAGACGTCCATTAATGTTTATTTCGTGCTGTAACTGGTAGATGATCCGTTCACGTGCGCTCCGCGCTGCCGCTTCTCTTGAGATCTGTCACGCCACATTAAACAGCGCCAAAAACTTTTTTAAATTTCGTAATAAAATGGACGTAATTTGAAATCTGAGACTTTGTATCTTATCAAAAGTAACAAAGCACAAAGATTATTGCGATTTATTGGATGGGAGGGGCTCTACAAAGTTACGTTCATTCATCAACTGAAAACAGGATGACTAATGGATTCTTGGGATTTAAGAATCGATATCGATTCATAAAAATGAGAATCGATTAAAATCAAGAAATCGATATTTTTACCCAGCTCTAGATAAAAGCATCAGTTAAATGAATAAATGAAATGTATTTCTGTGTCCCGTGTCTCTATGTCTCTGTCCAGCCCTTTAACATGTACTTAAAGTTAATTTTGATGATGAAATCATCTCAGTATCAGCGATTCTCAAACTGTGGTACATGTAACATGACCATGAAATAGGCTATAGTTTATTTGAAACATTACTTTGCTAAAAGTTTTTTTTTCTCTCTTTGATTTTGAATATCCTGATTACAGTCTTAAGACTCGTGTAAAAAAAATAGTGGCTAAGATATTGAGCAAGTGTGATATCCTGAAGGAGCTTAAAGAGAGACCCAGCAACACTGGATTCACACTCAGTTTTGAGCATCATATTGATTTATGAAAGCAAGACAGTAGTTGAGCCCTCGGATTTGATCGAATGTGGCACTTGTTCTGAAACTCATCATATTTTTGTGGCCCGAGACGCTGAGACTACATAGGACATGTAGTCATTCCAAACCCGAAAGACCTCTGTTCATCTTTAGATATTTTTTGATTAAATGTGTGTTCCGGAGATGAACAAAGGTCTTACAGGTGTGGAATGACATGAGGGTGAGTAATTAATGACAGAATTTTCATTTTTGGGTGAACTAACCCTTTAAGTATGCAAGTATAATCAAGAAAATGTACTTTAAGTATTAAAAGTAAAAGTACTCAATGCAGGAAAAGCAGCAAATCCTCAAAGTTGGAGCCATGAAATTGTACTTGAATAAATGTACTGTTACATTCCACCACTGTGTATAACAGTATCTAGGCCTAACACTTGTTTATTTTCACAGAAACTTCAACCCATAGATGAGCTGCTGCATCTGTCAGTGGGCCTGGATCTAGCAGAACGGTTTGACATTCACCGCACCACAGCCAGCCGGATTATTGCCACCTGGACGCACTTCCTATACATCCTGCTTGGAAGCCAGCGTCTGTGGATCCCACGTGAAACTGTCAGAGCTCAACGAGTTTTCAGCTTTCCCTGACACACAAGTGGTGCTTGACTGCACTGAAATATTCTGCCAGACTCCATCCTCTCTCCTGTTGCAGAGTGAGGAGTTTTCCACGTACAAGTCTCGTGCTACATTCAAGGCCATGTTCGGCATGGCACCCCATGGTGCCATTACATTTGTGTCTGGTCTGTATGCAGGATCCATGAGTGACCGTAATACCTTCTTGCTGCCTGGCATCGCAAACCTACTTACACCGGACATGGCAATTATGGTTGACAAAGGGTTCCTTGTGGACAATCTGGCTCCGTGCAAGGTTTACCGGCCTGCCTTTCTCTCAAGAAACACCCAAATGAGTAGAGAGGATGTCAGGCAGACTCAATCCATTGCATGTCTGACGGTTCATGTAGAGAGGTGCATCAGGAGGGTGAAAGAGAACAAACTTTTTGACAGAGACATACCACTTTCTGTGTGTGGAAGCATTGAGGAGCTGTTCAGTGTGGCTTGCTTCCTGGTCAACTACCAGTACGGACCACTAGTAAAGACATGGGCAACTCGATGATGAATAACTCATGTATTAATGACATTTCACTTTCTGCTTATTCTGTGCCCAAAAGCAGAATCAACCAGTGGGACGTCCGCATTTATTGCCATGGTGGTGATGAGTGGAGCAATGTTTGGCATGAAGTCTTTGTACACCTCATCAACTTTGAGGACATCTGGATCTGGCAGCTCCCCCCGCACTGCCTTGTAACATGTACTCCTTTGTTAAAGTCCTAATTGTGAAATTAAATTATCCAGTGTGAGCAATTTTCCACTCAAACAACAATCACAAATTTATATAGGCTATACAATTACATAGGCCACTAGATGAACACCATGTCACTCACTCTGCCTGGTTTCACACCCTATTAATTACACAAAAGAATTATCAAATTAATTTAAATTGTTGTTGATGCAACATACTAGATCAGCTCTTCACACATGAAAAAAAATACTATAGTAATTTATAATAAATACTATAGTGTTTTTGAACCATACTATAGTAAAGTACTTGAATTAATTTGTTTTGGTCATTCTATAGTTGTTGTGGTAATATAACAACTATAGAAATTAGGGCTGTCGCGATAACCGCAATATCGCAATATTGAGGAGCCAACCGCAGAGCAACGCAAGAACCGCGATATTTGTTTTCTTTTTTTGTTTAACTATGCCCTTCTCGTTTTACACTTCGTGCATGTGTACTGAATATTAAATAAGTTAGTAATGATAACATAATGTGTACAATGGTGATTTGTACAGAGGCTCCGTAGATTTGCACTTAACAAGCCTAAACAGACAGTGAATGTGAGAGAGATCGACTGAGCGCGTGCGATTACCTGCGTCTGTCCTTCAAGCCGAGACACATTCGTGAAAAAAGGTTGCCATGTCCAAGGCATGCGAAATCTCTGTCTTAGCATCGACGCATTGCTGGTCAGCTGAGTCTTCTAAAGGGGCGCTCAAAGTTAAAATGATTTCAACAGCCGTTTCATTACATCTCTCTTTGAAAGAATCTGCGTTTTTGAACGTGTAGTTGAATGAATGGCTTAAAGACTCACTCAAAGACAGTCCCTTGCCGCGGAACAACGTAACGGCACTGACTGACATCCCGTCTAGAACGCGCAGAGATGAGTAGTTCTGCTTTTACTGGTGAAATACAGTGGGGAGAACAAGTATTTGATACACTGCCGATTTTGCAGGTTTTCCTACTTACAAAGCATGTAGAAGTCTGTAATTTTTATCATAGGTACACTTCAACTGTGAGAGACGGAATCTAAAACAAAAATCCAGAAAATCACATTGTATGATTTTTAAATAATTAATTTGCATTTTATTGCATGACATAAGTACAAACCCGATTCCAAAAAAGTTGGGACACTGTACAAATTGTGAATAAAAAAGGAATGCAATAATTTACAAATCTCATAAACTTATATTTTATTCACAATAGAATATAGATAACATATCAAATGTTGAAAGTGAGACATTTTGAAATGTCATGCCAAATATTGGCTCATTTTGGATTTCATGAGAGCTACACATTCCAAAAAAGTTGGGACAGGTAGCAATAAGAGGCCGGAAAAGTTAAATGTACATATAAGGAACAGCTGGAGGACCAATTTGCAACTTATTAGGTCAATTGGGAACATGATTGGGTATAAAAAGAGCCTCTCAGAGTGGCAGTGTCTCTCAGAAGTCAAGATGGGCAGAGGATCACCAATTCCCCCAATGCTGCGGCGAAAAATAGTGGAGCAATATCAGAAAGGAGTTTCTCAGAGAAAAACTGCAAAGAGTTTGAAGTTATCATCATCTACAGTGCATGATATCATCCAAAGATTCAGAGAATCTGGAACAATCTCTGTGCGTAAGGGTCAAGGCCGGAAAACCATACTGGATGCCCGTGATCTTCGGGCCCTTAGACGGCACTGCATCACATACAGGAATGCTACTGTAATGGAAATCACAACATGGGCTCAGGAATACTTCCAGAAAACATTGTCGGTGAACACAATCCACCGTGCCATTCGCCGTTGCCGGCTAAAACTCTATAGGTCAAAAAAGAAGCCATATCTAAACATGATCCAGAAGCGCAGGCGTTTTCTCTGGGCCAAGGCTCATTTAAAATGGACCGTGGCAAAGTGGAAAACTGTTCTGTGGTCAGACAAATCAAAATTTGAAGTTCTTTTTGGAAAACTGGGACGCACATCCGGACTAAAGAGGACAAGGACAACCCAAGTTGTTATCAGCGCTCAGTTCAGAAGCCTGCATCTCTGATGGTATGGGGTTGCATGAGTGCGTGTGGCATGGGCAGCTTACACATCTGGAAAGGCACCATCAATGCTGAAAGGTATATCCAAGTTCTAGAACAACATATGCTCCCATCCAGACGTCGTCTCTTTCAGGGAAGACCTTGCGTTTTCCAACATGACAATGCCAGACCACATACTGAATCAATTACAACATCATGGCTGCGTAGAAGAAGGATCCGGGTACTGAAATGGCCAGCCTGCAGTCCAGATCTTTCACCCATAGAAAACATTTGGCGCATCATAAAGAGGAAGATGCGACAAAGAAGACCTAAGACAGCTGAGCAACTAGAAGCCTGTATTAGACAAGAATGGGACAACATTCCTATTCCTAAACTTGAGCAACTTGTCTCCTCAGTCCCTAGACGTTTGCAGACTGTTATAAAAAGAAGAGGGGATGCCACACAGTGGTAAACATGGCCTTGTCCCAATTTTTTTGAGATGTGTTGATGCCATGAAATTTAAAATCAACTTATTTTTCCCTTAAAATGATACATTTTCTCAGTTTAAACATTTGATATGTCATCTATGTTGTATTCTGAATAAAATATTGAAATTTGAAACTTCCACATCATTGCATTCTGTTTTTATTCACAATTTGTACAGTGTCCCAACTTTTTTGGAATCGGGTTAGTATTTGATTACCTACCAACCAGTAAGAATTCCGGCTCTCACAGACCTGTTAGTTTCTTTAAGAAGCCCTCCTGTTCTCCACTCATTACCTGTATTAACTGCACCTGTTTGAACTCGTTACCTGTATAAAAGACACCTGTCCACACACTCAATCAAACAGACTCCAACCTCTCCACAATGACCAAGACCAGAGAGCTGTGTAAGGACATCAGGGATAAAATTGTAGACCTGCACAAGGCTGGGATGGGCTACAGGACAATAGGCAAGCAGCTTGGTGAGAAGGCAACAACTGTTGGCGCAATTATTAGAAAATGGAAGAAGTTCAAGATGACGGTCAATCTCCCTCGGTCTGGGGCACCATGCAAGATTTCACCTCGTGGGGCATCAATGATCATGAGGAAGGTGAGGGATCAGCCCAGAACTACACGGCAGGACCTGGTCAATGACCTTAAGAGAGCTGGGACCACAGTCTCAAAGAAAACCATTAGTAACACACTACACCGTCATGGATTAAAATCCTGCAGCACACGCAAGGTCCCCCTGCTCAAGCCAGCGCATGTCCAGGCCCGTCTGAAGTTTGCCAATGACCATCTGGATGATCCAGAGGAGGAATGGGAGAAGGTCATGTGGTCTGATGAGACAAAAATAGAGCTTTTTGGTCTAAACTCCACTCGCCGTGTTTGGAGGAAGAAGAAGGATGAGTACAACCCCAAGAACACCATCCCAACCGTGAAGCATGGAGGTGGAAACATCATTCTTTGGGGATGCTTTTCTGCAAAGGGGACAGGACGACTGCACCGTATTGAGGGGAGGATGGATGGGGCCATGCATCGCGAGATCTTGGCCAACAACCTCCTTCCCTCAGTAAGTCAGATTCGATTATCAGAACTAACTGTTATACATATAACAAAAGCCCTACAATTTTATTGTCAGGTTTATGTTCTGTTATGTGGACCCTTATTTGACATTCTCTTCAGTTCACTTCACTTCCTGTTTCAACGCTCTATTTTCGGTTTCTGAATATGATCTCGTTACATCCTAACACACACAGATTATATATATATATATTGCGATAATACTGTATATCGCGCTATTGAGCCACTCAAAATTACCGCAAGGGAAATTCCGTCACCGCGACAGCCCTAATAGAAATATAAACAAATTACTTTACCAATACTGTACTAAGTTTTCTACAACTAAAGGTATATTATACTACAATACACAATAGTTTACTGTAGTAAAGACTAAATTATACTACAGTATTTAACACAGTTTATCAGTTCACTATAGTTAATACTACAGTGTGCTGTAGCATTCATTAACTATGTGTTGTAAATACTATAGTATGTACAGTATACTACAATTTACTATTATAGTATTTTTTCTCATTAAGTAGTAGGTATGGGAATAGGCTAAACCATGTCAGGTTATCAATGGCATCATACACAATACTGTAATCTAAGGATCAGTCTCAATTTACTCACTTTCATATAGTGTTAGTAAAACAATGAACGTTGAACAAGTGAACGTTGAATGCATAACATAGGTGCAGGGTACAAAATCAGCACTCACTTACCACTGGCCAATGAACCATAAAGATAACTGGACCATGCATTGGTTATAATAAACATACAGTAAAGAACAGCAGCCGTCACAACCAGTTTCTTTGGTTTCCATGAAAGCTAGGTGTATGTTTAGGTCATTTATTTGTCATTTTGCAACACAGGGTTGCAAAACGAAAAGAAAGATATAACTTAGCCCTTTCATGCTACACACACATAACTAGCTAACGTTACCAGTCGATGTTAGCAATTGTTACTATGCAACCTGTTGCAAAACGTCAGCTAACTTTATTTGAATACTAAATTACAGGTTACCTCCCCTAGCCACATCAAAACCACAGAACATGAACCTGATTGAGGCTTTGAACTGATGAACACTTCTTATTTCAACTCCCTACTCTGAGGTCGTGAGGCTTCTCGCTCTTTCTCATCGACCTGTAACCGATAGCCCTGACGCTAACCAATGAATCTTTGTTTGAAACTGTGGGGCATTGACATCATTCATGTTATGCATACACTTAATAGTACATCATTAAAACACTTTACACTGGATAAAATAGCCTGTCAAGTTGTCAAAGTTAGCCAGTGACGTTAACTAGAGCTAGCTAGCTTGCCAGTCAGTTAGCTAGCTAATGTTGTATAACTTACCTTCATAGTTGTCAATGTAACTAGATATATACATTTTGAACCCTTTTTCCCTTTTGCTCCTCGGGGCTGAGCTTGCCGCTCGGGGCTGAGCTTGCCGCGTGTACTAGCCGGTGTACATCGCTGATTGTAACCTTTGGTAGGTCTTGGAGGCATCTTGTGTAGAAGAGCGCCATCATTCATATCTCCCCTCTTGTCATATCTCGGAACCGGAAGCGTACAAGCGTACACTCAAGAAAGCGGAAATAGAGAAACGCCAACTCATGCAACTAGTCCGTTGCGCATTCTACGAGAAGGTCCTCACTGCAGAATACAAGATCCAGGGGGCGTGGTTGGATCCAGATCCAACTCCTCCCACTTTATATGCCGTGCTTCGTCAGGTGAACCAGCATGTTTGTGAAGCTGCAGCCGTGGTCGATGGTTGACGGTTGACCGTGGTATGTAGGCCGAGGAAGAAGGGGGGAACTTTTTAAAATTATTAGTGAAGATGCCCACCAGACTTCTGCCAAATCTGTGCTGACCTTATTTGAGTGGTGTGTGCATGATGTAATGCCCTGGTAGATTTGAAAGTGTGAAAGGATGAATGAGTGATGTATCGTTTCTTTTATTTTTGTTTTTTTTTCCTTCCTTAGGCTATGTTTCGTGTTAAGTTTCCCTACTGTATTCAGTGTCTGTTTTACCTTGTGTGTTAATAAAGTTTTTTTTTTCATTGTGAGTGAGATGCTCTTATATTATATTAAGTAAGTCAGATGCCCATGTGAAGTAATTTATGTATAAAATTACAGAGGACAACCTGACTGCTGCAATACTTTAGTCACAAACGTTTTTATAATATGCTTAATCAGTGGTGGAAAAAGCACACATTTTCTACTACAAGTAGAAAGAGAACTTGATTTAATATTACTCCGATATATGTAGAAGTGCCTATTTATTCATCTACTTAAGTCAAGGTGCATGTGGACTACTGAGAGTGGTAAAGGATCAGCCAATCAAAGAATACACATCTTTTTAAGAAATATTTATTCTTGCATGTAACAAGGAATTACGGGCTTTTCAAGGAAGGTGAAGGGTACGATTTTTTTTGTTATGTTTTGCAATAAAAGCAAACGTTTCTTCAAATGAAAATATTCTAATAAAGTACTTGGTTATTGCCCACCACTGTACGTAATTATATGTGCACATTCACACAATGTACAAACTACAGTGTTTGTAACTAACTATTTAAAACGTTATTAAAATAATTAAGTTTGTTTTTCCGTCAAAATAATAACTTTCTTTAGTACCGACTCAATGCGGAAGCGCTAGAGCAACAACACGAGTAATTATGATGTGAATCTGTCGACCAATCAAAATGCAGTGGGAGGAGTTCTGGTTCTTGCTCCGCCCCCTGGATCTCGCATTCTACAGGCTCACGCGACAGCGCTTCAGAGCGGTTCGCAATCAATGAATAGCGCACATTTATGCCAGGTAATTGTTTATGAACTAATGCTGAGGAATAATGACAATGTTTACTTTACGATGTTTATATAGTAATATGTTTTAGACGGTTGTAACAATGCATATTTTATCTCCCTCATCTGAACTTGAAAGAGCAATAGTAAGGCGCAGACATTTCAAAATAAGAGTCCCGGTGTATTTCGAGCTTGTTTATAATTAAAAGTCACGCATTATATATACGTTTTTGGTTACACAATAAACTGTATTTAATTTCATTCCCATTTAATTCATAGGAGGAAAGACTAAGAACAGTATTTGACACATATTATTCAATAAAGTATCAGGGTTATAATAGTTAACTAAAACCATTAAAAAAAATATTCATTACTTGAAATTAAATAAATGTTTGAAAATACTTAAATTCAAGTAACAGTCGGTTACGTAATGCTTAAATGCTCAATTAATGTATTACAATTTAACTAAACTCATTAGATTTTAGTCGACTAAATCTAGACTAAAAACAATTCAGGTGACTAAAATATGACTAAAACTAAATGACATTTTAGTCAAAAGACTATGACTAAAACTAAATCAAAATTTGCTGTCAAATGGTTCAAGGATGGTTAAAGAGATAAATATAAATTTGAAGTAAGAATAATGTGCATGATTAGACTGTAAAAGCAATATTAAAACTACCATAAATACACTTAAAGAAAATGAGTATTATTTCCATTACTCTAATAAATAGCCTTTGACCAGTGGAAATTAACTAGTTTCATTTCAATTACTCAAAGTTAATCAGTTAATCAAAGTTAATCTCAGAAATCCAAATTTACACGGAAAACATTATTATTCATAATTAAACATCGAACACAATTCAACTCTTGTGCAGAAGGTCTCTCAACCTTCAAAATGACCAACACCAGTTAAATACAAAAATTAATAAATACAATAAAATGAAGCAGAGGCCCTGGATGACGCCACTTCAGTTGATAAAAGATGATGTAAAAGTAATATAGCAAACGTAAAACTGGCTTGATAAGGAATCTTATGTCAAAACACCATGAATGTTCAACAGTTCCTGTATAAATTACCAAGGTGAAGTCGTTTGACTCATGAATATTAATATCATAATATTCCCGTTGGAGTTCGCCCCGCTCTCCCTTCCGATTGGTTAATCACGTCACCGCGCAGCTCTTAAAGGAGCAGTTACACTTTTTGTAACCTAATGAATAATATTATTAAAGCTGCATGCAAACATGTTGGTGGCAGTGGAAAGAGACCTGGACCAGTTATCACTGATAGGATTGTTTTTTGCTATATATAAGATAATTATTCTTCTATATCCTGATGTAAGATGGCCTCTTTGATTAACTGTAGGCTACAGTCTGTGCCTTGACAACTCATTCATAAATTCATAAATGTTTGTATTTATTTATTTCCCTTAATAACACATTGGCTGATGCATCATCATCCTGCACATGCTAAACTTAAATCTAAATATAGAGCGGTATCTTCTTTGTATCTTATATGAGCTGCATGTGATTGTAATGTGATTGGTGTACATTGAAGAATATTTATTAACATGGTCAAACTGAAGACCAAAAAACAATAAAATCTGAACATAACATAAAATAAACTATTAATATGAAGCTATCCACTGCTGCTGAGTCGATGTTCAGGTCTCCGTCTCTGCTAATTTCTCCACGGAACAAGCGACAGCATCCAGGTAAGAACACCTGCACAGAAACAACACACACACACACACACACACAATGAGATTAAAATGATTATATGATTGAATTTGCATCCAGTATTCAACAGTCTATCTATTTATTTTTGCATGTATACAGTAAGTGTATTTATTCCAATAAATAAATAAAAATAAAACCCCAATCTTTTATCAAAGCTTAATTGAAACTACTGCTTTTTTATTTAAACCATGTGGACTATTGGATGTAAAAAAAAATATATAAAAATGATATCAGACTCCTAAAAAACCATTGAGCGAAGGTATAACATCCACTTTTGACCATCCAAGCAGTTATTAACTCTTTCCCCGTCAGCGTTTTTTTTTTTTTTTTTTTTTTCTCAGTGTTTTTGGTCATTTTCACAAAAATTTCATGGCCTTTAGAAGATTTTGTTGTATGAATATCTGAACATGCAATACCCCTTTTATACCCATTTTATTCTAGATTCATGCATTCCTTTTTTATCAACACTTGAATGTGGGTGTTTAATAAAAAAAAGCAACATTTTGAGCAAAAATCTGAGAAAATCACGTTTTTGTCAAAGATTCAGAACGATGATCAAACACAGATGGATCCATTTTATATGCTGTTTAATGTTGGTGAGCCCATTATTTCACATATGCATATGCTTACATATGATATTGCTTGTTTCTGCTTCTTCTTCGCCTGTGCTTTGATCAGGAGATCCTACCGTATAACAGTGTAAACACGGTGTGTTTGGCGGGGAAAGAGTTAATATGGATAAAATCAAGACGCAAAAAAATGTTCCCCTTGACTATCCTGTTTCAAACAGACATACAGCTATTAAAGATGTAAAATTTAGACATAAAATTTCATGTCGACTTTAATATTCTCATGAGAATAACATGTACAAATGAAATCCTTAACAAACTGAACATGCTCATAAAATCTTGAGTGAATTCGTTGCCTCAATGTGATTGACCGATCCATTTCCATGAGTTAGATCAGGGTTTCTGCAGGTTTTATGAAGGTAAATTTAAGACCTTTTTAAGACCAATTAAAGAAAATGTAAGGAATAAATTGAAGGGAGCATAACACGTCTCTAAATGTAAATGTCTAAGCACACAATGAGTTGTATTAGTGACACTTCAAAGTTTTGTCCATAACCTTTTAATTAATTGTAGAAAAAGAAATAGCTTAAAGTTTGAGAGAAGAAATCTTGTGATCTTGTGAAAGTGATTTTATCAAAAATCTACCAATGGGTTCATAAAAATCTTAATTGAAAATTAATTTTCATACCCAATGACAGATATTTCTTGTTTTAAGCATTAACTCACTTAATATTGTTCAATTTCTCAGAAAACAAGACTTAATTTCTTCATTTTGCATGTCAAGTAAATGTATCTTGATTTAAGGATGTTTTGAATTTGTACAGGAAGACAAAAAACCCTCATTTTAGCAGTGCATGCAATTTAATTTTGCGATTAAATTTAGGAATCTGTTTTTTTTTTTAAATTTTTCTGGATTCTGCTTTAATGGTTTAATTAAATTTTCCTGACTTTCGCTCATCGTCGGACTCGGAACACAAATGAAGATATTTGTAATGAAATGGGAAAGATTTCCGTCGCTCCATTGACAGTCTAAGCAACTTCCACTGACGCTTCAAAACGTTCATAAAGAGATCGTAAAACTAATCCATGAGAATCAAGCGGTTTATGGCATATTTTCTGAAGAGACTCGATGGCTTTATATGATGAAGGAAAGTCTTATGGATTTGGAACGACATTAGGGTGAGTAAATGATGACAATTTTCATTTTTGGGTGAACTAACCCTTTAAGCGTCTGACCTACTTTTGATTTATTCATCCAAAATTTGACAAATTCCGTGACATTCTGCATTATACAGTAAATTCCATTTTTATGAATGGA
Organism: Coreius guichenoti; assembly: GCA_039654105.1. Classification (NCBI taxonomy): domain Eukaryota; kingdom Metazoa; phylum Chordata; class Actinopteri; order Cypriniformes; family Gobionidae; genus Coreius; species Coreius guichenoti. The sequence goes on along the minus strand of CM077168.1, from coordinate 54,600,606 downwards.
TTCTGCAATTCTGTCCACGTTTTCTGCATCACAGAAATCACAGGCCCCATGATATTGAATTTAAGACTTTCTGATCCAATTTAAGACATTTTTAAATCCTTGAACTGTGGAAGGTCAAATTAAGACCAGCGGAAACCCTGTAGGTGTACATTTTTGAATCCAAAGGCTAATTAAGTGAAATCATTCCAGTTTGAAATCATAGTGCTGGTATTATAGCATATCTTCAATTAAAATATAGACAATAAAATATGTCTGTCATGGAATAAATTGACCTGCTTGTTCATCATCAGTTGTTCAATTATTCAAGTTGAGTTGTCAAATTGTCAAAACACATATACTTTTTTTATACCACGGCTGATCTTTAAAACTTGACAGATTTAACATGATAAATGTTATCATTCTACCTGCACAGAGAAGCTGATAGACTGAAGATGAAGCCGTAATTGTTGCTCCACTTGTAGTTGAACCCGTGGCCATATTGGTCGCTGATGTTGTTGCCGTCGTGGTTGTAGTCTCAGTGGTTGTAGTTCCAGTTGGTGCGGTTCCAGTTGGTGCGGTTGTGGTTGTGTCTGTGAATGTGGTATCAGACATTGCTGTTGTGGTGCAGTGACAGCCGTTGAAGAGCAGGAGAGCAGTTACAGCAAAAAGAGCCAAATACTTCATCTTCCTTTGGGAAATAAACGTTGGTTGAACCAAACTGAACAGGCAAATATTTGAGCTGATTTGATACTGAATGATCATACTGAAGTGTAGCTGGATTTTAATCACACTTAGCTAAAAATATATTTATTTTAGAATATTAATTACCACAGTTGTTTGATGTCTTCTGTCTTCTGATTAAACGGTTCCAGAAAATAATATCAGTGTTAGTCGTCCACAGGGAAATCGCTTCTGCCCCAAAAATATGAGTATAAATTATACAAATGTATTAGCTAATCAGTTATTAATCTGGATAAATGCATAATCCATTAATAAAACTCTAAAACAAGGCTTAAGCGAGTCCCAGACTAAAATGCATGTTTGAGCCGTTTTAACTGAACGTAACTTGCACTGACATATCTCAAAATATGAGTCTATATTGTTTTGTCTCAAGATGAACACCAGTAACGTTTTTTTCTAAGACACATTTATAAAATCTACTTAAAAGCCCTAATTGAACTAATCCCTAATCCTGGTTTAGTCTAAACTGGGCCTATGTTTAATAAACAAAAAAAGGACAAAAAAGTTAAATGATGTAAATGATTTACCTGTGGTAGAGTCTAAGTCACATTAAACTTCTTACAATATTAGTAAAGCTCATGAAGGTTCACATACCTGCAGTCGTCTGTGTCTGTCGTTGGTCGGCCGGTGTGTGAGGTTTATAAGTGTTTGTGTGAGCAGTCAGATCTGTGATCGCTGTGGAAACCTCTCTCTGACCCGCTAGATAATTGTACGTTTGGCACTGAAGGATGGGATTGTGTTTCAGTGCTTTCTCTTGTATCTTATTGTTCTTATGTTAGAAGTAATTTCCGTCCTCTAGCAACAGACAGAGCCGTGCATCAACACTGACCTCGTCAATGCACATGATTGACACATGAGTAACCATTGTCCGGTTTTCTATATATAGCAAAAATAAAACACACTACCCATGACGTGTCTGACAATCTTCTGAATACAGTTGATCATGTTCTTCTGTTGTGGGCATTAGAGGAACTGCTCTATCTTAAAAATGGACGTTTTTTGGTCAATAGGAGAACGCCACTCGAGTGTTGTTCCTCTGACTTATGGTGTCCCCCAAGGCTCTGTTTTGGGCCCTATTTTGTTTTCTCTCTGGCTCTATTTTTGAAAACATGGCTTGTATTATGATTGCTGTGTGGATGATACACAAACGTATCTGCCCCTGAAGCACAAGAATGACTTAGACTCTCTCGTTGCCTGCCTTTCTGATGTTAAAGCCTGTATGTAGTTAATTTTATTTTATATTTAAATTAGAGTAAAGCTTAATTGTGTTTGGCACTTCACAACCCCCTAAATTAAAATTCTGACGTTTTATCTTCTACTTTTCAAGTAACCATTGTCCAGTTTTCCATATATAGAGAAAATAAAACACAACAACCATTACATGTGTCTGCCAGTCTTCTGAATACAGTTGATCATGATGTTCTTCTGTTGTGGGCATTAAAAAAAAAATGGACGTTTTTCAGTCAATATAGGAGAATTCCAGTCAGGTGTTGGTCCCCTGACTTGTGGTGTCCCCCAAGGCTCTGTTTTGGGCCCTATTTTGTTTTCTCTCTGGCTCTATTTCTAATAACATGGCTTGTATTAGGATTGCTGTGTGGATGATACACAAACGTATCTGCCCCTGAAGCACAAGAATGACTTAGACTCTCTTGTTGCCTGCCTTTCTGATGTTAAAGCCTGTATGTCATTTACATTTAAATTAGAGTAAAACTTCACTGTGTCTGAGACTTCAGAACCCCCTAAATTCAGGTTTGCATCTTCTTCAGTTAAATCATGTGTGGAAAAACTTGGGTGTTTTATTTGATAAATCCAGTTTTTATCATCTAAGAGCTCTGGTTAAAGTCGTTTCTTTCCTTAACAGAGATTCATGCTCCTGTTCGAGTGTTTCTACACTGGCTCCCGGTCCATTTCAGAATTGACTTCAAAGTGCTTTTACTACTTGTTAAATCTTTAAGGCCCTGTTTACACTTGGTATTAAGATGCATTTTGTTCGACCAAAAAACGATCCAAGCACAATGTTCTCTCACCATTCCTGATTTCAAACACACACTCACAACGTTCGGCTGGTCTTGTGGCTGTCAGAGCAGAAACGAAAGCTGATGCTGTCTGTTTTCCCGTCGTCTCTTGGTGCGTTCATATGTAAATTACGTGAGCTTATTTTGTCCATTAGATCGAAAAATCCCATACATTTACCCACCCATAGACCCTCCTCTTGACGAAATCAGGACAGAAGTGGTTGAAAGTGGACAAAAGAGACAGATTAAAAAAACAGGTGTAAAGGGGAATGTGTCTCTCTTGTCTACTTGTGATTTGTTCAACCAAAACGCATCTTAATACCAGGTGTAAACAGGGCCTAAATGGCCTTGCCCTCTCTGAACTTGTGTGTGAACACCGTCCAGCAAGATGTACTGTTTCTAAATCGAAGTTAAAATCTAGGGGTGCTCAAGTTTTCTATTTCTATACGATTTCTATTAAAACTGCACCAACAGTACATTTAAAAATATACTGTTTCTCTTTAGCCCTAATTTATGATGTTCTTTGTTGTCTGTTGTCTTTTATGCCGTTTTACATCATACACAACATGAAATCGAATTAGTTAGACTTACTTAAAAAAAAACAAAAAAAACATGCAAACCGGTTGCCTTAAAAAAACCAAGTGAAGTGAAATAGGAATATTATGTTGTACTGACGAATGCTTAGTTAGTATAGTTCACTTACACAAGAGCTATAGTGACTTAAAAACAACTAAGAGTACTTGATTAATTACTTAAGTTAAAATTGAATTGTTACCATTGTTGTGTTTTGCTGAATGTTGAAATGTGTGTGTGACTCAAACATGATCAATTGCAAGATATTGTCACAAATATAGGATTATATCAACTTAATTAAAAGTTTCAGAAGGTGATTATGACATAAGTGTTAGCAATAGCATTTTAAAAGATCATTATTTGACATGAAATATAATTATGTTATATATATATATATATATATATATACTGTATATATATATACACAAAGGGAACACTGATCACCATAATGGTGAGTAAAGTCATCTTATGTGATGTTCTCTCAAATTTTTCAGTTGTATTAACAATTGAATATTTAAGATGACTTTGGGAAATGAGTGAACGCAAACAGAGAAAAATAACTGCAGAAGTGGAGGACATGAGTGAAAAGACTATTAACAATTGCCCCGTCTCAAAAATCTTTTTTATTTTTTGCTTGACAAAATGGCACTCAAACCAATCAATTAATCTTAACTTGGGTTTTCTGAGTAAACAAGGCATAGTATGTGAATAGTACAGATTATGAATGTTTACAATTAAGTTAAGCCATTAAGTAAAGTGAACTAAAATGTGTTAGTTAGAACTGTTGGATTTTACAGTGTATTTATAATTAATTCTAGTACTATGTTCAGCATATTGGTCAGCTGTTGTTGTTTTTAATTGTTTGAAACTTGAATTTAATAAATAGCGTTTTGTTTTGTTCTGACCCGAACTAAAATTTGAATGACTAAAAGTTATGCATCAACTGCAAAATTTAAATAAAGTTCAAAAACAACTTTTATGGGTCTCTGTTCAACAATATACTTCTATTGCTAACCTTTGACTTAGATATTAAGCAGATATATTTAACAAATGCAGTAAATAAAGTAAGCAAATGTTTGAATTATAACCAATGCATTGTGAACATTCGAAAAGACACCTTTTAAAGTAGCACTTTAAATTTAAAACTTAAATATTACGTTTTTCAGAGCCTGAGAAATCTCAGGAAAAAAAAAATCAAATTTTCTATTTCTGATTTATATTTTCAAGGATTCTGGAGTCTGGCCAATAAAGAAAATTATTTTCAATCCACATAAGAATATTTGTCCATGACCCAAAAGTACGTATGAAAATAAGACTCAAGCAACAAGTGTCATTTTGATCCCTTTAATTATTTTTTTTTCCAGTTGTTCATAGTATTACACAGAAAAATTAGCCACACAATTATTTTTGATTGCATTCTGTTATTCATGACATTTTATTTTTTATTTATTTTTTTGTTAATTACATTATTTCCTTTTTTTTAGTGCTAAAGCTAAAAAAGTTACACAAGAACTAGCACACTGATGTCTAACCCATGAGGACATTGAGACGCAGATCTACTTCACAGAAAATAAAAGGTGAAAAGGGTTTGATAGAGGAGAGTCAAAAAATTAAAAAAGAAAGAAAATGGACACACATTTACATTCACAACGTCTCAAACACACACCACGACCTAATCCGTCCCTTTCCCTCATCGTTGTCATTTTAATTCCCACATTTTTATGGTTATTTGGTAAAACATTCCGAACTATTTCTATTTTTGGTAACGGCTCGTGTGAATCTGGGATGATGTTTCAGTCTTTATGTCGATCGTGATCATTAATATTCCCAGACTAATCCCAACATGAGCTTTCCATTAGAAAGAAACAAGAAAAATCCCACGTTTCCTGCTTACACATCCAGCTAATTCCTAAACGAAATAAAACGTCTCTAAAACAGGATGAAGACAAATGTAATGTTATTTTTACGAAACAAAGTGCTGCAGCTCCGATGCTCGTGAACGCGCAAACGTACGAATGCGCAACGGCACTACTGGAAGAACTTTCAGATTAACGTCGTTTAATCGTTTAATGGTTTATTGTTATTTCAGGGCAGTGTTTTGCTGAACCTGATTGTTACCAAGCATTTGCAGTTGTGAGGACAGTTTTGGTCTGCTGGCAGGTGTTAGCAATCGTGTCAAAAATCTCTATATATTGCAGCTATGCTAACTTACTAATCTCAATGGCTTGACGATCGGAAGAGCTAATGGGTTACTAACATGGCTAAACCCTGTTGGCAGTGAAGGGGCTGGTTAGTCAGAAAAGTAAAGCGCTTTGAATCATCACGAACGAACTCACACGGATTCCCTTATTGTGCTTCAGAGAGTTTAAGCACCTCACACACGCTCAGGCATGTCCACACGCACTGTTTTTACTCTGTGTACAAGTCACTATGGTTCAGCATTATATGAGTACACTTTAAACCAGAGCTAGTGCTCTCAAGTTACGTTAAATCCAAGAAAAAACAAAACAAACGTGCATCACCATGAGCCAACCCTCTGCGTTTCCATCGAAACACTGACTAACTGCAGTACCATGGTATTTTGATATATAACACAGTACTAGATGATTACCATAGTCATATACTGTACTAAATACTACAACGATAGTCCACAAATCTGGAACTGCCATGGTACACACTCAAAAACCCACAACTCATGGCAATTCATAACTACTTTACATTGACAAATTGGTGGCTGATTTGTATGGACCCATTCGGTGTACGTGATTTAACCACATCTTTATTGATCCTGGAACAACATTCCAATCAATTTGAGGGAAAAGATTACAGTTTATGTCAAGTTTAGTCTTACAACCAGGGTTTGGTGCTCCTACATCAGTGTTATTCACCATCATTCCCCTCTGATTTTAGGTATAAGTTATGGGTACACTAAACCCTAACACTCAAAATAATGAATTGGTTTGAGTAGAGCCAACACTCAAATTAAACAAATTAGTTCAATCAAATTAACTTTTATGAGTATTCATAAAGTTCATAAAACTGACAAGTTTTAAGTGATCATCTGAATTGTTTCATTGTTTTGAGAGTGTTTATGAACTTGTTAACTTTTAATTTCACTGAAACTGGGCTGGGATTTCTATTTCCCAGCATGCTTTGCTGTGACACTCAAAAGGGAGGGTAAATGTTAAAATTAAGTGTTATATAATGTTTTTTGTGCAAGATTAATGTTAAATGGAAGATTTAGTGTTTAATGTTTTGTTATGCTAGTTTAGAAGAGTTTCTGTTATGTTGGGTTTTTAGGGGGTTTCCATCATGATGACGAGTGGAGATATATGATAGATATGTTAAATATTCTATATTGCCGTACTCATTTAGCAAGTGCTATGCTATGCTAATGCTATCAAAGTATTGTGTTACCAATTAGCAAGGTAGTATTTATTGAATTAGCTAGTTAAAGCTAGCCAAGTTTCCATTACTAAAAATATTTAAGTTGATCATTTTAATTTAAATGTATGATTAGCTTACTCAAGAGCAATTAAAATGTAAGAGTACAAAATAAAAATCTGCAAGTTCTGCTTGCTTAAACTTAAACTTGTAACCGAGTAGGGTTAGGTATAAGGATAGGACTACATTTTCAGACAGGAATGACAAAATATGTTGACCCAGGAACATGATTTTACTTCACATGACCGATCCCATTCGTATCTGTTTACACCCCACTAGCTATGTTTCCATCCAAAGTTGGGCGGATGCTGCTGTTTGGGAACGCAGTCGTGTAAGACAGTTCTGGAAGGTTATTATACCAAACCACTTTTTTGACGACGAGATCGGTCCGCTGGTTAGTCCAGTCATGCTGTCCCATCGCAAAGTCACATCTGTTTTGACACGCATCGAGAAATTTATTCGGTAAATGTCTTTCCATAATAGCATATGCCCATGTTTTCTTATCAGATAAACAGTTTATCCAACTCAATTGAGCGCAGGTGTTTTTTATGCGCGTTTTGGCATTTCCATCCAGCGTTTTTTCAAAGCAATATCCCAAAATGCGCATAAAAATGGTGGATGGAAACATGTAGACTGATGATTAGGCGTGGACCGTCATGCTTACGTTTTTCTAAAAATCACACGTTTCTGGGAAAAACACGTTGCGAATTCCTACGAAACCACCACCTTGTAAAATAGTTGCGTTTTCTCATGTGATCGGATTGAAAAGTCAACGAAGAAGACACACTGTAGATTAATTCCTGCTTAAAGGTCAGTATCTGCTTGAATAAAGGCCGTCACACTGGACGAGGTCAAAACGTTTTGAGTGTAATATTGTATAATATTGTGTACTGTGATATATACGAATTGCCGCAAGATCAGGTTAAATATTCATCCTGCAGGGTTTTTTTTCAAACTACATCAGAGTTGGCTGTGATTGCGTCATAACTGGACTGAATGAGCGTGTTCGCATGCATGACCTTACACCGATTATGCTTAATAATGCCTTAAACAGTGGGCTTTTATTGGGGAAAGCCTCTAAAAACCAAAGCGTAGGATCATGTCTAATGATTAACACACTCTTGGGGCAATTCGTAACTATTTTACACTGGTGAAACTGGCCGGTTTACGACCAGCTGACAGCCTTGGACCTTCATGGTTACTTTTTTTCTTTAAAAATTTGTACTAATTCTCCACCAATTCGCAAAAAGTTAGGGTTTCTCACGACATTGGATTGTAATGCCTTTATAAGCGTTCTGACGGCTCATTCATGACACACACATTTCTCATTTTTCGTTATTTCTGAGAAGTTGCTCAGAAATTCTCCCTGCAGGGTCAACATGCGCATTTGTGATTGTGACGGAAAATGATGTATGTAAACAGAGTTTACTTTGATTTATTGATTCGCAGGTAAATCCTAGAGGTGAGTTTTCACAATGAGCTGATTTTGATAGTTTCGTTGTACATGTAAACACACTCATTGATGGAAGCAACAATGCTCGCTTTCACCTGAACGTCAGCTTGAAATTACTTTATTCACTTTCTCAATTCATGTTTCTGCGAGCGATTCATCGGCGCACGCCTTCGTAATCTTTCCTTTTCGACTGCCGTCCTTAATTTATTCTTATATCCTATTGAGACACTTTTCACCATCGAATCAAATCCTCACAGATAATCTCGTCCTACATTTATTCTCACTGAATGTCCTGTTTCAATGAAAATGCATCAGATTACAGAAGTTAAATGTGAACGTCATTTCACATTGACCTCAAAACAACGACTCCTGTGACTGTCGTGTCTTTATTTCCTACTGAACGCACCAAGACCGCACACACACACTCTCACTGAAATAAAACAAAAAAAAAAAAAAGATCGTAGACTGACGTGGTCAAGAAAATTCCGGCATGCAATTCAGAACAGGCAAAGACCCTGAAGGCCCCGACCCCGCAACCAAACAAATCAGAGTCAAATATGCTTTTTATGTATATAGCTTGTTTTTTTTCCGCAAGGATCAAATGGAAGACATGAGCTGGCTGTCAACTACAGAGACGTGTCTTCGTTAGGCCTAAAACTGTCGAAAACGCCTCCGAAAACACTGTACCCCTCCCACAGCAGCAGGATTGTATAAGAGAAAAAAATAATACAAAATACAAAAAAAACAGAAAAAAGCACACCAAAAAAAATCACATAGAAGTTGAGAGACACACATTATGAGCTTATATACTCTTTTCTCTATTCTTTAGTTTAGAAATTCAACATGTAATTGAGAGAAACATCGTTATTTGTTTTTTTTTTTCAGTGACGCTTGTCGTTATTAATATTATTATCATAATCAATATTCATATTAGAAGTATTACTATTGGTTAACACTACATTTGGGTCTCACTAAAGACCCTGCCCATGCCTGACGGGTCGGTGAAGGGAGGGAGAGAGTCGTCATCCGTCCGTCCGTCCGTCCGTCACGCACGAAACTCACTTTCCTCCGCCCACAGGACTCAATCGCTTCATCCGTCCATCTCTCTCTCTCCCCCTCTCTGGCACTCCTCAGCACGACACCTCCATAGTATGGGACGGGCTGGGCGGGAGCTGGCCACCCTGCGAGCCCTGGGACAGCGTGCGGGACCGGGAGCGCGAGCCCTCCATGGAGTAGGAGGAGGAGAGAGAGGTGGTGCGCGAGCGAGAGAGACGCGTCATGCAGGACGACGCCACTGAAGGAGGAAGAGATTAACACATTTTATAAAGAAGTATAAAAATCATATTATAACACTGTTACAAAAACCACAAACTCACATAAAAAGGCAACTAAAGGAAACACTGATCACCATAATGGTGACCAAACATTCAATAAATCATCAAAATCTGAACCTGTTAATTCTCAAAAAGAACTGTAGACGTCTGACAGAATTAAAGTCAGTCTGATTTGTAGTAAGAGAGATTTAATGTGTTTTCAGTTCATCTAAAGCTGTGGCTGAAGTCAGGTGTAGTTCTTGTGTTTCTCTGTCCTTCAGTGATTCTGCTCATCATCAGGTGTCTTCAATAATCAAACAATCATCACTCAATTAATCACTTAAGTACCTCATTAACTCTAACACTGCTTCAGTGTTACTTTAACACCCTGTTAATTAATTTAGTGTGCTAAGGCTACAGGCAGGTGAGGGTTTCTTTCAGGGTTGGAGCCAAACTCTGCAGGACAGCGGCTCTCTAGGACCAAACTTGCCTACCCCTGCTCTAAGTAGAGGAAAACAATGGTATAATTGTACTCTAAGGACCAATTGTGTACATTTAAAGGTACAGTTATACGTGTTACGTGTTCCCCAAGGAACAAAATTGTACCTCCACTGTACTTTTTTTCTGAGAGTGTATGTTTACATTTGCTCCAGATAATTTGGTCCAAAAATACACCAGGTACAACAGGTAAAACCGTTGGGTTAAACCTCTTTTTTACTGATGTGAGAAGCTAAAACACTGCTGTGTATATTATTACATTAGCCTTCAAAAGTTTTCGATCGTCTCTTCTGCTCACCAAGGTTGCGTTTATTTGATCAAAAATACAGTAAATTTCTGAAATAGTATTACAATTTAAAACAACAGTTTTCTATGTGAATATATAGTAAAGTATAATTTATTCCTGTGATCAAAGCTGAATTTATCATCATTACTCCAGTCTTCAGTGTCACATGATCCTTCAGAAATCATTCAGGATTTGCTGCTCAAGAAACATTTATGATTATTATCAATGTTGAAAAACAATATTTTTGTGGAAACCGTGATACATTTTATTTTTCAGGATTCGTTGATGAATATCAAAGAGGTAGTGTAAATACTTGTTAATTGAAGCCTCAATTTCATCATTTTTGGTGATATTTCTCAATAATTCTCGGGTCACTTACTGTATCCCATGCCTTGAATGAAGTACTTGAACGCTTCTGTCAGTTTGCTGGGCTGTAAAGACACACATTTCATTCACACACCGCACAGTTTTTATCAGTGTAAATTAATTGCATTGATAAATAATCAATTTTTAATTGATGTGACGTACCTGAGTGAGCTGTGGCATCCCGCCAGCGTCAGCCATCTGAAGAAAAACCACACAGAGAGCTCAAGAACACAGCGTCTTCATTTTGTGATCACTGATTTTCTCATAAACAACACAAATACATTCTTTATCTTTGATAGCAGAACAAAATCCTGCATAAAACACAGGTGAGGTCCAAACCTTGAGGAATGAGGTGGTAGTTGGATCTAGTTTGCTGTTGCACTCCACCTAGTGGACAGAAACAGACGTGCCGTGAGATGAATCATGGGTATGTTTGTGGAGGAATGGTGTTTATTTGCATAAAGACATACAGCAGCTTCCTCGTACGGAGCCTGATCACCGACCACCAGCATCACAGGACATCTGAAACACACAGACGGTCAAAAGAGAGAAACAAACATAAGAGACAGATGCATTCTGGGTTTGCTTTCATCATTCTTACTTGAAAGTGTTGTTCCTTTCGATGCTCAGATCTCTGCGACTGTGAGACAAAGAGAAAAACATGATTATAAAGGTACATATTTTGCATCACATAAGTAACTTTTTAATGCAAAATTAAACATGCATTGATTTATAAATAATTCAGCTGTTATTAATCATCTGCTTCAGTGGCTCAGATCAATCAAACACATTTTTTTTAACCATTCAGGATGTGTTCATACATCCAAACCACCACATTTGACGATCTTTGACACTTATTCATAATTCTACATACACTATATTGCCAAAAGTATTGAGACGCCCCTCCAAATCATTGAATTCAGGTTTTCCAATCACTTCCATGGCCACCGGTGTATAAATCAAGCACTAGGCATGTGAAAGAATGTGTCGCTCTCAGGAGCTCAGTGAACTCAAGCGTGGTACCGTGATAGGTTGCCACCTGTGCAATAAGTGAAATTTCCTCACTACTAAATATTCCACGCTCAACTGTTAGTGGTATTATAACAAAGTGGAAGCAATTGGGAACAACAGCAACTCAGCCACGAAGTGGTAGGCCACGTAAAATCACAGAGCGGGGTCAGCGCATGCTGAGGGTCACAGTGCGCAGGAGTCGCCACCTTTCTGCAAAGTCAATAGCTACAGACCTCCAAACTTCTGTGGCCTTCAGATGAGCTCAAGAACAGTGTGTAGAGAGCTTCATGGAATGGGTTTCCATGGCCGAGCAGCTCATCCAAGCCTTACATCACCAAGTGCAATGCAGAGCGTGGGATGCAGTGGGGTAAAGCACACCGCCACTGGACTCTAGAGCAGTGAGACGTGTTCTCTGGAGTGACCAATCACGCTTCTCTGTCTGGCAATCCCATGGACGAGTCTGGGTTTGGCGGTTGCCAGGAGAACGGGACTTGCCTGACTGCATTGTGCCAAGTGTAAAGTTTGGTGGAGGGGGGATTATGGTGTGGGGTTGTTTTTCAGGGGTTGGGCTTGGCCCCTTAGTTCCAGTGAAAGGAACTCTTAATGCTTCAGCATACCAAGACATTTTGGACAATTTCATGCTCCCAACTTTGTGGGACAGTTTGGGGACGGCCCCTTCCTGTCCCAACATGACTGCGCACCAGTGCACAAAGCAAGGTCCATAAAGACATGGATGAGCGAGTTTGGTGTGGAGGAACTTGACTGGCCTGCACAGAGTCCTGACCTCAACCCGATAGAACACCTTTGGGATGAATTAGAGCGGAGACTGCGAGCCTTCTCGTCCAACATCAGCGCCTGACCTCACAAATGCGCTTCTAGAAGAATGGTCAAAAATTCCCATAAACACACTCCTAAACCTTGTGGAAAGCCTTCCCAGAAGAGTTGAAGCTGTTGTAGCTGCAAAGGGTGGGCCAACTCCATATTAAACCCTACGGATTAAGAATGGGATGTCATTAAAGTTCATGTGCATGTAAAGGCAGGCGTCCCAAAACTTTTGGCAATATAGTGTAACTGTGTTCTTTATATGTCATTGTATTATTTATTTATAGCAACATAAATCAACACTGCAGATAATAAACCTCTGGAACATCTGCTTTCATCTTCTGATGCAGTGGACAGATGTGTAACTGATTTTTGGTTGATTATATTTGTGTTTTAAAGTGAACATTAAGATACGTTTGGTCCTTTGTGATTAAATAATTCATATTCTGCGCAGTTAAAGCAAGAGATTTTACCCCAGGTAGCTCTTCCAGAAGAGTTCGATGTTGATGGCGTTCGGCGCTTTAGCGAGTCTCTCTCTGTGAGATTGAATCAGGTCTGTGTTTGCAGACAGCTCTTCCTGAAAACACACACACACACACACACACACACACACACCTTTATAATGGACGGCATTAGATAAAATCACCAGGGGGCCCTTTGCTCATCACTATATAAAATAAACATGACGGCAATTTACCATAATGTGAATATTTCTTTATAGCAGGCAAATATATGTGCGGTGTCTACTAAACATTTGCGGAGTGATGTGGAAATATTTTTAATAAGGATATTTATTCAATAACTGTTTCAGACTCAGGCATCATGCAGCGCGGCAGATAATATCATGCGTCTTGACATGGCTATGGCTGCAAAACAAAACTATCCTTCTGGAACAGAATAAAAGTGCCAAGAACAAAGAAAGTATGTATTTTTGTAACATTTTAAATTTCTTATTTAGTCTTGACAAAGCAGTAAATTCATAAGCAAGCTGCAAACCAATAACTCCAGTCCAGGTCTCCACCGTGTTTCGACAGAAATACCCCATGATGAAATGTAACTTTTAGTTTGTGTTGGTACACATCAATAATCAAAGCGTTCTTATGTGTGGTTTAATGTATGAAATAAACATTCCTGTTCAGTATTACAAGCTGTCGTGTGACTCAATGCCCATTAGTCTAAAATGAGCTCATTTAGAGAATTATTGATGTATTTTTTTAACGCTATCTCACAACCAATTCGTATGTATTTGTATGAGGTGTCTAATTGTCTATACTGCAGTGATGGGTACGAAATCATATGAATTGATCAACTCGTCAAATACGTACAGTGGGGAGAACAAGTATTTGATACACTGCCGATTTTGCAGGTTTGCCCACTTACAAAGCATGTAGAGGTCTGTAATTTTTATCATAGGTACTCTTCAACTGTGAGAGACGGAATATAAAACAAAAATCCAGAAAATCACATTGTATGATTTTTAAGTAATTAATTTGCATTTTATTGCATGACATAAGTATTTGATACATCAGAAAAGCAGAACTTAATATTTGGTACAGAAACCTTTGTTTGCAATTACAGAGATCATACGTTTCCTGTAGTTCTTGACCAGGTTTGCACACACTGCAGCAGGGACTTTGGCCCACTCCTCCATACAGACCTTCTCCAGATCCTTCAGGTTTCGGGGCTGTCGCTGGGCAATACGGACTTTCAGCTCTCTCCAAAGATTTTCTATTGGGTTCAGGTCTGGAGACTGGCTAGGCCACTCCAGGACCTTGAGATGCTTCTTACGGAGCCACTCCTTAGTTGCCCTGGCTGTGTGTTTCGGGTCGTTGTCATGCTGGAAGACCCAGCCACGGCCCATCTTCAATGCTCTTACTGAGAGAAGGAGGTTGTTGGCCAAGATCTCGCGATACATGGCCCCATCCATCCTCCCCTCAATACGGTGCAGTCGTCCTGTCCCCTTTGCAGAAAAGCATCCCCAAAGAATGATGTTTCCACCTCCATGCTTCACGGTTGGGATGGTATTCTTGGGGTTGTACTCATCCTTCTTCTTCCTCCAAACACGGCGAGTGGAGTTTAGACCAAAAAGCTCTATTTTTGTCTCATCAGACCACATGACCTTCTCCCATTCCTCCTCTGGATCATCCAGATGGTCACTGGCAAACTTCAGACGGGCCTGGACATGCGCTGGCTTGAGCAGGGGGACCTTGCGTGCGCTGCAGGATTTTAATCCATGTCGGCGTAGTGTGTTACTAATGGTTTTCTTTGAGACTGTGGTCCTAGCTCTCTTAAGGTCATTGACCAGGTCCTGCCGTGTAGTTCTGGGCTGATCCCTCACCTTCCTCATGATCATTGATGCCCCACGAGGTGAGATCTTGCATGGTGCCCCAGACCGAGGGAGATTGACCGTCATCTTGAACTTCTTCCATTTTCTAATAATTGCGCCAACAGTTGTTGCCTTCTCACCAAGCTGCTTGCCTATTGTCCTGTAGCCCATCCCAGCCTTGTGCAGGTCTACAATTTTATCCCTGATGTCCTTACACAGCTCTCTGGTCTTGGCCATTGTGGAGAGGTTGGAGTCTGTTTGATTGAGTGTGTGGACAGGTGTCTTTTATACAGGTAACGAGTTCAAACAGGTGCAGTTAATACAGGTAATGAGTGGAGAACAGGAGGGCTTCTTAAAGAAAAACTAACAGGTCTGTGAGAGCTGGAATTCTTACTGGTTGGTAGGTGATCAAATACTTATGTCATGCAATAAAATGCAAATTAATTATTTAAAAATCATACAATGTGATTTTCTGGATTTTTGTTTTAGATTCCGTCTCTCACAGTTGAAGTGTACCTATGATAAAAATTACAGACTTCTACATGCTTTGTAAGTGGGCAAACCTGGAAAATCGCCAGTGTATCAAATACTTGTTCTCCCCACTGTACGATTTAGCAAAAATCGTAAGAATTCGTACAAGTGAGGCCGTACAAATTTGTACGAATTAGCCACCTCGTAAAATACGTACGAATTTCCGTGAGATCGGGTTGGTATTTTTTCCTTGTTCACTCTATAAAATGTTGGGTTGTTTCAACCCAGATTTGGGTCAAACATGGACAAACCCAACCGTTGGGTTAAAATTTTTATAAAAAAATAAAAAAAGTAACCCAACGGTTGGGTTTGTCCATGTTTGACCCAAACTTGGGTTGAAACAACCATGCCTTTTTTATTTATCATACTGTAATTTTGTTAGTAAATCACACATTTAAAAAGCCAATTCGGCCGTGTGTTATAGTTTTTATGAATGCTAGATGGTGAGCATTACTATTAAAAAAGCATTTATTTATCTGTCAACGAAAATTTGGTTTTAATTTTACTTAATGCCAATTTAACATGTTTTAGCGGGTTTCCCTTTACATATTAATATGTTTTTCATAACTTGCAGTTTGTTTCCTTGATGTTTCAATTCCATTAGGCTATAGAAAACTGGCAGTGCACCTTGCATACTGACAACCACTGTAATTATTACTTAAGTTTATGGAAATGTTGTGTTTTTTTAAGAATGCACTGACAGGGGCCCCTTCACAAAGCTTTGCTTAGGGCCGCCAGTAGTGTGGGATCGGCACTGCGTCTGAAAGACTTGATTGTGATTCCTGTGGCTCAAACACTAGAACACCAGGGTCATGGATCAATTCCCAGAGAATGTATACATTCAATAAAATAAATCACATTAAATGTATACTGCACTGAATACATTGATGCAATGTGAGTTTCTTTGGATAAAAGTGTCTGCTAAATGCATATAATATGTAAATGATCAATTGCAACATTCTGACTGTGGCCAAATATTTCTGTATGATGACGATAAACTGTATAATTTCCATCTCAGAGTCTCATTCTCTCACATAATAAAGTAATTTATATCCATGCAGTGTTATTTTTGTATCATCTATATATTATTATATTTTTTATTCATATTTTGAATGTTTTTGTTTTATATCTGTTTTTGTCATTTATAAATGCTTTTTAAAATCTGTTAACTTTTTTATATTTACTTCACTTAACATTTATTTTATTTAAAGCAACAAAAATGTTTTTTTTTTTTTTTTTTTTTTTTTTTTTTATGGTTTTTGCTTTAGTTTCAGTTTCAGTTAACTATAATAACCCTGCATCCATGTAGTTAATTTGATAAGGACATATCTGTATGATAAGGAGGATAAATATGCTGTTCATTATCATAAATAATGTACTAAATTGAGTTATTTTTCGCTGCTTATTGCGCTTAAACAGCCAAATACACACCAAATAATGTCAAAATGCCGGTCTTGGCGAGTATTCATGTAAACACAGTTAGTTCTGTTTAAGTGAACGTAAACAGTTGAGAAAGAAAACGCATGTGTAACAGTGTAATGGATCCGTGCGTCAGCTCTTAAAGTGACAGGAGCCTAATATTCCTGCTAACAAATTATGAGATGATATTAAAAATATCTATAAGGCAGTTTTTCCCCATGGTATCGATGTCAAAATTATGGCCAGTGAAAATGCAGAGTGGCTAGTAACTTTGGAAAACCACTAGTTACAGTGAATGGTGAGCAAAAAAGTTAATGTCAAGCCCTGAAAACATTCACCTATAACAGCAAGAAACACACATTCAATCTAATCTAATGTCCCCGTTGTAGAAGCACACACACTTACACAACCACACACAGACACACACACACACCTGACTGAAGAGGTGACTCAGGATTTGGTCTGAGAGGGAAGACGTCAGATTGGAGAGCTGCAGAAGAAACACAAGCCGCTCAAGTCATATTCAGGTACACATTGCCTGTTATTATTAATCAGCGTCATCATATACAGCTGACAGACCTTCTGGGCGGCCCAGTCCATCCAGCCTCGAGCGTTTGTGTCCACGTTGACCAGCACGAGCCCTTCCACGGCTTCAGGGTTTGACAACTGTGTGCGAGAGAGACGAGAGCGGATGTAAGGAAGAGCTCAGTGAATGTAAAGACGCTGCGGCTCTGTTTCAAACCCTAGTGAACGTCTACATAGACAGAATTCAAAGGCATTTTTCTGTTCAGAACACAGGCCTGCCTTCCTTTCTGGCCAAAATATAAGGCATCAGTGCATGTTTCCTTTGCAAACAAGGCAGTATAATGCATAGGGATGTAAGTTGGTTTATGATTTTATATGGTTTATGAGTTTCTAATTTAAACCTAGTCTAATTCTTTAAACCTTTGTAATTTAAACAGTCTGCAAAGTGAAGTAATGTTTGACCAGCAGAGGGCTTTATTCAGTCTTTCAGCGTCTGCTTGTGTTATATATGTTGTATTTTACCATATTAATGTTGCAACTTTAAATGTTTTATGAGAAATAAGCTAAATTTGTACTAAACTCAAAGATTAACTCAAAACATGTACTAGAAAGGTGCCAAAACATTCACTAAAGGGTCAAACTGAAAAAAAAAAACAGTGCTGAAATTATTTTACCATATTATCATTGACTAGAAAGCAATAAAAAGGGAAAAAAATACAATACTGAAAAATATTGATAAAAATAGATTCATTTTATTAAAATACTCTACTATTTCATCCCATATTTATGTATGTATAGTGATGTATAATATCCATGGTACTTATATACACTGATCAGGCATAACATTATGACCTAATATTGTGTTGGTCCCCTCCACTAGACCCCTGAAGGTGTGCTGTGGTATCTGGCACCAAGATATTAGCAGCAGATCCTTTAAGTCCTGTAAGTTGCGAGGTGGGGCCTCCATGGATCGAACTTGTTTGTTCAGCACATCCCACAGATGCTCGATTGGATTGAGATCTGGGGAATTTGGAGGCCAAGTCAACACCTCAAACTCGTTGTTGTGCTCCTCAAACCATTCCTGAACCATTTTTGCTTTGTGGCAGGGTGCATTATCCTGCTGAAAGAGCCACAGCCACCAGGGAATACCGTTTCCATGAAAGGGTGTACATGTTCTGCAACAATGCTTAGGTAGGTGGTACGTGTCAAAGTAACATCCACATGGATGGCAGGACCCAAGGTTTCCCAGCAGAACATTGCCCAAAGCATCACACTGCCTCCGCCGGCTTGCCTTCTTCCCATAGTGCATCCTGGGGCCATGTGTTCCCCAGGTTAGCGACGCACACGCACCAGGCCATCCACGTGATGTAAAAGAAAACGTGATTCTTCAGACCAGGCCACCTTCTTCTATTGCTCCGTGATCCAGTTCTGATGCTCACGTGCCACTGTTGGCGCTTTCGGTGGTGGACAGGGGTCAGCATGGGCACCCTGACTGGTCTGCGGCTATGCAGCCCCATACACAACAAACTGCGATGCACTGTGTATTCTGACACCTTTCTATCAGAACCAGCATTAACTTCTTGAGCAATTTGAGCTCCAGTAGCTTGTCTGTTTGATCGGACCACACGGGCCAGCCTTCGCTCCCCACGTGCATCAATGAGCCTTGGCCGCCCATGACCCTGTCGCTGGTTCACCACTGTTCCTTCCTTGGAGCACTTTTGATAGATACTGACCACTGCAGACCGGGAACACCCCACAAGAGCTGCAGTTTTGGAGATGCTCTGACCCAGTCGTCTAGCCATCACAATTTGGCCCTTGTCAAACTCGCTCAAATCCTTACGCTTGCCCATTTTTCCTGCTTCTAACACATCAACTTTGAGGACAAAATGTTCACATGCTGCCTAATATATCCCACCCACTAACAGGTGCCGTGATGAAGAGATAATCAGTGTTATTCACTTTACCTGTCAGTGCTCATAATGTTATACCTGATCGGTGTATACTGTACCATGAATCTGAATAATTATCATATTCATAAGTCATGGTATTTGCAAGGTTCTCCAAGAGACCATGGTATTATTTTAATGGCTTTTTTTGATATTCAATCATCTGTTTATTATTTCTTTGATCAATGAAATGCAAAACATAATTTCTGTATATTACTGAATAAGCATGTCATTCCACATCAAATAAATGAAATAAATGAAACACGTGACACTCACAGTGAATCTGGACAGTATGTAAGCGCCGGCTCCGACTCCAACACCGATAATTGTGCGGAAACTAAACCAGATGAAAATAATCAGCCGTAAAGCACAGAATCATGTTGTCAAGTATATCATGTGACTAATGAAGATCTGAACATGCGATGACCTGTTGTGACTCACTTAAAGAACTGCAGGACGGCGGGAAGCATCTCAGAGATCTGATCCATGGTTGCGTACTGGTATCTTTCAGAGAAAATAAAACATTTGTGACCCGTGCTGGCAAAATGAGTGTGAATGCACACGGGATAATTTCGAGCTACAGGCAAAACAAGTGAAAAATATCAATTTTGGTCGAATTTGAGGTTTTCATAAAAAGTAGTTCATTAAGCCCTCGTCTAGTGACACCAATGCTCCAAATAGCAATTAAACATCTGAAAGTATCTTTATTTGTACGTTTTCAGAGAGGAGTACCTTTCCCTTGTTTCCCATTTTAGAAAATTGCTGTTTCTCTCTGCTCACTTCTCGACGACTGGCGCTTCCCTCAGGAATCGTTTTAAAAAAGTGCAGCATTCCACTTTTGTGAATATTCATAGTGAATTCTCAATGGCATGAGTCTGAACCAATGAAATGTGATTTTCAAACTCATGCTAATATAAACAAAACGATCTTACTCGTGTACTGACTGACACGTCCGAAGCGTGCGCACAAAGACGCCTCTCAGACAGTGCGCGATCCCAATATACACACATACCCAGAATTACTGTCTCTCAAAATGTCTGTCTTGGCGAGTACTCACGCAAACATTATCTGTTATGTCTTAAGTGAACGTTTGGGGAAAACATTTGATGTGTAACATTATATTAGATCCGTGCATTACGGTAGATATTAAAATATAGGTTGTCTGTTTCATGAATGTTAATCAAACAACTGAGGTATCAAGGAAAAAAGTTGAATATATATTGTTCCTATAGATATTTGGTTTTGAATTGGTGTGTGCCAAATTTGGTGTTATTACCAGGGATTTTAAGGTATGGTTGCTAGGTGATTTTGTTTTGGAACCTTCAGAAAACTTCAACTAGATTTTTCTCAAAATTGACTTTGCTGACCAACAAATCATACATCATGTTGAAGGTTTTTTAATAGAGAATGGGAAAATTTGCTCATTGGAACTCATTTTGCCAGCACGGGTCACATTTATAGGACTCTTAACACGTCTGATGCGAGACACAGCGGCCTGAGGACATGTGAACGTATAGAAATAATCTGCATCACACACGGAGGATGTAAAACCACTAACACCTTCTGAGGAGCTGAAGATGTTTTGAAAGGTGTCAAACGGTGTGTATATTAATTATTCACACTTTTTATATATATATATTTATAAAGCATCACATACCCAGCAGGATAAATGGCGGCGCCGTCCTCCTGTCCCGGAGCGTCCACATGAACCACAGTGAAGTTCTTCACGATCTCCTGCATCTCCTCAAACTTAAACAGGGTGGAGAAGCAGCTCTTACCTGAGAGACACAGAGAAAAACATTGTTTCATTTAAAGTGACTTGACCCGAGGTTAACGTGTCTTGTTGATGGTTCATGAATAGCATGACTTGGGAAGTCCTGACTTCACAATGAAGTATTTTAACACAGAAAAACTACATACAACACAACTGGAATATGACTGTTCCTCATGTTAACATTCATACACGCATTTTTCATTTCATTCATAGCATATTCAAAACTACACCATAGGCCCAAAGTGCTAACCCAGATACACGTGGAATCCACACATACCAGATGTCGGCCGGATCTGGGCTGACACTATGTTTCTGTCTGGGAAACATGGCTAATAACACAAACAAAAAGCATAAAAGAATTTCTAAAGGGGTCCTATAATGCCCCTTTTTACAAGATGTAAAATAAGTCTCTAATGTCCTGAGTGTGTATGTGAAGTTTTATCTCAAAATACTCCACAGATCATTTTTATAACATGTTAAAATTGTCACTTTTTGAGGGTGAGCAAAAACACGCAGTTTTTGTGTATGCCCCTTTAAATGCAAATGAGCGGCGGCTCCCCGCCCCCTTTCTAGAAGAGGGCGGAGCTTCAAGAGCTCATGTTAGCAGCTCTGATTACCTCACACAGACACGCACTGAAAATGTCCGAAACTGTTCAGCCTTTTATGTTCAAACCGGACAATGATGGAGAGACTCGAGAAGAAGTGACAACATGTAGAATGAGACAGGACGTTTCTGAATGGATAGTTGATGAATTTATGAGTTAACTATCTTCAAGTCATTGATTAGCATATTCTGTCATGATAATCTATAAATCGCTGGTGTGGGAACTGTTGTGAGATGCACAGAGCCAGAGAATATCTGCTGCATGAAGAGAGAACAGGGATAGTTTAGTTTAATTACGGCTATAACTTATGTTGTCATCTTGCTTTTATGACATGCTATTGCATTTGTGTTTGTACTGTATTGCTATAAATGTGAAAGACGGATGACAGCTTGAGCGAATCCCAAATGTGCTCGACTACAACTCTTCCTCTTCTCAACATGGCCTTTGTTGTGTGTTCCTGGGGGCGGGGTTTATGATGTCACTAACCCGTGAAGAAGCTTGTTGTAGTCCCTACCAGCCGTTTGTTGTAGTCCTTAAAAAGTGATTTCTGTAAAAGAAAATATCTCCCTTTGCTTTGAACTTTGAGCGTCGTAACTTTCCAGATGTTGTTTATGCTCAAACAGCAACATTACACACTAACTAAAGTTAAAAAAGTCAAATCATAATCAACCACCCCTTTAAAAAATCATTCGAAATCATGTTGAAAACCCTTTTGTATTCCTAGCCAAAAATGGCTGGCCTTTTAAAAATTGATGGTGAATCGCTCATTATGCTGTATTATTAGCAAATATTAGATTAAATCATTTGTCAACTTGTTTTCTTTCAAGACAGACAGGTTTTGTATTTCTTTTTGGAACTGATTGATTGTAGGCCTCATTGATTTGAGCTTATGCACCTCAGTTTTTGAGTGAAAAAAGCATTATTTGTGGATAAATTTGTCAATATTCAACAAAATATGGAAAAAAAAAAACTCTTTATCACACTAGTGTGCTTTAATATGCTGTAATACTCAAAAAAGTTTGTTTGTGTACTTGAGCATGCGTGTGTGTGTGTGTGTGCGCATCTCCACGCATGTACAGGTCCGAGGTTTGCAAACACATATGTAAATATGTGAACATGATGAACATGCTCCTGAACACTATATGTTTCTCTTTATTTTCATTTTTGACCAATATAAGCTCAGATCAGTCAGGCCTACTATCGGTCAGTTTTAAAAAATAAATACAAAACCTGCCCTAATTGATAGAAAACAAGCTGACAAAAAGATTTAATCCAACATTTGGTGATAATATAGCATAATGAGAGATTTATAAGCAATGTTTTGTACACTGATAAAAATTATTCTGTGGTGAAGTAAATACTACAGAAAAACAAATGTAATTTCTACATGAAAAAGTTAGTTCAGGCAAGAATTAAAAAAAAAAAAAAAAACGAAGTAAATTCTATATTAGTACTCAATTCAAGCTTGTAGAAATTAAAGCGTAAATATCAACGATATAAAATTAAGTAAAACCTACTCAACTTTTCTGATAATGGTGTTCCCATCATGCACTGGGGCATGAATAATTAATAAGGTTGATTTTTTGCTGTTTTCCATTGTTTTATCATTGCTTTTGTTGTTAGGTTTAGTAACGTGCCATTTTGTGACATTTGGAGTTCATTTTCTACTCAAAATGACACATTCATACTCAAATCGATCTATCAGATGTTACCGCCATTGTGTATTGTGTATGTATTGAAGTCTCTGTTTCCGGGTGAGTGCCGCATTGCTTACTTCTATTATGTAGATATGATATCTACATGATATCTATTCTATATTATTTACTTAGATGTTTCTAAGTAAAGCATACACTTTAAAAGCATGGTTTAATTCAATGATATCTGTTATATGTTGTGAGTTAAGAGTTTGTTACATTTACTTAACTTAGTTTTGTTAAATTTACTTAACTTATTGTTCATAGTGTGAACGGGCCTTAAGCCACTAGTGTCTGATCCTAATTACGAGCAATTAGTCATTTAAATGACATCAAAACTCAATCATTTGGAAACGGGGCGCGGGAAGATGTTCTAGGTTGTTCTCTTTTGCGGGGGTTCACAACATTTGAATAAGAAACAATATCGAGTCTATAAAACACGTCAAAACTCCACAAAGCACAAATATGGAAACATATTTACAGAAGAAACTCCTAGTGAATTTATTAGGAATGCATGATGCGTATTCTAAAATTCCAAAGCCAGTCGAATACAAACTTTTAACTGTTGAAGAATCATCTTAGATCTGCACTGCAAATTCATAATGATGGATGAACGCATATTGCTGCTGTGCTGTCACTCCCAGAAATTAGACATGTTTTTACCATATTTTGTCTGTTAATATCTCATTTATATTAAAGTCATCACTATTCGCTAGAATTTCCCGAGAAGTAATGATTTTGTTCTTTTGAACAGAACGAGAAGGGGATGGAAACGCAGGTTTAATCACATATTGTTTTTGCTAAAGCCTATTCTGATTTTCGGCATAAATACAATTCACAATTTACATGGGAACCCAGCCAAGGTCATACCTTCCATCACGCTAATGCGCATTTTAACTAACGCAAAACTCAAGATAATTAATTAAATGTCTATAATTCAGAGAGTTTATTTGGCATGTCAACCGTTTCCTTTCAGGATTTCTTATGCACATTCTCAAAATGTGCATCAAAATAATTGGATGGAAACCCGACTGAGATTGCACATGTATTACAAATACAAAATATAGCTGCAAGCAGCAATTATCGGGGCCAAGCACAAAGAACACAACAAGTCATGCCAACATGGCTGGCAGCATCAGACCAACGAGCAATGAAAGACATTTTAAGATGATTTTAGACAAAATGGATGAAAAATCATAAATATAGTCACTGGTAAAATTATTTAATGGTTTATCACGTTCAACCAGTAGGTGGCGCTGTGACCAAATTGATGTGGTGTGGTCAGAGCGAGGTGACAATGAGACATGCAAAGTTTGGTGTCAATATGCCAAAGCATTGCAGAGATAGTTTTGGTATCATGCTTCAAATTTGTTGCTGCGGTATACAAAAACGGTTTTGTCTATCGACACGAAATCCATAACTTTTTGTCGGCACGGTCTGAAGATGATACGATTCGATTTTGGTGAAAATCGGACAAACGGTCTAGGAGGAGTTCGAAAAAGTAGGTTTTAAAGAAACAAAATGGAGGACAGGAAGTTTGGCCAAATATGGCAAAATTGGTATCTATGTTCTCAGCATGGCCCAAGGAATATAGTAAGACCAGTTTCATTACAATAAGCTAATTTATTCAAAAGCTACTACACTGAAAAAAAAGTGTGTTGGATTTACATGATTTAATCTTGTACATCGGTTCCACATAAATCAATTAATTTAAACATACCTAATTTGTTCATGTAATTTCAAAATCATGGAATGAAGTAATTTTTAAGTATACCAATTAAGTAGTCTATAAATTATTTTAATAAGATTCCCAAACAGGATTAATTCATTTAATTTCTTATATTTTTTTGCATCACATGACTAAATTATAAGACTAGCTGTACTAGCTAGCTTCCAAACTATTAGCTATAGCACATATTAGCATGTTATATGCTAAGCTTGAAATGCTCAATGGGCAATGCAGTAATAACATGTGATGTATCAGTCCGCAGCCTAAGCAAATGCTCCACTCTTCTCCACAATGGTAATCCAGTGTAATTTAAAATTGTTCTAATAATTCATTTCAACATTTTTACTCTCCTCGTTAATGCACCTCCAAAGCATGCTGGGAATTACAGTTTTAGCAAAAATCATTTTCGAGTAGTTGATTGGTTCACATTCACTTTAAATAATTTAATCTAGTAGATTGCACATTTTAGAGAATTACATTAATCGAAAGCAAAGAAATCAAGTTTAGAAGAGAAACACAATTTTGACGCGTAAAATTCAAATAATATGATTGAGTAAATTGGACAATATGTGTTTTCCCGTATTGTCACTGTAGCATTTTCTTTTTAAATTTCATTATAACTTTTGACCACAAGGTGGTGCTGTCTTGAAATGTTTTGAGTACCTTCAGGGCATGGTGCCATTGGCACATACCGAATTTTACAATGATACACCAATGCATTTGTAAAATAAAGCAATTTATGTCAGAATACTGTATTGTAGTTAATGGCAATTTCATGTTTTGTTTAATTATAGCGCCACCAAGTGGCACAGTTCCACCGCTTCTTGTGTGTGTCCTAAGAGTGCCCCCATACATAAGTGTGTGAAATTTGGTTAAAATATCTCATTTCGTTTAGGAGTTATAGACATTTATATGTATGAACACATAAAAAAAATGACCCACACCTGACTTTGCATGTTTTTGCCACTTACTTTCAAAATTTTGACAATTGGCCATTAGCATGTTGTCAACGACCTATGATTCAAATTTTCCTATGGTGGTTTCGTCTCGATCGTACTAAGGCTTTCAAAGATATTCGTGAAAGTTGTTTAAGTGCTAAATCACAACCTTGCACAAACCATAAGGCGAAACCTAGCATGTTTGGTATCGTTGGACTCGGCAAGAATTCAGGAATCTAAGGAGATTAAAATAAGTCAACCAAATCCAAAGTTATAAACATGTAAGTATTTGATTTTACCACTAGGTGACGCTGACCCAACACTTCTCAGGCTCCTTCAGGGCATCATGCTGATGACCCATACTGAGTTTCATAACGATACGCTAATGCATTCATAAAATACAGCATTTTACTACAAAATTCAAAATGGCCGATGGCCAAAATGGCCACAATGGGAAAATTGGATATCATTCTATATCCAATCTAATGAGACCACTTTTATGATTTTTGGTTCAGAAGTTATAAGCAAAAATAGCCACTTTTTTTGCCTTTTTTTGCCTTTGTCAGAATACGCTAAAGCGTTGCGGAGATATAGCCTCACGTTCATTTTGGCAAGCACTTCATCAAATTGGTTTGCGTGTTTTTCGAAAACGGTTTGACGAATCAACGTGAATTCCAAAACTTTTTGTCGGCATGGTCTGAAGATGATCTGGTCCAATTCAAAATGGCGAAAAAAATTCCATGACAGAAAATGAAGTCATAGGGTGCAATCGAATCAGAGGAAAAAATTATTTTGTTTCTAGCCCATATTGTTCAAAAGTTATTAGCATAAACGTGAGTGCAACTTTGGACAGTTGGTGGCACTAGAGAGACTGAGTTAGAGACTCCAAATTTTCTGTGGTGACAGTTCAGACTGTCCTCTATCAGTGTGCCATAACTTTCCCATAGACTCCTAGAGCGGAAGAAGAAGAAGAATAGGAACGCCAACAATTACAATAGGTGCCTACGCACCTTCGGTGCTTGACCCCTAATTAAGCACTGATCATAATGCAACGGACTCAGTCTACAGGACATAAATTCAGCCTTTATATATATACAATAAATCTGCTTATCTTAAACAACACCGAAGGTGGACTTGCAAGAGCGGACTAACTCTTTGAACTACAACGGTCACAATATGACATCACACTCTGCGCGTATGTTTTAAAAAACATAATTCAACATATAAATAGCACACTTAAAGTGTTTATTACAAATCAGTTACTAAATGCTAAAAATGAATACATGTAAACGAACAAAATGTACCGCTACATCCCGTGCCCTTGTTTGGAAAATATTGATTAACTTATGGAGTAACTTCCCCAACAGGACTCACTTCTGGTCTCACGGCTGGTGTTCGCTCTACTTTTCTAACCTGCTCTTTTCTCTTGTTTTCAGGATGAGATCAGCTCTTCTCTCACTCCTCTTCATTCTGGCTCTCAGCGACGGAGCGGATCACCAGAACAACGACCGATACACAGAGTTCAAGAGAAAACACATTCTCCCAGATGGGTTTCAAACAGATAATGAAACTGTTTGGGTGGACCACCTAGTGAAGAATAATCTCTGTGAGAGAACTCCAGTGCAATCCTTCATCAAGGACAGCGTAGCAAATATAAAACAAATCTGCAATGGCGCTGGTACTAAAACAAAGGATAACTACACCAAAAGTAAAAATCTCTTTCAAGTGTACATGATTGAAAGCAAAAACATTACCACAGAGACGTTAGAATGGGAGTGTGACGTTAAGAAATGCCGTACAGCCAGATATTATGTAATTGTTGAATGTGAGAACAAGCTACCTGTGCACTATCACAACCAACACATTGAAAGGCACAAAAATACAAGCATTTGCTATTAAACAGCATGATTTGATTTTATCACAGTGGGAGTGAAGAACTAAATGAGGCTGGAAATGTTTTTTAACCATTAAAGTGGATATAATTCCAGAAGCATCTCAATAAAGCTTTCTCCGCAGAGCACAGTTTGGTTTTATAAAACTCCTCAAATGTAAAGCTTGGATGAAATGTAAGTCACTTAGAATAAAAGCATCTGCCGCATTCACTGATGCATCTGTGTGAAATCATTTCAGCTTTGAGGTATGATTTACAAACCATTTTAGACTCTTAAGTCAAGTGTTTTAAACGCTTCACTAATGCCACTCTTCTTCATCATGTCTGATGTCTCAGTGTGTTTGAATCGGCTGGTGTTTATATTTTTTCTCATTTTAAATTGTAGTGTGAATTTCACCAAGGCAGGATCTCCAAGATGCAAAAACTGCAAGTAAACTTTGCTCAATTGCAATAAACGTGTTTCCGGTACTTTTGTGCGTCAGGGACGCATTAAACTGATCAAAAGTGACAGTAAATACATTTATAATGTTACGACATATTTCCGTCAAATAAACGCTGTTCTTCTGAAGTTTCTATTCAAAGAGTCCTGAAAAATAAAATGTATCACGGTTTCCACAGAAATATAAACTGTTTTCAACACTGATAATAATCATACATGTTTCATCATATGAGAATGATTTGTGAAGGATCATGTGACACTGAAGACTGGAGTAATGATGATAAATTCAGCTTTGATCACAGGAATAAATTACACTTTACTATATATTCACATAGAGAACAGCTGTTTTACATTATAATAATATTTCACTTTTTACTGTATTTTTGATCAAATAAACGCAGCCGTGGTGAGCAGAAGAGACCCTTTCAGAAACATTGAAACACTTTCTGAGCTCAAACGTTTGAACGCTAGCGTGCGTTACATCGCAGCGAATGCTGATGGAAGAAACACTGGCAAAACAGTTTGACAGTTTTTTCTTTGACAGCACAAAATGTCCAGCCGTCACTGAAGAGGGAAGTGAAACTTGTTAAACTGTCAAGGGTTGCGGTTGCGAGTTCTCAGGAATTATTCGGGTAAACTGACACTATTTTGTGACTTTCTTGAATGTTATAATGAACTCAGAAAGTCTACTAAATCTGAACTATGACATATACACTTAAATTTGATTGAAAAAAACGGTGTGGATTTGGTTTTAACACATTTGGATGTGGTAAAAATCATTTAAAAAAAGTTATTAAAGGTCAAAACTTGACATGAAACTTACAGAGACAATTTGGAGACAGCGCCACCTACTTGCCATAGTGAATAAATATATACACTCACCTAAAGGATTATTAGGAACACCATACTAATACTGTGTTTGACCCCCTTTCGCCTTCAGAACTGCCTTAATTCTACGTGGCATTGATTCAACAAGGTGCTGAAAGCATTCTTTAGAAATGTTGGCCCATATTGATAGGATAGCATCTTGCAGTTGATGGAGATTTGTGGGATGCACATCCAGGGCACGAAGCTCCCGTTCCACCACATCCCAAAGATGCTCTATTGGGTTGAGATCTGGTGACTGTGGGGGCCATTTTAGTACAGTGAACTCATTGTCATGTTCAAGAAACCAATTTGAAATGATTCGAGCTTTGTGACATGGTGCATTATCCTGCTGGAAGTAGCCATCAGAGGATGGGTACATGGTGGTCATAAAGGGATGGACATGGTCAGAAACAATGCTCAGGTAGGCCGTGGCATTTAAAAGATGCCCAATTGGCACTAAGGGGCCTAAAGTGTGCCAAGAAAACATCCCCCACACCATTACACCACCACCACCAGCCTGCACAGTGGTAACAAGGCATGATGGATCCATGTTCTCATTCTGTTTACGCCAAATTCTGACTCTACCATCTGAATGTCTCAACAGAAATCGAGACTCATCAGACCAGGCAACATTTTTCCAGTCTTCAACTGTCCAATTTTGGTGAGCTCGTGCAAATTGTAGCCTCTTTTTCCTATTTGTAGTGGAGATGAGTGGTACCCGGTGGGGTCTTCTGCTGTTGTAGCCCATCCGCCTCAAGGTTGTGCGTGTTGTGACTTCACAAATGCTTTGCTGCATACCTCGGTTGTAACGAGTTGTTATTTCAGTCAAAGTTGCTCTTCTATCAGCTTGAATCAGTCGGCCCATTCTCCTCTGACCTCTAGCATCAACAAGGCATTTTCGCCCACAGGACTGCCGCATACTGGATGTTTTTCCCTTTTCACACCATTCTTTGTAAACTCTAGAAATGGTTGTGCGTGAAAATCCCAGTAACTGAGCAGATTGTGAAATACTCAGACCGGCCCGTCTGGCACCAACAACCATGCCACGCTCAAAATTGCTTAAATCACCTTTCTTTCCCATTCTGACATTCAGTTTGGAGTTCAGGAGATTGTCTTGACCAGGACCACACCCCTAAATGCATTGAAGCAACTGCCATGTGATTGGTTGATTAGATAATTGCATTAATGAGAAATTGAACAGGTGTTCCTAATAATCCTTTAGGTGAGTGTAAATCATAGTGTAAAAACCATAGACAGAAATCATATTTCAATTTATACTTCTGAAAAACCGTTAAGGCCTTTAAGAATTCATTATTTTTCTCAACACATTTCTACACTAAAAAAAAAATTTGGAAGGAAACTTGTACATAAGTACAACATATGTCCGAGTGCACAAAGTCACAAGCCACACGGCAGGCGGGAGGTGTGTCATTAATAACACAAAACACTGAAGAGGAACTGATCAGCTTCTGACAGGTAAACTGACACCATTTTAATGAACCAGAACGTGTTTCAATACACTCAGATCTGTTTTATGATGTTTGCTGTAAATAGTTATGGTTTGTAATTATCGCACAGAATCTTTATATTTAGCAGCCAAGCACTAATTAATTATTAATTAATAACTTTTGAACCAAATGGAGTAGAAACCAAATTCTTTTTTGAACTCGTCCTACAGCTTTAATATGATCTGCCACAAATGTGGCTGTGTTGATAAAAGTCATCATAAAGTTAAAGTTAAAAATATGAAATTTGCTAATTATCAAAGTTACAGTGAATTGAGCTTAGAGAAGAGCAATGTGATGACATAAATAAATAAGTACAGTATTTGTACAAAACATGGCCAAAAAATATTATATTATATTATATTATATGATCCAGTGAGCGTCTCGCGTCTCACACACGACTGACTCTTTCTGACCTTCAGCTCAGACTCTACGAGACTCTTCATTTACACCAGCTCAAGAACGGCACAAAGGTAAACCTGCACTCAGTTCAAGTGACTGAAACCGTAAAAAAATCTATTTATAAAAGGGCAGCGGCTATTTGCACTAAGTGAAAATAACGATAGATTCTTAGCGATAGATGCAAATAATGCGATAAGTGCAAATAGTGATATATTGTTTACACCATGTAAAAGTAGCATTTCTTTGCAATATGTGTAAATAGTAATTAGATGCTATTTATACTTTATTTTGACAGATACATACTATTTGTACCTCAGTATTGTTGTACATTAACAGGATGCAATAATAACTTAGAGTGTAAATGATTATATTTATTAACATTATTAAATGGATGCCGCCTTAACGGGACAATAAAAGCCCTCCCTACACCGACCCCTAACCCTACCCAATAAATGCTTTTTCACTTTATTTCCACTTTTAGAACATTTTCTTAACTTTTATTGAAAGTAAATGCCTTCCCGATGTGATATGTGATGGGAAAAGGGAGAAGAGCGAGCTCTGCAAAAGGCGGATTTGAACCCGATCGAGTCAAAACCAAGATCCTCAAGCCTTACACTTTACTGACTACACCACTGAAGACTGTGAACATGCATGTCTTTTTTTATCTTGTTTGGCCCAAACAGGCATTGTTAGGCGGAGCCAGTGCGAATAGCTATCTGCACTTGGTGTAATAGACACTCCGTTATAAAAAACGCAATGAGATTATTTCGTTAATGTACAGTACTGTCCATGGTTGAAGTTTTCATGGTACAGCTCCTTCGGTGTAACTTTTTCTTTATGTAATAATAATCCTAGTGTTAAAATGGAGACCGTTATGATGATAGATTATGTGATTTTTTACATGAACTTGACATCATACATCCACTGAAGTTCATCAGCTGAGACTGCAAACATGATGAAGAAACGTGAATGTTAGGCAAGACACTTTATCTAATGAATCACAATCAGATTTACTATCCAAATTAGCTTTATAACTGCCCACTCTTCATCGATTAATGTCATTAATAGTGTCGTAGCACTCGAGACCGGTCTTAACACCATTTTTTGAAGGTCTTGGTCTTGTCTCTGTCTCTGATTTAGAGGACTCAGGATTTTATCTCAAGACTGGTCAAGACTGGGATATCACTAAATTGCCGGTGCATTGTCTGATTTATTTATTAACATCATTAATGCGATTGGATGTAAAACTTACTGCTTCAGATGCAATCAATAACTTATTTCTAATTTGATTTATTTATTGTGAAATTAATGAGGGATTGTGTCAAAAATGTCACCAAAATCCATACAAATGTTTACAAAATGTGCAAAAAAAGTACTTGTATGAGATCTGGATAACGTGATATAATTAAGCAATATCACAAGAGCAAGAGAGCACAAATTTGAGCATGACTGCAAACATGATATTGCTTTCATACAAACATTGAATATTTAAAAAAACCAAAAAACATTATTCTCAACATTATTTATGCATTTGTAATTTACCGATTTAGATGCATCTTCTGTATCACCTCTGCAGCGCAAAGATGAATTTTGTTGTTAATGATTTCAATTGATTGGTAACGGCTCTATATAGTGTCTTATTAGGGGCCAAGCACCGAAGGTGCGGAAATCGTTAGATTTCTTATTATTCCGCCATGGGAGTCTATGGCAGTCCATAGAACCGCTTGCGGGAAAGTTATGAAATTTGGCACACTGATAGAGGACAGTCTCAACTGTCACCACAGCAAATTTGGAGTCTCTAACTCAATCCCTCTAGCGCCACCAACTGTCCAAAGAAGCACTCACGTTTATGCTAATAACTTTTGAACCGTTCTTTTTTCCTCTGATTCTGTGGCTCAAGCTGATTCGATTGAACCCTACGAATCAATTTTAATCAAATTACCTTGGGACCAATCGTCTCTGTGGCCATTCCACCCCTACTATGAGATCGTTCATTCCTCAGAATGAGGAAAACAATATTATAAACATCTGCAGAAGGGCTGGGGTACATCAGGTGGGAAACTTGTACATAAGTACAATACCTTTCCTAGTGTACATAGTCACAAGCCACACGGCAGGAGGGAGGTGTGTCATTAATCGATGTAGAAGGGGCAGATATCATGTAATTGTTGCCTGTGATGGCAATCTTCCTGCGCACTATCACAGACAACAAGATGGAACCCAAGAAGTTCCTTGCTATTAAACAGCATGACTTGTTTTCAGTCACTGTGGGGCTGAAGAACTATGTGGGGTTTGAAATATAGCTGTTCTTAAAGTTGCTACGCCACATACATGTTTAAATCTGATCTCATTTCAAAAGCATTTAAAATAAAAGCTACCTTTGCAGAGTACAGTTCGGTGTCATCTCTGTCCTTTGTGATTCAGTTATTTTGATTATCTTTCATGCAACGTCGTCAAAAGACTCTTTTAGTCACATGAGTTCAAACATCTGAGCGTCAATCATTGGATGCTGCAGGATCTTCTCTCTTCACTAATGTCACTTTCCTTGATCATGTTTGAAGTGTCGATGTGTCTGGTGTTTTGGTGGTTTTTGGATGTATGAAGTCAGTTCTGCTCAACCTCACACATGTGACTGTTTGTAAAGACACATCTCAAGTTTGTATTAACCCCTTAACGGTCACCCTCTTTTTGAGAATCCAAATCTACATGGTTGTAATTCAAGAATGATTTGGAATATAGACCTAAGTCTATACACACACACACACACACACACACTTTAGTGACATTGTTGATTTCGTGGTCTAAAAACAAAATGCCAGCGCCGCCGACGACTCCCGTAACCCGAACGAAGCTCGTTGATGGGCGCGCGCTTGCTCTCGCTCTGGTTGATGTGTGTGTGTGTGTGTGTGTGTGTGTGTGTGCTCGTCCGGGAGAAGTGCCCATACAAGGAATTCCGCCCTTTATGACCTCATACACGGCCATACTCGAAATAAACTTTCCGAAACTTGTGTATTTGAGTGTATTTGGCACAGAAACCACTCTTTAACAGTGTAAATAAGTCAGAATGCATGAAATAGCATTAGACCGCCCCTTGCTTGCTGAACCTCATGTTGTATTGTTTGTTTTGTTTTGCTCAGAGGGTTTTTGTATCTACTTGATTTTGAGGACATCTCAACTGGTTCAAGTTTGTGATTTGTTATTCTCTTCAATTTGGGATGATATCTGAACTGCCACTTTTCTACTGGATTAATCTTTGTTGGATGAACTTGGATTACGTAAGCACTACAACGCATGCATGTGGTGCTCAGCCAATAGTGAGCCGGCGTTCTGCCGTAGAACTCGGAAGCGCTGCACTGTGTGAAGAGCCCAACAACGTGAATGGCTCATGAACTGGACAAATAGTCATTCAAATGACCCTCAAAAAGTCAATCATGGAAAAATTTATTAATTTATGGAGTAACTTCCCCAACATGACTCACTTCTGGTCTAACAGCTGGTCCAGTGAGCGTCTCACACACGACTGACCCTTTCTAAACTTCAGCTCAGACTCAACGAGACTCTTCATTTACACCAGCTCAAGAACGGCACAAAGGTAAACCTGCACTCTTAAAAAAAAAAAATGTTAATGCGTAGTTTTGTGAAATATTATTACAATTTTAAAAATAACTGTTTTCTGTTTTCTGTTTGAATATATTTTGACTTTTCAGCAACCATTACACTCAGTATCATATTAGATCCTTCAGAAATCATATTAGAAAATATATTTAGATAGAAAACCGTTATACAGTATCTCATGTGAGTAAACCCCTCACATTTTATTATATCTTTTCATGGGACAACACTGAAGAAATGACACTTTGCTACAATGTAAAGTAGTGAGTGTACAGCTTGTATAACAGTGTAAATTTGCTGTCCCCTCAAAATAACTCAAAACACAACCATTAATGACTAAACCGCTGGCAACAAAAGTGAGTACACCCCTAAGTGAAAATGTCCAAACTGGGCCCAAAGTGTCAATATTTTGTGTGGCCACCATTATTTTCCAGCACTGCCTTAACCCTCTTGGGCATGGAGTTCACCAGAGCTTCACAGGTTGCCACTGGAGCCCTCTTCCAGTCCTCCATGATGTCATTACGGAGCTGGTGGATGTCAGAGACCTTGCGCTCCTCCACCTTCCGTTTGAGGATGCTCCACAGATGCTCAATAGGGTTGAGGTCTGGAGACATGCTTGGTCAGTTCATCACCTTTACCCTCAGCTCCTTTAGCAAGGCAGTGGTTGTCTTGGAGGTGTGTTTGGGGTCGTTATGTTGGAATACTGCCCTGCGGCCCAGTTTCCGAAGGGAGGGGATCATGCTGTGCTTCAGTATGTCACAGTACATGTTCCCTCAATGAACTGTAGCTCCCCAGTGCCGGCAGCCCCAGACCATGACACTCCCACCACCATGCTTGACTGTAGGTAAGACACACTTGTCTTTGTACTCCTCACCTGGTTGCCACCACACACGCTTGACACCATCTGAGCCAAATAAGTTTATCTTGGTCTCATCAGACCACAGGACATGGTTCCAGTAGGGGTGTAACAGTACACGTATTCGTACCGAACCGTTTCGGTACAGGACTTCCGGTACGGTGCACGTGTGTACCGAATGGTTCCGAATGCAATCTTTAACAGTCGGCTTGTTTTACGCGCGGAACACACTTCAATCCGAGTTCCCACACGAACATATGAAGTATTCTGTCCATTTTATCAAGAAATTAAAACGATAAATGTCGTTTTGACGCTCTTTAATGTGACGTGACAGATTGCCGTTGTATAGGCGCATCAGTGAACGCGATCTCGTCATAGTCAAAGAATAAACATGAATGAACATCTGAAGGTATGTTGAGGATACATTACAACTTACTGAACCGTATCATATGTGGTGTAATCGCTCAGTGTTTCAATGGTGGAAAGACGTCAATAAAACAGCTTGAGAACAATGCCACGTAGCATCACATTTACCTCAGAAGTCATTCAGTGTCCACAGCTGTTAATTCACTAGAGAAATCAACTCTTTCACTAAATATATGCACTATATTAGCCTATATATTCATTATATTCTACTTAGCCTGTTAGTGATGTCTTGATTATGTAATGTATGTTTAAATAAATCTGTCATGAAAATGACAGCCACTGTGTATAAATTAGGGCTGCAACAACTAGTCGATAAAATCGATAATAATCGATAATGAATATCATCGACAACGAATCTCATTATCGATTAGTCGGGTCTGCCCTCTGTACGCAAAGCTTCCACCAGTCGCGCCAAGTTACAGCACTGAATAACACATTTCTGTGGACAAAATGCATCTAAAAATAGTGGAGTGGAAACAGAGAGGAGCTGCTGCTAACATAACCCGGTCATGCGTGTGCGTGTGCGTCCTCAGCACAAAACGTTCATTTTACAGGTTTTATCCACTGATATATATATAGAGAACAGTGGTTATATCCTCATCTGTAAATGTTACTAATTCACGCGAGTATTTCCATTTTGCATGAAAGCGCGTCTTGACGGCTTCAAACTTCACTGAACGACATTAATATTCAGCGCAAAAACATTCATTTAGCTGAAATATCTGCTGTTGGACGCTAAATTTAGGTTTAAAAGTCAACATGTAATTCAAGTATTTTATGAGATTCTCAAAAAAATTCTCAATCATGACATCAAGTGTTTTAAACGCTTCACTAATGCCACTTTTCTTGCAAAATGTCAAATGTACAGTTTAGACACGGAAGAATCCTCTATTGCATCTGCTCTGTTTAATCATCTCATGTGAATCAAAGCGCATGTAAAAGCTTTAGTTAGAATTGAGTTAATTTGATTTAAAGGTGCAGTATGTAAGTTTTTTGCAGTAAAATATCCAAAAACCACTATATGCCAGTGTTATATATTTTGTTCAGTTGAGTACTTACAATATCCCAAATGTTTCCAACTATTTGTAAATCGTGAGAAAATTGTGATTTTAACCAAGGAACTGGGACGTGTGAGGGAGTCGCCTGTCAATGCCGTCATATCCGCGTTACCCTCGGTTTCCGCTTTTACTGCCGTAGAAACCATGGCAACAGACATGGACAACTGCATAACGTCTAGCGGCACGCTGGTGTAGTTTCGTTTAAACATTACGGACCATGGCAAGCAGACTTTGGAACAAAATGAGAAATCAAAAGATTTTCGAGATGGCGAGAGCTTCGCAACAAACTTCGACTTGACAGAGATGCCGTTCTTGTGCTTTATTAGACAGGTGAGCAAATGTATATAAAACGAATCAATGTTATGAAGCTCAACACGATGAAATATTAGACTATCATCAGTATGATGTAGCTACTGCTAGTCTCATACAGCCAACAAACTAACACACAGAATAACATTATAACTCTCAACACACTCAGATGCAGTTTAGATAGTGGAGACCTGGGGTCCGTTCTTCGTACCTCTCTTAATACATCTGAGATGATTTGACAGATCTCAGATCTTCTAATCGTGATAACTGATCTCTGGCTAATTTGGTTCTTCAAACGAATTTGCGGATTGGGTTAAAATATCTGGATTAAGTTGTCTGAGATCACTGCACGTTCCTGTGTTCCCTGAAGAGGGCAGACGCATCGATACTCGAAAACACCATCAGTAACGCAGCGATTGGCTGGTGGCAAGACAGCAACGTAATGACATCATTAAAAAAGACACCTGGTGAAGAACTTGACAAATTAAAAAAGATGTCTGGACCTTTATAAGGAAACAGCCAAACGACCAAACCAACATAAAAGTTATAATAGATAAATGAAATGTGCACTGTTTTTTTTTTTTAAACATGATTCCCAATTATTTATATTCACGATTTTATAGTATTTGTACTTTACATTTTTATTTCAATGTTGTAATTAGCAATTCATTTAATTTTTTTATTCAATTTTAAGCAGATTTGTTACGTGACAGCATTAATTAAAGTTTCTTAAGGGTCAAGATCAAGTTATCTGCATCTCCTGCGCTGCATCAAGCCATCCCATAATATCCGTCATCACTCAAATTAATGCACGGCTCAGATTAACTCGTGTGTAAACCTCCAATACAATCCATCACAGATAAATCTCTCAATCAAGTGGTGTGTCTATAGTATTACACACCTTTTACACAACATTATAATATTATTTTCATTTTTATATTATTATTATTTAAAATGATTATTGCCCCAGGTTCAGTAATGAACTCTTGTAATAAAGTAGCAGTGGCTGGGACAGATTTTAAGTATCAACGCTCCTTAAAAAGATGCAATCTAATCCGGTTTACATGAAATAAGATGCTCCCGAGCAGGTTTAAGCTATTATGATTGCATTTATCGGTACCTGTTGCTATGACAGCAAGTCCAGGATGAGCATCGAAGAACCAAACAATCCAAGATCATGCCAAATCATCAACAATCAAATCCAGCTAACTGAGTTAGCGACGTACGAAGAACGGACCCCAAGTGAAACAGCGTTGCGTTTCCTCACAATGTTAATTGGTCAAATAAACGGACCTGTTTGAGTAGTAATTCAGCACTCACGGGTCGTTCGGTAGAATGAAACGTCCTCATTTCTTTATATCCCCCGGGACTCGCGTGTGGCACTGATATCTGTCTCTTATTAGTAATCGCGCCCGGCTTCATACCACAGTCATGTTAAAAACACTCATCCATAAATATTATTTCCCCAGAAACATTCATTATTAGATCCATCGGTATGATTCCACGCGCATTCACTGCGTCATCAATCTATGCCTTTGTTATTGTTTTAAAGAGGTTAGCGACCCCTAGCACAGTGTAGCTCATTATAAACATATTATATAAATAATATGTAAGGATTATTCAATTCAATTTGATTGAATTTTATTATTAACTGACATGCGTAAATCTTGAAAGAAGTCATTTTTTTGAATGTTTCATAACAAAGTTGGTCCAATATTCAACAAAACTGACTCAAAAGCTCTGAATAATGTTGACTCTCATCAGTCTTTGGAGTAGTCGTTCCTTAATGGAAAATGTAAATGCTATTGATGTGTTTGACCACATACTTCCTGCTTACAGCTTTATCATATTATAGAAGAAGCTTATTAATACTTCAGCTAACTGTGAATCTCTAAACGTCTGTCGCTCTTCTGTTTTCAGGATGAGATCGGCGGTTCTCCTCGTGCTCTTCATGTGAATATATAGTGAATTGTAATTTATTCCTGTGATCAAAGCTGAATTTATCATCATTACTCCAGTCTTCAGTGTCACATGATCCTTCAGAAATCATTCTAACATGAGGATTTGCTGCTCAGTTATTAATGTTGAAACTTGTTTTCGCTGCTTAATATTTTTAGGAAACTGTGATACAGTGCCATTCAAAAGTCTGGCGTAAATAAGTTTGAAAAATTCAAATTCCAAATTATTCATTAAGGACGCATTACATTGATCATTTATAATGATGCAAAAAAATTCTTTATTTCACAACATTACTGTATTTTGATCGAGTAAATGCATAAATGCAATAAATTGTCATGTTTTAAGAAGGTTCCCTGAAATCTATGATTGCTTGTTTGAAGAAATGATCGCTGTTTATTACTGTTTTCAATTAGTATGTTTTGCAAGTGTAATTTAGAGAACAAATTATTTTTATATTCTTTAAAAGTGCCCCTGTGGAAATGGTGTTTAGCAAAACCAAAGTGTTATTTGTGCTAAAAATTAAACGTCTTACTGTCTCTCAGCAGTGTTGGGGAAAGTTACTATTAAAAGTAATGCATTACAATCTTGCGTTACTCCCTAAAAAAGTAATTAATCGCGTTACTTAGTTACTTTTATGGAAAGTAATGTGTTACGTTCCTTTTGTGTCACTTTTTCTCCCCTGACTGAGGCTTGCTTGTTTGTTTTTTAATAGTAAAGTTCTATTTTTAGGCAAATTTAAAGGCCCTTTCACACCGAAAGTGAAATGAATTAAGCCTCAGGATGAAGGAAATGCAAATTCACGGCTGAACAGTAGAACACTGTAAGGGTATGTTTACATGACAACGATGTACTAAAAACTGAAAAGTTTTTCCTTTGTGTTTTTTATGTATCAAACAATCTCCGTTCAAACGGATCTGCGAAAACAACCAATAGTTGGCAATGTGACACTATGAAAAAAACACTATGCACCTATAGACTGAACACGTAATACACATGCATGGACTCACCTTTATCCATAAATTTGTGTTTTTGTAGTTTACACGGAGTCAATAACGGTATCGTTTTTAGGCCCGCATAAAGCTGTTGTTGTGTAAATGAACGGCCAAAACGCATATTTTTCAAATCTCTCAAGATCTCAGCAGAGAATCATTAAATGGTACCTTAGTTCAGCAATAAAACAAACAAACAAACAAAAGTAAAACAAACACAAATGTAATGTTTATCTAAAGTCATTTTTGCTAATATGTACGGTTGAATTGGATCATCGAAGCTCAGCAGCAAAGACTATGGTTAATAAAGTGAGATTAAATACATAAAGTATATTTGTGTTATTTAACATTTTTAATGGTTGCACTTTATTTTACAGTATGTGCACTTGCGTGTAGTTACCTAAGAAAGTACTGTAATATAAGGTAACTACATGGGTTAAGGTTAGGTTTAGGGGTAGTATCTAGTTATTACCCAGATATTGCAATTACTATAAGTACGTAGTATTTGGGGAACAGGGCTGTAAAATAAAGTGCTACCTATTTAATTTTTGGACGTTGCATAATATTCTGAGTTTGCTTTTCACAGTTTTTATTCCTTTTGAGGAACACTGAATCTGCTTTTGTGCAAGTGGGATGAGTAAATGCATGTTCATATTTATAATCACACCATCACACAACGCTTTTGCACTTATTTCTGATTTCTCTCAACATGGGGTCAGGAGAGCTCAGTCAATAAATATGAAAACAAAGTAACTCGAGTTACTTATTTGAAAAAGTAACTCAGATATTTTGTTGTAAATTTAGAAGTAATGCGTTACTTTATTAGTTACTTCAAAAAAGTAATCTGATTACGTAACTCAAGTTACTTGTAATGCGTTACCCCAACACTGTCTGTGTGTGAGTGCGAGTGACTTACTGTCCATTCCCACATCATGGATGGTCAGTATGGCCGGTCTGCGAGCGTTTCCGGTGCCATGAACCGTCACGTGCAGCACGCCGTGAGGCGTCTCCACACTGTGCTCCTGCACAAACACACAGAAAGAGGTCAACGATTGATAAAACAATGCTCATGCATTTAGATTGAAAGATAATGGGTAGCTGACATGACACGTCAAGCAGTGTGACACACTAAACTAGACGTAAATCTAATATTAACAACATTTTGATCATTATTATGCACGCAAATTTACACTAAAGATAGTACAACATTTTAAAACATTAACGGACCAGTTATCTGTAGGGATGGGTATTAAGAACCGGTGATTGCATTTATCGGTTCCTGTGTGCGCATTTGAATGTGATTGAAGCGCAAGAAGACCCGTGCTGTTTTCTGTGCCATGTCTTTTGCACTTGAACGGACAAATACGCACAAAAATATTTAAAAACATACTCAGAAACACAGTAGTTTATGCCTTAAATGAATGTAAACAGTTGACAAAGAAACTGCACGTGTAACAGTATATTGGATCCTTGCAGCTCTTAAAGTGACAGCAGCCTAATATTCCTGCTGCCTTCTCTACACTGTAAAATCTAATTAGTTAGACTTAGCATGCAAATCGATTGCCTTAAAAAACAAGTAAAGTGAAATAGGAATATTATGTTGTACTGACGAATGCTTAGTTAGTATAGTTCACTTACACAAGAGCTCTAGTGACTTAAAAAGAACTGAGAGTACTTGATAATTTACTCTAAATAAAATTGAATTGTTACCATTGTTGTGTTTTGCTGAATGTTGAAGTGTGTGTGTGACTCAAACATGATCAATTACAAGATATTGTAGTAAATATAGAGGAATTATATCAATCCAGTTAAAAGTTTCACAAGGTGATTATGACCTGTGTTAGTAAAAAAAAAAAAAGTTTCATTATTTGACATGAAATATAGTTATGGTATGTATCACTTATGTATCTCATATATTGAAATCAAACATTTGTGATGTCTTGTTGTATCACTGCATCAATAGGAAGAGAATTACAATAATGTCAATGAAGTTCAAGTGCCCAACCAAAGGGAACACTGATCTCCATAATGGCGACTTCAAACAAAAACATTTTAGGAAAATCAACATCAGTTTATGAAGTCAGCTTATGTGATGTTCTCTCACATTTTCAGTTGTATTGACAATTCAGCATTCAAGATGACTTTGAGAAATGAATGAATGCAAACAGAGAAAAATGACTGCAGAAGTGGAGGACATGAGTGAAAGTCTATTAAGAATTGCCTCTTTTTTTTTTTTAACCAATCAATTAATCTTAACTTGGGTTTTCTGAGTAAAAAGGGCATAGTATGTGAATAGTACAGATTATTACAATACGTTAAGACCTTAAGTAAAGTGAACTAAAACGTGTTAGTGTATAATAACGTTAATCAAACAACAAGACAAAGAGAAAATTCACTCGCTGTTCTTGACTTTCTGTACCTGAAAATCTTAAAGCATTTTTTTGATTGAAATAAACTTGTTTATTTCAATCAAATCTTCGCTCAGTTGTATTTATTTGTGCGACTGCTAATGTTTTATTTGTTCTTTTTAAATTACTGAGTGTTTACTTGTCTTTAATAATGCTTGAAATGTATATTAGTTAGGCTTGTTGTGTTTGCTATGGTATTTTTAAACCATATAGGCAAAATTTCCTTGTGTAAGTGTTCTTTAGCCTGTGGATTTTTGTTCATGATATTCAGCCACAATGAAATGTTTTGCAATAAGACTTGGAATAAATGTGAATGACATCTAAGTTGGAATCGATAATAATTGGAATTGATAAGCCGAATCGGAATCGTTAAAATGTAATCGATACCCAACCCTAGTTATCCGTCAACTACTCAAACACACAATGAGTGCGTCACGAACGTCCTGCACACTTTTAACCCACCTGGCCTTGATCCAGCAGTATTCGGGCCGCGATCTCAACGTCCTGCACAGAAATAATCACAGCAGAAAGAACCGATATCTCAGTTTACTACAGGTGTGTACAAATATCTCAAGTCTGAGTTCAAATAAACTATTGAATCTACAGGGATTTAGTTGACAAACCCAACAACAATATATAAACAAGGTAAACACAGCATGACTGTGCCATATTTAACATATTTATCAATTATATAGCACATTTCATATAGGCAATGGTAGTTACACTGCAAAAAATGCTTTTCTTATTTAGTATTTGTGTCTTGTTTCCAGTCCAAATATCTTAAAATTCTTACATCAAGTTGATTTTACTAGATAAGTAAACAAGATTATTGTTTTTACCCCACTGGCAGATAATTGCTTGTTTTAATCAAAAACTCACTTCATTTTGATTTTGTTTTCCAAAAAACAAGAAAAAATATCTTATGTCATTTTACTTATCTAGTAAAATCAACTTGATGTAAGAATTTTTAGATATTTGGACTGGAAACAAGACACAAATACTAAGCAGGAAAAGCATTTTGCAGTGCATAAATATATTTTATAAAACTGTAATCATAAAAAGGTACATTAAGACGATACAGAAGGACATAAAGGTATAAAATGAAGCAATAAACCACTTAAGGTTGTGCATTAAAGTGATTGGTAACACTTTACAATGATGTTTCATTAGTTAACATTAACTAACATGAACTAACCATGAGCAGTACATTTGTTACTGTATTTGTTAATCTTTGTTAACGTTAGTTAATAAAAATACAGCTGTTCATGGTTTGTTCATGTTAGTTCACAGTGCATT
The DNA here is from genome assembly GCA_039654105.1 of Coreius guichenoti. NCBI lineage: Eukaryota > Metazoa > Chordata > Actinopteri > Cypriniformes > Gobionidae > Coreius > Coreius guichenoti. Next base: position 54,556,601 of record CM077168.1, on the reverse strand, counting down.
AACTAATGTTAACGAGATTTTAATAAAGTATTAGTAAATGTTGAAATTATTAACAAAGATAAATAAATGCTTTATAAGTGCAGTTCATTATTAGCTCATGTTAACTAATGAACCTTATTGTAAAGTGTTACCAAGTCATTTTACCACAATTGGGAGGTGACATTAGGCACAGCTATGGTAAAATCACGGTATCTTTAACTGACGTGCTGATTTTTTATAAAACTGTGGTAAGAGCGATATGATCAAATCCAGTCTTTGAAGCAAAAGTGTGTGCTGTTTGTTCATGCAAAACTCACTGACACAGTAACAGAAGATGAAACCGGTGAAAAGATCCCAAACTTCAACGTGTCTGTGGGATTCTCTCACCGGTTTATGGTTTGGCGGGTGAAAATGCTGCGTCTGTTTTTGGTCAAATCACTCACTTTAACCGTGTGAACAGTCACAGTGCCTTGCCTCAGCAAACAACACTAATAAATAAATAAATAACAATAATTCATCTAATTGCCGGCTGTCTGGTTGTCATGTCAGTTGGTGCATTAATGCAGAAATCGAGACAACTGACACTCATCCCAATTACTCAGAATTATACATTATCATTATGCATAAACCATAGTTTTGATGTTGTATGTGAGTGTGTTGAAGTTCTTCAAATGTGCAGCAGGTGGCAGACAAACGCAAGCCATGACAGATAAGTGTGTGTTTGACCTTCACAGCGTCCGATTGACCCGGCAGTAAAGGCTTCTCCTCCGTGATGGCGATCTCCTGCATTTCAGTCGTCATGGTGATCGGTTATGCTGTCCTGAAATGCAAAACAGAAGAATGCATCATAAACACTGCGGCAAAAACAGCCACTTAACAATCATGAGAACACATGCACACACACATGTGTGTCCATATTCCAGCGGGACCATCACGACTCTGCTGGGTTTTACTCATCTTAATTAGAAATTACAGCAAGAACAAATTAACATAGAGAGATAATGTGTGTGTGTGTGTGTGCATGTGTGTATGTTTTTTTGTGTGTGTGTGTGTGTGTGTGTGTAGTGCTGGGAAAAAAGAACTGGTTCTTATTCTGAACTGGTTCCGTTTTTAAAATCAAAATGGAATTTTGGAATGTTCGTAGAGTTCCGTTCCGTTAACAGTTTTCAAACAACACTGAGTGTTTCCTGCAGCTCAATATACAGAGGAGAAAAATCAATAAAAACAAATACCAAAGTTATCGTTTAAAACTGGATGTGAGAGAGATAAACTAGGTGCCGATAATACAGACACAAACGGGCAACATGCTAAATAATTACAGACGACAACACAGTGTGCTTCAATAAACGAATGACTGATGATTCTCTGAATGCATGATGAATCTTTCAGAACTCGAATTGCTTTGAATCAATCAAATGACTCACTGAATCAGCTGGAGCAACTCTTTTGGCTGTTTTTATTTTACAATATATCTCACAGACATGTGGTTGTTATTGAAACATGTTCTGGACCAGAACTGCCCACTCAGAAACAGGAAGAGATCATCTGATCAATATGTAAATTGTACACTGACCCTAAAAAAGCGATTATACCACAATAATAGACTGGAATGGAAGTGAACTAATCATAAAATACACCACTGAGTTCTCACAAATGATTAAACTGGGCAGAATTAACCGCTGCATAATGCATCTAGTAAAATAGTGATTTCGAACGTGCCGCCGTTTATCTCTGATGATGTATTAGAGCGGTTTGGTAAGATTGCGAGTCTGTTCAGAGCGATTTCTCTGGGGTGTAAGAACCTGGCTTTGAAACATGTCATGTCTTTTAGGAGACAGGTTTACATGTTTTTAGAATCGCCAGATCGTACACTTAACGTTTCCTTTCGGATAAAACATGAAGGGGGAGCATATATGATTTATGCAACTACCGGAAGATTGCGTTGTTTTGAATGCGGTGATGTCCGTGGACAGGAAAACATCGGCCCAGTGATAGAGACCAATGCTCAGGCTACTTCTATACAGACGGGTCAGGAGAAGATGTCAGGCCTCACGGAGGTAAGACAGTCAGAGGTTAACATGGCTTTAAATGCAGCTGCGAATACTTTAGAGATACCAGTGGTAGCAGCAACCAGTTCAAGTACTGATGTCGATGATGACGCGGTTAAGAGTACAGAAAACGTAGTGGTTGAACAGGATAGTGAACGTGTTCCCAAGTACTAGTACTGATCAGTATGTGTGTGATGTAGAGAGTCGAACACACTCACTGACGGTAGCAGAGGATGCTTTGTCAGATGAGTCAGGATATGGACTCCTGCTCACAGTATTAGAAGAGTTAGGGTTATATCTCTCTTTATATACTTTACAGGAAATTGATCAGTTTCTAGATAATACTTTTGGAAAGCAGGGTGATGTTTCTTTGTTAAGTCAGTTACATTTCTTCAGAAGACTGTGGGGGTTGATCTCCTGAGTGAGAAGAAGCGGTTCCGTCTAAAGAAGCACTTAACTACAGTTAGAAAGTACCGAAAAATAGAGAAAAAGAGAACGTCAAAAGTATTGTTGTAATTTGTCTTTTCATGCATCACGTGGTGTCTTTATTTCTGTTTTTTTCTGCCTGTCTGCTCTTTCTTCCAGTCTTTTGTATGGAGGTTTTGAGTGTTGGCTCACTTAACATTAATGGTGGAAGGGATGAACGTAAGCGTGTTCTGGTTTCTTCAAGAAACGCATAGCAATATTGCTAATGAAGTTGAGTGGGGATTATGGTGGAAAGGGCAGTACGTACTTAGTCACAGAACAAATGTGAGTGCTGGGGTGGCAATCTTACTTTCTCCAGATATAAGAGTTAATGTTTTAAAAACAGAGGAACCTGTAAATGGAAGACTAACAGTAGTAAAGGCTGATATTGATGGAGTTCTTTTTTATTTTGTACAAACCCGATTCCAAAAAAGTTGGGACACTGTACAAATTGTGAATAAAAAAGGAATGCAATAATTTACAAATCTCATAAACTTATATTTTATTCACAATAGAATATAGATAACATACCAAATGTTGAAAGTGAGACATTTTGAAATGTCATGCCAAATATTGGCTCATTTTGGATTTCATGAGAGCTACACATTCCAAAAAAGTTGGGACAGGTAGCAATAACAGGCCGGAAAAGTTAAATGTACATATAAGGAACAGCTGGAGGACCAATTTGCAACTTATTAGGTCAATTGGCAACATGATTGGGTATAAAAAGAGCCTCTCAGAGTGGCAGTGTCTCTCAGAAGTCAAGATGGGCAGAGGATCACCAATTCCCCCAATGCTGCGGCGAAAAATAGTGGAGCAATATCAGAAAGGAGTTTCTCAGAGAAAAATTGCAAAGAGTTTGAAGTTATCATCATCTACAGTGCATAATATCATCCAAAGATTCAGAGAATCTGGAACAATCTCTGTGCGTAAGGGTCAAGGCCGGAAAACCATACTGGATGCCCGTGATCTTCGGGCCCTTAGACGGCACTGCATCACATACAGGAATGCTACTGTAATGGAAATCACAACATGGGCTCAGGAATACTTCCAGAAAACATTGTCGGTGAACACAATCCACCGTGCCATTCGCCGTTGCCGGCTAAAACTCTATAGGTCAAAAAAGAAGCCATATCTAAACATGATCCAGAAGCGCAGGCGTTTTCTCTGGGCCAAGGCTCATTTAAAATGGACTGTGGCAAAGTGGAAAACTGTTCTGTGGTCAGACGAATCAAAATTTGAAGTTCTTTTTGGAAAACTGGGACGCCATGTCATCCGGGCTAAAGAGGACAAGGACAACCCAAGTTGTTATCAGCGCTCAGTTCAGAAGCCTGCATCTCTGATGGTATGGGCTTGCATGAGTGCGTGTGGCATGGGCAGCTTACACATCTGGAAAGGCACCATCAATGCTGAAAGGTATATCCAAGTTCTAGAACAACATATGCTCCCATCCAGACGTCGTCTCTTTCAGGGAAGACCTTGCATTTTCCAACATGACAATGCCAGACCACATACTGCATCAATTACAACATCATGGCTGCGTAGAAGAAGGATCCGGGTACTGAAATGGCCAGCCTGCAGTCCAGATCTTTCACCCATAGAAAACATTTGGCGCATCATAAAGAGGAAGATGCGACAAAGAAGACCTAAGACAGTTGAGCAACTAGAAGCCTGTATTAGACAAGAATGGGACAACATTCCTATTCCTAAACTTGAGCAACTTGTCTCCTCAGTCCCCAGACGTTTGCAGACTGTTATAAAAAGAAGAGGGGATGCCACACAGTGGTAAACATGGCCTTGTCCCAACTTTTTTTGAGATGTGTTGATGCCATGAAATTTAAAATCAACTTATTTTTCCCTTAAAATGATACATTTTCTCAGTTGAAACATTTGATATGTCATCTATTTTGTATTCTGAATAAAATATTGAAATTTGAAACTTCCACATCATTGCATTCTGTTTTTATTCACAATTTGTACAGTGTCCCAACTTTTTTGGAATTGAGTTTGTAAATGCACCTAATGTGGGACATGAAAGAGTAAGTCAGTATGAAGAAATGCTTTAATGTTGTGTGCTGACGGTAATATAATCATGGGAGTTGAATTGGAATTGCACTGAGAATTTTACTATTGATCGCACAAATGAAGAACCTCATCTTCAGTCTTCATCTCAATTTTAAAAAATAATTAGAGAAATAGATCTTTTAGATATGTGGTGGATTAAACATCCACAAGTGAGACAATATACTTGGATTAAAATAACAGATAACAGAGTCAGTGCTGCTCGGATCTATATGTCCAATCATCTTAGTAGTCGAAGTATTGATTGTTGTATCATTCCAGTAGGGTTCACAGATCATCATTTGGTTTATCTTACTATAAGTATGTCCAAGTGTATAAAAAAGTCTTCTTATTGGCATTTTAACACTAAATTGCTTCAAGATTTTCATATTTGTAAACATTTTGAGACTTTTTGGCAACAGTGAAGATTGTGTAAAGGCACTTTTGCAAATTTCAAACAGTGGTGGGAAATAGGGAAAACAAACATTCAATTATTTTGTTTGCAACATACTGCTAATTCCACTATTAAATTAAGAGAAAGTATTCAGTCAATTGAAAAGGACATATCAAGGATGGAGGTGGATCTAATTAATAGATATGATCCTAATCTCTTTAACAACCTGCAAGAAAAAAAAAGAGAACTGGGGTTGTATTTGAATGAAAGGGTGAAGGGAGCTCTTGTAAGGTCTCGATTTTTCTCTGTTAATGAAATGATCTTAAATGTTCTTAAATGTTCAATTTAAGACTGAACATTGGTCTGGGGAGTCTGCTCTGTATTTTCTACTGCATAAGAGGCGTGATCAACGAGCATAATTCAAATAACTATGTACGCAATTGGATAGTCCTTCAACCAATCAGACCACAAGAGGCGTGATCAACAAGCAACGACCCATCGCTTCTCTATCCGTCATCATGTTAAACCCGCCAATAGCGCGCCAGGTGGATAAGCCAGTCTGTGATTGGTTCCCGCAAAACTGTAACAGAAGCAGGATAAATGAATGTACAGGTTTCCAGACTGAGCTGCAGGGCGAAATCAAATCACCGGCAGATCAGGCTGGGTTTACCCAGTCTAAGGGTGACCAGTAATATTACGGAGATGAGGCATCATGCAGTGACTTTTTATTCCAGTCTTTACACTGCTGAACAATGTGATACTGACTGTGCTGAACAGCTAATTCAAGACTTGCCTCAAATAGACTCAGATTCTAAGACTGCCTTGGACACTGAACTTTCTCTTCAAGAACTCACTACTGCAGTTGGTCAGCTTGGTATTGGACGATCTCCGGGTATTGATGGGTTGCCGTCTGAATTTTACAAGCGTTTTTGGAACTGTATTGGAGAAGAGTTTTCTGTGAATGTAGAAAAGATGGTTGTTTGCCTGTATCTTGTCAACGTGCTGTGCTATCTTTACTACCAAAAAAGGGAGATTTATCTCTTTTAAAAAATTGGAGACCTGTTGCATTACTAACCACTGATAACAAAATTATGTCTAACTTATTGTATCCCAGAGAGAACAATAATGGACAATTTGTTTTTAATTCGGGATATTTTAGATATTTGTAAAGGTTTTGAAATGAAAGTTGGAGTTGATCATGGTTATCTTTTTAATGTATTAAAAGCTTTTGGTATTGGTGAAATTTTTTTAAACTTGGTCAAATTGCTGTACTCTGGTGCTGTCTGCATTGTTAAGGTGGGAGGTGGGCTAAGCCGGCCAATCCCAGTTTCAAGGGGTATCAGACAAGGTTGTCCTTTATCAGGGCAACTATATAGCATTGCTATTGAGCCTCTTCTTTTTAATTTATGTAAAACTTGATCTGGTTTTATTGTTCCTGGTTTATCTCAGAGTTCAAGTATTACTGTAAGTGCTTATGCTGATGATGTGACGGTGTGTGTTAATCATGAAAAAGACATTAAGGCCCTGGTTAATGCACTCAATGTGTATGAAAAGTCTTCATCGGCGAACGTGAACTGGGACAAAAGTAAGGCTTTTTGGGCAGGGTAGTTTTCTGTTGAAAATCTTTCACTGTTGCCAGGAGGTCTCATATGGAAAAGAGAGGGGTTAAAGATTTTAGGTATTTATTTTGGGAGAAATTGAAAGTTAAATTGGGAGGGTTTAGAGGAAAGAGTGTGTACCCGATTGTCTCGCTGGTTGCTACCCCAGTTGTCCTACAGGGGAAGAGTTTTGGTCGCTAATAATTTAGTGGCTTCTACTCTTTGGGATAAACTGTGTGTACTGCAGCCACCTACAGGACTAATTCAAAGCATTCAAAGGAGGTTGGTGACTTTTTTCTGGTCAGGACAACACTGGATTCGATCAGCCGCTTTGTATCTTCCAGTACAAGAAGGCGGGCAGGGCTGGATAGGGGTGGATATCAAGTCCAGGATAATGACTTTTCGGCTGCAAACAGCACAAAGACTCTTGTATAATTAAGACTCTGCCTGGATGGACACTGCAACAGCTCCTTTAAGGAGGGCAGGTGGAATGGGTCTTGACAAACATTTGTTTTTAATGCAATTGCAAGAGAAAGAAATGGTGGACCTCCCTCCCTTTTATAGACCTTCAAGACTGTTGTCATCTGAAAACGTGAGAGCACGACTGTTAGTGGCTGGGTGCAATAAGCTGGGACATATCCTGAGAAGTAATTTGCAAGACTTGAGCCAAAGAAGTGGTGTGAAATCGATCCGAAAACAGTGGATTGCATAGTTATTCAAGGACTTGAGCACAGATTATCAAGTTTTTTTGAAAAACCCAGATGTCCTGAATGAATGGGTAGAAGGGTAATCATTGTATCAATCATTGTAAGTGCGGCTGTGGAAGACTGGGTAGAAGACGAAAGCTGTTTACTCTGAAAACACCAGTTCTGGAAAGTTTTGATTCTGCTGGAAAGAAATCTCTTTACTTGATATGTGTTAAAGTCTCCAACATGCAGTTTTTGAATGGAGTTTCTTCAACAAGATGGACAGTTCTTTGGATCTGTTTTTTCTCCTAAAGGCAGCTGGCGTACCCTGTACAAATGTCCGATTGACAAGTGGACAGGTGACCTCCAGTGGAGGATTGTACATGGGGCAATAGCTACAAACAGACATGTGGTACACCTCAATCCTAGTGTTGGGGTGGGTTGTCCCTTTTGTTCAATTTTTCATCTCTTTGTGCAGTGTTCACGATTGGGTAATCTTTTTGATTTTTTTAAGTAATTGTTTTTTGTCCCTGGGGGAAGTTTTTTCTTTTCAATTGTTCATTTTTGGGCCAAAGTATTCATTTCAAAAGAAAAATGTCTTGGTTTTAATAAATTTTTTATCTGGCACTGCAAAATTGGCTATTTGGAAGACAAGGAAAAACAGACTGTTGGGGCAAAGTTCAGTAAGTGTTTTACCTGTTTTTAGGTTTGGTAGCCTCTCGACTGAGGGTGGAGTATGCATATTACAAGTTGGTGGAATCGCTACCAAAGTTTATAGAAGTATGGGGAATAAATGAAGTATTATGTACATTGTATGATAATGAATTGGTTTTGAGGTTTAAAAAAAAAAAAAAAAAGGGAAGGAAAGTGTAATCTATTAATTTATTTTTATTTATTTTGTGTATATTCTTTTGTAATAGAAAGTTGATTGTAATAATAAAGGTGAACTTAATCCTCTCTCACACACACACACACACACACACACTCACTCTCTCTCTCTCTCTCTCTCTCTCTCTCTCTCTCTCTCTCACACACACACACACACACTCTCTCTCTCTCTCTCTCACACACACACACACACACACACACTCACTCTCTCTCTCTCTCTCTCTCTCTCTCTCTCTCTCTCTCACACACACACACACACACACTCTCTCTCTCTCTCTCTCTCTCTCTCACACACACACACACACACACACTCACTCTCTCTCTCTCTCGCTCTCTCTCTCTCACACACACACACACACACACACACACACACACACACTCTCTCTCTCTCTCTCTCTCTCTCACACACACACACACACACACACACACTCACTCTCTCTCTCTCTCTCTCTCGCTCTCTCTCTCTCACACACACACACACACTCTCTCTCTCTCTCTCTCTCTCTCGCTCTCACACACACACACACAAACGCTCTCTCTCTCTCTCTCTCTCTCTCTCTCTCGCTCTCACACACACACACACACACAAACACTCTCTCTCTCTCTCTCTCTCTCTCTCTCTCTCTCTCTCTCTCGCTCTCACACACACACACACACACACACACTCTCTCTCTCTCTCTCTGCTGGTCAGTGGAATCACACATCATCCACCACCTAAAAATAATCCTGCCAGGGAATGACAGCGGCCAGTGAACAAACACCACAGAGTGATTCACTGACTCCACAGCGAGAACTGAGACCAATTACAGGTCTCGAAGGAGAAAACCCATTATAGTCCATTAACACACGCAGGGATGAGCTACAGTAAAAACCACCAGGTGCCATGTGTTACTGTGATTTTACCATGGTGTTCTAACCCCGCACAACTACTTCAAACATGGCTTAAAATAATTTATAAACAATAAAAATAAAACCCAAACGCTGGCATGAGAGACCATGTGAAAAAGAAGTGTGTTTAATTGTATTGAATCTGCACTCATAGGGTACTTTACATTTTAAGTAGCCTATTTTTTTAGAAAATTGAAGTATCTTATAGTATTATATTATTTCCTTAATAAATGCTCTTTTTAAAAGTATGCTATAGTGCACTTCTTTTTCACTGTGATTCTGTAAGACGTCATTAGAGTGTTTTCAGACAGCATTTATTGATCAGCGTCAGACGGATGACGTGTCATAAACGAGCCGAGAGCGCCATTCATCATGTGACCGGAGAGCCGTTAACATCATTAACATCCAGCCCTCTTCATCTCTTCAGCGCTCGTCATCCTCTCATCTGCGTCTCACTGAGTCACTTCTAATAACCACTGAACCATCGGGAGACGGTCTGTCACGAGGAAGGATTACGGAAACAGAAGAGGATGAAATGGGATTGAATGATAGAAAATGTGTGAAAGGAAAATAAGAAGCATAGGAGGCTTGAGATGAATCTCACTAAAACCTGTCAAGAACACTTCCAGGTCACATCTACACTATAAAATCGAATTAGTTAGACTTACTTAAAAACAGCATGCAAACCAATCGCCTTAAAAAAAATAAGTGAAACAGGAATAGTATATTTGATGATGAATGCTGAAGTGTGTGTGTGTGACTCAAACATGATCAATTACAAGATATTGTCACAAATATAGAGGGATTATATCAACCCAATTAAAAGTTTCACAAGGTGTTTATGATCTAAGAAGTGTCTTTATTTCTTTATTTGACATGAAATATAGTTATGTTAGATATCATTCATATACACACACACACACACACACACACATATATAATATTTATTTCTTCCCTTCCTTGGAAACCAAATAACTGTGATTTCCTGTTGCATCGCTACATCAATAGAAAGAGAATTACAATAATGTAAATGAAGTTCAAGTGCCCAACCAAAGGGAACACTGATCTCCATAATGGTGACTTCAAACAAAAACATTTTAGGAAAATCAACATCAGTTTATGAAGTCAGCTTATGTGATGTTCTCTCACATTTTCAGTTGTATTGACAATTCAGCATTCAAGATGACTTTGAGAAATGAATGAATGCAAACAGAGAAAAATAACTGCAGAAGTGGAGGACATGAGTGAAAAGATTAAAACCAATCAATTAATCTTAACTTGGGTTTTCTGAGTAAAGAAGGCATAGTATGTGAATAGTACAGATTACTAGATTTTTACAATTAAGTTAAGACAATTAGAAATAATCATTTATATTTAAAATACTGTATTATTAAAATGTTTAAATTATTAAATAAAATAGTTCGCTCAAAGAAAATGAAGCCTATTTTTAGATAAGATAATGGAGAGAACAAAAAAAGTCAAAAAAAAAATATTCAGACACTGTAAAACAATGAGAATTCGGGTGCAAAATGTGGTTTAATTGTCATGAAAAAATGTCACAATATTAAATATTTATTTTTAAAATGTTAAATAATTTTCTTATATTATTGAAAAATACAGTTTTATATTTTTCTCTTGTGTTTTTGTGGTGAAATATGACCTGGTCCTGTCAAGAACATTTCCAGGTCACATCTAATGACAAAATTAAACAAAAATGTGTATGTATATATATATTTAGATTTATAATATAACATATTTGAATATTTTAATTAGTTAGTTAATTACTTAATTATTTAGTACTTTGCTCTAATAAAATTAAGCCTATTTTTAGGAAGTCTATTATCGCATTGAGAATAATGGAAAGAACATACAAATTTGGGTGAAAATATGGTTAAATCGTCATGAAAAAAATGTCAATGTTTTTAAATTTTAAATCATTTTCATATATTATTGCAAAATATAATTGCATATTTTTCTCTTGTGTTTTTGTGTTGAAATATGACTGAGCGTCACCTCTTGAGGCCAGAAATCATAGTTAAAATTAACACACACACACATATAAATACACACACAAACATACAGTGTTTTTAATAGAGCCAAAACATTCAAGCCGGCCTCAGAAATATCTCATGACTCCAGTCGGCCGTGACGAAAACAGCATTAAACCAATGTAATGCTTGTGAAGAGAGTGATGGAGGTAATTCAGAGGAATATTGGCATCAGAAGTTAAAGCAGGCCACGGGTGTCAATAGACTCATGGCCTGTTTTAACTTCTGATGCCAATATTCCTCTAACTCTAATGGATTCTGTGCAGGAGTGAACGGATCGATACCGGCCCGCACACGACCCGTCTCTCCTCTGGGACAAATGCGAATTAGACTATGCTAATATGCTCTGAATATATGCAGATATATTCAAATCACGCCTTGCACTGTAAAAGACAATCATCTTGCCTAGAATATCGACGCTGAACATTTCTCACGCTGAAATCTGCAAAAAGCTGTGAACGGGTTTGTCAAAAGCCCACATGCAAAGCATCTACAACCTATATTTTACTCTATAATGTGATGTATTTTTGACCAAAACAAGCCGGGACTTCAATATTAGACAAAAAGCATGCATTTATCTTCAAACCAATGGACAGCATGGTGCAATCGATTAGTGAGGTTTTGTGCAATCGACTACTACTCAGCCCAAAGCAGTGGGAAGTTGTGCAACACATTTGAATCTGACAAAGATTTCTCTGTTACAAACCCCTATGAGACCCGAATGACGTGATCAAGCTCGTTGAAACCATATTAAACAGCCAAAAACAAACCGTTCAATCCACATCAGCTGCAGGAACTATAGTTATTTTGACAGAATCATACTAATATCACATTATATTATACGCATGTGTGAATATATGTTGTGAATATCAGCATCTCACCTGATAATCAGTGCTTGATTGTGCAATTATTACACTGCACGCAAAAAGTCATTAGCTGATTATAAACTTTGACAGATTATTGAAATACAGCAGTCATTCATGTGCACACAGGGCCTAAAACTAACTTTTTGCCACAGCTGCCAATGGCCGGTGACTGAAAATGTACTGGCCATAAATATTTTTTAGATACCAGTGAAAATGCCCAATTCTCTATTCCAATTTCGATCCACAGCTAAAATTACTATCCTAACTAATATACATTTAAAACACTATTAAAGACAAGCATTGAAATATGAACAAATAATCAAATTACATGCAAATGCACAAATAAATACAATATAACAAATGAAATAATCAGTGCTTTTGACAGTAGTTTTCAGGTTAATAAAGTAATCAAATGTAAAATAACACAGCATAGTCTTCACTGTATAAACTAAACATCCTTATTAAAGTTACAAAAGTCATTCAGTTGAGAGCAGTGAGTGATTTTTTCTTTGTCCTTTGTTGTTTGATTAACATTAAAAACAGACTGCAGCAGGAATATTAGGCTGCTGTCACTTTAAGAGCGAATGCACGGATCCAATACACTGATACACATGCGTTTGTCTTTCTTGACCATTTACGTTTGCTTAAGACATAACCAACTATGTGTACTAGGATACTTGATATTTTTTTTACATAATGTGTGAATTTGTCCGCTCAAGTGCAAGAAGACGTGAAGGAGAGCTCAGTTTAGTATTCGCGGCGTTCTGGGCACGCACTTTGGATGTTTGCGCATACAGAACTTTCCACACAGCGCGTGAGTAACGAAATGAGTTCCCTTTCACGTCTTCTTGCGCTTGAATATTTAAATGATCAAACTTTAAACTTTCATGGCGATGCAGCACTGGCCTGTCAATCAGGGTTTTGAAATTAACACCCGCCAACCTGCCAGATGTGGGTAAAAATCAACTGTGGCGGGTAACGCTGTCAAATCACAAGACAATTTGGTGGGATACTTATTGTTTACTCACTTTGCTGGGGAATTTCGTGTAAGCAAAATCTGCGCATATTTAGCACAAATACTCAACTCGCGAGTCATCTTGATATGTTGACTACAGCATATTGCACAAAATATGCACATATCTGGCTTACTCGAACATACACGTCCATACTCAACAAATAACGGTGCGCTTGTTTATTTACATTGAAGCAATAGCGAAGATTAAAAAAACAATAATGTGGTCTTTGATTTGTTCCGCGTGGTGTTCATGTTTGTTGACGTGCATTGCATTATTAAAATTCATAAAAATATTACCGGCCACCTGGCGAGTGACACCGTTCCATACACTCACCAACGCCGATTTTTACTTAATTTTAGGCCCTGTGGTTTTTTGAAAGAAATTAATACTTTTATCCAGCAAGGACGCATTAACATAATAACATAATAATATAATAATAAAGACATTTATTATGTTACAAAATATTTCTATTTCAAATAAATGCTGCACTGTAAACAATTGCCAGGAATTTACAGGATTAAAGAGTATTATTTAACAATAAATTACTGCAGTCAGAAATTTACAGTGAAATGAATGCATGCTGGGTCATATTCTTATGAATTACTGTTAATCAACAGCAGAATGATGCTGACATCACAGTAATTTACTGCTCTTGTTTTACTGTGAATTCACATTTTAAAGTTGTCTTTAATCATGCCACTGTAAGAAATGATATTGTTTAGTACTGTAATTGTTTTGAAGTCACCATGATGGTGATCAGTGTTCCATTAGCTTCGGATCTTAGATCTTGTACATTCATATTCATATTCATATTTCTGATCTAGCAGAGTCAGAAGTGTGACAAATGAAACATTTGTTAAAAACAATGACAAGCTAGAATATAAAATAAGCTAATTGTCTGATTTTAAGTGAAGTCAATCTATACTATTATTAGCATTATTTCAGCATAAAGATTTACCGATATCTTATCTCAAATTCATAATTGTTTGTAGATGGATATTTCACAATAGTGAAGCAGCTACTGAGATTTATCTTTGAAAGGTGTTCATCTTGCAACACAAGATTTTTTTTCTTCCATCACCAAATGATGCACAGACATCAATACTCGACACACAAACACAACAATGGTGACGCTCAACAAATAATAATAATAAAAAAGATAAATTCTGACACAACAAACACAGACTGCTAAAAGTGAAGCAAACATGAGTTCAACAGCACAGATAAAACCCAACAAGAATCAAGAAACTCCACAGCATCATCTATTCATGCCGCACTGCATGCTGGGTACCTTCATAGTTCATATGCACTGTAGAAATACAGTATGATATTCCAAGAGATATTTATTATATTATTAACCTGGAATATACTGTCATTTCACACTAACATTCTTAACAAAACTTTTCAAAACTAATCATTAACAAAACTTTTGAATGGTACTGTAACACAAAATGTATGTAATTTCACTCCACATTAAGGCCGCAAACGTCATCAACTAGCAATGCTAGTGTTTAGAAAAGTGCGAAACATAATAGAGACACTTTATAGTGACACACTTACAGGAAAAAGATAAATGCAAAGATCGCAAGAGTTACACAATCCCTGGCCTCAGTTACTAAACTCTCTCTCTCTCTCTCTCTCTCTCTCTCTCTCTCTCTGTCTCTCTCTCTCTCTCTCTCTCTCTCTCTCTCTCTCACTCTCTCTCTCTCTCATGGCCTGCTTAGTACAAGACTTCAAAACAACTCCAGTGTTCAGTGATAAACAACTCCGCTGGCAAACACACTGCTGTTCTCATGTCTCTCTGTCCGTTCAGTGCCAGCACATCCCTCCTTCTCTCCCGCGCGTCAATCAATGCAGAGATGCCTGAGGAAACCATAAAGCTCCAGTGAGATCTACACCTAAAATGCAAACTTTACAGACACCTCTGATTTGCCACAACACTTCTTCATTGCCCACAGGAAAAGTGTTATTGCTCAACAGTTGCTCTTCCGTTGCTCAATGTTCGAGTTAAACAATAAGTCATAATGTTTTGATTTGTTTTCCAGTACAAATAATATTCTTAAATCAGGATATATTTACTGGAGAAGCAAAATAACCTAAGATATTAAGTGTTTAAGCTTAAAAAAAAGGAAAACAATATCAGCCAATGGGGTCAGAAAAATAATCTTAATACAAAGGATAAAACAAGACCTTTCTGTGCTCAAAGCCCTCCTGTGCTGATCTGGGATCAGTTTTGAGCTTCATCTTGTCAGTGAAACGCTTCGAGGAGCGGGACGCCGGCGGCTGACAGACGGTAGCAGGATATTGAGGGTTTAAATCAAAGCAGAGGAAGAGAATTGTGTGTGACCCGAACGGTGATTCAGCGCGAGGCGAAGATGCTGTGTGTTTATGTGTATTAGTAACTGTAATATTTAAAGGATTACACCGAGATGAGCAGGGTGTGTGTCGCTTTTTACAGTGATTACAGGCATAACAGCAGAGTGAAATGAGAATTGCTAAAGCTGAGATCGGGTCGACACAATTTCACCTTCGGTTCTGCGACGGCTGTGTGCCAAATGAAGTCAGACCGCCTCAATGCCGAATACGTTTGTTATGTTTTATTACAAAAATACTGAATGCAAGTTTTGTTCCCCTTCTGTATATCCAGACGTGCTATGACTGCAAAAAATGATGTTCTTCCTCAATATTTTTGTCTTGTTGTCCAGTACAAATATCTAAATATTCTTAAATCAAGATACATTTACTGAAATGTACAAAATGACATAACATAAGATAATAAATTATCAAAATTCTGTCAGATTTTATGCTAAATACAAAGACAAAAAATATTTTTTTCTGACCCCATGGGTGGATATTTTCTTGTTTCAAGCACAAACTTTATTATATTTATTATCTTTTTCCAGAAAACAAGACTTAATATCTTGACATTTTTTTCACAAGTAAAAATATTGTCTTATTCAGTATTTTTGACTTGTTTTCCAGAAAATTATTTAAACATCCTTAAATCAAGATAGACTTACTGGAGAAGCAAAATAATGTCTTGTTTTCTGAAAAATGCATCAAAATTAAGTGAGTTTGTACTTAAAACAAGAGAAAATATCTGGCAGAGTGGTCAGAAAAATTAATTTAATTTAAAGGGAATTGGCAGATACTTCTGCTCTGTAACAACGATTTTCTTATTTAAAAAAAAAATGATGTAGAAACAATTTTAACTCAGAAATTGTTAGTGATTTTCACAAACAATTGCAAAGAAATGCAAGTAACACACTGAATTAGATGTTACATTTTGAAGAAGAAAAATTCAAAGTATTTTGTTGTAAAAACAAACATATATTACATATATAAAACATATTTTTTTTACTTTTATTTGAGAAGGAAATGGCATATTACTTGTTTTCTGAAAAAAAAAATTAATTAGTTTATGCTTGAAACTAGAAAGAAATTCTGCAAATGGGGTCATAAAAAAGTTATTTTTATTTAATATTTTTGTTTAATATTGTTTTTCAGAAGAACCATCTAAAAATTCTTAAAACAAGATGCATTTACACTGAAAATTGGCGTAGAAACTATTTTTACTCAGAAATTGCTAGAAAATGTCACAAAAAATTAAAAACAAACAGCAAGTAACACACTGAATTAAACACGTAATTAAGTACAAAATTTGTAAATTAAGTCGAAAAACTGAAATGGCATTTTCTTGTAAAATATACTCCAATTAGCTTTCCTTATTTACAACTTCAAAAAAATCAAAACAAGATATTAAGTATTGATTTATATATAATTTTTTATATTAAAAAAAATAATTTTATGCTTGAAATAAGAAGAAAAAATCTACCAATGTAGTCAGAAAAATAAACTTAACTCGTTTAAGAGAAAACACGTTTATTTGTCTGCCAAGTTTATTTGTCTTTGTTTTAAGCATAAACTTTGATATGTTTTTCAGACAACAAGACTTTAAATGTTGTCATTTTGCTTCTCAAGTAAATGTGCCTTGATGTAAGAACGTTTAGATATTTGTACTGGAAAAACAAGCCAGACCTCTGGCACTGAAGTGCTGTAGAAACCTGGAGGTTGAGTTTTTAGTATGGTAGTAGTAGGGCAGGACACGTTTAGAGGCTAGGCGGTATTTTTAGGCGTCATGATAAAGGACACTGGGATATGTTGCGGTCGGGCTATTCTCGGGCAAGCAGTTGTATATATCGGTGTGGATTGCGTTCCTGAAGACATCAGGTCACATGTGACCGCCTGGTACTTGAGCAAACCTCAAGCAATGATACAAAAGCGTTATGTTTCTCACATTTTCAGGTTACAAACATCGCACTGTCAATCAAGAACGCAGACCAATGAACATGAAGTAAAGCAAAAACCTGAATCAGTCTCATGAGCGACTGGAGAAACGTCCTTGTAGTGGTGACCCAGAGTTGAGGACGGTGTAGTGTGACGTTACTGGTAAGTGTGTGTGAAATGAGTGCTATTTCAAGAGTTCAGCCATGAGACGCCCTGAGAGACCTCGAGGTGAAGGAGTTAGTGTGAAGAGCCCGAATCGAGTGTAATGGGCTGATCAGCAAAACAATCTTTAGAAACAGTGCATGTGTGAGTTTATTCAGCTTTAGGGACAAAATTGTGAACAACAAAATCACTAAATCTGACAAAAACGTCTCAGAGGTCATAAATAAGTTAATGAATAAAGTAAACAATGCAAAAATAAATAGAAACAAAATTTCTTTTAGTGGTAAGTGAAATGTAGAGTAAATATAAAAGTAGACTTATTGACTATGAATTGTCTAAATCATAAGTATAAAAACACACAATCATACTTGCGTTTCGCAGCGATGCCATAACCACTGAGAACCTTTCATGGATCAGTTCTTAAAAGAACTTCTTTTTTCTTAGTGTGATTTTAATAATCTAAAGAACTTTTCCCGATATAAAGAATCTTTAGTGCAGTTGAAAGATTCCATGGATGTTAAAGGTTCCGATAAAGAACCTTTATTTTTACGAGTGAACTCAATATTGTTCGCAGTTGGACTTTTGCGACTTTAAAGGGGTCATCAAATTTTCCTTGAGTTTTTGACATATAAGAGGTCATCATACTACAAGAATGAAACTTTCTTGTTAGTCCAAAATCCTCCTCTGCAGAAGAAGATCAACGCCTACTTCATCAGTGCCACTTTGGCCCCGCCCACTTGAGTTTAGTGAGATGACAAGGAGAGACAAACCGACTAAAAATAACATTACCTTCCAAAGGATCCTAATGCTAGGAATGTGCTTATTTATTTTCAACGATGTGAATGTCTCAGTTGAGCATTATTTATTTGTATTCGCTACATTTCACTGTGGATTCTTTGGTAAATCAGTCGCAATTTTGGCGCAGGCTTTGCAAACAGACTTTTACAATATGGACTCGACAGTAATGCCACAACATGTGAGTAACCGTGTTAATTCTAATTCCTGATCTGAGATCGCTGATGTCTGATATGTATTGATTCATGTACAGTCAGATGTTCTTTGTCTGTGTGTCAGTAAATCAAACCAGTGACTAAACGCTTAACTTCACATTGTGTCTCTTAGTTTGATCAAAATAATCTGTTATTTAAACTGTGAATAAATTATTTATAGAAAGCGATCAAAGAACGCTCCCTATACAATCATTGGAGCTGTCAATCAAACAGCGCGAGTTAATCATTCTGAGTTTGACTGATTATAACTCCCGTTATAATCAACGAATCTCTTATTTATATTGTGTTTGCACTGTTAGCTATGATGAAAGCATTCGTTAGTGTGCATAAATCCAGTTACAATGACGAGATTCATGATTAGTGATTCACTTTTCACGATTAGTTAACCTTGAGAGCTGTAATAGTAAAAACATGCTAAAAGTTCCACATGTAATACTAGCTATTTCATATGCAAAGATGTCATCCAATCACAGCAGTGGGCGTTTACACTGAAGTCTCACAGCAGCCAATCACAGCAGTGGGCGTTTACACTGAAGTCTCACAGCAGCCAATCACAGCAGTGGGCGTTTACATTGAAGTCTCACAGCAGTCAATCACAGCAATAGGCGTTTACACTGAAGTCTCACAGCAGCCAATCACAGCAGTGGGCGTTTACATTGAAGTCTCACAGCAGCCAATCACAGCAATAGGCGTTTACACTGAAGTCTCACAGCAGCCAATCACAGCAGTGGGCATTTACACTGAAGTCTCACAGCAGCCAATCACACCAGTGGGCGTTTACACTGACTTCTCACAGCAGCCAATCACACCAGTGGGCGCGAACACTGACGTCTCACAGCAGCCAATCACAGCAGTGGGCGTGAACACTGACGTCTCACAGCAGCCAATCACAGCAGTGGGCGTGAACACTGACGTCTCACAGCAGCCAATCACAGCAGTGGGCGTGAACACTGACGTCTCACAGCAGACATGCCCCTTCAGACAGAGCGTTCAAATCAGAGGCTAAAATCAGGGCAGGAAAAATGCCTTTTATTTCTAAATTATGACCATTTTTGATGTAAAAATCACACTAACATTATAAGTGCACCCCAGGAAACATCATAAAACAATCAAACAATGCTTTTCATGACCCCTTTAAAAACGCCCCACTTGTTTTAATGACATGCTGCCATTTAAGGGTGTGTACATGCGCTACTCAAAACAGCGCTACTCGACAAAACTAACCCTCTGCACCAGCCATTCGACACCGTAACACACACAAATAGCACAGTTAAACTATGGATACTACAAGCATATCACCTGAGTTTAAAGCCTGGACCTCCATGAATCAGACATGGCATTAGTTTTCCTTCCTGAAATCTGTTCAGCTCTCTGATTGAAGAGGAAAAACTTAGTTTGCCTTCAAACACTCCCACTTGTGACTTTAAAAATCAACTTAATCAATTCTCAAAATCTTGATTTCTCTATGGGACAAAGTAAATTACATGTATTTGTGCATTACAGTATTTATTTGAAGTCTGTGGGTGTTGAAAGAAAATAAATGTGACACCTGTTTGATTGTGTTGCTTGTAGAGGAATTAATAGCTCAATAACACACACACACACACACAGTGAGCTTGACTGAACTGGTAACAAACACATTTTTTAAATGAGCAAAGTATTAAAAGTATCCAATCCATTCACAATAACCACACACAGCGGATCTGGGCAGGTGTGTGTGTGTCCGCCTGCTCTGGGCTTTGTCCCGGTGTTTGTTCATCTAGAAAGTTTAGATGACAAAAGAAAAGAGAATGAGCCGTGGCAGCCGCCATGGAGACCCGGAGAGATGCCAAAACGCTCAGTGTTGTTTTCCTGATCCTTTACTCCTGTGTTTCCCACAGCGATGGTGCCACATTCATCACTTTAGCAGGAAAAGAGCAGCCAACACCCTGATGGATTACAGCACTGACTCACTCTATCTGTGTGTGTACGTCTATCTATCTGTCTGTCTGTCCGTCCGTCCGTCCATCCATCCATCCATTCATCATCTATCCGTCCGTCCATCCATCCATCCATCCATACATCATCTATCTGTCCGTCCGTCCGTCCGTCCATCCATCCATCCATTCATCATCTATCCGTCCGTCTGTCCATCCATCCACTCATCATCTATCCGTCCGTCCTACCGTCCATCCGTCCATCCATCCATCCATACATTCATCCATACATCATCTATCTGTCCGTCCGTCTGTCTGTCCATCCATCTACACTATATTGCCAAAGGTATTGGTACACCCCTCCAAATCATTGAATTCAGGTGTTCAATCACTTCATGGCCACCGGTGTATAAATCAAGCACTAGGCATGTGAAAGAATGTGTCGCTCTCAGGAGCTCAGTGAACTCAAGCGTGGTACCGTGATAGGTTGCCACCTGTGCAATAAGTCCATTCGTGAAATTTCCACACTACTAAATATTCCACGCTCAGCTGTTAGTGGTATTATAACAAAGTGGAAGCAATTGGGAACATCAGCAACTCAGCCATGAAGTGGTAGGCCACGTAAAATCACAGAGCGGGGTCAGCGCATCTTGAGGAGCACAGTGTGCAGAGAGTCAATAGCTGCAGACCTCCAAACTTCGTGTGGCCTTCAGATTAGCTCAAGAACAGTGTGTAGAGAGCTTCATGGAATGGGTTTCCATGGCCGAGCAGCTCATCCAAGCCTTACATCACCAAGTGCAATGCAAAGCGTGGGATGCAGTGGGGTAAAGCACGCCGCCACTGGACTCTAGAGCAGTGAGACGTGTTCTCTGGAGTGACCAATCACGCTTCTCTGTCTGGCAATCCGATGGATGAGTCTGGGTTTGGCGGTTGCCAGGAGAACGGTACTTGCCTGACTGCATTGTGCCAAGTGTAAAGTTTGGTGGAGGGAGGATTATGGTGTGGGGTTGTTTTTCAGGGGTTGGGCTTGGCCCCTTAGTTCCAGTGAAAGGAACTCTTAATGCTTCAGCATACCAAGACATTTTGGACAATTTCATGCTCCCAACTTTGTGGGAACAGTTTGGGGACGGCCCCTTCCTGTTCCAACATGACTGCGCACCAGTGCACAAAGCGTCGGTCCATAAAGACATGGATGAGCGAGTTTGGTGTGGAGAAACTTGACTGGCCTGCACAGAGTCCTGACCTCAACCCGATAGAACACCTTTGGGATGAATTAGAGCGGAGACTGCGAGCCAGGCCTTCTCGTCCAACATCAGTGCCTGACCTCACAAATGCGCTTCTAGAAGAATGGTCAAAAATTCCCATAAACAAAAATCTATCTATCTATCTATCTATCTATCTATCTATCTATCTATCTATCTATCTATCTAATTTCCTGTCATGTCTGATCTGTTCTTCACATTTTCATGTCTTTTATCCAGCAGTATGAAGGAATCTCTCTCTTGATGTTCTTGGTGAATCTCAAAATTTCCTCAAATGTTTCTCCAGTTCTCTGTCATTACGGCTCAGTGTGTACTTGTTAACTTTCAGTAAAGCACAGAGACTCAAACATTCGACCTGATTAAGTGTCTGTGCGTAACTGATGTGCATCGTTTAAGAGCCACATCACTGAAAGACAAGATGTTCTCTCTCCAACACACACTCGTTCCTGGAACGACCTTCACGCTGGAGGCTCGTCACCATTTGGAAGCGACACACAGAAAACCCCTCCAGATCTTGTTATGCAGATGTAATCCATGACCACAGCCATGAGGACATGACATCACTGATAAGCCTCAAACCCCTTCACTAATGTAAACCCTCTCAGTTTACCCAAAATTCTGCACCATTTCAATGTTTCATAACATGATATCATTCACGGCACAAGAAACAAGACGAGACAAGAAAAGTGTTTTCAAGCAAATGTTGCATTAAAATTTTGTTCTGTAATTACTTTCACAGAAACTACTCTATAGCCAAAAGCAACATGTGGATGGAGTCAAATCACCAGCGTATGGCAAAAAGGTTATTCTTTGAATACGACTGGTTACAACAAGCCTGTGTGACAATGGCTTCTTTTCACAACTAAGGCTGAAACATACCAAATATTAAATATATCTCAATATTTATATTTGCTCTGAATTGGCTTAAAATGGGTGGTGGGGATGGGTGTTTCAATAAGAGGGTCTATTATTTCAACTAAACAATTACAAAATATATTCAAAATATGGTAACAATCAAAGTGTTATATCAAGTGTATAATTATGACAACGCTGCTTGGTTTCAAACTTTTTTATTAACAGAAACTTGGAGTGTTGATATTAAATTAATTAAAAACTTTGTGATTCTATAAGATTTAAGATCCACTTTTCAATAAAAAATAATAGTTAATGGGGAGGGGGGGTATTTTTAGCATTTTAATAAAAATTCTATTCATTTTTTAAATATAATGCAATAATTTTAAGAAATCTTTGGAAGTTTGCCAGTCCCCCTGGTTGAGTAAAACATTATACAAACATTTTTTATGAAAATTAATGTTTAAAAATAATGCCACATTGAGACTTCTGTGCACTGTGTGAATGGTGACGCAAACAAATCGTTGAGTTGGTTCATTGAAACGAGAAGTCTGAAGTGTGGTAACTCTATTTCTGCTACTAGAGTTTATATCAGAGATGCTATTAAAACACCTTAGTCTTCAAAATCCTAAAGTCACGAATCACAAGACAAGGAAGGATCACAAAACTAGTCTAATGACATTAATCTTTAGGTCAAAAGTGCATTAAAATTATTGAGATATTTACAATGATTCTCAATTTTATAATAAAAAATTCATTGCAAATATACCATGGCATTTCCCAGCCATAATATCAACTACACGTGAGATTCTCGTTTTACAAATCTAGATTCAAATCCACCCACATACTAATATTTATTCTCATCTTTCATATGTACAAGCTAAAGAGGGCAGAGCGAGGTGAGTGAATGAATGGGGAGAGAAACCACAGAGAGCAAATATAGCTGGAGCTGAATGGTTGGAGGATGCGGGGAACAGAGGGAGCTCTGTACCGTCAGGAGCAGATCCACAAACACATGAGTCCGCAGTGACCTGCAGTCACCTCTGAGACTGTCTGACTGTTCACTCATCTGCTGCACCCTTACTATTCTCATCACTGCAGTGACAGGGTCAGTCTTACACTGCATTGCACTGTCACCTGGGAATATTACACTACACCACAACATCAACTAACTTACACACGGTACATTTATGTTCAATAGATAGAACGACAGAACAAATGGATGGACGGACAGACAGACAGAATGAACAAATGACAGACGGACGGACAGACAGAATGAACAAACGAACAACAGACAGAGAGACAGACAGATAGAATGATAGAATGAACAAAAGAACAACAGATGGATGGACGGACAGACAGACAGAATGATAGGATGAGCAAACGAACGATGGGCAGACAGACAGACAAACAGACAGAATGATAGACTGAACAAACGAATGACAGATGGATCAACAGACAGACAGAATAATAGAATAAACAAACGAATGACAGACAGAATGATAGAATGAATGATAGAATGAGCAAACGAATGACGAACGGACAGAATGAACAAACGAACGACGGACTGACAGACTGACAGACAGAATGATAGAATGAACAAACAAACGACAGACAGACAGACATAATGAACAAACGAACGACTGACAGACAGAATGATAGAATGAACAAACGAACGACAGACAGACAGAATGAACAAATGAACGACGAGCAGACAGACAGAATGATAGAGTGAACAAACGAACAACAGATGGATGGATGGATGGACGGAAAGACAGACAGACAGACAGAATGATAGAATGAGCAAACGAATGATGGACAGACAGACAGACAGAATGAACAAACGAACGACAGACAGACAGAATGAACAAACGAACGACAGACAGACAGACAGAATGATAGAATGAACAAACGACAGACAGACAGACAGAATGAACAAACGAACGACGGGCAGACAGACAGAATGATAGAATGAACAAACGAACAACAGATGGATGGATGGATGGACGGAAAGACAGACAGACAGAATGATAGAATGAGCAAACGAATGATGGACAGACAGACAGACAGAATGAACAAACGAACGACAGACAGACAGAATGAACAAACGAACGACAGACAGACAGACAGAATGATAGAATGAACAAACGACAGACAGACAGACAGAATGAACAAACGAACGACGGGCAGACAGACAGAATGATAGAGTGAACAAACGAATGACAGACGAACAGACAGACAGACAGACAGACTGAACAAACAGCAGACAGACAGAATGATAGAATGAACAAATGAACGACGGACTGACAGACAAATAGAATGAACAAACGAACGACAGACAGACAGAATGAACAAATGAACGACAGACAAACAATGATAGAATGAACAAATGAATGACAGACAGACAGAATGATAGAATGAAGAAACGAACGAACGACAGACAGACAGACAGAATGAACAAATGAATGACAGACGAACAAACAGACAGACAGACAGAATGAACAAACGGCAGACAGACAGAATGATAGAATGAACAAACGAACGACGGACAGACAGAATGAACAAACGAATATGGACTGACAGACAGAATGATAGAATGAACAAACAAACAACAGATGGATGGATGGATGGATGGACAGACAGACAGACAGAATGATATAATGAGCAAAACGAATGATGGACAGACAGACAGACAGAATGAACAAACGAACGACGGGCAGACAGACAGAATGATAGAGTGAACAAACGAATGACAGACGAACAGACAGACAGACAGACAGAATGAACAAACGGCAGACAGACAGAATGATAGAATGAACAAATGAACGACGGACTGATAGACAAATAGAATGAACAAACGAACGAACGACAGACAGACAGAATGAACAAACGAACAAACGACAGACAGACAGACAGACCGACAGAATGAACAAACGAACAACAGATGGATGGATGGATGGACGGAAAGACAGACAGACAGACAGAATGATAGAATGAGCAAACGAATGATGGACAGACAGATAGACAGAATGAACAAACGAACGACAGACAGAATGATAGAATTAACAAACGAACGACAGACAGACAGAATGAACAAACGGCAGACAGACAGAATGATAGAATAAACAAACGAACGAACGACAGACAGACAGAATGAACAAATGAACGACGAGCAGACAGACAGAATGATAGAATGAGCAAACGAATGATGGACAGACAGATAGACAGAATGAACAAACGAACGACAGACAGAATGATAGAATGAACAAACGAACGACAGACAGACAGAATGAACAAATGAACGACAGACAGACAGAATGATAGAATGAAGAAACGAACGAACGACAGACAGACAGACAGAATGAACAAATGAATGACAGACGAACAAACAGACAGACAGACAGAATGAACAAACGGCAGACAGACAAAATGATAGAATGAACAAACGAACGACGGACAGACAGAATGAACAAACGAATATGGACTGACAGACAGAATGATAGAATGAACAAACAAACAACAGATGGATGGATGGATGGATGGACAGACAGACAGACAGAATGATATAATGAGCAAATGAATGATGGACAGACAGACAGACAGAATGAACAAACGAACGACGGGCAGACAGACAGAATGATAGAGTGAACAAACGAATGACAGACGAACAGACAGACAGACAGACAGAATGAACAAACGGCAGACAGACAGAATGATAGAATGAACAAATGAACGACGGACTGATAGACAAATAGAATGAACAAACGAACGAACGACAGACAGACAGAATGAACAAACGAACAAACGACAGACAGACAGACAGACCGACAGAATGAACAAACGAACAACAGATGGATGGATGGATGGACGGAAAGACAGACAGACAGACAGAATGATAGAATGAGCAAACGAATGATGGACAGACAGATAGACAGAATGAACAAACGAACGACAGACAGAATGATAGAATGAACAAACGAACGACAGACAAACAATGATAGAATGAACAAATGAATGACAGACAGACAGAATGATAGAATGAAGAAACGAACGAACGACAGACAGAATGATAGAATGAAGAAACGAACGAACGACAGACAGACAGAATGAACAAATGAATGACAGACGAACAAACAGACAGACAGACAGAATGAACAAACGGCAGACAGACAGAATGATAGAATGAACAAACGAACGACGGACAAACAGAATGAACAAACGAATATGGACTGACAGACAGAATGATAGAATGAACAAACAAACAACAGATGGATGGATGGATGGACAGACAGACAGACAGAATGATATAATGAGCAAACGAATGATGGACAGAATGAACAAATGAACGACAGACAGACAGAATGATAGAATGAACAAACGAACGACAGACAGACAGACAGACAGACAGAATGAACAAACGAACAAACGACAGACAGACAGACAGACCGACAGAATGAACAAACGAATGACAGACAGACAGAATGATAGAATGAACAAACGAACAACAGATGGATGGATGGATGGACGGAAAGACAGACAGACAGACAGAATGATAGAATGAGCAAGCAAATGATGGACAGACAGATAGACAGAATGAACAAACGAACGACAGACAGAATGATAGAATGAACAAACGAACGACAGACAGACAGAATTAACAAACGAACGACGGGCAGACAGACAGAATGATAGAGTGAACAAACGAATGACAGATGAACAGACAGACAGACAGAATGAACAAACGGCAGACAGACAGAATGATAGAATGAACAAATGAACGACGGACTGACAGACAAATAAAAATGAACAAACGAACGACAGATAGACAGAATGAACAAACGAACGACAGACAGACAGAATGAACAAACGAACGACAGACAGACATAATGATAGAATGAACAAATGAACGAACAACAGACAGACAGACAGACAGACAGACAGAATGAACAAACGAACAACGGGCAGACAGACAGAATGATAGAGTGAACAAACGAATGACAGACGAACAGACAGACAGACAGACAGACAGACAGACAGAATGAACAAACGGCAGACAGACAGAATGATAGAATGAACAAATGAACGACGGACTGACAGACAAATAGAATGAACAAACGAACGACAGATAGACAGAATGAACAAACGAACGACAGACAGACATAATGATAGAATGAACAAATGAACGAACAACAGACAGACAGACAGACAGAATGAACAAACGAACGACGGGCAGACAGACAGAATGATAGAGTGAACAAACGAATGACAGACGAACAGGCAGACAGACAGACAGAATGAACAAACGGCAGACAGACAGAATGATAGAATGAACAAATGAACGACGGACTGATAGACAAATAGAATGAACAAACGAACGACGGACAGACAGACAGACAGAATGATATAATGAGCAAATGAATGACGGACAGACAGACAGACATAATGAACAAATGAACAACAGACAGACAGACAGAATGATAGAATGAACAAACGAACGACAGACAGACAGACAGACAGAATGAATAAATGAACAAACGACAGACAGACAGACCGACAGAATGAACAAACGAACGACAGACAGACAGAATGATAGAATGAACAAACGAACAACAGATGGATGGATGGATGGACAGAAAGACAGACAGAATGATAGAATGAGCAAACGAATGATGGACAGACAGACAGAATGAACAAACGAACGACAGACAGAATGATAGAATGGACAAACGAACAATGGGCAGACAGACAGAATGATAGAGTGAACAAACGAATGACATGAACAGACAGACAGACAGACAGAATGAACAAACGGCAGACAGACAGAATGATAGAATGAACAAATGAACGACGGACTGACAGACAAATAGAATGAACAAACGAACGACAGACAGACATAATGATAGAATGAACAAACAAACAACAGATGGATGGATGGACGGACAGACAGACAGAATGATATAATGAGCAAACGAACGACGGACGGACAGATATCTATCTGTCCATCCGTCTGTCCAACCATCCATTGTTCTGTCTGTCGTTCAGTTGTTCTATCTATACAAAGTAAATGCACCGTGTGAAAGACAGACAGACAGAACGAACGAACAAACGACCAATCGATCAATCAATCAATTGATAGATAGATAGATAGATAGATAAATATAGATGAAAGTTGAAAGTTTCCTAACAGATGAATAGTTTCCCTCCTGTCATTACTCAACTGAGTCAGTCTAAACATATCTCTTCTTCTACGCAATGCTAATGATGTGTTGTACGTGGGTGGCCTTCAGTCAGAGTCTACACGAGTGCTGAGATGACACTCCACAGAGCCTCTGAAGGAGGAGCCGAAACTCTCTTTACCTTACAAGCCCAGTGACGAGCTGCTCTTACACCACCAGCAGAACGGACATCACATTAAGGGACTGGACGTCTTTAAAGGGACAGTTCATTAAGTTATGTAATTTACTCGCCCTAATCTTGTTTAAGCGTAAAAAGGAGACGGAAGATGAGTCACACTGTCAAGCTCCAAATAAGACAAGAAAGCACCATAAAAGTGTTAAAAAGTCAACATAAAATTTACATGAACCCTTACTTTTTCCAACTTTAATAGCCTAACTTCTGCCTAAAACATTCACAATAACAACAGGAACATGTATTAGTGGACATATGGTTATCATATGGCTTCAATGGAATGTTTTTCCGAAACATTTCAGTTGAACGTTCGTGTAATGTTTTTTAAATGTTCCTACTTATTAATTGTTACAGATGATTCAGAAAACATTCAGAATTAACGTCCCCATGACGTTTGCAATATGATACATCTGAACATTCCCTTAATGTTTTCTCTAACGTTCACATATCCAAGAAAAAGAAACAAAAACAGTTTGAACATTCTGAGAACGTTCAGAAATAACGTTTTTAGAACTCAATGGAACGTCAGCCAAACGTTCTTAGAACATATTTTGTTGGCTATTTTTGGAGCTCAACAGTGTGAATTATATAAACTCACAATTGCGAGTTATAAAGTCAGAATTTTGTGATAGAAGCTCGCAATTGCGAAAAAAGTCAGAATTGTGAATGGTAAAGTCAGAATTGCGATTTATTTCACGAAATTCGGACTTTATAACTCGCAATTCTGACTTTTTAACTCGCAATTGCAGTCAGTCTTTTTTCTTAAGAATTGGACTTTATTTCTCAGAATTGCGAGTTTGTATCTCACAATTCTGAGAAAAGAAGTCAGAATTGCAAGATATAAACTCACAATTGCGAAAAAAGTCTGAATTGTGAGTTATAAAGTCAGAATTGCGAGTTATAAAGTCCGAATTTCGTGATATAAACTCACAATTGCGAGAAATACAGTCAGAATTGCTAGTTTATATCACGAAAATTCTGACTTCATAAAAAATTTCAGAATTGTTTCCTTTCTTCAATTCTGACTTTATCGCAATTGCGAGTTTATATCACGAAATTCTGACTTTATAACTCGCAATTCTGACTTTTTTTCTTAGAATTATGAGATATAAACTTGCAATTGTGAGAAATAAAGTCCGAATTGCAAGAAAAAAAGCTTGCAATTCTGACTTTATAACTCGCAATTGAGACTTTTTTCGCAATTGCGAGTTTATATCTTGCAATTCTGACTTCTTTTCCCAGAATTGTGAGATATAAACTCGCAATTCTGAGAAATAATGTCCAATTCTAAGGAAAAAAAGACTTTTTTCTCGCAGTTGCAAGTTTATATCACGGAATTCTGAGAAAAAAAGTCTGAATTAATCTGAATAAAAAGTTGCAATTAGCTTTTTTATTATTATTATTCTGTTGCGGAAACAAGCTTCCATAATGAAGCAGTCCATTTTGTAGTATGGAAAAAAAAAAGTAGTGTTAATATTACGTAAAAATCTTCGTTATGTAAAAGACAAAAACATCATTAAATGGCAGAATTGTATTTTTTGGGGTGAACTATCACTTTAAATGTTGTATGAGTCGCTGAAGACCCCAGATAAAGCGCCAGCGGACTCGACAGTCAGATAAACCGCCGCTTCAGTGTATCTCAGTGAGTCCAGAACACGGTGTTTGTTAGTGTTTGTTGCGTGCAGTCGTGGCTGGAAAAGGCCTTTGCGGGTTTGTCTGCGCCCGCGACACACCTCCCTTTGACATTGACACACATTCTCCACAGCCACGGCGCGTAAGTGAACAGAGCTCTGCAGAACCGCAGAAAAGCCCACGGCTGGATCTGCAGCCTCCTGCGCGAGCCTATGTTTTCCTTTTGATATTCAAGTTAACATCAACAACAAAGCAACACGTATGCATCTCCAGCGCAAATGCATGAACAAAGACCATCTTCAATTAACCCACAAGTAAACTGACACGTTAAGTAACGTTCACCCACAAATCCACTAAAAACTCTTAGGAAAAAATGTGAGTTGATTCCTGTAATGCGTGCAATCTTAAGGTTATACAGTCATGGTTCATATTAAGCGAGCTGATTTTAACGCAGCTTTGTGTTTACAAGTTTCCAGCCGCTGGAAAAGATTAGGGTCACGTCTCGTGTGTCGTTTAAAACGGCACGATCAGCCCCTTATGAATATTTACATTTTATTCCATTGTGCACAACAATTCGTGACCGTTCGTTACGGGCAACACATTGTTGCATGCATTTAAAAACATTAATAGTAGCTATAATGGCATATACAAATTAGCCAGGCTGTTACAAAGAAAAGGCGTTTCTCTTAAGAAATTGCACTTACCTCTAATGTAAAATATTATTGATGTCGGCGTGCCCAATTTCCCTAAAATACAAAAATAAGCAAAAATCGACACTCCTTTGTCTTTGAAATATATGTGTATTTGTCACAGTCTTGACCCTGGGTGGCTCCCAGTTCTCTTGAGCTCGCACTTTCTTTCCAGCAGCGTTTGTTATTTTCTCTCCCTCTTTTCCTCGCTCTGTATTACCCCGTTTTTTGTCCTTTCTGAAGCCACAGTACAAAAAAATATGGAGCCGTCAATCAAATAAGTCGACTTGAGTTATGGATGGGGGCGCGCGAAGTTACCCATTGAGCTCGGGTCGTCAGTGCTGAGGTGTTTGAGGACAGTTATACGGCGTATGTGTTATGAAACTATTAATGTAACCAACCCTCCAACATATCGACACTCGGACGCTGGATATCAAAGAAACCCCGTTGTTGAAAAGCGGCTCCCCCTGTTTTCGGCAATGGTTCGCGCCCGTTGTTGAAGCGCCTGGTGGAACAAAACGCGTTCGCATTCCAAGGTTCTGGTTACAGCTGCGCTGCAAGTCTTAAGCAAGAGCTTCGTGTGATTTGGGGTGCGTCACAAGATATAAATACACTAATCTCTAATTTCTTCCAGAAATGTATATGGTATGCAAATTGGGTCGACGAATGATTTGGAAAACCGAATGAAAAGGGGACGCGCGTCACCCTCCTCCACATAAAAGCGCGCTTCAGGCAGTCCTGTAGATGTTGATAGAGGAAATTCTCAATTAAGACAATGGTTTTTGTAGTAGACCAAAAGTAATCACAATTACATGCTATGATCAGCGTAACTATTCTATAAAACATCATCATTTGACTTTCCTCAATGTTAGGGGTCTATAACAACATTGGACCCCATTGATTATCATTGAATAAATAAGATTTTTCAAAATATTTTGGTTTTATAAATATTTTTGGGTTCAGTGTAGATTAATTACCAATTAAATTGGATCTAAAACTCTTAAGTTAGATTTCATGACGATCAAGTCTGTAATTGTTCTCAATGATAAATTCCCAATAACCAATGCAACAAATGTAATACTCAATGCAGTAACCCCAAAAAATCACTTGAGGCAATCAGTTACATCAATTTTTTTAAATTAAGAAATTAAAAGTTTAAGTAAGCAGAACTAGCAGATTTTTATTTTGTACTTATACATTTGAATTGCTCGTAACTTTGAGTAAGCTAATTGATACATTAAAATTAACATGTAGGCTAATATCAACTTAAATATTTTTAGTAGTGGAAACGTGGCTAAATTTAACTAGCTAATTCAATAAATGCTGGAAACCCTACAAACCAACATAACAGAAACTCTTCAAAACTAACATAGCAAAACTTTAAACACTACTAAATCTCCCACTTAAGATTAATCTTGCACAAAAATTAATAATCTTATCATTTACTCTCCCTTTCAAGTGTTGTGGAAAAGCATGCTGGGAAATAGAAATCCCAGCCCAGTGTTAGTTAAATTTACGTTTGTCTAAATAAAACTCAAAACAATGAAACAATTCAAATTACTTAAAATGTGTCAGTTTTGTGAACTCAAAATAAAAAGAAAGTTCTATACACTCATAAAAGTTAATTTGATTGAACTAATTTGTTTAATTTAAGTTTACTCTACTCAAACCAATTAATTATTCTGAGCATTAGGGTTTACAGTGTAATAAGGAAATTAATTAGTATGAATCTACCAAAATTCCATATTTCCAGTTAGTCTTATAGTCAAATGCTTCTTCATTTGCAGCCTATAGTAACAATGTCCCCCCATATAAAGCACTGAGCCACGTGTAAACTCAGTTCAGCGGGTTCACTCGGTCCAGGAACATGTTGGGTAATATTCAGGGTCTCACCGGGCCCCTTCAACTGAACTATGGGAAGTTTCAGATCCCCGTTGCACAACTTGAACCTTTATGGAAGATAACACTTAACTGACCTCAGAATTAGTGCTGAAAAACAACACCATGTGCCTTTTCTCCACGACTTACACTCATGCTAAACCTGATAATAAGACATCAATAAGATTACCTTTGAACGACTTGCAAAGCATCTCTGCTGTTTAAAATAACACATTTCATTTTATTTCTATAATGTGGTGTATTTCCCATTCAGGCGCTCTTGAAATCGCGGCACATGAACGGTGATGCTCTTTAAGAGAGTGAAGAGTCAATCAAACTGGTTTTCTGAAAGCTCAACTGTAATGTACCATCCGTTTTAAAATCTATAGAGGGTTTGACTTTATTTCGATGGTCCACTTTAGACATTAACTATAAGTAACATTGCAACTACATGTCAACTAAGTCTCATTAGAGTATTATTAGGCTGTAGTAGACTGTCAGTAGACTGTTATGTTATGGTTCTGTGTTAGGGTTCGGGTTAGTAGAATATGTTGACATGTAGCTGCAAAGTTGCTTATAGTCAGTAGAATGTCTGTTGGGGAGTATCAAAATAAAGTGTTACCCAATGGAGTTGTAAAGGCAGTGAGAGGCGCCTGGACATATAGGTGATTCAACTAAAACATATGATTGGAATGTGAAAAGTGGGAGTTACACAGCAGAGTTTGAAACACCAGTGGCAACCATTGATTGAAAATGATGTGCCATTTGTGTATGTATGTATGGATGGATATATTTATGTGTGTTTATGTATGTATGTACAGTATGTATGTTTGCATGTATGTATGTATGCATGTATGTTTGCATGTATGTGTGTATGTACAGTATGTATGTTTGCATGTATGTATGTATGTATGTATGCATGTATGTACAGTATGTATGTATGTATGTTTGCATGTATGTGTGTATGTACAGTATGTATGTATGTATGGATATTTTTATGTGTGTGTATGTATGGATATATTTATGTGTATGTATGCATGTATGTATGTATGTACAATATGTATGTTTGCACTGTATGTATGTTTGCATGTATGTATGTATGTACAGTATGTATGTTTGTACTGTATGTATGTTTGCATGTATGTATGTATGTATGTATGTATGTATGTACAGTATGTATGTTTGCATGTATGTATGTTTGCATGTATGTATGTTTGCATGTATGTATGTTTGCATGTATGTATGCATGTGTGTATGTATGCATGTGTGTGTATGTACAGTATGTATGTATGCATGCATGTATGTATATTTTTATGTGTGTGTATGTATGTATGTATGTATGTGTGTGTCAGGGCTGTGTGCAGGTAGGAAGACGATGGGAGAAGCATGAAGTGCAAAAAGGAGTTTAATCACGCGAACAGGCAGGTAGGTACACACAACGGAGATCGGACAAGGACTGAGTGAAAGGGGAGAACTAAATAGCAAACAGGAACGAGATAATTAACAGGACACAGCTGAACAGAACTTAACTAACTATGGTAACCATGGGAACTGATGAGTGGCGGGAAACAGAACAAATAACCATGTGACAAATGAAAAGCCATTGAAAGTCCATGAACAAAACAGAACGTGGCTGTGGCAGTATGTATGTATGCATGCATGTCTGTATGTACAGTATGTATGTTTGCATGTATGTATGTATGTATGTATGTGTGTATGTACAGTATGTATGTGTGTATGTACAGTATGTATGTATGTATGTATGTATGTACAGTATGTATGTATGTGTGTATGTACAGTATGTATATGCATGTATGCATGCATGCATACATGTATGTACGTATGTATGTATTTATGTGTGTATGTAAAGTATGTATGCATGTATGTAAGTATGTATGTATGTATGTGTGTATGTATGTATGCATGTACACTACCAGTCAAAAGTTTGGAAATTGTACTATTTTGATTGTTTTTGAAAGAAGTCTCTTCTGCTCACCGAGGCTGAATTTATTTAATCCAAAATACAGCAAAAACAGTAATATTGTGAAATATTTTTACAATTTAAAATAACTTTTTTCTATTTGAATATATTTTAAAATGTAATTTATTCCTGTGATCAAAGCTGAATTTATCATCATTACTCCAGTCTTCAGTGTCACATGATCCTTCACAAATCATTCTGATATTATGATTTGATGCTCAACAAACATTTATGATTATTATCAGTGTTGAAAACAGTTGTGTAAAATTTTTATTTAGGATTCTTTGATGAATAGAAAGTTCAAAAGAACAGCATTTATCTGAAATAGAAAGCTTTTGCAACATTGTAAATGTCTATACTGTCACTTGATCAATTTAATGCATCCTTGCTGAATAAATGTATCAATTTCTTTAAGTTCTTTCCCAAAAAAAAAAAAAATTCTTACCGACCCAAAACTTTTGAACGGTAGTACAATGTTACAAAAGCTTTCTATTTCAGATAAATGCTGTTCTTTTGAACTTTCTATTCATCAAAGAATCCTAAATAAAAATTTTACACAACTGTTTTCAACACTGATAATAATCATAAATGTTTGTTGAGCATCAAATCATAATATCAGAATGATTTGTGAAGGATCATGTGACACTGAAGACTGGAGTAATGATGATAAATTCAGCTTTGATCACAGGAATAAATTACACTTTATTATATATTCACATAGAAAACAATTATTTTACATTTTAATAATATTTCACATTACAGCTTTTTTTGTATTTTTAATAACATAAATGCAGCCTTGGTGAGCAGAAGAGACTTCTTTTCAAAAACAATCAAAATAGTACAGTTTCCAAACTTTTGACTGGTAGTGTATGTAAAGTATGTATGTATGTACAGTATGTATGTATGTGTGTATGTACAGTATGTATGTATGTATGTGTGTATACAACATTAGATGTGTAAGCTGCCCATGCCACACGCACTCATGCAACCCCGTACCATCAGAGATGCAGGCTTCTGAACTGAGTGCTGATAACAACTTGGGTTGTCCTTGTCCTCTTTAGTCCGGATGACATGGCGTCCCAGTTTTCCAAAAAGAACTTCAAATTTTGATTCGTCTGACCACAGAACAGTTTTCCACTTTGC